>JAZGTL010000008.1:15707500-16307500 GCA_037349345.1 Oemleria cerasiformis | reverse complement strand
GGGTCGTTACATTAAGCATTTTTTATTTTAATATTTAATATATTCAAGGCAGTCAAAATTGCATTCTTGATTTCCTTACCAGGGAATTCTTGCAGGGTAATACAGATGGAGTCTAAACAAATCTCTCATCAATCAACTGCTGGCAAGGCTTTAGCACCAATTAAAAAAGAAATCAAACAAGAGAGTCCTTCTTCTCAAGGGCTCATTTCGTACCGGACTCTTCCAGTTACCTTGACCAACAAATATACAACACTTGGATCTACAAGTGAACAATTACGCCCCAATTACCAATCAACATTAGTTACTGCCTATGATCCCTACCAATCAATTCAAGCCGTTGGCCAACCAGTTACTCATTATAAACCCCAATCATCACCTTATTTTCCCAAGAATACCAGCCATGCACTCTTTTACATCGAAGAGTGTCTCAATCACCTCAAATCACCATCACAATTAGCCAAAGCCTATTTTCCACCTAATTTTCATTATGCACCCAGTCATCCTACCAAGAACCTCCAATATTACACAAGTATCATTTTCCACACAGAATCCATCAGCATTAAACCCATTTATGACAAAAATGACCCCTAAAACTACTTTATCATTCCGTTTATATCCTCTAGGTCATCAATCAACAAGAATGGGGAACAAAACCCTACAACTTCAAACACTTCCCCAAATCAAATGAAGAGGTCCCATACAATTACTACGATTACATCGATGCATGGTACAAAGTGTTCTTGCATCAAAACGACACTTTCTCTCACTCTTGGTTTGTTAATTTTGCTAGAAAATACAAAAGCAGCTTCCTAGTTTGGTTCCAAAAATGGTGGACCACTCATGGCCCCACCTGGGAAGTCATCCCCAATCAACTTCATGACACAGTCAAGTATTTCAGCACAGTTTACCTCAAGAACAGTACTCATGCAGGCCTGTTGCAGTTCATGGCGAAGTACAAAGTGCCGTGAATAGTTAAATGGGAATACAAAATCGAATAAGACATTGTGGTAAGATTATTCCACACAAAATGGTGGGATAAGATTGGCATCGATCGAATTGTCCAGATGGTTAACAAAGAATTTCCTCCAGTCAAAAAATCAGAAAAGCCGACAGTTTCAAGAGCATCTTCATCATCTCTCTCAATTTAGGGTAAATATAAATCAGAGATCCAGGAGCTAGTCAGACAGCTCATGTTACAGGCAAGTCAAATGAAAAATGAAGAGGAACAGATTCTGGACGAATTGGGCTCTTCCAACTCCTCAGCAGCATCTTCATCCAGTCAACCAAAATCATTCCCTTTGCAGAAGTTACGATGAGAAGATTTTCAAGATTCTCAGGATCCATACGATTTGGGTTTTGACGGATAATTAATCATTCCATCTGACAAGTTAGTATTCATGTATATATATATATATGAAATTGGTCAATTTGCTTCCCAATGTTAGATTCTTAATTAGCCTCGGTTCACCTAAGACTCGGTCCAATAAACTCACGTGTTGAACATATATATATGACTCGCTTTTGAAAGTCTCTTGGTTATTATATATACGTCATTTTATTTGAAATAGGTGGCCTTAAATGTCATCGAAAGTGAGTTATATATGAAATCATGTTACTTTTTAAATTGACAGTTAAAACCATTACTTTTATAAAGAATTTAAGCGTGAAAAGGTAAAAAAAAAAAACTCATAATAAAAGCGATTCCAATGTTGAATACAAAACGTAATTTAACGGCATTAACTGGTATGGTATAAATTGGTTGAAAAAATGGATATCGAAGAGTAAAGTGGCACTAGTTATTATCTGCTTGGCTAGGGCGAGGGCGAGGGCGCAGGTGAATTATGTGCTGATCATGCATGGTATTGTTTCTCCAATTATAATTTGGAAATCGATCGATCTTAGGACAAAGGGATCGACCACTTTGTTGTTGATCATGAAAGCTAGGGCTAGCTTATTCTCTTTGCATAATTCAATACATATCCTATACAATATTTAATTAAGGGTATATAGCAAGCTAGCTTTATATAAAAGATATCCCATGAAGGGATTTGGAAAGTGACTTCATTCTCTATTGGTCCTATGTTTCTTCTTTCAAGTAAAGCTAGTGCCTTTTCTCCAACCACCCTATTGCCTATTGGTCTCACCCTCAAATAGTTTTAGGGTATTTCTTCTTTGATGTAACTAAACTTTCCTCCGTCTCACTTTCACCTCTCTCTATTTTTGTTCTCATGCACCCTTTCGTAGCTAGTTGGACTTGGTTGTTTCGATCACTCTTTGAATATGCGTCTCCTTATGTTTGTTCTTGTATAATCAACTAATTAATTATTCGTTGAATGATACTTATCTTCTTTATTGATAGAAACCCTAATTTCGATTCTCTCACATTTGTTGATAGAAACTATATTAATATATTATGATTGAAATGTGATCAGCTAGTATCATATATATATGATACTTGAAAATAATTGGGAAACCAGAAATAATTGTTTACCTTTTTTTCGCCGGATGATCGTCGGCGAAGGGATTTATTTGGTTCTTCTTCCATTAAATGCGTAGGCGTGCCACCACCAAGCCACGTATTGGCTTGAATGGAATGTGAATGGGTGAAAGTGTGGGGTGCATCCTTAGATTTAACTTCTAACCAAGTGATTGTTCGGCCAAGCAAGGAACCTCCTCTTGGCCTAGGTTCTTTCACTACCTCGGGGTCAAGGATTTAGATGAACAACCAAGTAAGATGAAGTTTGTGAAAACAAAGATTAAATAAGAAAGTGACAAGAATTGAAAGTGAATATGATAAAACGTAAATAAATTGCAAGAAATGTAATTTAAATTAAAAACTAGTGCAAGAAAATAACGTGCTAGAATTGAAGTGCAATGGAAAGTAATGATATAAATTAAAGTGCATAAAGTAAATAATTTAAAGGCCAACACGTAATTTAAATTGCATACAGAAAAGAACTTAATTACGAGTACGTGAATTAAATAGTGAATGAAATAAAAAACTGAAACACAAGTACGGAATTTAAGTTGCATAAATTTAAGAATTGAAAAGTACGGAAACTAGGGCTGAAAAAATAAAAACGATACTAAGGATTACATTATGCTACCCCTTGGATAGGAATTGATGAAAATGTAATTAATATGACAAGTTGTGTGGTGTGTTGGAGATCTCTTCTCTTCTTCAGAGTCTGATATTTATAGGGGCTCGGAAGCGTCCCAACTCGGCAAGCCATTCAATTAGCAAGATTACTTTCTTGTTTAGAGCTGATTGTTGACTTTCTTTGATTGCGTCAATCAAACCGATTTCGGTCCAAATTGGCTTCAATCCCATAAATCTTGAATATATGTGATGGATGATACATGATTTGATATCTTTTCCATGTTAATCTTTACCAAATTAACTTCTGATTGACATGATTTTCTTCCGTCTCTGGATCTAAATATATGGACGTTTGAATTTAATCATGATTTGTTTACTTATCGGGCTTTCACCATTTGCAGACAGTCTTATCACATGCATTTTCTTTAATTATATTTTTGATTGACATGTGGCCGTTATTAATTTTTTTAAAAAATATTCGGCCTAACTTGTCACTTTAGGCTGCTATCCGTATTTTGACCTTTGAACCTATTCTGCCCCTAAAATCAAACCTATTATCAGGTCTTGGTCTTGATGAGGTTGGATTACGCCCTGGGTCAAACAGTAACAAACTAACTCAATTTAATTAATTATATTTATTTTCTGAACGTTGAAATCCATTGCCAGTCTTGGCAGCTCAAAGGCGATCGATGCATGCATATGAATTCCCATATTTTTCATGAGTTCCAAATCCAACGTGGCAAATGATTAGGAACTTGATCAAGATTGAACTTTCAGTCCCTAGCTATATATGAGATAACTACGCACTGTACGCAATGAGGTTGGTGATCGAGCCATCAAAATTATATCCCATCCCATCCCATCCCACAAACTGTTAATTTGATTGATCTATACAATGTCAATTTGATGGAGCCAAAAGACAGATGTCATAGGGTTATTTGTCAAGCGACTCTTTTTTTTTTTTGTTTTTTGGTCGGAAGAAGCTTTCATAGTCGCTCATAGAAGAGGAGTCAAAAGCCTCAAAGAAAAAACCAAACAAAGACATAACCCAAAGCAGTACAAGCACCGACTGAGGGAGATATGAGCAGAAAACAGAGGAAAAAAAACACATGTAACTGCTGATAAACAAGCACAGCAAAGAAGAGCATCGCACAAGCTCTGAGACAACAAAAACAAGTTGATGCCCCATCCCAGTTCATCCAACCAAACATTTTACACTCGAGGGGGGCATGTATGGTAGCCCGTCTTTGTCAACCTAGCCACTCTATATCATCCTTTAAGAAGAAATTAAGTCACTCTTTAAACCCCACGGTGTCGACTGTCGAGGAGAGTTTATTGAAAATAATGCTCTATTGTATTTTTGTTTTAAAATTTTAACATATGCATTTTCAGCGAGACACATAAACTTTAGAAATCGTTATTTCTAATTTACTTGTGAGAATGTGAAAGAAACAAAAATCCTACATTGAAAAATTACACAACCTTACAAGAACTTATAAGTGATTGTCATTGATGACCTCCCTCCATTTATTAACGACTTTTTAAAAAGAGGCGTAAACTTTGATCTTTCATGACAAAATAAATTAAAAAAGAATAATATTTACATCCTCATCTTTCATAACACAATAAAATAAAATAAAATACTTGCATCCTCTTAATTCCCGGAACAGACGAAGGTGAATTACACAGTACGTTAAATACAATACTAGCAGGCTTCAAAAGGAGGTCATGTATTACGTAATTATGTGACAAATTCCAATATCCAATTGAGTGATGATCAAGACAAGAAAAGTTATGGAGCATCAATTTATGGTTTCCTGCTTTTTCCGCTTGATTAGACAAATATACTTATCATGCCTGCCATTCACAAATCGCGTACAATTGAATTAACCTAAGCTCCTCTCGCCCAACTAATTAAGGTTTTGACTTAGTTAATCCCATTAATTTAGCACTACCTATTGTGTAATTAACCATAAGTACAGCGCCACTAGCTATGAGTCTAGCTATGACACAAGTCAAGTTAACTTGATGGGCGGCAGGGAAATTTCATGTCCCGTAGCAAACGAGTAAAAAGCATATTTTGTTTTAGCTAAATGGTACCTATGATATCGATTTAATAGTCTCTTAAGTCTAAATCAATTGTATTAAATATGAATTACCAGTTATGTAATTGAGGTTTAGTTCCAATTTTAATTGCATACATATATGTACAATATACGTACATTCCCACGATTTGAAAATGGTGATTTTAATTATGTCATGTATATAATCAAAATTGGTTTAGTCCATAACTG
This sequence comes from Oemleria cerasiformis, assembly GCA_037349345.1. Taxonomy (NCBI): domain Eukaryota; kingdom Viridiplantae; phylum Streptophyta; class Magnoliopsida; order Rosales; family Rosaceae; genus Oemleria; species Oemleria cerasiformis. Next base: position 16,302,106 of record JAZGTL010000008.1, on the reverse strand, counting down.
AATTCAACCTAGTAAGAGCCAGGTAATTAATTAACAAAGTTATCTTTTAGAAAGAATTAATTAAGAGACTACGATGAGGGAATGAGAGAAGTCTCTATCCATTTATTCAATGCGAGATTCATGCTCCTCAATTAGGTGCTAACACGTGTTCCTGAGGCAGCACTTCACCTCCTAACCCCATGCGGACCCCGCAGAACCTTCGTGGGACCCACTTTCCGAGGTAAGCTCTAATTAAGTTCCTCCTCGGTCATCGATCGGCAGGTGACTCCGATCAGCAGGTTAGTCAGCCTACCGAGGGACTCGTAGACCTAGCTAGCCTACGTCACCATGACGATGCCTGATGCTCAGGAATAATGAGCAGGGCTGGGGTATGCACGTGCAGATTCTAGGGCAGAAAACACGAATGGCCCAGTCTCCATTAATCAGGTACAATTATTAATTAATTAATGGCAAAGGTGATGATATTCTTAATTAATATTTATCAAAGGGAGCGTTGTTCGTGTGTGAATTAATAAGAAGCTAGCAAGAGTTTATTATTAATTGTTGCTCAATATAATATATATACATTTATAATAGCTATTAATTAGTTGCAAAACGATAAGTGTATGATTAGATCGATGATCAAAGTTTACAGTTGGCTGGGAACTTTACATATATTATTATGATGATCGATATCCATCACTTGTGTTGAATAATGTTGACCCGTCAAGTTATTGTGAGCCAAAGACGTCAAAGACAAAGACAAAGACAAATAATTATGCTCACTAATTAATATATTAATATCGGAATAATGTATATATATATATAACGAAAAAGTGTTAAGATACAGTAACCAAATTATTTTTAATTTTCTTCTAAAAAAAATATTATTATTAATTTTAACAATGTTACATTTGCCCTATGTTCTAAGTTAAGTTGAATGAATGAAACTTAATTAAACATGTAAAAATTTGGAGAGACTACTGGAGTCTGAATTATGTAATTAATTAAGTAAATAAATGACATGATTGTTAGATAGCAGATTTTAAGAAGGAAAGTCTTAGTTATTCTGTAAAAGAATGGAGGAGATGAACTACACAATCTTTTTTGCTTATTAACCTTCACATATTACAGCATTTAGCTATTTATAGCTTTGTAGTTGATTACTTAGAGATCAAGTAAGTCTCTTAACTAATATAACAACTTTCTAACTGTTCTAACTCACTTAACATCATTTCATAGCTGTCCTAACTTCCCTAACAAACTCATAGCTGTCCTCCATCTATAATACAGCTAAGACATAGCTGTTTATGGATAGCAGGGAGGCATACCAGCTAGGCGCAGCACACCAGCATGGACAGCAGCTAGGCGCAGTATGTCAGCATGAACAGCAGGAGGTGAGGCGCTTCTCAGGCGTAGTGGCGCAACATAGGCGCAGTGCAGGCGCAGTCAGGCGTAGTGCAGGCGCAGTCATCTAACATCCCCTCTCAAGCTGATGATGGAGAGGCCCCGAGCATCAGATTGGAAGAATGTAAATAGAAAAGATCATCTGCTAAAGCTTTAGTGAAGATGTCGGCCACCTGATCACCTGAAGACACATGTTGAACATCCAAGTCACCACGAACCACACGCTCACGAACAAAGTGGTAATCAATCTCAATATGTTTAGCACGAGAATGAAAGATGGGATTGGCACAGAGACTTGTGGCTGAAGTACTATCACAGTAAATCAAAGGAGGTTTTAACAAAGGGATGTGAAGAGCACATAATAACTGACGAATCCAGGCAACTTCAGCAGCGGTAATAGCAAGGGCTCGATATTCAGACTCAGTACTGGATCGGGAAACCGTGGTTTGCTTCTTGGACATCCAAGAGATAGGATTATTACCAAGATAGACAACGACACCAGTAGTAGAACGACGATCAGTCGGATCTCCAGCCCAGTCTGCATCAGTATAGGCAATGAGGTCTAAAGAGCCCGTAGATAAGGAGATGCCCTGATGCTGAGTACGTTTAAGATATCGAAGTATGCGTTTGACAGCCGTAAAATGAGACTCAGATGGTGAGTGCATGTACTGACAGACCTGATTAACAGAGAAAACAATATCGGGTCTGGTGAAGGTCAAGTACTGTAATGCACCAACAATGCTCCGATAGTTGGAAGGATTACCATACAAAGAACCATCATTTTTCTTAAGTCGGGATCCAGGTACACTAGGAGTCTCAATAGGCTTGCAGTCCAGCATTGAAGTTTTAGTGAGTAAGTCATGAATGTACTTGGATTGAGAAACAAACAAACCATTGGAAGTATATTGGATCTGTAACCCCAAGAAGAAGTGAAGATCTCCAAGGTTTTTGATGTCGAATTCTGCAGTGAGAGAAGCCGTGACCTCTGATATTGCAACAATATTACTACCAGTGAGGATGATATCATCCACATATAACAGAAGAATAACAACTGCAGAAGATGTTTGCTTGACAAAAAGAGAGGCATCAGCCCAAGTAGTTTGAAAGCCTAGCTCAGAAAGAAAGCTAGTAAACTTGTCATTCCAGGCTCGAGGAGCTTGCTTGAGGCCATAGAGAGATTTTTGCAGTTTGCACACATGATCAGGATGGCATGAATCTTCAAAACCAGGAGGTTGTGTCATATATACTTCTTCCTTAAGTTCCCCATGCAAGAATGCATTTTTAACATCAAGCTGTTTAAGAGGCCATTGAAAATGAGCTGCTAATGCTAAAACTAATCTGACAGTAGTAGTTTTGACCACTGGACTGAATGTCTCACCATAATCAAGACCTTCTTCCTGACTGAAACCTTTTGCTACAAGCCGAGCTTTATGTCTAGCAATAGTGCCATCTGAATTTTTCTTGATTCTGTAAACCCATTTGCAGCCTACCAAGTTTTTGGAAGCAGGAAGAGGAACTAAACACCAAGTGTCTTGTCCATACAAGGCATTCATTTCATCCTCCATTGCTTGCTGCCACACAGGAGAGGAAGAAGCTGATTTGAAGGATACTGGTGCAACTTGAGCAAGATCAACCTCAGATGATAGAACATGAGTGGAGTGAAAAGCCTTTTGCTTGAAAATACCACTCTTGGACCTAGTTTGTATAGGATGCATATTTACCCCAGAGATAGGTAACACCACTTCCAAGCATTGAGGATGAAAGTCATCATCAGTGGTGCTACTAGGATGAGCAAGGGAAGGGTCAGGGAGAGAAGAGGCTTCCAAGAAGTCAGGGGCAGTATCAGTCGACGTTTGATCAGAAGGTAATCCATTTGTGACATCATTTTGAGCAGGTTCAGGTGAATGCTGATCAATGTCAAGCTCAGAACTAGAACATTCAGGGAAAAAGGAGGACTGAGTAACAGGAGACTGTGTAAATGTTGAAGGTATGGAGGAAGGAGGAGACATGTTATCTGAGACGTCTAAGATAGAAGAAGCAGATGAAGGACACTGAGATTTAAGGAGCAAAGCAGAAAAAGGAAACTGAAGCTCATCAAACAACACATGTCTAGACACAAAGGTTTTTTTAAATACTAGATCATGACAGATGAAACCTTTGTATTTTTCTGCATACCCTAAGAAAACACACTTTTTTGTTTTAGGTTGAAGTTTAGTAGAGTTATAAGGTTTTAATAGTGGAAAGCAAGCACATCCAAAAACTTTTAAATGAGTAAGAACTGGAAGTTTGGAAAATAAGGATTCAAAAGGAGATTTTATTTTCAACAGAACACATGGCATTCTATTTATAAGGTAGGTTGAAGTAGCACAAGCATAGAACCAAAAATGAGCTGGTAAGGAGGCTGTTTGAAGAATGGTGATTGTTGTCTCAAGGATGTGTTTGTGCTTTCTTTCTGCTAGACCATTTTGTTCAGGTGTATAGGGGCAAGACCTATGATGAGCAATTCCTTTGAGAGTCAAAAATGTCTGAAATTTTTGACTAATATACTCACCACCTCCATCACTTTGAAGAACTTTGATTGAAACAGAAAATTGGTTTAGAATGTAAGTATGAAAAAGAACAAAGATGGAAAGAACCTCAGATTTATTTTTCATTGGAAAAATCCAAGTATATCGTGTACACTCATCTACAAAATTGACATAGTATCTAAACCCTTCACCAGAGATAATAGGTGAAGGACCCCATACATCAGAATGAAGTACTGCAAAAGGAGTAAGAGATTTGGAACTAGAGACAGGAAAAGACTGTTTTGACAATTTTCCTTCTAGACAAGATTCACAAATAGCAGGAGTTGAATCTTTAGAAACAGAAATGCTAGCCTTGTGTAATGCAGCAGACACAATCTAGTTTGAAGGATGTCCTAATCTTCTGTGCCACAGTTGAGTATGAGTGAGTTTTCCAAGAAGAGCAAGAGGGGATGAATTCTGAGGAACATTAAAAGCTTTATTTGAAGAAAAACTGAAAGGAAGAGGATACAAGCCATTCTTACTCAGTCCTTGGAAGAGTGTGACACCTGTGGTTCTATCCTGAATTAGAAAAGAAGACTCAGTACAAGAGAAGGAACAATGGTTATCTCTGCACAACTTATTGACAGATAACAAGTGTGTTGAGATATGAGGAACATGAAGAACTTCATTTAAAAGAAAACAGTGAGGTGTGGGATTAGTAGTCTCAAGAAAAGAGTGACCAGCATGAGCTATTTTCAAACCTGAACCACCTGCTGTAGTAATGATGTCTTCAGAGGAGGAAGGATTTGGCCTTTGAACTTGAGATAACTCAGAAGTCATATGAGCTGTGGCTCCAGTGTCTGCAATCCAGTATTCTTGCTGCTGAGCAGGATGTGTTATCTGTGTATTCATAGCAGTTAGATTGGCTGGAGGAGAGGATCCTTGATAAGAATAGTTCTCCCTGTGATAACAGTTCATGGCTGAGTGACCAGGTTTCCAGCATATCTGGCAAGGCTCACTGATTGGTGATGGTTGATTCAGATGTCGATGATAACAATCTGCAGCTATATGTCCCTTCTTCTCACAAATTTGACAGATTGGTGGTGGCTGATAATAGTTCTGAGTTGATGCACTAGGAACACCAGGTGCTGAGGAGTAGCTAGAACCTCCCTTATTTCCATTATTCCAAAATTTTGAATTATTGTTCCCACCATTGCCACTATTTCCATAGTTGGGATACCACTTACCTTTGTTCTTGCCTTTGCTGACATTGCCTCTGTACCCATTATTGAAGTTGTTGGTGGAATATCCACTGTTTTGGCCATAACCTCCAATGTAACCAAACTTCTGAAAATTATCAGACAGCTGCTGAACATTTTGAGAGGTATTACTGGGTTTCACAATGTTAGACATGTTATTGAAAGTAGGTGCACTAGATGAGTTTGTGACTTCATGATCAGACCTTGACTGAGTACCATCATTAGTAGCTGAAAAAGCAGAAAGGAAAGATGGATGCTCAGAGGATTGATCGATGATTGTTTCTTCAGCCAAAAGTTGAGACCTGAAATCCTTGAGACTGATAGAATTCTCTCTTCCACGAATGACACATCGAAAGGTATTATATTCAGTAGGCAGACCTCTTAATGCAAGAATAACAACATCCTCATCTTCAAAACGGACATTACATGATTCCAAGAGATCTCTAGCAACCTTAATTCTTTGCAAGTATTGAGTCATATTTTCTGAGCCTTTCTTAACATTTTGAAGATCAGTTTTCATCTGAAAGATAGAGGCTTTAGTAGAAGAGGCAAACCTGTCTCTCAGGTTGGTCCACATTTCTTGAGCACTTTTGCAACCAATAACACAGGAAATGGCAGATGTGGAGAGAGTTGAAGTAATGAGTTGCATCAGTGCTTGATCGTGCATCCTCCATATGAGGTAAGCATCAGAGGGTGGATCCTCAGGACCCAATTCAGAGATAGAGCGAGGAGGACATTTCTTTGTGCCATTGACAAACTCAAAAATGCCATTTGCATTGAGAAGAAGTTCCATCTGGAAGTTCCAGGTGATGAAGTTGTGATCATCAAGTTTGACAGTGACTGCATTTCCGATTGTTGGAATAAGAGAAGCAATCGGTGATTGCAAGATTTGAAGTTGAGCAGCTGTAACCATGGTGAGTTATACGGCAGGAACCACTTTCTTTTGAGAGGTTCTGAGAAGGAATTATGAAGAAGGAGCAGAAACAACTTTCTTTTGAGAAGTTCTTGGTAGGAATTGTGAAGAAGAAGCAGAAACAACTTTCTTTTGAGAGGTTCTGTGGAGATTTGCAGCGGAAGCAAAGGTAGAAGATCGATCACTCATAAATGGGGTCAACCATATATCATGAGGCAAGCTCTGATACCATGTTAGATAGCAGATTTTAAGAAGGAAAGTCTTAGTTATTCTGTAAAAGAATGGAGGAGATGAACTACACAATCTTTTTTGCTTATTAACCTTCACATATTACAGCATTTAGCTATTTATAGCTTTGTAGTTGATTACTTAGAGATCAAGTAAGTCTCTTAACTAATATAACAACTTTCTAACTGTTCTAACTCACTTAACAGCATTTCATAGCTGTCCTAACTTCCCTAACAAACTCATAGCTGTCCTCCATCTATAATACAGCTAAGACATAGCTGTTTATGGATAGCAGGGAGGCATACCAGCTAGGCGCAGCACACCAGCATGGACAGCAGCTAGGCGCAGTATGTCAGCATGAACAGCAGGAGGTGAGGCGCTTCTCAGGCGTAGTGGCGCAACATAGGCGCAGTGCAGGCGCATAGGCGCAGTGCAGGCGCAGTCAGGCGTAGTGCAGGCGCAGTCATCTAACAATGATTGCATATAAATACAAATTGTACGTGAGAACAAGATAAAAGGACTTGTATGCTAAATGTCTCATTAAAGTACGTCGATGATACTAGCTAGGCTAGCTAGGTCCACAAATCATATATCAGTTCATCAAATGATGTGTTTTTATTATGCTCCTTAATTAAGTTATTAGAGTCCAATATATAAGAGCTTTCAATGCCACAATTAATAATATGGTATTAAATAGGAATCACACGTCTAAACTCATTATACAAACTATGTCAAAGTTATTTTATCATTCATTATATATTGATTTTGATTTTGAGATCATTTCAACAAAAGCGCTGTTTTATATATGAATCTCAGGATAATTTAAAAATTGAATAATGATGGATATTACCATATCAATGGACGAATGAATAAAATCATGAGATATCATATCAATATTGTTTTAATCTCGATATCAATATACATGTTGTTAACATGGATATTTATATCTCGAAGATCCCAACATCTATATATCGGATATAGAAAAATTAAATCTCCATTTAAAATAGGGCGTGCTTCTAGAAGTATATATATATATATATACACGTACATGATGTTGTAGGCCAGTCTCATATCTAATTAAGAAAATTAACAATTGATATTAATTTTGTAAGTGCATAGTGTGGGAGTGCTTTGTAAGTGAAATGTCCATTACAAGAGTAGGGAGCCTAGCAATTAATGGCAGCTAGCTTTACCTACCACCATAATTGTCTCCTACCTTTTGCTGAGAACCACCTCATTAACCACTAACTTAAATTCAACTTATTAATTACACACCCTTTTGATAATCACTTTGCTAATCATAAATTAATATTTCTTTTGGCATCTGATGTCAAGTATAGCTTACAGAATTGACATCTCTGAGATTTTATAATCCCTAATTCCCAAAAGACATTCCAAAGTGTATCTTACCTCCACTGCTTTCACATTCTGAAATCTCATTATTAATTTTCTCTAATATTGTTTAATTTTGTCTCTATTACTCACATCTCTATCACTGCCTAAGTGGAGTGGAATGCCAGGTCAATGGGCCGCATCCCATATATTTTAGGTATTTATGTTGATAAGATCCAAATTAGGGTTAATTAATTATCGTTTTGATTTAAAGATCTAAAACACTACTGTTCGGCAACGAGAATATTAATCCATCTTAAAGTAATTACTATGCATGGTTGGACCAATGACAATATGTATGCTTAATGTGGCCGCTTAATTCTTTTTTAATATGAAATTACCATTTGTCCGAACAATAGTATCAATCTTCTGGCAACATTTATTATCTCACGTTAAGAAATACATCAACTATATTGACAGTCGTTCAGAAATCCGAACTTAGATCCATCTCCATTTTAATTCACTTATTTTCCTTTGATCGATATCATAATGATCTTGAAATTTATTAATTTAAACTTAATTTGAAAAGATCATTTGGGTGCTAGCTAGCTAGCAATGAATAAAAGCAAGGAAATTTGTTGAATGCTGCATCTACCAATTTAGCTAGCTAGTACCTTTTTCACTACTCCATAGATGGCTCTACACATTGTGTATTAAGTTTTGGTCGTTTCTTTATGGATTGCTCTACACAAATTTTGGTCGTTTCTTTATAGATTGCTCAAGATTTCCACAATCCTATGAAGTGAACATGGATCATGGATGTCTACTCAATAATCTTGCCTTGTTTTTTTTCACACATATTAATCGTTATCTTTGTACCTCGTATAATTATATTACTCATATTATTAAGAGAAAAAAAATTACATGCAACTATTTCATACACACTTATCAATTTCCTTGAAAAATTGAATTTGGAATTTTTACATTACGGGCTGGTGATATTATATAATATCCATCATACGATGGTAAATTTGTTCCTGCTATTTGTTTAAGGGTACAGCATGAGAACGAATTAAATGAGAAACATCTAGCAAGGTCGTATCCTAGCAATGGTGGTACGTTAACTCACATAGGGAAATGCACTTGGAAAGAGACTTGGAGCCAACTTGATGGGAAGTGGGTCTAGTAAAATCGACAAATTAGTACAATCATGAAGATATTAAGCATTACTCATCACCTACTTTAACAATAAGAAGGAACCAAATGAAAAGGGCACGTGATTGATTCAGATGAATCAGAAAAAGAGTTTTATTATGAAATTAATTATAAGCCACAATTAATGACTTGTTATCCTTTCCCTTTTACACCTGCCACCAACATTCACCATCCTACATGCGAATAAAACACAGTTATCTTATCTGACCGTACATTTAATACTTAATACGTTCAATAAGTAAATTCCATTCGGCACCCCCCGAAGTCTTAACTCCCGAATATCAGCAGGCCTTCCAAGGCAAGAAGCCAAGAATCCAAGAAGCCAAGAAGCCCTACGCCTCACTCAACATCCCTGAGGGTCGGTTGGGCCCACGAAACCACGCCACCCAGATAACCCCGAGCTTGTCTGGACACGTTTAGCTTCATAAACGTGAAGTTATATTAATCCCAATAGCAAAGAATTAGAGACTGTTAGGCTGACATCGATCACGCCAGTGCCTAGCACTTTCTCTTCTCTTCTTATAGCCTTATAGGTCATCAACAGCATCCCGAGAAAGCTAGTGGTCACATAGCCGCCGAGGTAAGAAATTTAATCCCAATTGATCCATTTTACACATCAATAATCATAATATTAATAAACTTAATTTGTAACACCAATTTCGTATTCTCTATATTCAAGAGTCAAGACGATGGAATTTGTCTGAGAGATTGAGACAGATACAAAATATTGATGTTAAGGAGGCCGGAAGGACAGGACACGTAGGCATGTTCTGTGGTAACCAGCAGCCTCCCAAGGTAATTACTCGTGAAGAAGGCCTTGTAGGTCAGGTCACAGTCTTGATCAGATTGCAATATTTCATGTCCATTTCTGACTCCATATATATATGCCCCCCAATTAAGATGATCAATCTTCCTTTTGAATTTAATTAATCAAGAGATCATAGAAATACAAATCTAATCAGACGGCTTGTGTTGGAGGAGTTGATCGATGATACTTGACGTTAATAGTGGGACCGCTGGCTAGCTGTGGTATAGGTAAGTTGATGAAAGGCAACAAGATGCATGTGATAATTATATACAACTATAGAGCCTCTATATTGCCAAGTTTGAAGAGAAGAGAAGGGAACCGCGCGCTAATATGGAGCATTAAGTGTGGCAGTTATAATATTAATGCAGCCAACATCTACATTCATATTGCATCATCTTCAAAAATAATACCAATACCTACTTTGTTATTATGATATTTAGCAGCAACTCGGATTCGAAAAATTAAAAAATGAAATGATCAGGGCAGATCTTGGAAAAATGATGTCTTTTAATTAATTTGTGCTAGAAAAATGAAATGAGAATATATACGTGAGAGAGAAATGAACGGACAAGAATTTATACGAACATTGAAAGATGAAAACCTAAAAACCCAAAATTGAAAATTATATCTAGTTTGGAATTGAGATACAGAAACACACTTAATTTCTTAGTTTGGCTTTTCTCAGATATTGATTTTAGCTGGCTGGAAAGCCACTGGCCTTTGTGCATATAGACACTCCAAAATCTCTGTGTCTTTAAATAAAGAACGAAATAAAAAAGTAAAAAAGGTTTGCAGGGTTTCTGTGGACAGCAGTCACCATCCCATTAAGAAAGAAATTGGTCACTGCAGATTTTAAAAGGCAAATTTTCTGTACTGGGTATTGCCAAGGAAATGCACTGCTGATTACAACAGTTCAGGTGGGCTTGCATAATTTACACCAATTTTTAATGCCACGCACACAAACAATATTGTAGCATATGATGATATTAATCAGCTAAGCGGTGCATATATACATTGAAAATATCAAAACTCAGCTTTTTTAATATTCAAAATGTGTTAGCGAATTTTAGAATTTTCGGGGTAAGTGATAAATGATCATAATATGATTGATATATGGTGGTGTGGTGTGGTCCTGTTGTTCCAAGGTATCACAAGTTTTTTGGACCCCAAACTCATCATCTGGTCCCACACCCAACTAAGCTTAAAAAAAAAAAAGGGTTTAAAAAATAGTTTGTCCATGCCCATCTTGAAGAGACCTCATTTGCCTGTTTTGTTATAAATGGGTGGGCTTGCAGGACAGAGAAGTGCAGATGAGTTGAGTGTCTCAAACTCACCGTTTAAAGATCCCTCTCTCTCTCTCTCTTTCACTCTCTGAGAGTGAGAAGGGTAGGTTTTGGTAGTTAGCTGTAATTCTCTTCTTATTCCTCTCTCTCTCTCTCTCTCTCTCTCTCTGTATATGTATATAAATATAAATAGTTGTAGGTGCAGTGACTGCAGTTTTATATGAATGACGTCTATGAATGAGATGAAGATGAAGGTGTGTGTTGAGCAAGATGGAGAAGCAGGGCACGTGCATTTCTAACTCACGTGCTTAATTGTGTTTGTCCATATAGATGGATCAATCGATCATATATGAGATGATGAGTTAGTATTATTCATGTGCCCCCCTCCTCCATCATGACCACTCCACCTTATTATTACTGCAACCTGCAAATTTATGATCATCATCACCACCACACAACCATGCAGATCAATGACAAGCTTAATTACCTCCATATTTCCAATTCCATCAGGTGGGTATATTTTATGATTCACCATCGTTTTCTAATTAACCATTCATTTCTTCCTTATATATTGTTATTCATCAGATGCGTTTTCAGTTTTTATTAGTTTCACGGATTCAAAATTGAAAACGAAATTAAGCATTACTAAATAAATCCTAAAATTCTAAAAATTCTATAATTCATCAGGTGCGCGTGTTTTCAGTTTTTGGTTTCACCGACTAGAAATTGAAATTGAAAGCGTTAATAAACAAACCCTAGAATTCTAAAATATGCGAGAGTGGATAAGTATCAAGATCGAAAATTAGTTAATGTGCTTCTGCAGTGCTGATAGTGTTATAAGCAACGGTCAATTTCATGAACTTAATTATATAATTAGAGATTAAATACAAATGATGATACTGAAGATCCCAATTTAATTGGTTTTGCTTTTTCTTTCCCAAATTGCTCTCTCTCTCTCTCTCTCTCTCTCTCTCGTCCTCTAGATTTTGTTGTTGTGTAATAAACATCAACTAATAAAATTGAAATTTAATGTATGAGAAGAACGGTGTTTAGATTATATATGATGATCTTTTTATTTCTCTTTTGAAGGTGGATTATTAGCAAATTAACTTGTTAAATATTAATTACATGCTGTAATTAGGATTAATATTCTGTACCATTTGTTTTTTAATTTTTAATAAGCATTATCTTTTATCCTTTTTCGAAATCGTTTACACTGGTACATGAACCGAAGGGAAAATTGCTTTTCAAGTTTCCATTTGTCAACCCCATAGTGTAAGGAGGGTAGTTTTCCATTTCTGGAAATAAATAATGCTTTTGAAAAGCAAGCAGCCCTACTTAGTTCCAATTAAGGTGTCACTATTAATATTGCTATAAATATAATTTTTATACCAAATGATTGATATTATATATATAGAATTCCCCAACATTAGTTAAGTGTGATTACTATCAACCCTAATCCATGCTTATCATCTTAATTTCCTCGTTTTCGTTTCTTTAATTTCCGGAAATTTTCATATTGTTCTTGCTGTCCTCATGATGATGAGGTAAGTGATTAACCAGTCCCCTACTGCATTTTGTTTTTCTGAGAATAGTTATGGTTTGAATGCTGTATATGCTAATGAAGCTTATTTACATTGAATTGGAAATTAACTTGGTACCACCACAAAGGAAACACCACAAAATCTGTCTCTTTCCTCTCCATCTCGACACTTCCCTCTCATCCACGTCCGATTGACAGCGATTCGCGACACATCTACATCCACACAAGTGTGTAAATAGTTTCTGTTTAATTACTCTTTTGCCCTAATTAAAAACCGTAATTATCCACACAAGTGTGTAAGTAGTTTCTGTTTAATTACTCTTTTGCCCTAATTAAAAACCGTAATTCAGAGGAGATTTTTCTGATAGATCTTACGGTATTCCTTCAAAATGAAAATGATTTGTTTAAAGGAAATTTGGTGGTAAATATGTAGGTGAAAATTATGTTCTTTGTTGATGAGGTTTGTAGGGAATTTGTCGGTTTAATTGGTGGTTAACTTGAAATTAATAATTAGCTTATTACTGACTACAAAGGAGAAGCCTTTTTCACACCGACAAAATTGTAATGTTTAGAAAAGGCGACAAACAACGATCTTTGGATGCCTCAATGATTTCACTGAAGAAAAGTTCAAAGGCAGCAAATTGTTTCTTTTTCACTTGATGTGTTGGTTTTTGCTTTTTGGGCAGATGGCTTCTCTTTTTCACCACACAAGATAAGATACCAGTGAGAAGCACACCAATACATCACTTTTTTTCCCATCTCAAAACTTACACTTCAAACTTGATCGCGAAGTAATTAAGTATTTTCTTTTGCCAAGAGTTAATGACGTGTTTACGAATATGAAATTGGAATGAAAAATGAATCAATTTCTGAAGATAGAACTCAAAGGAAGAACAAGCAGTTAATGACGTATTTACTAATAATGCTTTTGGGATTTAAGAACAAGCAGAACCAGAAACTTTACCAGAGGAAGAATTTTTGTGAAAATAGAACTCAAAGACCCGATTTTGCATTTTCGTTCTCCGAAACTCAAAGACCATAAACAAATTATCGTGGATCCCACCGAGCAGTAAAATTAAAATTTGGAAAAAATTTACTGAGGCTGCAAGGTTAATTCTGAAGAGCTTAACAGCACAAGTTCATTCAAGTTTTCAACTCGAACGAATGCGACAGGCGATAAATTTGTTGATCTTTGCTGAAACTTTCATCAGTAAATGCGTTGAAAACAAGCTATGAACCCAATGTAGTGTGATTCTGGTAATGAAAAAGGCAACAACAACAGAACACCAGCATAGCAAGCAAGACAGAAGAATCTACGTTGGTATAGATGTACCTACAATTTTTCTGCTGGAATATTCTAGGATGAAGGAATCGACAAAAGGGCGGCACAAGTACGGTGTGCTGAGTCGGGCTTAATTGCCTTTCTTCAGAAAAAGACTAGAAGAAAAGGAATCTGATGCACATGGATGCAGCAAAAAGATGCTTCAGCTTTGCACTGTAGATGAAGTCACTCAAAACTGTAGCTGTAGATTCTATACACAATATGTGAGCACTTATGGACCCAAGTCAACGCTCCAGCATCCTCACTTGGGTTCACCAAACTAATCTAAGTAGTTCTGCAAAACCCATAAATCATCTCATCGAATGAGAAACAAAAACGACACAGAACCTAATTAACATTTCCTCCATAAAGATGCAAGCTTCATCAATGTCTTCCTTACCAAACAGATCATCCAGCATAATCCTATGTGTCTGCCGGGTTCCAACACCCTTTAATGTCATCTCACTCACAAGCTCCCTTGCCCTGCTGAGCTCGCATTCACTACATAATGCCTGCAACAAAATGTCATAAGTAATCAAATTATACTTGCAACCAAACTCTTCCATGGAAGGAATCCTCTTTAATCCAGCTTCTACATTGTTCTGGTTACACAAACCATTTATAATTTTATATATACACATTGTAAGTATAAACATCAGGAACCAAACCCAACACACAAGCAATTCATCAAACAGCTCATCTACCTTCCCATAATCCCCTTCTGCAACAATCCTATGTAAGACCAACAAACAATGTCGGGCTTAATTCTTTCCGCTTTTTTCTAAAGCAAAAGTTTCAAAGCATCCATACCCCTACCCTGTTTCACCATAAATCTAATCACATTAGAACAGTCCATCATTCTAAGACAAAACACATGTTTCTTTATTTCTTCCAAAAACCTCAAACCACAAGACCAGCTGAATTCTTTTGTTCACACAATGATGACAATATCAAACAGAAAATCCTCACATTCAAACCATACCCAGTACTCATCATACAATTCATGGTATCAATGGCATGCCCAACCTGCTTAATACAACACAAAGCTGACCAAAATCCCAAAACTCGATTCTTCGAGTTTGATGCTCATAGCTTGCTTCTTGGGCAAAATTTCAGGCCCCATTTTAAGACCTTCACTAGACCACTTTATTTCTTTTTCAGTAATAACCTAAATCGTGATCCAAAGGAATAGAGATGAAATGAATCGATTACTTAAAATGGTTTATGCATTTTGGCATAAAAAAAGCTAATATCTTACAGAATGGGTGTAAATTTACCCAGTGGGTGCTTCAAAGAATGAACCTTATGTCATCTCACTCACAAGCTCCCTTGCCCGACTGAGCTTGCCCTTACTACATAATGCCTTCAACAAAATGTTATAAGTAATCAAGTTAGGCTTGCACCCCAACCCTTCCAGGGAAGAAATCATCTTTAATCCCGCTTCTACATTATTCTGCTTACATAAACCATTTGTATACACATTGTAAGTATAAACATCAGGAACAAAACCCAACACAAGTAATTCATCAACTTATCTACCTTCCCATAATCCCCTTCTGCAATGATCCCATGCAAAACCATGGTATAACAAACAATTTCGGGCTTAATTCTTTCTGCTTTTAACATAACCAAAGATTTCAAAGCATCCAAAGCCCTCCCCTGTTTCACCAGACACCTAATCACATTTGAATATTCCATCATTCCAGGACAAAACCCAAGTTTCTTAATTTCTTCCAGAAACCCCAAAACCTCAACACCAGCTGAATCCTTTTAATCACACAATGATGACAATATCAAAAGAAAATTTTCACATTCAAACCATATCACTGATCATACAATTCATAATCTCAATTGCATGCCCAACTCAGTTCTACACAAAGCAGTGACCAAAATCCCAAAACTCGATTCTTCGAGTTTGATGCTCATAGCATGCTTCTTGAGCAAAATTTCATGCCCCTTTTTAAGACCTTCACTAGACCACTTTATTTCTATCTCACTATTAACCTAAAATCGGGATCTGAAGGAATATAGGTGAAAATAATTGACTCTAAAAAGGGTTTATGCATTTTGGCATAATAAGCTAACATCTTATAGAATGGGTGTAATTTACCAGTGGATGCTTCAAAGGATGAACCTTTTATAAATCTTAAAGAGTTGGTCTTGATCTTCCTTGTCATTAAACTGAATTAATCTTAATGAAAAACCAAATCATATTGGTATGACATCTGTTTTTTTAGTTTATCTTTTTATCATTGGCTTTAGAAACCTGCAACACAAAGCAGAAAAATTGATAACAAAAATTATAGACACCATGCTCATTTCAACTGTAAAGAACAACACAGTCCTTAATTTTATCAACTAATATTTTTAATACAAGGTGGTGATCCAGGTAAAGAAAGTGCCAACAATAGAACACCAGCATAGCAAGTAAGACAAAAGATTCTAGGTTGGTAAAGATGTACATACAGTTTTTCTGCTGAACATTCAAGGACCAACAAATCGACACAAGGGATGCACAAGTACAGCATGCTGAGTAAGGCTAAATTGCTTCTATTCAGCAAAAGACTAGAAGAAAAGGATTCTGATGCACATAGATGCAGCAAACTTCCGCTTCAGCTTTGCATTGCGTAAGTGACTGCAGTTGTAGATTCTGTAAAAAACAGTAACCAATCATTGACCCAATCAATGCTCCAGCAGCCTAACACGGTTTCACCAAACCAGACCAAGTAGTCTCTGCCAAACCAGGTTCAGACCCTGAGCTAATAAGTAGTGCTTCCCAAGCCTTTGCTCCCGGAGCAACGTTCTTGTCCACCATTTTTGTCAGCAATTCCGTTGCTTTAGAAACCAATCCCCTTCGGCATAAGCCATAAATTGTCTCATCAAAAGAGGAACAAAATCGACAGAGAACATTATCTAACATTTCCTCCATAAAGATGCAAGCATCATCAATGTCTCCTTTACCAAGCAGACCATCCAGTATAATCCTATGTGTCTGCAGGTTTACCCCAACACCCCTTAATGCCATCTCATTTACAAGCTCCCTTGCCCTACTGACCTCGCCGTTACTACATAATGCCTTCAACAAAATGTTATAAGTAATCAAATTAGGCTTGCACCCCAACCCTTCCATGGAAGAAATCATCTTTAACCCTGCTTCTACATTATTCTGCTTACACAAACCATTTATATACACATTGTAAGTATAAACATCAGGAACCAAACCCAACACAAGCAATTCATCAAACAGCTCATCTGCCTTTTCATAATTTCCTTCTGCAATAACTCCAAATAAAACCATGGTATAACAAACAATGTCGGGCTTAATTCTTTCCGATTTTATCATAACCAAAACTTTCAAAGCATCCAAACTCCTCCCCAGTTTCACCAGACACCTAAGCACATTAGAATAGTCCATCATTCCAGGACAAAACCCAAGTTTCTTAAATTCTTCCAAAAACCCCAAAACCTCAACACCAGTTGAATCCTTTTTATCACACAATGATGACAATATCAAAGAGCAAATTTTCACATTTAAACCATACCCATTACTGACCATACAATTCATCATCTCAATAGCATGCCCAACCTTCCCAATTTTACACAAAGCAGTGATTAGAATCTGAAAACTCGATTCTTCAAGCCTTACGCTCATAACGTGGCTCTTGATCAAAATTTCAGGCACCATTTTAAGACCTTTACTAGACCCACAGAGCACATGCAGCAATGAGTTGAGTGAGTGAGCAGAAGGGACACACCTGAACTTGGGGATTCTGTGGAAAAGATCAATGGCGTCCTGGGTTCGATTAGCTCGGCCATAAAAGCTAATCAGATGGGCGAAAATGTACTCGGGCACATTGAACTTTTCGACAAATTCGAGGCGGTCAAGAACTAAATCGATGAGGGCGAATTGGGAGGTTTGGGTCAGGGTTTTGATGACAAAGTTGTAGGCTTCAGGGGTTGGGTCGACGTTATAGGTTTTGAATGAGTAAATGAGTGTGGATAAGAGGTGGTTGGGTTGGTTCAGAGGCGGTGAAGATTTTTTCAGGCTTTGCAAGGCTTGGTTTTGATTGAAGATTCGGTGCCATCTGGTGTTGTGGGGTGAGACCGGCCATCTCCTGTGTTTTCTCAGGAAGAATTTGCTGCTGGGTTTTAGAAATGAGGTTCTCACCATTTTTTATATGATTTAGAAATTAGAATTCAAATTATAGGGGTTGATCTTCGTGTTTCGACTCAAACTCTCTGATGTGGCTTCCCGACTCCATCGTCTGGAATACAATTAGATTTTTGAAATAGAAACTTCTTTCATCAAAAATTGAATTAGGTAGAGTCCTACTTAGTAAATTCGCATATAATAAGCATATTATGCACGTACGTATTAATATTTTAAAATATTTTCATTTTTAATCCGTTTCTAATTTTTTTATAAAAATACTAGCATCACTCTGAGAGAAGTATTTCGACGCGCTACGTGTGCTTTCAAGCGCGTGTTTCACAATACTTACAAACGTCTATTTTCACGATGTTTTTTGCTTAATATATATAATTTTTTATTTAGTATATCACATTAAATTTTAATATCAAGCGTAAATTTTACTAAATATCGTTATCGAAAATTAAGTTTCTTTATCAATTATATGCTAATTTTTTCGTTATTGAAAATGAAGTTTTTATATATGTAGCATCTTGACATGGGCGTATGTTCAATTTTATATAGGCTAATTGACCAATTTTGACCATAAAATAACCGATAAAATTAACTTTATAAATATAATGAATATTGTAACTTTAAACTCGTTAGATATATTAATGGATTGAAATAAAAAGTTTGCACATAACACGAATACATATAAACATTAGACTTTAAGACCACTTGCGTTACCTGTTTCTTTGTAGTTGATCTTTCACTCTTTCATTATCTGCCTATAAACAAATAATATGAAACCAATTATTATAGTAAAATTGAATTAAATTGTGTTCTACTATTATAAAATTAATGATTAATTATTTCATATCAGGCATGGCACCTAAATTTTTTTTTTTTGATACACATGACACCTTAAATTTGGATAGTCTCTCTGATGCATCATGTATACTCCAAACATCAGAAGAAGTCCATAAGAAATTATGTCACACATTATAAAATTCTATTGTGTTGAATATCAGTTTAAAAGAAACTTAAAATTGATAATATGCTTTGTTTACCTCAATCTCATGTCTTATCTTCTTGACAAAAGTGTGACGACGGTGCTTGTAAAACTGTCAAAAATTGAAGGATAAAATATATTTTTAGTCAATCTATTTAAGCTTTAATTTTTTTTGTTATTAAAATTCATCGTAAAAGTTCAAACAAAAATTATTATAAAATGATGGTACAATTAACCATCTTTCTTTTGTTGAAAAAAAATCTATTATTAAATTTAAAAATAGATATATAAGCTAAACAATACATTTATTTTTGGAGGTTAAAAAACTACAAAACTCAAGAAACCTATTACCTACAAACATCAACAAAAATTATTATAAAATGATGGTACAATTAACCATCTTTCTTTTGTTGAAAAAAAATCTATTATTAAATTTAAAAATATATATATAAGCTAAACAATACATTTATTTTTGGAGGTTAAAAAACTAAAAAACTCAAGAAATCTATTACCCACAAACATATCCACGTGTGGCATGTATTGCTATATACCTGTACGACTATATAAATTAATCGGTATAGATACATAACCAACACTGCCTCCTCTTCCATCATTGTCCAATGTCCAATCTTTTATTCCTTTTTCAGCAACCCCTAACTCCAGTCTCTTGACACACCCCGACCCGGAAAGTTCACGAGGACACCGAAATTAAGGTATGATGGTCGACAACTGAATGGTGACGTCTAGATGACGAAAGCTAAAAGTAAAAACAGTACGTTTTAGGAGATCGTGTGAAAAGTAATTGGTAAAAACCAACAAGCGATTCACCGCGACAGCGGAAACATAGAGCATAGTACACTATTTGATGATCATAATGTTAAGCAACTATATGAGTTACCCCGATTTCCTAACACACCCGAACAACCGGAGTGAATGTCAAAGCAACAACCGAAAACTCCTCGATAAGCATGAAGCATCACAAATACCTGAGGGGTACAAAAATAAAAGGGTGAGTGGACCTACCAGTTTATTTCAGTGTAAAACAGTAGGTTGAACACATAATTTAATCCCTCAGTTTTGAAAATAAATTCAAGATACTATCAATGCACAAACAACAAACAAGCTCTTTCTACGAGAAATAATATTATAATAATATGCAATCCCGAAATCATCCCGAAATACAGTATAAAATGTATAACCCACCAATTATGCTCATGAGTCGCTCGAGTCATGCGCACATGATAGGCTGAGTATCTATGGTTCGCTCGTGTACCTCGACCACATGAAAGCTAGGTGCTGAGCACCGTCACCTCATGTCCCTTAGAGCTCGGGGACAAGCTGGCTCTATTTAACTAGTATTTGAGCGAGCTTGGGTGATCAATCACGTGGAGGCTGGTATGTGGCCAACAAATAGGTAATAAGATATCCGCGACTCCTATGTGGGTACTACACATCTCATGTGTAACGCGCATACATCACAACTCTTATAGTGACATAAAACCATCATAGACAAACAATGCATGCTCGGGAATCTAATAATAAAATATCAGCGAGGCATTCTCGGGACTACGATATGACATCTATAGTCAACTAGTCAGGCTCGGGATTCTAACATATCGAGAAATGAGGAAAACCTTTAAAACACATTCACATGCACATAAACACCTTTTGGGAAGTCAAAGTATACATACGCAATCTCGTAATGGTGCTCACAAATTAACTTCCAACTAATCATGCTCGTGGGGAAAAGTGTTACTAAAGCACTTCATAGTTAACAACTCTAACCCAACATTTTCTAACGTCTAACTATCATGATCTCAACTATTTTTATTGTCAGGTTCACCAATCATAATCCAACATAACATGCTAGGGATCAAAAGTATAATAACGACAACATGACTTATTAATATCCTTATTGACAACCCAGCATATAAAAAATCGTAGGTTCCAAGCAATGATAAAAAAAAAAGCATGTAAGCAAAAATATAATAAAGTAGGGTTTATGAAAGAGGTCCACTCACAAATTAGTCGGGGATCAAAATCACCCGGCAATGCCAAGCCAACGTAAGCTCCAAGCCGTCAAGACCCTAACCAAAAATCAACCACAAGGTTTACTAATTACTTCAATAAGGAAACTAAAGAAAATCCCTCTTGGGATGCTAAAAACGGAACTGAAACAACACTAAATGAACTAAAGAAGTGTTTAAGTGATCCGAAACGTCCCGATATTAGGCCCACGAGACGCTGTGGCCTGAGTCGGCACGTGCCGCCACGCGCGCTCACGCGCTTGCTGAGTAAGCTGCCATGCGGCTGCCACGTGGCTCCACATGTCACCCACATGGCTGCTAGGTGGCGCCCACGTGGCTGTCAGGTGGCTCCACGTGACTAATAGGTGGCTCCACGTGGTTCCCACATGAGTTTGCAGACTATGACCAGCACCGCCGTACGCGGTGGCTGGGAAGACTAACTAAACTCCGATTTCAACTCTAGGACCATTACTCGACTCGAAACTTAACCAGGAGACCAGAAATATATCTCTCAGAGTTCGATTCCAAGCCAAAGTCCTCGAATTCGCCTGGGAATGCTATGAACACACCAAAAATTTCCCAGTTTCCAGCCAACTCCTTTGTCGTCAAACCAAGGCCAAAACATACCTACATTAGCTCAAACCCTACCTAATCGATTTCAGGAATCCCAAGAGAGTTAGTTTGAGGCTCGATTTTTACCTAGATCGATCGGGATGGCACTGAACTCATAGTAAGGCCAATGAACTCACCCAACACCAATCTCGGTCCAAACCTCGCCAAATTTAACATGCAATCCATTAAAACCCATCTAATATTCACAAGGAATTGAATGCAGAAGAGTTCGAAGTCGATTCGTACCTGAGTGAGTCGGAGACTCGTTAACCCAGACTTGTAGTCGCATTGTTCCTCTCTTCGATTCTCATGTCATGGCGCACGTTGACGGTGGAATAGTTGAGTTCGTCTCACCAAGATACGTCGAAGGACGGTGGTGGCAAGGCCTGGATTGATCGGAATTCACTCGATAGCTCCACAGTTGTCCCTCTCTTTCTCATCGATTCTCTCACCTAGGAGCAAGACGACGATGGGGGTTAACGAGCCTGAATTCGCCTCGTCGTGGCGAGCAAGGAGGTGGTGGTACTGAGGGGTGGTTTCACCGGATTTCGCAGGTGGTGGAGGAAATGGGTTTTGGTGTGCTATGATGCTTCTCTATGAGAAAGAGAGGTCGAGAGTGTTAGTAAGGGAAAAGGCGAACAGAAAGCTAAAAATGGGTTTAGTGGGCTGGGCTTGATAGTTTAAGGATTGGGCCCAAGTTAGGTTTTGGGCTCAAGATGCACCCACATTATCACATCTCTCAAAGTCCACACAACATACATAAGGGCATTTTGGTAAATCGTAAATTTCACTTCCGAGTTTACGAGACGGGTCGTAACATCTCTAAAGTTTATCCACCAATATGGATATGGATTTGGAGAAAAAGGAATAGAAGATTGGATGGTGGACGGTGGACGATGATGGAAGAGGAGGCAGTGAAGCTTGGTTGGTTATGTATCTATACTGATAATTATATAAAAAAAATAATAAAAAAATTGTCCAATATCATGTAAAACTGCCACCCATAACAAATAAAAAAATTCTCTAAAAATAATGGAAAAACAATTAAAAAATTAAAAGAGAATATAATTCATAAAGTGATTCAATTTTATAAGGAGTTGTGAGCAGTTGTAGTTCAATTTTGAAGCTTCTGCAAGGAATGAAATAATAAAATCAATCTAACAAAAAAAAAATGCTGAAAAAAAAATGTATATTTGAGAACATACTTTTAACAAGACCGAAATTTCTTATATAGTTGATATTTTATATTGTAACAAATTTTGAAATATAAGATGTTATAAATTACCTGGCCTAGAAAGTCTTTATGCCCTTGATTGCGTTTCCTCCTGTGCCACCAAACAAATTGATTTATGAGGTAAACTCTAAATTGTTTTATAAGGTAAACTCTCAAATTTCCAACTTCAATTATGAATGTTGTTAAAATTAAAAAGTACATGGGTTTTGTACCTAATTCGCCGAATAGTTTTGTATGTCCAAATAAGGTCAAAGAGACTTGCATGTTTAAGCTCGGCTAGTGCACGATAAAATCGCCACATGAATTGTTTGTTGTATTGCATTGTTAGTTACTTGACATTACTACATTAGTAGTTAGATAAAATAAGAATAATTGTACATACTGTTAATTTTTTTTTCCATTCACTCAAAATCAATTGACCAAGATCAGTGGTGTTCATTGTAATGGAATAGCTCGAACCCGTTGAGACAATCGCAACATGATGCATGCGAACTTTTTTTCTTTCTTCTCCATTTGAATGCTTCCCTACAAAGCCACAAAAGATAGAATGTTACATGTTGATGATGCCCTTGAAATTGAAATAAATTGTGAAAGAGTTTGGTAACTTTTTTAACCTTGTTATGAAAATCTTCTGCATTATTAATCTTAGGAAAACCGAGATGAACGTCATTGATAAGCCAACGACGTGGTAATAATTCTCCTACAGATTATGAATATAAAAATTATTAATGAAGCCTACATATTTAATCAAACCTTCCTTGTAGGTTTGTAAATACGTAATCATGCAGAAAGAAACAAAGTAGTATTCTTAGCACCTCTTGTGTCATGATTTCTTGGAAAATACAGAGGCTTCCGTGTTATTTGCTGGGCCTTTCGATATTGAATACACCTTTCTGTCACATAATGCTTTTGTTTTACAGAGACCACTGGCTGTGGAGAATTTTCGATCTTCTCCCTATAGTTTCCGATCGTCGTCTTCTTCTTATAACCTGTTTTTTTTTTCTTCACATAATTCAGAAGTGTATCTATGCTATTTTTTACTCGTTTGTAGACTGAGACTGGATGGTTAAATTAAATGACTGCTCTTTTCTACTAAAAGATATTGAACGGTTGCCTAGGTGTGTGGGATGTGGGTGTATGTAGTGTCGGTTTTTTAACTGCCGCATATGTTTATTTTTTAAATTATCTTTTTATTTTATATTTGTAATTATCTCCTTCTCTAATTTTATAAATGTTTGCATCTTTTTTTCCCTCTTATTTTGTTAGATCACTTTTTTTTTTTTGTTTTTTTTTAAATTTCTCTTATTTGCTCCTCACGTTTTGTTTTCTATGTTTTAGTAAAAAATTTATGATGTAGATATTGTTTTTAACTGTTGATTTTGTTTAGATATATATTTTTTTACTGATTTTTTATTTTATATATTTGAATTAATTGTTATATTCTTTGCTCCTTTTAACTGCAAGTAACTGTTAGGAGAGTTGGGGTGATATGTGTTAGTTTTCTCCACTTTTATCTCCTTTTAACTGTTCAACATGTTTTTTTTTTTGTTTTAAATTTCTCTTATTGCTCCTCACGTTGAGTTTCAAAGTTTAAGTAAAATTTTTATTTTATATTCCAGTAAAAATTTTATTTTATTTTATATATTTTTTATTTATCCTTTCTTTTCTATTTATCATTTTAAATTGTTGATAATGCAGTTATAACCATTTTCCCCATGCCCCCTATATTTAAGGCATAGAAGAATAGTTATACACGTATCCTAACCCAATTTTCTATTTATATTTTATTTTAAAATTTTAAAATTAATATTTTTATTTTTACTAATTTACCCTCAGTTATTAAATCTATCTATTTTTTTTTAAAGAATTTGTTAAGTAAAGACATTTTAGGGGTTATTGAAAATTTAACCATTTTGGGGTTCTAACTTTATATATATAGATGCATATTATTAACACATATTATACACGTATTCATCTATTTAGAATAATAATGAACTTTACCTAATATATATGTCTTTTAATAATTTATTAAAAAAAATTAATATCATTAATTTCTTAATTTTATAAGATTGGTAAATAACTCAATAGGAAATTAATTTAATTAATTTTCTAATTTTATATGGTTGATAAATAACTCAATGGGAATGATTATTTACTTTTCCGAATACCCACCTCTCCATTTACTTACTTATTACTAACTTCGTCCATTTCCATAAACGTGCCCTTAATTTAATCACCTAAAAAAATCTACTTTTTTGTTTTTTTAAAGGTTCATAATTCTAGGGTTTCTTCATAGTTTTTTTAGAATCCTAAACCATAAGGTGCAGCATATTCCTGTAAACGTGCCCTTAATTTAATCACCTAAAAAATCTACTTTAAAAAAAAGATAGGGTTCATAATTCTAGCACTACAAGAAAATCGCAGTAGCCCGACTAAATTTCGCCCGACGGATAATATCTCGCGGGGTAAGGTCATATTGCCCGACGGACATTTACAGTCGCCGGGTAACAAGTTGGCGGGAAGAAAAAACCGTTGGCGCGCAAAATTGGACATTGTTACCCGACGATGTGCACTACCCGTCGGGTAACATGGTAAACAACGACGATCAATCGCCATCTGGTAATATTAGACGTTGACTCTTTATGGCCCGAAGAATCATTTAATATTACCCTGCGAATACTGTTCGTCGGGCAATTGTCTAAACATTCTAAATACCAGAGTCCGTTTTTTTTCTTCTTTCTTCTTCTTCCTCCTCTCTGCTGCTCATCCTTCTCTCTGCTCTCTATCTCTCCCTCTCACTCATTCACTCTCTTTATATACCTATTATTATCATCTCATCACCATTTTCATTACCAACAAATCCTTTTTCTCTATCAATCATCAAATATCAAATATTAAGGTATGAAATTTTTATTTTTTTGAAATTTTTATTTTTGAATAGGAAGTAATTATGTGCTGTGTTGTAGAAATTTTGTAGTTAATTTGAAGGAATACTTGTGAAATGGTATGTGTGTTTAACTCTCAAATTAATTTTGTTAAGAATGTTGATTATAATTATGTTAGGAAATTTTGTATTTATTGTGGAAAATGTGTAGAAATTTTTTAGAATTTTTGGAAATTAGAAATTAGAAAATTTGTTAGGAAAATATGAAAATAGAAAATATGTTATGAAATTAGGAAAATAGAAAATATGTTATGAAATTAGGAAAAAAAGAAAATATGTTAGGAAATTAGGGAAATATAAAATATGTTAGGAAAATAAGGAAATAGAAAATATGTTAGGAAATTAGAAAATTAGAAAACATTTTAGGAAAATAGGAAAAAAAATATGTAATGAAATTATTAAAATTCGATATTATGTTTGGAAATTAGAAAATATGTTAGGAAAATAGGGAAATAGAAAATATGTACAGAAATTATAAAATTTAAAACTGTGTTTTATGCATAATTTATATATGTTTGTATTTTTGAATTTGTAGTGATATTTTTTTAAAACGCTTTATTTAGTTCCGACGGAGTGAAATACATTCATATTTCATAACCGTTTATGCGAAGTTAATCGAGTTGATTAACTTCGTATAATGAAATTCAATGAAAAACCTTAGACCCGTTTGAGAGTCAGTAAATCCAATTGATTGACTGACTCTTGAATTGTCCATATATTCGGACAGTTTGGGGGTGCGCAACTATGTGTTGTGTAGTTGGCGGTCTACGTGGTTAGGTTTCGATTGTGGGAAATTCGGTTTATATCCCCTCAATGTTCTTCGAATGCATACTAGATATTTGTTTATAATATCTACGTCGTGCATTTGGGGAACTGTAGGGAGATGCTGCCGAAATTTCCCTCGATCTGAACTTAGCCTCGTAGGTCACAAACTACACAGCACAGAACGTGCACTCTCGAATGGGATAGGGCCAAATAACCGGAGGCATAAGGAGAACATTTGATTTTGATTTTAACTTGTTCTATTTACTGGGCAATGTTAACTGAATTACTTATGTTGACTCTATGTTGTGAAAGCAGGCACAATGGACATAGGGTGGATGCAAGTGTTTGATAGATCTTCTGATCAATATTTGGTTGGGATCGACAACTTCATGGCCTTTGCACGTAGTCATTGCAGTGATACAAGACGTGTCAGGTGTCCGTGCCGTAAATGTAATAATTGTGTTTGGATGTCGTTGAATGAGGTCCAAACTCATCTGGAATGGAATGGGATCGTACACAACTACACTAATTGGATCTATCACGGTGAAGAAATATTTTATGCATCGACATCTTCGGTTCCCGGGACCGGTAGGGACGAAAGTGGTTTGGATGGGCGATGTGATAATGATCCAGTCGTTGAGTTATTAACCGATGCTTTTCCTCCGGCATCGGATGATATGGAAGATGATGCACCAAGGTTGCAACCGGAAGACTCTGATCTCCATTATGAGAGATTGTTGAAAGAAGCTCAGCGTGAATTGTACCCCGGTTGTAAATCATTTTCGGTTCTAGGGGCAGTTGTGGAGTTGATGCACATGAAAGTTGAGTATAATCAAACGAACAAGCATTTTGATCACATGTTGGACATTATCATCCGAATGCTCCCTGAAGACAACTGTCTGCCAAAAGATCATTATAGCTCGAAGAAGTTGTTGAAAGGGCTTGGTTTAGGGTATATCAAGATCCATGCATGCAAGAACAACTGTGTTTTGTTTTACGGTGAATTCGAGCAGCTTGACAAATGTCCCGTGTGCAATGAGCCTAGGTTTCAAAAGAACAAGATTCCTAACAAGGTGTTGCGTTATTTTCCACTGAAGCCAAGGTTACAAAGATTCTACATGTCGTCTCACACAACCCGTGATATGAGGTGGCACAAGGATGAACGCATTGATGATGATGTACTGAGGCATCCGGCGGATGGAGAGGCTTGGAAGGAATTTGATAATATGTATCCCGAGTTTGCTGCAGAGCCAAGAAATGTCAGATTAGGGCTCGCTACTGACGGGTTTAATCCGTTTGAGAGTTTTGCAAAGCCCTATAGCACTTGGCCGGTTGTTATGGTTCCATATAACTTGCCTCCTTGGAGATGCATGAAGAAAGAATTCACAATCCTCAGTACTTTGATACCGAGGCCCAAATCGCCGAGTAATTCCATCGATGTGTATTTGCGGCCATTGATTGACGAGCTCGTAGATTTGTGGGAAAATGGTGTCCGAACATACGACAAGTGCAGTGGAGAAATGTTCACCCTACGAGCGGCCGTAATGTGGACAATTAATGATTTTCCTGCTTATGGTATGTTATCGGGATGGAGCACCAAGGGCTATCTTGCTTGCCCGACATGTGGACCAGACACAACGTCTTTTTGGCACGCATCTAAGGTATGCTACATGGGTGCGAGAAGGTTTCTGCCCTGGGATCACCGATGGAGAATGCAATCTGACTCATTTGATGGTAAATCAGAGTTAAGAGGTCGACCAAGGGAGAGGTGCGGTGATGAGATATTATCCAAACTCAACAGTATACATGAATTCGTGACAAGAGGATCGAAACCAGTCGAACAGGAAAATTGGACGAAAAAAAGCATATTCTTTCGGTTGCCATATTGGTCGAAATTGAAAATCACACACATCGCCGATCCTATGCACATCGAGAAGAATGTTGCTGAGAGTGTTCTGGGAACGACTTTACCCATTGAAGGAAAGTCAAAGGACACAAAAAAAACTCGTATGGGCATGAAAGAAATGGGGATTCGGCCTAATTTGTGGCCAAAAGTCGTCAATTGCAAATACATCATGGCTCATCCAAGTTATACATTTACGCCGGACAATAAGAAAAAATTCCTAAAGTGGTTGCAGGGTGTGAAATTTCCCGACGGGTACGCCAGCAACATATCCCGGAGTGTTAGCACGGACGGTGGGACCATTTCTGGTATGAAGAGCCATGACTATCATGTTTTGCTACAACGACTAATTCCGATTGGTATTCGACCCTTATTGGAGGCTGGTGTTGTTGAGACGATAGTTTATTTGTCTCAATTCTTCCAGATATTATGTGCCAGGTCGTTGGTTAAGGCGGACCTTAAAGCAATTAACGAGGATATTGTGTACATCATGTGTCGGCTTGAGCAAATATATCCACCTGCATTCTTTGATGTAATGGTGCACCTACTAATACATCTGCCGGATGAGGCAAAGCTAGCTGGCCCGGTGCATTATCGTTGGATGTACCCCATCGAGAGGTATAACTTATCCCTGTTATTTGTTAATATTTCCTTACTATCATGTATAATCTGTGAGTCTTAATGTAAATTTCCTTGCAGAATGTTAGGTACGTATAAGTGATACGTGCGGAACAAGACACGTCCCGAAGGCTCCATAGCCGAGGCGTACATTGCAAAGGAGGCATTCACATTTTGTGCAATGTACCTTCGAAATGTTGAAACTGCCTTCAATAGGGCGTCTCGGAACGACGATGGTGGTCAACGTCCCGAGACCCTATCCGTATTTGCCCAACCCGCACGACCATTCGGCACTGGTCCAATCTTGGAGCCGTTCATCAATACTGATATGGAGGTGGCTCATTGGTTCATTCTCAACAACTGTGATGAAGTTTGGCCATTCCACGAGCATCACGAGTCATTGATGAAGGCCCAATTTCCTTCTAATTGGGAAGAAATGGACAAACAACTATTTCCACGTTGGTTTTCCCAGCATGTAAGTCAAATATTTTATTCCCAAAGTTCTTAAATTATTTTAAGCTTACCTATTTCATTTTTTGTGTGTATCTTACCAGATGACACAGCTGAAAGATGTCAACTCGCCAAATTTCAATAAAGAATTAATGCACCTTGCCATTGGCCCATTTCAAGGAGAAACGTACGCTGGTTGTCACATTAACGGAGTAAAGTTCGTGTGCACAGAATGAGTGGACAAGTTGTCTACGCAAAATAGCGGGGTCTTCGTGCCGGGGGATGGGGAAAATGCTGAGACGGGTTTCTACGGCAAATTGTTAATTGTGGTTAAGGTGTTATACGCCGATCGCAAGGAAGTCATCTTGTTCAAGTGTCATTGGTTTAATACGAACCCAAGTATCTCAGGAAGTGTCATCAAAGATCAGTTATATACTTCTATAAACACAAACACCCGGTGGTTTGAGAGTGATCCCTACATCCTCGCTAGTACGGCGAAACAAGTATTCTATGTGGATGATCCAAAAGCTGGTGGTTGATGGAGAGTAGTCGAGATAGTGAATCACAGAAACATTTGGGACTTGGATGATCGATACCATGAAGAAGATGGGTAAATAAACGATGACCAAATCATTTATCAGGTAGATTCATCGGCATCCACCCAAAACGTGGATGGAGTTCGGACCAATGACATCATAACACCAATTGCGATTGATGACATTTTTATTGATCTGGGGGAATTAGAACAAATTGAAAGTGATTCGGAGGAATCAAGTACTGTACACATGTCGGATGACAAGCGTGATTGGGAGTGGGAAAGCGAATCCAAATGAAGCGTTGTAATTTCAAAATTTCATTCATATATGAAATATCCATCTTCAAATCAATAAATTTTATTTTTATGTATGTTGTATGATTTCATTGAAAAAAATAGTTTTTTTACTTTCTTAAAGTGAGGAAACCATACATGCTCTCCACAAAATACGCAACTTCAAACTAAATGAAGGTGGCAGATTTAGTACAATATTTTGATGAAAAGTCAATTTTTACTCTTTAATGCAATGTCAAAAAAATTGAACCAAACTTTCATATTAACCTAATAAGATACAACAATTTAGTACAACAGATGTTACCCGACGGATAATTTATCAGTTACCCGACGACAGAATCCTTAACATAACCTGACGGTTTCGTATGAATCGTCGTCGGGTCTGATTTAGTTAATAAATTTACAGTTTTATTAGACATGTTACCCGACGGAACATGTCTGGTTTACCCGACGACATACTAAGTAAGGTTACCCGACGGATATATAAGAAGGTTCGTCGGGTCAGATTTAATTGATTAAATTTTCAATCTGTTACCCGACGGATAATGTATGGGTTACCCGACGGCAAGCTCCATATAAATACCCGACGGAGATATTTTCACATTCGTCGGGTTGGATTTAGAGTATTAAATTTAAAATTTTATTGTAACTGTTACCCGACGGATAATGTATTGGTTACCCGACGACCAACTCGGTATACATACCCGACGGAGTTATTTGCATCTCCGTCGGGTCAGATGTATTTGATTAAATTTACAATTTTTATTACACATCTATTTACCATATTAAAAACTTTACATTTTTTTTTACTTCCGATTTTCAAAAACTTAAAAATTGAATCTGACCGATCTAACCGTCCACATTTATGGTCGGTACGCATAGATCATCTGCGAGAAAAATTTCCCCAATTGGAAATCCCGAGATTAGGTAACAGTGCGCGATGATTCAACGGTTATAGAACGTTTCATCACGATCGGAAGGCTTGAAATCGTTAAAACCCCAAGAGTTTTTACGGGCGACATCTAGCCACGTAAAACCACATGGTGAACGGTTAGATCGCTCAATTTCATTCGTTTGAATATCAATAGAACCAAAAATTCAAAAAATTTATTGAAGTTTCCTTCAAGAGTTTAAACTCCTTGGGCGATATGCTTGTTTTCCGATTTTCAAAAACTTAAAAATTGAAACTGACCGATCTAACCGTCCACATTTATGGTCGGTACCCATAGATCATCTGCGAGAAAAATTTCCCCAATTGGAAATCCCGAGATTAGGTAACAATGCGCGATGATTCAACGGTTATAGAACGTTTCATCACGATCGGAAGGGTTGAAATCGTTAAAACCCCAAGAGTTTTTACGGGCGACATCTAGCCACGTAAAACCACATAGTGAACGGTTAGATCGCTCAATTTCATTCGTTTGAATATCAATAGAACCAAAAATTCAAAAAATTTATTGAAGTTTCCTTCAAGAGTTTAAACTCCTTGGGCGATATGCTTGTTTTCCGATTTTCAAAAACTTAAAAATTGAAACTGACCGATTTAACCGTCCACATTTATGGTCGGTACCCATAGATCATCTGCGAGAAAAATTTCCCCAATTGGAAATCTCGAGATTAGGTAACGGTGCGCGACGATTCAACGGTTACAGAACGTTTCATCACGATCGGAAGGCTTGAAATCCTCAAAACCCCAAGATTTTTTACGGGCGACATCTAGCCACGTAAAACCACATAGTGAACGGTTAGATCGCTCAATTTCATTCGTTTGAATATCAATAGAACCAAAAATTCAAAAAATTTATTGAAGTTTCCTTCAAGAGTTTAACCTCCTTGGGCGATATGCTTGTTTTCCGAATTTCAAAAACTTAAAAATTGAAACTGACCGATCTAACCGTCCACATTTATGGTCGGTACCCATAGATCATCTGCGAGAAAAATTTCCCCAATTGGAAATCCCGAGATTAGGTAACGGTGCGCGACGATTCAACGGTTACAGAACGTTTCATCACGATCGGAAGGCTTGAAATCCTCAAAACCCCAAGATTTTTTACGGGCGACATCTAGCCACGTAAAACCACATAGTGAACGGTTAGATCGCTCAATTTCATTCGTTTGAATATCAATAGAACCAAAATTTCAAAAAATTTATTGAAGTTTCCTTCAAGAGTTTAAACTCCTTGGGCGATATGCTTGTTTTCCAATTTTCAAAAACTTAAAAATTGAAACTGACCGATCTAACCATCCACATTTATGGTCGGTATCCATAGATCATCTGCGAGAAAAATTTCCCCAATTGGAAATCCCGGGATTAGGTAACGGTGTGCGACGATTCAACGGTTACATAATGTTTCTTCCCGATCGGACGTTTTGAAATCCCCAAAACATCACAATAATGATAGATTGGGTTTTAGGCATATAAAACCAAACTTTAAACGGTCCTGATGTTGCATATATTTTCGCCGGACTTGGTTTTTGGATTAATTCCAAAAATGGCATCAGGAAGGTCATGCCTGACGGCTATTTCAACATTTCCGTCGGGTAACTTCAATTAATCGTCCAATTTTTGAAAATTTCAATTTTCTGCCAAATTTTTCGCGAAATCTCAAATTTGCTGCTTGGTGTTACCCGATGAATAATTAACATTGTCGTCGGGTAACCTCAAGATATCGTCCAGTTTTTTTTAAAATTTCAATTTTCCGCGTAATTTTCCGTGAAATCTCAAATTTGCCGCTTTGTTTCCCCCAACGAATGCGTTACCTTTGCCCGACGGGTCCGACCGACTTAATTCGTGGATTCTCAAGAGTCCCCCGTTTTGTTGCCCGAGGGAGTATAAAGGTATAACCCGAGGGATATTCGACAATCATCCTTACCCGACGGGTGGAATTGATGTTACCCGACGGACGGCAGACCTAATATTTCGTATTTCGATGATGCTATTGCCCGACGGAGTGTAAACTTTACCCGACGCGTTTATTTAATGTTTACCCGTCGGGTGGTGAAACGTTACCCGACGTATTAGACCTTTTCTTATGCCCGACGGGTCATTAAAGTTTTAACCGACGGATATATCCGTCGGGAAATACCAATCAGATACATAAATCAGACCGAGGCTTCTTCTTCTTCCTTCTTCTTCATTTTCTGGATTTCTTTCTGCTTTGGTTTTTCTTAAGTTTCCATTGAAGCACCACTTGCATCTACCTCTCCCTCAAGCAGTCAAGGACGCCTTGCATCTTCCACTTGCATTTCCTATCGGCTCCGGTCTCCCAAACCGTCAAGGACACTGTTTTTGTCCACGGAGGTTTGCCGTCACCGCCGCTCCCCTCATCGAGGTTTGCCATCGCCACCGCTCTCCTTGTTAATGTTAATGTTAATGTTAATTTTGATATATTGTTTATTGTTAATTTGGATATATTGGTTTATTGGTTTATTGTTTATTGTTAATTTGGATATATTGGTTTATTGTTTATTTGTTTATATTGGTTTATATTGGATATATTGGTTTATTGTTAATTTTGATTTGAAAAATGAATTTATGAATTTATGAAATTGGATATTGTTATTGTTAATGATTATGTATATATTTATGTTTGGATATATATATTTGTTAAGGTATATATAATAGTCGAAGATTTGTTGAAATTTTGATGTTTGGTATAATGTTGAAATTGATATAATGGTATGATTTTTTATATGGTATTTATGTGAAATGTATGAATTTTGGGTATTTGAATTTTAAAAACAATTATGGGAAATTTTGATATGGTGTAGTATAAGTGGATTTTGGAATTATGTGTTTTATAAATTTTTAATTTGTGAATTTTTGGATTTGGATATTATTAGTATATGTTTGGATTAATATGTAAGTTTGATTTTGGTCCCGAAATTTGGATTTAGGAATTTAGGTATAATGTTGTGAATTTTGAGTTTAGTACGCTTGAATTAATTAATTAGTTGTTTAAGTTTAATTTTCGTTTGTGTTGGATTTATTTTAAAAAATTAGAATTTGATAGTTTTAGTTTTTAGATACCAATTTACTAATTATTACTAAAAAAAATTGATGCTTTATTTATTTATGTTTATTGGATTTATAAAATGTTGGTTAATTTTAAATGTTATTTTGTTTTTATTTTTTGAAATTAATATTTAATATTTAATATTAAAAATGTTTGCTTTCTTTTTTATTTAATTAAAAGTATGTTATTTAATTTTAAATTAATTAATTTATATGTGTTATTGTAGATGTCACATCACACCTTAATCACATCTAGGACTCGCCCTTGTCCGGATCCTATTGATGGTCATGAGTCGGAGGAGGTAGCCCCTGACTCAGTTGCCTCAACATCGGCGTCGGTTCATGCACCCCTGTCAGTCTATCAGCGACCGGGTGCTCGATCGGCTCGTAGACAGCATAGCAAGAAACGGGGGGAACCCCGTACCTACCCCCGGCCCTTACAGGACGACGTCGAAGGAGACGAAATGGGGCCTAATATCGGAGCACTCCCTAAGGGTAAGTTTATTATTTTGTTTATTTAACCAATCGTTTTTATTTGCTACTCATTTTATTTATCAATGTTCATCGAATTTGCAGGTAGGTCAGTGAATGTGCACGGGATCAACCGAGGTTTGACATCCCAGCGTATTTGTAGGACGAAAAATGCAAAGATACTGGTAGTATACGTGCCACGCCTCCGGTCCGCGCCGGTCAAAATTCACAGCCTCCTAGTTCATGACATTGGTGCGATTCTTCGCACCAAGTCAATAATGATGGGGGAGACTTTCCGAACCCAAACCGCAGAGGAGATCTCGCGTTGTTGGGGAGAATTATCGGTATGTTTTTTTCCCATTTTTAACATTAATTTCATATTTTTTAATTATTTTTTTTAACTTTAATATTTGATTGCAGATCAATTTTGAGTTCGACTTGGAGAACGTCGAGCTCAGTAGGTACCTGTCCCAACACTGGTAGTTACGGTACGCCGATTGGAAGTACGAGCTCCACAAGTACTTCTTGACTTGGCCTTCTCTGGAGGTAGCTCGGGCAAATCCTCCGGAGGAGTTAGACGGGCCGAAACTGCCAAGGTGGTTGTGGTTGTGCGACCATTTCATGTCACCCACTTATCTAGTACGTATTATCTATCTAATTAATTAAATTACTTAATTTTTATGTTATTTTCCATTTTCAAATCTAATTTTTGGAAATCCCGAATGAACAACGGAAATTGATTGCCAACAAATCGAACCGGGGGGTAAAGAAATTCAACCACCAAGGGGGGTCGCTATCCTTATCGGCCCGGCAGGAGGATCGGCGCATCGCTGGGTCGATGTTCCCAGAGGTGGATGCCTGGGGGCAGGTGTATGCTGGACGGGGGGATAAAGAGGCTGATCGAATTCACGTAAGTTTATTTCCTTCTAATTAAACATTTTTTCTTAATTTCATAATTATTTTTCTAATTAATATTTATTCGAATTTGTAGGATGCGATGGTGCAAGACGTCCAACAGACACTAGCTGAGCTCACCCAACAACATCTAGATGTGCCTTTGCATCAATAGCTCCCTAATGTCGACATATCGATCGCTATTCTGGAGCGACGACTAGGGAGGCGCCCAGGGAGGGTCATTCGGGGAGCGGGCGACGGGATTGTGCGGGATGTCTCGACTCAATCGTCGTCTTCATCTCGGATAGGCTCCCAGGAGACGTCGGATCGTATGAGAAATCTCGAGGCCGAAAATGCTATGATCAAAGCCCAATACGCGGAGATTCAAGCCCAAAACCAACATATCAAGAGCACCCTTGACAACATCCTTCAACGTTTGGGTGATCGTGGATTGGATGATATTTTCTCACCGCCCAACCAACCGCCCCCTCAGGATCCCGGCTATTTTGACAACTCTACTAATTCTTAGAGTATATATAAAGTATTTTTATACTCTTAATGATGTCCAAAAATTACATTATTTTTTTAATATTAATTTAATTTTATTTTTATTCTTTATATTAATTTTTAATTAATTTTTTTATTGTTTATTATTTAATTTAATATTTTATTTTCAATATAAAGAGAAGGTTGCCCCACGAATTCTATACATGTTACCCGACGAATTGTAAAAATACACGCGACGAATGGGGGACATGTTACCCGACGACATATAAAACTATTACCGACGAATGAGTTAAATGTTACCCAACAGATATTCACACTATACCCGACGATTGAGTGACATGTTACCCGACGAATGTGTAAAACGTTACCTGACGGTTGTGTATCATGTTACCCGACGACTATATTTAACCTTACCCGACGGTGTTTCTTAACATTACCCGACGGGTATATATGACCTTACTCGACGGTCTGCAAACCTCCCCCGACGTATATTTAATAGATTACCCGACGGATGACGAAGACCTTACCCGACGGTCTTATGATGTTGACTTTATGTTGCTCGACGACTCTTCCAGCAACGAACTTTACCGCCGGGCTTTATGAAATTGCTCGATGAGGTCACTGTGCGCGTCGAGTAAACTCAAAGCCCCGACAGAGGTAGACCGACGACTATTGCCCGATAGAGATTCACCGTTGTATATGTTAATCGACGGATTACTTACGTGGCTCGACGAATTGTTTTCGCCGGGCAACTTCTAATTTCTTGTAGTTTAGGGTTTCTTGATAGTTTTTTAAGAATCGATAAGCCATATGGTTCAAGATTCTTAACGTGTTATATATTCCAGGGACATAATAAAATACTGACAGTGAATAATGCAGCAACATGGGCAAGGAGAGCTACCAGAACAAGAAGGTTTGTTAACTTTATATCCAATAGTTGGTTTTATGTAATCATCCCCTTACCCAAAATTTTCTTTTAAAATTCTTCTTTTTCCATAATTCTTATTTTATCTTTCTGTTAGAGGAGTTGACCACAATATCTCTCATTGGTTTTGGTCACAGTAGTTAGATTATGATTTTTGGTCCGTTGTTCGTTTTTATCCGCAATTGGATCGCTGGAGATCAAGTCTTCATCAAATCCGCCATACTCTACATGCATGTTCTTCAAAACTAGATGTGATGAGTTTGATGAAGGTGTATGTTTCTTTTAGTGGATGTAGTTTGTTTAGGGTTATAGGCGCTGTTAGGATTTTTGGTTGTTTTGGGCACTGTGGGCTTGATTTGTAATTTTGCATAATTTCAGCAGTGATGTTGGTTTGTTAACTATTAGTGCGTCTATATCAGCGTTAGTATTGCAATATTGGCTTGTGGGTCTTGCATATATATATATATATATATATATGGTGGTGGTGCAGTTTTCAGACAGAACATATTTTTGTGAGGATAAGTGGGAAGTTAATAATTTATAATAGTATAAATTTTTTAACTTAACAAAAGGAATACAATTGAAAATAATTTATTTATCTTTTGTATCGGTTTATAGGGGAAGTAAGTAATCAGATAAATATGTAATCGGAGAAGTAAGTAATTATTATCATTAGATTATTTACTAATTATATGAAACTAGATCATTAATGAAATTGAATTTTATTATTATTGATATTTAGAAATATCAACTGGTCGGATGCCATTAATGAAATTAATTTTTATTATTGATTTAGTTCTTGACCGCCTCGGATTCGTCGAAAAGTTCAATGTGCCCGAGTACATTTTCGCCCATATGCTGATTAGCTTTTATGACACAAATATGATGACTTACTTCCATTGAAGTGATCGGATGAAAGCATTAGAATAACCAAACTTGGAAGACTAATGGCTAACCATTTAGGTACCGGTCATGATAATTCATCATGTCCAACATCAATAATAACTTGTAAGCTTTTGCAATTCTTCATGATTGTAAGTTGCAATACCTGGAAAAAATATTGTCTACTTAGACTATTGTTATAAAGATCCAATGATTGTAAATTGTATAACCTGGAAAAAAAAATTGGGGTTTGCGGCTCTTTCGATTTCGTCTAATTTGGTATGATAGCTCCATGACTTAAAAAATTAAAGATATGTTTCGATGAATTGAAACAAGTTGGAAGGAGAATGTTAAGAGCTCAAGGGTAGAACTTTCCCAAAAGCTAACTTGAAGGGAAAGGAGTCCAAGTGCTCTTTTAAATCCCTCTAAAATTTTCTTTTTTTTCAATGTGGGACAAGCCCATACATAATACCGATCATCTTAATCCAGCCCTTCCGTGGAGCCTAGGTCTGGGTCCAGCCTCTAGTTCGCCCTTTCCGTGGACCTTGGACCCAGTTGTCACCTTAATCCAACCTCTA
This sequence comes from Oemleria cerasiformis, assembly GCA_037349345.1. Taxonomy (NCBI): domain Eukaryota; kingdom Viridiplantae; phylum Streptophyta; class Magnoliopsida; order Rosales; family Rosaceae; genus Oemleria; species Oemleria cerasiformis. The sequence continues at coordinate 16,263,513 of JAZGTL010000008.1, read as the reverse complement.
GGTCGCCTCTTCCGTGGAGTCTGGGTCTGGGTCCAGGGTCCAGCATCTAGGTCGCCCCTTCTGTGAAGTCTAGCCTCAGCCTCAAGGTCGCCCCTTCCGTGGAGTCTGGGCCCAGTTGTCACCTTAATCCAACCTCTAGGTCGCCTTTTCCAGTCTAGCCTCAGCCTCAAGGTCGCCCCTTCCGTGGAGTCTGGGCCCAGTTGTCACCTTAATCCAACCTCTAGGTCGCCTTTTCCATGGAGTCTGTGTCTGGGTCCAGCCTCTAGGTCGCCCCTTCCATGGAGTCCGACCTCAGCCTCTAGGTCGCCCCTTTTGTGGAGTTTGGGCTCAGTTGTCACCTTAATCCAACCTCTAGGTGGCCTCTTCCGTGGAATATGGGTCTGAGTATGAGCCCAGTTGCGTGGTGAAACTAGGCTCTGATATCAATTGTTAAGAGCTCAAGGATAGAACTTCCCCAAAAGCTGCTAGCTTGAAGGGAAGGGAGCCCAAGAGCTCCTTTAAACCCCTCTAACATTTTCTATTTTTCCAATGTGGGACAATTGAGTCCTAAGAGAGACAATAAGTATTGGCTTATATTTGGAGTCAACAAGTTGGCACCACGAGGGTCGCGGTAATATTCATTTTATAGATTGACTTGTAGGGTTAGGTATTTAATTATCACGTCGAATGATGAGGGCTCTACTTCTCCAGTTTGTCTGTTATTTTGTCTCAAACACGTTACAAAGAAAATTTAGATTTTATAAGTTGGAACAGGAGTGAAACTAGCAATAGGCTAGGTGACCAAAAAAGAGCCACACCTGTCTCTCATCTTCTCCTGCGAGAAAATAAAGTTGAGTGCATGGCTTAGGTATTGAGTATTGCCCAGACTTAGTAATTGAGAATGGTCTTGGAATAATTAGTTAATTGGAACACATATAATTGTAATTTCTGCATGTTGTAATCTTTCATAGATGTTGCAAGTCTAAAGGCAAGAAAGACAGAAATGATACTAAAGAGTATATATATCCAAATTACAAATCCGCATTTTCCCTTCATTTTTGTATCAAATCTCTTTTTTACATACATATAGTATTATTTCAGTCGTATCTGCTGGGTGCTACTTCTCCAGTTCCCCAAAATCCACCAGAAAATCCAGCCGCCATGCTGATATAAAATCTCATTTTCACTTCTATTTATTTTTTGGTCTAGATATATATGTATTTCATTGAGGGAGACATGCTGGAATAATTCATTTGATATGTGGGACAGCTAGGAAAGAACTTAAGTTGTAACTATCTAAGTGCATGTCAAGATTCAAATTCAAGACACTCCAATGAATCAGTAACACTACCACTAATACTTTTTTCAATAACTTAACTACTTACTGACCTTATTACCTCGCAGGTACAAATTATACCTTATGGTTTCAAGAACTTACAAAATTGATTGACCTACTCATATAGTCAATGCAGAAAGCATCCAATTTGGTCTGATTCGTCACCATATATATATATATATATAATTCAGAGTTCATGCATGTGATGCTTCCGTTGCATTTGAATGAATGACAATGTGAGATTGTGTAGGGTAAAGGCTTAAGAGCATCAAAGAGGAATTCAGAGTAGTGTTATTAATCTGCAAACCTTTGATGAAGACTCTTGTTCTTGGTGATGATATTTTATATTGTTCTTCAAAGTTTTTGTCCCCTACTGCCTACAGAGATGGTTTTCTATATATCTCTTACCTTGCCAACCATGTACTTCTTTCTTACTTACGCGGTTACTTTATTATTATTTTCTTTGTGGGGGAAGTGTTATGTTTTCCTACTTGGCTCGTTTATTTTTATCCAAGGATTAATGGCCCAAGACCAAGACTACAATTCAGACCCTCTAGAATGTTGCTTTTAAAAGTCTTTCATTTCAATATATATCATCGATATGTCTATAAGTATTGGCTTTTCTCTTTGTTTAAACAAAGCAGTCAATAAACGAAACACGTTTTGGCGTCAAAACCAACTTAATTATTTTCCATGACTTAACTATACATTAATGGGCATGCCCTCATCGTATAAAACTATAAGCAACCTCACCATTTACCAACATTACCTTAATTATTTCCTCAAACCAAAACATCACAGCTTCTTCCATATCCAACATTTTAATTTCTCTTACCATGCAACAAGCTAGCGCCCCACCCGCGGCAGCGTACGCTAAGCAGGCCCCGACAGCGTACGCTAATCGGGCACCAGCAGGGTACTCTAATCCGCCACCGGAAGGATACCCTAATCCGGTACCAACAACGTACCCTAATCCTTACGTTATTTCGTCACCAATTGCGTACCCTAATCCGGCACCGACTGCCTACGCTAATCCAGCATGGACAGCGTACGCTAATCCGACACCGACAGCGTATGCTAATCCGACACCGACAGCGTACGCTAATCCTGGAACAATAGGGTACACCAATCCAGCCATTGCGATCGTCAGCCCTCACTTCTGCAGTCCGAACCCTGTAGATCTTGCCGTTGTTAGAAAAGTTCTAACCATAACCGATGGCAACTTTGTAGTCACCGATGTCAATGGTGACATCGTTTTCAAGGTGAAAGGAAATCATTTAAGCCTTCATGAACGCCAAGTCTTACTTGATACTGCAGGATATCCCATTCTCACCCTAAGAAAAAAGGTAATAAGTGTTTTCTTAACTAATAATCAAACATATATTTTCCATGCAACTATCCACATATATATGCTACTATATTTCTCCCAAATTATAACATATATTGTATATTTTCCTAGAGCCTGAACATATCACTTATATATTAAATATTATATCAAAATGTAGCACAAATATACTTAATTAGTTTAAGCACGGTCCGCACGGATCTTTTGAATCCAAATCATCTTTGTCTGTGCCCAAATATGGTCTTGGTTTGGCGTGGTTCAGCTCCCCCCCTCCTGAGTTGCTGCTGCGCCTGGAGCTTGACCGTTTGGGTGTTGGGCGGCCGCGTGCGGTCGTGTAGTGTAGTCTTTGCTGGGTTTTTGTTTCTGCTGGGCCAGCCCTTTCTTTTCTCTGTTTGGTCGTCTTTTCACCAAAAAAACAAAAAATTATATTCCTTGGTTTGTATGTAAAAATATATTTTTTTCTGGTCTAAAAAGTAGATTGATTAGAAAATTTTGATATTTTTAGCAGCCTTCTAGACTTGTCTAGTTTATCTTTGACCGTGTGCTTCCATTCAAATATCGAGTTTATTAGGAGAAAATAAAATAAATTATATTTTAATAAATCAAATGTCGTATTCAAAAAAAATTTATCTACCTATATGGGATATTAGGATAATGCTTGAATCACACCCTAATGATATCTCCTTGTACCACAAATTCGATTTATTGAATAATCCTTATATATATATATATATATATATATATATATATATATCATAATTAGAACCGTTCAACTCTTAAATCATCATTTCAAAATCATATTCTTAAAATATCAATAAGATTTGAGTCGTTTAGTCATTAATATGTATCAAACAAATCAATGATATTAATATCAATTAAAATCCTTATGGTGAATCGTCCATTTAATTTATGGACCATGAGCCTCGATCTGCATTTAGCTTTCACTCATTTAGCCGCATTTCAACTCATTTCAACCATTATTTTAATCTAATGGTTTAAAACAAGACACATTATAAGAGTTTTAGTTTAATCCTTAATTTTTCTTTTTAACAGTCTTTTATTATTTTAAAATTCAACTTTATTCTTAAATTAAATAAATAAAAAATATACAATTTCTTTTCTCTTTCAAGTTTGGTACGGATGATAAGATGGGGGGAAGAGGAGGGAGGGAGAAAGATTCTCTGAGAAAAACAAACCAATTAACCATCGATGAAAATCAGTTGGAGGATTTTGCACAGAGAGTGAGGAGAGAGGAAGGATTTTGCACCGATGCCCACCGTCCCACTAACATGCTTGCAGGTCCTTTTAATTTTGTAAAAATGGACACCACCGAAAACTTGAAGAAACCAAGAAGCTGAATTAAACCAGCCAATTGAAGTTGGATTTGGGGTAGCATAACAACACCACAATTGCTTAAGAGGCGCAGGGGGTTATTGAGATCGTTTGAATTGTATATTTATTTATTTATTTAATTTGAGAATAAAGTTAAATTTTAAAAAGATAAAAGAATTTTAATAGAAAAATAAAAAAAATTATACTAAAACTCTTATGATGTGCCTTGTTTTAAACCATTAGATTAAAATAATGGTTAAGATAAGTCGAAATGCGGCGAAATGCGTGAAAGCTAAATGAAGAGACTCATAATCCTTAATTTATACATATGAATAGCTAAATGATCTATAATTTGATTATTTTTTTATATAAATGATCTTGAAATGATAATTTAGGAAATGAACAATGCCGATTATGATATACTACATAAAGATAATTCGATAAATTAAAATTGTGGTACGAGAAGATATTACCATGGTGGGATGCAAATAACATCCAAATTATTATGGTCACCGTGAATATTTATAGGATAGCTAACTTATTCGTATATGTTTATGTATAGTTGATGAGTGCACATGACAGATGGCAAGTATTTAGGGGTGATAGTACAGAAACCAGGGATCTTATTTTTAGTGCTAAAAGATCTTCAATGGTTCAATTGAAAACCAAATTGGATGTTTTCTTAGCACAAAACATAGCAGAGAATGCACCCGACTTCAAGGTCAACGGAAGTTGGTTTGAACGATCTTGCGCCATATATGCTGGGAACTCCACCACCATTGTTGCCCAAGTAATCTTTTTCATCAATATTCATAATCTTATTACATCTTTAATTACTTAGTTTTTTCGAAAAATTACTGACTTCAACATATACATTGTGGGAAACATCGCAGATGCATAAGAAGCACACGGTTACAAGCGTTTTATTTGGAAAGGACAATTTTACCGTAACAGTATATCCTGGGATTGATTACGCATTTATCGTTGCGCTTATTGTGATTCTTGACGAGATCAACACCGATTCTTGAGTTAATTAATTTGAATCTACTTCCTCGTTTGCTTGGGAAAATTACAGTTGCCTTTGTGCATATATGGTATATTCCTTCAAGCATGTATACATATGTTTCGTTTCTTGTGTAACAAGTTGAACATTTTCTGTCTTTTGAACTTTTTGTTGTTACAATAATTGAAAAGAAAAAACAAATTAAATTTTTTAGTTTGATAGTTCACCTTAGGTTTAGGATATATATATTAAGTCAAAATGAAACGAGAGCATGATGAACTAATACATAATCTGATAAAAGCAGTATTCGCAAAGTTTATTTCTTGTGGTATGATAATTAAGAAAAAAAAAATCAAAGATGAAAAACAAATTTATAATTTCGATATATATATATATATATATATATATATGGTTGGCATGGCGATATATAAGATCATGGCATCGATCATGCCAAAATCGACAAAGACTTGTAGTGGAATATTCTTCAGTTTTCATATGTTAGATCTCAACTTATTGCCCAAGCCATGAGTTGGCCAGTCACATTGCTAGAGTTAGTCTCGCATCATGTTTTATTGAGCCATTAATGTATCACAATATAATTCTGAGAAACTTCCAAATTGTGAATCTTAAACCCAATTCGACCAAGTTACCAAACGTCCATTTCAGAACCGCAAGTCTTTATCTTCCATGACTTGCTCTCTTTAAAGTCAATATTGCAGAGCTATTTTTGGCCTCAAAATAAATTTATAATTACACATGTACCCACAAATAATATATTATGACCTGCCCTCCTTCACCAAGATTTTCTTTCCAAAACTAAATCAAACAACTAGTGTTCATAATTGAGGTTGAACATGTCTTCCATCATGGCACAAGCTAATTATCGAACCGGAGCAGGAACATTAGCAGACGCTAATCCAACAGCAGCAGCACCACTATTAGCGTACACTCATGATCATCCTTCAGCGGCGCCGTTAGCATACGGTTGCGCCCCCGTTTCAATCATCAGCCCACAGTTCTGCAGTCCCCAGCCTATGGACCTTGCAATTGTTAGACAAGTTCTAACCCTAAGTGACGGTAACTTTGTAGTCAATGACGTCATCAATGGTAACCCCATCTTTAAAGTCAAAAGCTCGTTTTTCACCCTCCGTAGCCACCGGCTCTTACTTGACACTGCCGGATCTCCCATTATTACTCTGAGAAGAAAGGTAATTTTAAGGCTTTATGTTTTAATTTATGTAACAACATTATCAAAAAAATCTACGTTTATGTTTTTCAAAAAAGGAGAGTACGATATTCATTAGTGATAGGATGCAAACGATATATAACTTTTTTAATGAATATGTTTTTAGATGATTTTGATTAGCTTATATGAATTTGATTCAGTGTTTTGATATTCAAAATTTCGACGGGTGCATATATCTAACTGATACTGATTTATATATTTATGTATGTATAGTTAACGAGTGCACATCTAAGATGGAAAGTTTTTAGGGGGCATAGCACAGAATCGAAGGATCTGATTTTTAGTGCTAAGAAATCTTCAGTGCTCCAATTAAGCACCAAATTGGATGTTTACTTAGCACACAATGTAACTGAGAATGCACCTGATTTCAAGGTCAAAGGAAGTTGGTCTGAGAGATCATGTATCATATATGCTGGGAACTCCTCCACCATTGTTGCGCAAGTAAGATTACTTCCTAAGTCCTGGTTGTAAAATTGACCAAACATGAAGGAATATTTTCTTTGAAAAATTTCTCGAAAATTATTCACAAACTTACATGTCTTATGGGAAACATTGCAGATGCATAAGAAGGCCACGGTTAAAAGTTTCTTCTTGGGTAAGGATACTTTTAGAGTGACGGTATATCCTGGTATTGACTATGCATTTATTGTCGCACTTATTGTGATCTTTGATGAGATTAACAGTGACGGGTGAAGCTAAACTAGGCCCTGAAGTGCCCCCAAACAATTATCCAACCAATAAATGTACCATATTGTTTTGATCGAAAAGTTTCATAATTTTGTTAATTTCTTATTAAAAAAAGGATAATATTTGTATTCCACCTTGATGATACGTACCTCCTTGTACTACCTTTTCGATTTATCGAATTGTCTTTTTACATATATCAAAAGAACCGTTAATTCTCTAAATCATTATGTCAAGATTATCTTCGTAAAAAATCAACAAGATTGAAAGTCGTTTAGTCGATCATTTATATGTATAAAATAAATTAACGGTTTTAGTAAGAATTAAGATTCTCATGACGAACCGTCCATTTAGTTGATATATATGAATGACTAAACGACCTTCAATTTTTTTGATTTTTTACAGAGATGATCTTGATATGATGATTTAGAGAATGAACGGTTCCGATTATGATATAGGTAAAAAAACAATTCGATAATTCGAAAAGGTGGTACGAGAAAGTACCATCAGGGTGAGATGCAAATATTATCCTTTAAAAAAAATAGTTTTCCTGTAAAACAAAAAATGGTTTTCCTAGTGTTAACGTTGATGATTATCTTCTAAACGACAGAAACCTACATATTTCGGGAAAAAAAAAATCAATGCCATCGATTGATAGTTTCCGGTCATGAGGCTGCATTTGGCACGCTGCCTAAGCGCCCCATGCCGTCCCAATTTTGAGAAAATCCGCCTAAGTGATAGGCTTGGTGAGTGGACCAATAGGCGATAGCCAATGCAGTGACATTCTTATTCCTTCATTATCTTATGCCATGGCAAGAAGATCTGCAGTTCCTAGTAGGAGACAAGCATTGAGCGGGGTTGGTGAAGTAAAGCAAGGCTTTCTACAAAATAATCCATGAATTGGTAGCTGTAGTTGCTGCGATCCATTTCAAAATCATGGGATTGTTTGGTGTACGGATCCATCAATTTCTACAAACGTCCATCCAACGACAATAATCATGCCGCCACCACCACTTCACCGGTCTTTCTAAAACCAATCGGCCTGTCCAACCCTTGTGAGGATACGGTGAGCAATTTAGCGCATGACTCACTAACACTGTTCTCTTTCATCACCCACATACGAAGACGGATCGCGTTTCTCAAAAAACGCAAGGGACTCTGCGTATCTTGAAACATAGCAAACTTTTTTCCGCCAAACTTGTTTGGGCAACACAATCTTACCAAATAATTCAGTGGACAACTCAAATAACACAATGAAATTCTCCTCTTTCACTCCCCACCTATAAGATGTTAGATGACTGCGCCTGCACTACGCCTAACTGCGCCTGCACTGCGCCTACTGCGCCTGCACTACGCCTGACTGCGCCTGCACTGCGCCTATGCGCCTGCACTGCGCCTATGTTGCGCCACTACGCCTGAGAAGCGCCTCACCTCCTGCTGTTCATGCTGACATACTGCGCCTAGCTGCTGTCCATGCTGGTGTGCTGCGCCTAGCTGGTATGCCTCCCTGCTATCCATAAACAGCTATGTCTTAGCTGTATTATAGATGGAGGACAGCTATGAGTTTGTTAGGGAAGTTAGGCCAGCTATGAAATGCTGTTAAGTGAGTTAGAACAGTTAGAAAGTTGTTATATTAGTTAAGAGACTTACTTGATCTCTAAGTAATCAACTACAAAGCTATAAATAGCTAAATGCTGTAATATGTGAAGGTTAATAAGCAATAAAGATTGTCTAGTTCATCTCCACCATTCTTTTACAGAATAACTAAGACTTTCCTTCTTAAAATCTGCTATATAACATGGTATCAGAGCTTGCCTCATGATATATGGTTGACCCCATTTATGAGTGATCGATCTTCTACCTTTGCTTCCGCTGCAAATCTCCACAGAACCTCTCAAAAGAAAGTTGTTTCTGCTTCTTCTTCACAATTCCTACCAAAGAACTTCTCAAAAGAAAGTTGTTTCTGCTCCTTCTTCATAATTCCTTCTCAGAACCTCTCAAAAGAAAGTGGTTCTTGCCGTATAACTCACCATGGTTACAGCTGCTCAACTTCAAATCTTGCAATCACCGATTGCTTCTCTTATTCCAACAATCGGAAATGCAGTCACTGTCAAACTTGATGATCACAACTTCATCACCTGGAACTTCCAGATGGAACTTCTTCTCAATGCAAATGGCATTTTTGAGTTTGTCAATGGCACAAAGAAATGTCCTCCTCGCTCTATCTCTGAATTGGGTCCTGAGGATCCACTCTCTGATGCTTACCTCATATGGAGGATGCACGATCAAGCACTGATGCAACTCATTACTTCAACTCTCTCCACATCTGCCATTTCCTGTGTTATTGGTTGCAAAAGTGCTCAAGAAATGTGGACCAACCTGAGAGACAGGTTTGCCTCTTCTACTAAAGCCTCTATCTTTCAGATGAAAACTGATCTTCAAAATGTTAAGAAAGGCTCAGAAAATATGACTCAATACTTGCAAAGAATTAAGGTTGCTAGAGATCTCTTGGAATCATGTAATGTCCGTTTTGAAGATGAGGATGTTGTTATTCTTGCATTAAGAGGTCTGCCTACTGAATATAATACCTTTCGATGTGTCATTCGTGGAAGAGAGAATTCTATCAGTCTCAAGGATTTCAGGTCTCAACTTTTGGCTGAAGAAACAATCATCGATCAATCCTCTGAGCATCCATCTTTCCTTTCTGCTTTTTCAGCTACTAATGATGGTACTCAGTCAAGGTCTGATCATGAAGTCACAAACTCATCTAGTGCACCTACTTTCAATAACATGTCTAACATTGTGAAACCCAGTAATATCTCTCAAAATGTTCAGCAGCTGTCTGATAATTTTCAGAAGTTTGGTTACATTGGAGGTTATGGCCAAAACAGTGGATATTCCACCAACAACTTCAATAATGGGTACAGAGGCAATGTCAGCAAAGGCAAGAACAAAGGTAAGTGGTATCCCAACTATGGAAATAGTGGCAATGGTGGGAACAATAATTCAAAATTTTGGAATAATGGAAATAAGGGAGGTTCTAGCTACTCCTCAGCACCTGGTGTTCCTAGTGCATCAACTCAGAACTATTATCAGCCACCACCAATCTGTCAAATTTGTGAGAAGAAGGGACATATAGCTGCAGATTGTTATCATCGACATCTGAATCAACCATCACCAATCAGTGAGCCTTGCCAGATATGCTGGAAACCTGGTCACTCAGCCATGAACTGTTATCACAGGGAGAACTATTCTTATCAAGGATCCTCTCCTCCAGCCAATCTAACTGCTATGAATACACAGATAACACATCCTGCTCAGCAGCAAGAATACTGGATTGCAGACACTGGAGCCACAGCTCATATGACTTCTGAGTTATCTCAAGTTCAAAGGCCAAATCCTTCCTCCTCTGAAGACATCATTACTACAGCAGGTGGTTCAGGTTTGAAAATAGCTCATGCTGGTCACTCTTTTCTTGAGACTACTAATCCCACACCTCACTGTTTTCTTTTAAATGAAGTTCTTCATGTTCCTCATATCTCAACACACTTGTTATCTGTCAATAAGTTGTGCAGAGATAACCATTGTTCCTTCTCTTGTACTGAGTCTTCTTTTCTAATTCAGGATAGAACCACAGGTGTCACACTCTTCCAAGGACTGAGTAAGAATGGCTTGTATCCTCTTCCTTTCAGTTTTTCTTCAAATAAAGCTTTTAATGTTCCTCAGAATTCATCCCCTCTTGCTCTTCTTGGAAAACTCACTCATACTCAACTGTGGCACAGAAGATTAGGACATCCTTCAAACCAGATTGTGTCTGCTGCATTACACAAGGCTAGCATTTCTGTTTCTAAAGATTCAACTCCTGCTATTTGTGAATCTTGTCTAGAAGGAAAATTGTCAAAACAGTCTTTTCCTGTCTCTAGTTCCAAATCTCTTACTCCTTTTGCAGTACTTCATTCTGATGTATGGGGTCCTTCACCTATTATGTCTGGTGAAGGGTTTAGATACTATGTCAATTTTGTAGATGAGTGTACACGATATACTTGGATTTTTCCAATGAAAAATAAATCTGAGGTTCTTTCCATCTTTGTTCTTTTTCATACTTACATTCTAAACCAATTTTCTGTTTCAATCAAAGTTCTTTAAAGTGATGGAGGTGGTGAGTATATTAGTAAAAAATTTCAGACCTTTTTGGCTCTCAAAGGAATTGCTCATCACAGGTCTTGCCCCTATACACCTGAACAAAATGGTCTAGCAGAAAGAAAGCACAGACACATCCTTGAGACAACAATCACCATTCTTCAAACAACCTCCTTACCAGCTCATTTTTGGTTCTATGCTTGTGCTACTTCAACCTACCTTATAAATAGAATGCCATGTGTTCTGTTGAAAATGAAATCTCCTTTTGAATCCTTATTTTCCAAACTTCCAGTTCTTACTCATTTAAAAGTTTTTGGATGTGCTTGCTTTCCACTATTAAAACCTTATAACTCTACTAAACTTCAACCTAAAACAAAAAAGTGTGTTTTCTTAGGGTATGCAGAAAAATACAAAGGTTTCATCTGTCATGATCTAATATTTAAAAAAACATTTGTGTCTAGACATGTGTTGTTTGATGAGCTTCAGTTTCCTTTTTCTGCTTTGCTCCTTAAATCTCAGTGTCCTTCATCTGCTTCTTCTATCTTAGACGTCTCAGATAACATGTCTCCTCCTTCCTCCATACCTTCAACATTTACACAGTCTCCTGTTACTCAGTCCTCCTTTTTCCCTGAATGTTCTAGTTCTGAGCTTGACATTGATCAGCATTCACCTGAACCTGCTCAAAATGATGTCACAAATGGATTACCTTCTGATCAAACGTCGACTGATACTGCCCCTGACTTCTTGGAAGCCTCTTCTCTCCCTAACCCTTCCCTTGCTCATCCTAGTAGCACCACTGATGATGACTTTCATCCTCAATGCTTGGAAGTGGTGTTACCTATCTCTGGGGTAAATATGCATCCTATGCAAACTAGGTCCAAGAGTGGTATTTTCAAGCAAAAGGCTTTTCACTCCACTCATGTTCTATCATCTGAGGTTGATCTTGCTCAAGTTGCACCAGTATCCTTCAAATCTGCTTCTTCCTCTCCTGTGTGGCAGCAAGCAATGGAGGATGAAATGAATGCCTTGTATGGACAAGACACTTGGTGTTTAGTTCCTCTTCCTGCTTCCAAAAACTTGGTAGGCTGCAAATGGGTTTACAGAATCAAGAAAAATTCAGATGGCACTATTGCTAGACATAAAGCTCGGCTTGTAGCAAAAGGTTTCAGTCAGGAAGAAGGTCTTGATTATGGTGAGACATTCAGTCCAGTGGTCAAAACTACTACTGTCAGATTAGTTTTAGCATTAGCAGCTCATTTTCAATGGCCTCTTAAACAGCTTGATGTTAAAAATGCATTCTTGCATGGGGAACTTAAGGAAGAAGTATATATGACACAACCTCCTGGTTTTGAAGATTCATGCCATCCTGATCATGTGTGCAAACTGCAAAAATCTCTCTATGGCCTCAAGCAAGCTCCTCGAGCCTGGAATGACAAGTTTACTAGCTTTCTTTCTGAGCTAGGCTTTCAAACTACTTGGGCTGATGCCTCTCTTTTTGTCAAGCAAACATCTTCTGCAGTTGTTATTCTTCTGTTATATGTGGATGATATCATCCTCACTGGTAGTAATATTGTTGCAATATCAGAGGTCACGGCTTCTCTCACTGCAGAATTCGACATCAAAAACCTTGGAGATCTTCACTTCTTCTTGGGGTTACAGATCCAATATACTTCCAATGGTTTGTTTGTTTCTCAATCCAAGTACATTCATGACTTACTCACTAAAACTTCAATGCTGGACTGCAAGCCTATTGATACTCCTAGTGTACCTGGATCCCGACTTAAAAAAAATGATGGTTCTTTGTATGGTAATCCTTCCAACTATCGGAGCATTGTTGGTGCATTACAGTACTTGACCTTCACCAGACCCGATATTGTTTTCTCTGTTAATCAGGTTTGTCAGTACATGCACTCACCATCTGAGTCTCATTTTATGGCTGTCAAACGCATCCTTCGATATCTTAAACGTACTCAGCATCAGGGCATCTCCTTATCTACGGGCTCTTTAGACCTCATTGCCTATACTGATGCAGACTGGGCTGGAGATCCGACTGATCGTCGTTCTACTACTGGTGTCGTTGTCTATCTTGGTAATAATCCTATCTCTTGGATGTCCAAGAAGCAAACCACGGTTTCCCGATCTAGTACTGAGTCTGAATATCGAGCCCTTGCTATTACCGCTGCTGAAGTTGCCTGGATTCGTCAGTTATTATGTGCTCTTCACATCCCTTTGTTAAAACCTCCTTTGATTTAGTGTGATAGTACTTCAGCCACAAGTCTCTGTGCCAATCCCATCTTTCATTCTCGTGCTAAACATATTGAGATTGATTACCACTTTGTTCGTGAGCGTGTGGTTCGTGGTGACTTGGATGTTCAACATGTGTCTTCAGGTGATCAGGTGGCCGACATCTTCACTAAAGCTTTAGCAGATGATCTTTTCTATTTACATTCTTCCAATCTGATGCTCGGGGCCTCTCCATCATCAGCTTGAGAGGGGATGTTAGATGACTGCGCCTGCACTACGCCTAACTGCGCCTGCACTGCGCCTACTGCGCCTGCACTACGCCTGACTGCGCCTGCACTGCGCCTATGCGCCTGCACTGCGCCTATGTTGCGCCACTACGCCTGAGAAGCGCCTCACCTCCTGCTGTTCATGCTGACATACTGCGCCTAGCTGCTGTCCATGCTGGTGTGCTGCGCCTAGCTGGTATGCCTCCCTGCTATCCATAAACAGCTATGTCTTAGCTGTATTATAGATGGAGGACAGCTATGAGTTTGTTAGGGAAGTTAGGACAGCTATGAAATGCTGTTAAGTGAGTTAGAACAGTTAGAAAGTTGTTATATTAGTTAAGAGACTTACTTGATCTCTAAGTAATCAACTACAAAGCTATAAATAGCTAAATGCTGTAATATGTGAAGGTTAATAAGCAATAAAGATTGTCTAGTTCATCTCCACCATTCTTTTACAGAATAACTAAGACTTTCCTTCTTAAAATCTGCTATATAACATAAGAGTGCTGAATCCAACGCAGAGCGCCGTACGTTGACAAAACAATTTTGATCATGAAAATAATCACGAGTGCAAATTTCAGGCGAGAAATTTACAGGAATATTAGCATTACTAACACCCTTCCAAGATCCAGTGGGTAACGACCAAATCTCAACCTCCACTTTAGCTGAGAATCGGTAACCATTAGTACTCCTACTCACACTCCTCAAAACCTTGTAGTCATTGCTACGAGAATCATACCCAAATGCATAACGCATACATTCCTCGGATATTCTTCCTCTACTACTACTAGGCAGAGGCAGAGGCAAAACAATAAACTTTCTAATACAAGGGTTCCAAATTAAGGCGGTGAGTTCACTAGCTAGACACACGAGCCTGTTGCAAGTTCCTACCACCTCAGGGTGGTAAAAATCGTGATCTGATAAAATTGGTTTTACAAGTTTGGAATACTCACTGAATGAAGGACTGGTATCCCAATGCAGGGAAAAAACGAGTCTTTTCTCAATCTTATCATATGATTGAAGCAGGAGGAGTTTCTGAACGGCATCATTTTGGTCGTTGGATTGGCTGATTTTGCAGTTGAGGCGGAGGTTGAGGTGGGTGCGAATGAAAGCGGTGCTTTGGATCAGAGACCTCCATGATTTGCAGACTGCGGAACATCTGAGTAGGTATTTGGTAGGCAGTCTTACCAGGATGTCGTGAATGATTTCGTCAGGAACGCTGTGGTTGTAGTGGTGGTGCTCCTCCATCCCTCCCGTCGATCTTCTTTTCTAACCGATTTAATTTTAGGGCGTTCCGTTAATTTGTGGCTGAGGAGGGAAGTAGATATAGAGGTACGGGTACCAAACCAGGAATTGGATTGGGTTTGTCCGGATCCGCACCGACCCGAGCATAGACGCTTTGTCAAAATATCAAACTGACCCACCATATGCTGTCCACTGTCCACACAGGATTTGGCTCCTCTCCTATTCTTTAATTTTCCTAATCTTTCGTGACTTTTTAATCCTAACGTTAAATTCTAATCCTAAGATTCTCTTTTTTTCTGATTTGTTTATTTACAATTTTCTTTTTGTTAAAAGAGATATTTCATTCAAAAACATCTTACAAAAATATAAGAATAGATATTAGGTCCATCAAGAACCTAATCGTGAACGTTAGTTATAACACAATATATAAAAGATCTGTGACATGATTATGTTAAAGGGAAACTAAAGTAAAAAGTGAAAAATAAAAGATAAAATAAATACACTAGCGTTCTAGCTATAATATGATTACACAAGAGCCAACAACAAAGTGTTCAGCAAACAAGTAGATCTTGTGGAGAGTGCATAATGTTGACTCGTTAAAAGACCTTTCCCAGAAAAACGCAGTGGGAAAAAATCGTGACAAAGGAAAAAGAGTGCAGTGTGCATAGTACAATATGGGAAGACTGAGTATCTTCAGAAGGAGGCCCGGCCCGACGGAAAGAATCACATTTGCTTGCTACATAGAGTTAGATACCAACCATGGAATCATCGGTTTGTAATACAGGTGAAAATCCAAACTTGAAACTCTGGAGAGGAGAGGGCATTCTTAGCCAGAAGGTGAGCGGCCTGATTGCAACGTCGAGGGGTAAATTGGCATTAGACAGAATGAAAGTAGTGAAAATAGGTGTGCACCTCCTCAACCAACGCACCATCAACGTCCAGGCGAGCTTCCTCGGATTGTAAAAGTCGAATGACTTCTTGGGCGTCCATTTCCAGAATGAGAAACTTATAACCCATGTGGTAAGCAACTTGTAATCCCAAGCATGCTGCCATAAGTTTCGTTGCTTTAGGAGTTAAGTTTCCACGTAAACCGGAAGTTGCCATCATAAGATCCCCAGTACAATTAAAACTTTCCAAATATAGCCTATCTTTCAATTAAAATCCTCTCGACTTCCATTTTGACCTAATAAGCAAACAATCATTTGACCGAAAAAAAAAACAACAACAACGTATTGAACAAAACTAAGGAAAGGAGAAAAAAAAACCTCGGCAACATATGGTTTATATCTTGAGGTAATTATATATAGGTCCAGTTTTAATAGTTGAACTTTTAATATAGTCCACTTTATTAATGAGAGTCCTAACTCACAATCTCCAACCAAATAAATAAACTTTTATCCACATTTTAATCATAATTTACATATCATGCCATTTTATAACTCATTCCACAAAATTAAAAAAAGTTATTATCTGCTTATCTAAAAACAAAAAACCTATTTATCTGTTAAAAAAATGCATATTTTCCTATTAATCCTCCTGGTAAAAGCCCTTAATTTTCAAAAACGTATAAACGGATGCAACCTACAATCTCCTCTTCAACATGCAATCTCTTCAACTTGAGTTTTTTTTTTGTGTTTATACTTATGCTCAGGTATTGTTTATATATCCAGTTTGGACACGAGGATCGAAACCAACGGAACAGGAAAACTGGAGGAAGAAGAACATATTCTTCCGTTTGCCATACTGGTCGAAATTGAAAATTATACACATCGTGGATCCGATGCACATCGAGAAGAATGTTGCCGAGAGTGCTGTGGGAAGGATTTTGCCCATCGAAGGAAAGTCAAAGGACACGAAAAAGACTCGTCTGGGTATGCAAGAAATGGGGATGCGGCGTAAGTTGTGGCGAAAGCTCGTCAATGAGAAATACATATTGGGTCATCCAACTTATACATTTACGTCGGAGAATAAGAAAAGATTCTTGAATTGGTTGCAAAGTGTGAAATTTCCCGATGGGTACGCCGGCAACAACTCCCTAAATATTAGCACCAACGGTGGCACCCTGTCTGGTTTGAAGAGCAATGACTATCATGTTTTTCTATAATGACTCATTTCAATTGGTATTTGGCCATACTTGCAGCATGATATTATTGAGACGATCGTTTATTTGCCTCCGTTCTTCTAGCAACTATGTGCTAAAACGTTGCGAAAGGCGGATGTCGCTGCAATGAACGAGGACATTGTTTACCTCATGTGCCGGTTAGAGCAAATATATCCCCTTGTATTTTTTGATGTAATGGTGCACCTACTAATACATCTGCCGGATGAGGCAAAGCTAGCTGGCCCGGTGCATTATCGTTGCATGTACCCAATCGAGAAGTAAACTTCATCCTACTTTTGGGACTATTCTTTACTATCTTGTTAATATTTGTGAATCATAATGTCTATTTCCCTACAAAATGTTAGGTAGGTACAAGCGATACGTCCACAATAAGACACATCCCGAAGGCTCTATAATGGAGGCGTACATTGCAAATGAGTCACTCACGTTTTGTGCAACGTACCTTCGAAACGTTGAAACTTCCCTCAATAGGCCCCGCGGAACGACGACGGTGGTGAATGCGCCGAGAACCTATCCGTATTTGCTCAACCAGCACGACCATTCAGCATTGGTCCGGTGTCGCAGCCGTTCACTGATAGTGACATGAAGGTGGCTCATTGATTCATACTGAACAATTGTGACGAAGTCTGGCCCTTCTACTGGCAGCACGAGGCATTGATGAAGGCCCAATATCCTTCGAATTGGGAAGAAATGGACCAACAACTGTTTCCAAGCTGGTTTTCCCATCTTGTAAGTCAAATATTTTATTTGCATAATTTCTTATTTTTGTTTTAACTTGACCAATTTAATTCCTGGTGTGTATCTTACCTGATGGCACATCTGAGAGATGACAACTCATCAGACTTCAATCAAGAATTAATGCAGCTTGCCATTAACCCATTTCGAAGAGAAAGTACGTCGGTTTGTCACGTTAACAGAGTTAAGTTCGTGTGCATAGACTGAGATGACAAATTATCTACTCAAAACAGCGGGGTCTTCGTGCCGGGGGAGGGGGAAAATGCTGCTACGGGGTTCTTCGGCAAATTGTTAACTGTGGTTCAGGTGTTATATGTATAGCGCAAGGAAGTTGTTTTGTTCAAGATTCATTGGTTTGATACGAGCCCAAATGTCCCAGGTTGTCTACTCAAAACAGCGGGGTCTTCGTACCGGAGGAGGGGGAAAATGGTGCCACGGGGTTATCGATAAATTGTTAAGTGTGGTTCATGTGTTATATGAAGAGCGCAAGGAAGTTGTTTTGTTCAAGTGTCATTGGTTTGATACGAACCCAAATATCCCAGGTAGGGTCAAACACCCGGTGGTATGAAAGTGATCCCTACATCCTCACTAGTACATCGAAACAAGTATTCTATGTTGATGATCCAAAAGCCGGTTGTAACGACCCGGACTAGAAATTAAAGTAATTTGAGAATTTAATTAAGGAAAAGATGATTTTACCCTCAATTTCGGAAGGGTTCGGGAGTCACTTTTTAATTGGCAGTGCTTTTGGAAAATTTTCTTAGGTCGTTGCGTAGGTCTCAAACTCACGAGTTAGTAGACAGGCATCACGCGAAAAACGGACACCCGGCGAGAGCATTGCTGGTCTAGAAGCTTCAGGGGCAATTTGGTTATTTTGGAAAAGTCCAAAAATTTGGGAGATATTTCTTCTCTCTTTTTGGCCAGAACACACACACACACACACACACACACACACACACACACACACACACACACACACACACACACTCTCTTCCGTGTGATCACCAAACCCCGCACCTTCATCAACCCATTCCTAGACTAACTCGACCAAAACCAAGGCCGTGGACATCTTCCCCTCGACTCCACGAGTGGTGCGATGTCACTATCGAGGTGGGAGTATCGCCGTAGACGGCGGACGGAAAATGGAGGTGGACTGAAACTTCTTGGCCGTTTTCTAGCCAAGCCAGGTACGATCTCGAAACTCTGACCTTATTTTCGGGTTCCTGGGTTCGAGTATATAGATTTAGACCTTAAATTTGTAAAAAACGGTTGAGTTTTGAGGAAGTTAGGAAAAATTCAAGGTCGGCCGGAAATGAAGTTTTCCGGCGACGGCGGACGGCGGCGCTATCGTCTTCTCCGGTGAGAATTTCCAGATTCCGACCATCATCTCCGGTGAACTCTGATTACTGGTTCATCGACGGTGGTTGACATGGCATACCACTTGGCAGCCACGTGGTGACTAGTCAGCGGCTGACTCAGCTGTGATGCTCGTGATACGTCGATGAGAGTGGAGGATATTCCTGTGGTGAGTGAGTTCTCTGATGTGTTCCAGATGATCTTCCAGGATTACCACCTCACCGTGAGATTTAGTTCACCATTGAGCTTTTGCCAAGTATTCAACCTATCTCACAGGCACCGTTTAAGATGGCACCAGCAGAATTGCGAGAGTTAAAGACTCAGTTGCAGGACTTGGTGAATATGGGATTTATTCGCCCAAGTGTTTCACCATGGGGTGCGCCGGTATTAATTGTGAGGAAAAAGGATGGTGGTCTGATATTGTATATCGACTACCAGCAGTTAAATAAAGTGACGGTGCAAATTCTGTATTTGAAGGAAAAGGTACTTCGCAGAAAGACTTTTCCTCTAGTTAAAGTGTTGTGGAGGAATTATAACGTGGAGCAGGCCACGTGGGAAATCGCGGAACTAATGCGGGCACAATATCCTCATTGTTTCATGGTTAGGAATGAATTTCGGGGACGAAATTTCTTAAGGAGGGTAGATTGTAACGACCCGGACCAGAAATTAAACTATTTTGAGGATTTGGACAATTTTACCCTCAGTTTTGGACGGGTTCGGGAGTCACTTTTTGACTGGCAAGACTTTTGGGAATTTTTCTAGGGTCGTTGCGTAGGTCTCGAACTCACGAGTTCGTAGACAGGCGGCACGCGGAAAACGGAGACCCGGTGAGTTCGTTACGGGTCTAGAAGCTTCAAGGGCAGTTTGGTAATTTTGGAGAAGTTGGAACTATATAGTAGATATTTTCTCTCTCCTCGGCAGATTGGTCAATATGGTCTCTCTCTCTCTCCTACCCGAAAACCCCCTGTGTGAACACAAAGCTTGATTTTCATCGGACGGATTTCGATCCGAGTTGAGTGAAACCAAGGTCGGGAGGATCATCCCCGGGACCCCACGAGCATTTTGGGGTAGATATTGGAGCGGTAGCACCGCCGTAGGCGACGGACGGAGGAGGGAGGTGAACCGAAACTTCTCAGCCGTTTTCCGGCCAAACCAGGTACGATCTCGGAACTTTGACCTCATATTTGGATTCCTGGTGAAACGTAGATAAATTTCCATGTGTAGATCGTGAAAAAAGGTTAAGAAATGAAGAAGTTAGAAAACCTTGAAGTTTCGGCCGGAAATGGGGGATTCCGAGTGAACCGGTCGGGTTGAGTGAACCGGTCGGGTCAAGTTGGACCGGGTCAGGTTGAGCCGGACCGGATTGGACCGGTCCAGGCGCGTGAACACTGTAGTAGCGCATGACCGGCGCGTGTGCCGACCTTCCGGCGGCGCGTGGCGGCGCGTGGGGCCGAGACTGAGGTCACGGCGGCGCGTGGTAAGTAGTTTTCGACGTTCCGAGTCTGTTGGTACAGGTTTGAGGTGGATCAGACGTCGTTTAGAGGTGGTTTTGGGCAATCCCAGCGGTATTAGTTGACCGTATTAGCGGGTTTTGAGCTCGGGAAGTCAAGGTAGTTGGGACATTATTGTGCATGTGTTGCTTGGGCTAGAGCGTCCTTGAATTAAGGGTTGGTTGATGTATATGAGTGGACTGTTGTTTATAAACTGAAATACATGCATTCAAATATCCTTGTTTAAATACTGTTATGTATTGTGGCATTGAATTTCTGTATTTTGAGAAATGATTATTGTATACATGTTTTCCACTATTACTGTGAAAGTGTGATTTGAGAAACATCATGATTTTAGACTCGATTTTGATATCGTTTTGACGAGGAAATTATAGAGTCAATGATTTGGGTATTTGACCCTGTTACATGAGTTTATCGGATTTGGTCAAATTGAGGGAGGCTAGGACTCGGGACGAGGATCCGTTATTAACGGTGAACCCGGTGAACCTCCAATATAATAATATGATATGATATGATGGTCGAGGATACTTACCGACTAATATGATATGATATGATGGTCGAGGATACTTACCGACTAATATGATATGATATGATGGTCGAGGATACTTACCGACTAATATGATATGATATGATGGTCGAGGATACTTACCGACTGATATGATATGATATGATGGTCGAGGATACTTACCGACTAATATGATATGATATGATGGTCGAGGATACTTACCGACTGATATGATATGATACGATGGTCGAGGATACTTACCGACTAATATGATATGATATGATGGTCGAGGATACTTACCGACTAATATGATATGATATGATGGTCGAGGATACTTACCGACTAATATGATATGATATGATGGTCGAGGATACTTACCGACTGATATGATATGATATGATGGTCGAGGATACTTACCGACTAATATGATATGATATGATGGTCGAGGATACTTACTGACTGATATGATATGATACGATGGTCGAGGATACTTACCGACTGATATGATACTGATATGATACTAATATGATATGATATGATGGTCGAGGATACTTACCGACTAATATGATATGATATGATGGTCGAGGATACTTACCGACTAATATGATATGATATGATGGTCGAGGATACTTACCGACTAATATGATATGATATGATGGTCGAGGATACTTACCGACTGATATGATATGATATGATGGTCGAGGATACTTACCGACTAATATGATATGATATGATGGTCGAGGATACTTATCGACTGATATGATATGATACGATGGTCGAGGATACTTACCGACTGATATGATACTGATATGATACTAATATGATATGATATGATGGTCGAGGATACTTACCGACTAATATGATATGATACGATGGTCGAGGATACTTACCGACTGATATGATACTGATATGATACTAATATGATATGATATGATGGTCGAGGATACTTATCGACTAATATGATATGATATGATGGTCGAGGATACTTACCGACTGATATGATATGATACGATGGTCGAGGATACTTACCGACTGATATGATACTGATATGATACTGATATGATATGATATGATGGTCGAGGATACTTACCGACTGATATGATACTGATATGATATGATAGTCGAGAGATGCTGACTATGCCGACTGATATGTTATGATAGTCGAGAGATGCCGACTAATATGTTATGATAGTCGAGAGATGCCGACTGATATGTTATGATAGTCGAGAGATGCCGACTGATATGTTATGATAGTCGAGAGATATGCCGACTGATATGATATAATACATGACTAGCACACCCCAAGGGATACCCTGGTGGCTAGGGATATGATAGTCGAGAGATGCCGACTGATATGATATGATAGTCGAGTGATGCCGACTGATATGTTATGATAGTCGAGAGATATGCCGACTGATATGATATAATACATGATTAGCACACCCCAAGGGATACCCTGGTGGCTAGGGATATGATAGTCGAGAGATGCCGACTGATATGATATGATAGTCGAGAGATGCCGACTGATATGTTATGATAGTCGAGAGATATGCCGACTGATATGATATAATACATGACTAGCACACCCCAAGGGATACCCTGGTGGCTATGGATATGATAGTCGAGAGATGTCGACTGATATGATATGATAGTCGAGAGATGCCGACTGATATGTTATGATAGTCGAGAGATATGCCGACTGATATGATATAATAGATGACTAGCACACCCCAAGGGATACCCTGGTGGCTAGGGACAGGATAGTCGAGAGATATGCCGACTGATATGTTATGATAGCCGAAGGTTATACCGGCTGATGATACGATATGATAGCCGAGGATATATCCGGCTCTAATATGAAACAGACGATAATGGTCATGGGCTTAATCAACCTATGAAAATACTTCGTCAGCCGGGTCAGTGGGTTGGTGTGGGCGGTGACCCAGAGGGACGAATTATGGTTGGTTCACAAGTATTTGACTAGTATGTTGTCTTGTGGTATTCCAGTAGAGATGTCAGCAGTGTCTGACCTACTGACGTTTGGTGACATAGGGTATTCCTATTTGGACCACCACTATTCCGAGGTTTTGGTTTTGACTAGTATACTATCCTGCGTCTGACAGGTATGAGTGGTCAGTAAGTACAGAGGTTCTGTCGGGAACCCTGTAAGGTTTAATAAAAATTATTCCAGAACAAAGGGTATTTCTGGTGTTTAAATTTTGAAGTAAAGAGCTGTCAGATGGGATAAGGGTTCTTTCCGGGTTTCGAGGGAAAACTCGGGAAGGGTCCTTACAAGTGGTATCAGAGCTCTAGGTTAACTTCCTGCAGACTGCACACTTGTGTGCAAATTATTTATGGATTTCGGTTAACAAGATGCCTCCGAGACGTGAGTTTCGTCAACGGTCAGGGAATGGTGGAGATGACCATGAACCTGCAGTGGAGCCTGATTTGAGGCAGACACTGGAACAGTTGGGTCAGACTTTAGCTTCTGTACTCTAGGATAGAGCTTCTCATGAAGTCTCTGATATCGAGAGAGCCCAGAGACTAGGGGCGACGATATTCATGGGTGACTCTAGCCCAGATGAGGCTGAGTAGTGGATTACTCGCATGGAGCGGGTGTTCTTGATTATGAGATGTCCTCTAGAGGAGAGAGTTCTATTGGCTACATTTTACTAGGTGGTTCTGCTTACCACTGGTGGCACTCATTGGAGGTGTCAGGCTGGAATGTCCATACGCTTACTTGGCAGACTTTCCGGGAACGCTTCTTGGAGCAGTTTTACCGTCGCTCACACCGAAATGTTAAGGAGGCCGAGTTCTTGCATTTACAGCAAGGAGACATGACGGTGGCCCAGTATGAATAGAGATTCATAGCGCTGAGTCGCTTTGCACCGACGTTGGTAGCGACCGAGTGAGACAAGTGCCACAGATTTGAGAGTGGACTGCGGAGTGAGATTCGGTCAGCAGTTACGTCTATGGACCACACTTCCTTGAGGACTTTGGCTGATGCTGCAGCTCGAGTAGAGTTGAGTTTGGGTTTCCCAATGCCACAGCAGTACAGTGGGTACAGGAGACGTCGAGATCACTGGACTGCCGGAACCTTTAGTCAGGGACCATCCAAAAGAGGCAGTCATAGTTCTGGATCTTCTGGGAATGCGAGATCTAGTACAGGCAGTGGCGGAGCTGGTCAGGCACGACGATCTTATGCCCAGTCTAGCGGTGCCTCAGTGCAGTTCAACAGAAGACAGGGTGGCAGATCTAGTGGCTTCAGTGATTCCATTTGTTATTTCTGTGGGGAGACTGGTCACATCAAGAGATTCTGTCCACAACGTCGTCCGGGCAGTAGTTCCTTTGGTCATGGTGCGACTGATCCTAGCCTGAGTACAGGACAGATGTTTGATACTGCAGCTGGGAGGCAGATCCATTTCAGTGGGGCTGGTAGAGCTAGTGGGACCAGCAGTGCTAGAGGCAGGTATGGGGATCGTGGTTGATCTTCGGGTACACCAGCTCGAGTTTTTGCCATGGCGCAACAGGAGACTCGAGTAGCACCGGATGTGGTCACGGGTACGTTATCTATTTTTAACCGCAATGCTTGTGTTTTATTAGATCCGGGAGCAACTCATTCTTTTAGTTCTCGGGGTTTTGGACTGTTTGCGGATAGAGAATTGTCTCCAATTGGTTGGGACATGGGTATTAGTCCTCCTACTGGAGATATGTTAGTGGCGAACCTAGTGATTCGCAGTTGTCCGGTGATGGTTGAAGGCCATGGTTTGGAGGTAGATTTAATCCCCTTAGATATCTTTGAGTTTGATGTGATTCTGGGGATGGATTGGTTGTCCATGCACCATGCCTCCATAGACTGTTATAATAAGACAGTAGTTTTCCGAAGTCCAGGATTCCCTGAACTTACATTTCGGGGAGATCGTAGGGTATTACCCTATGGAGTGATATCAGCGTTGACCGCTGAGAAATTGTTGAGAAAAGGTTGTGAGGGTTACTTGGCTCATGTGTTTGATGCTCGTGATACGTCGATGAGAGTGGAGGATATTCCTGTGGTGAGTGAGTTCTCTGATGTGTTCCAGATGATCTTCCAGGATTACCACCTCACCGTGAGATTTAGTTCACCATTGAGCTTTTGCCAAGTATTCAACCTATCTCACAGGCACCGTTTAAGATGGCACCAGCAGAATTGCGAGAGTTAAAGACTCAGTTGCAGGACTTGGTGAATATGGGATTTATTCGCCCAAGTGTTTCACCATGGGGTGCGCCGGTATTAATTGTGAGGAAAAAGGATGGTGGTCTGATATTATATATCGACTACCAGCAGTTAAATAAAGTGACGGTGCAAATTCTGTATTTGAAGGAAAAGGTACTTCGCAGAAAGACTTTTCCTCTAGTTAAAGTGTTGTGGAGGAATTATAACGTGGAGCAGGCCACGTGGGAAATCGCGGAACTAATGCGGGCACAATATCCTCATTGTTTCATGGTTAGGAATGAATTTCGGGGACGAAATTTCTTAAGGAGGGTAGATTGTAACGACCCGGACCAGAAATTAAACTATTTTGAGGATTTGGACAATTTTACCCTCAGTTTTGGACGGGTTCGGGAGTCACTTTTTGACTGGCAAGACTTTTGGGAATTTTTCTAGGGTCGTTGCGTAGGTCTCGAACTCACGAGTTCGTAGACAGGCGGCACGCGGAAAACGGAGACCCGGTGAGTTCGTTACGGGTCTAGAAGCTTCAGGGGCAGTTTGGTAATTTTGGAGAAGTTGGAACTATATAGTAGATATTTTCTCTCTCCTCGGTAGATTGGTCAATATGGTCTCTCTCTCTCTCCTACCCGAAAACGCCCCGTGTGAACACAAAGCTTGATTTTCATCGGACGGATTTCGATCCGAGTTGAGTGAAACCAAGGTCGGGAGGATCATCCCCGGGACCCCACGAGCATTTTGGGGTAGATATTGGAGCGGTAGCACCGCCGTAGGCGACGGACGGAGGAGGGAGGTGAACCGAAACTTCTCAGCCGTTTTCCGGCCAAACCAGGTACGATCTCGGAACTTTGACCTCATATTTGGATTCCTGGTGAAACGTAGATAAATTTCCATGTGTAGATCGTGAAAAAAGGTTAAGAAATGAAGAAGTTAGAAAACCTTGAAGTTTCGGCCGGAAATGGGGGATTCCGGCGAACCAGACGGCGGCGGAGGTGGCGGTCCGGTCATCTTCTCCGGCCAGCCTCCGGCGACGGTGACGGCAGTCCGGTCGTCTTCTCCGGCGAGTCACCGGTGACCGGTCGGGTCGAGTGAACCGGTCGGGTTGAGTGAACCGGTCGGGTCGAGTTGGACCGGGTCAGGTTGAGCCGGACCGGATTGGACCGGTCCAGGCGCGTGAACACTGTAGTAGCGCGTGACCGGCGCGTGAGCGCGCGTGGGCGCGTGTGCCGACCTTCCGGCGGCGCGTGGGGCCGAGATTGAGGTCACGGCGGCGCGTGGTAAGTAGTTTTCGACGTTCCGAGTCTGTTGGTACAGGTTTGAGGTGGATCAGACGTCGTTTAGAGGTGGTTTTGGGCAATCCCAGCGGTATTAGTTGACCGTATTAGCGGGTTTTGAGCTCGGGAAGTCAAGGTAGTTGGGACATTATTGTGCATGTGTTGCTTGGGCTAGAGCGTCCTTGAATTAAGGGTTGGTTGATGTATATGAGTGGACTGTTGTTTATAAACTGAAATACATGCATTCAAATATTCTTGTTTAAATACTGTTATGTATTGTGGCATTGAATTTCTGTATTTTGAGAAATGATTATTGTATACATGTTTTCCACTATTACTGTGAAAGTGTGATTTGAGAAACATCATGATTTTAGACTCGATTTTGATATCGTTTTGACGAGGAAATTATACAGTCAATGATTTGGGTATTTGACCCTGTTACATGAGTTTATCGGATTTGGTCAAATTGAGGGAGGCTAGGACTCGGGACGAGGATCCGTTATTAACGGTGAACCCGGTGAACCTCCAATATAATAATATGATATGATATGATGGTCGAGGATACTTACCGACTAATATGATATGATATGATGGTCGAGGATACTTACCGACTAATATGATATGATATGATGGTCGAGGATACTTACCGACTAATATGATATGATATGATGGTCGAGGATACTTACCGACTGATATGATATGATATGATGGTCGAGGATACTTACCGACTAATATGATATGATATGATGGTCGAGGATACTTACCGACTGATATGATATGATACGATGGTCGAGGATACTTACCGACTAATATGATATGATATGATGGTCGAGGATACTTACCGACTAATATGATATGATATGATGGTCGAGGATACTTACCGACTAATATGATATGATATGATGGTCGAGGATACTTACCGACTGATATGATATGATATGATGGTCGAGGATACTTACCGACTGATATGATATGATACGATGGTCGAGGATACTTACCGACTGATATGATACTGATATGATACTAATATGATATGATATGATGGTCGAGGATACTTACCGACTAATATGATATGATATGATGGTCGAGGATACTTACCGACTAATATGATATGATATGATGGTCGAGGATACTTACCGACTAATATGATATGATATGATGGTCGAGGATACTTACCGACTGATATGATATGATATGATGGTCGAGGATACTTACCGACTAATATGATATGATATGATGGTCGAGGATACTTACTGACTAATATGATATGATATGATGGTCGAGGATACTTACCGACTGATATGATATGATACGATGGTCGAGGATACTTACCGACTGATATGATACTGATATGATACTAATATGATATGATATGATGGTCGAGGATACTTACCGACTAATATGATATGATACGATGGTCGAGGATACTTACCGACTGATATGATACTGATATGATACTAATATGATATGATATGATGGTCGAGGATACTTATCGACTAATATGATATGATATGATGGTCGAGGATACTTACCGACTGATATGATATGATACGATGGTCGAGGATACTTACCGACTGATATGATACTGATATGATATGATATGATGGTCGAGGATACTTACCGACTGATATGATACTGATATGATATGATAGTCGAGAGATGCTGACTATGCCGATTGATATGTTATGATAGTCGAGAGATGCCGACTAATATGTTATGATAGTCGAGAGATGCCGACTAATATGTTATGATAGTCGAGAGATGCCGACTGATATGTTATGATAGTCGAGAGATATGCCGACTGATATGATATAATACATGACTAGCACACCCCAAGGGATACCCTGGTGGCTAGGGATATGATAGTCGAGAGATGCCGACTGATATGTTATGATAGTCGAGAGATATGCCGACTGATATGATATAATACATGACTAGCACACCCCAAGGGATACCCTGGTGGCTAGGGACAGGATAGTCGAGAGATATGCCGACTGATATGTTATGATAGCCGAAGGTTATACCGGCTGATGATACGATATGATAGCCGAGGATATATCCGGCTCTAATATGAAACAGACGATAATGGTCATGGGCTTAATCAACCTATGAAAATACTTCGTCAGCCGGGTCAGTGGGTTGGTGTGGGCGGTGACCCAGAGGGACGAATTATGGTTGGTTCACAAGTATTTGACTAGTATGTTGTCTTGTGGTAGTCCAGTAGAGATGTCAGTAGTGTCTGACCTACTGACGTTTGGTGACATAGGGTATTCCTATTTGGACCACCACTATTCCGAGGTTTTAGTTTTGACTAGTATACTATCCTGCGTCTGACAGGTATGAGTGGTCAGTAAGTACAGAGGTTCTGTCGGGAACCCTGTAAGGTTTAATAAAAATTATTCCAGAACAAAGGGTATTTCTGGTGTTTAAATTTTGAAGTAAAGAGCTGTCAGATGGGATAAG
Source organism: Oemleria cerasiformis (assembly GCA_037349345.1). Taxonomy (NCBI): domain Eukaryota; kingdom Viridiplantae; phylum Streptophyta; class Magnoliopsida; order Rosales; family Rosaceae; genus Oemleria; species Oemleria cerasiformis. The sequence goes on along the minus strand of JAZGTL010000008.1, from coordinate 16,234,520 downwards.
GGTTCTTTCCGGGTTTCGAGGGAAAACTCGGGAAGGGTCCTTACATGGGGTACTCTGAAGAAACATGGATATTGAGTACGACTCGGGATAAGTCAGTGAGACTCAGTTCAACCAAGTCGGGTACCTTCGTCATCCGGGTCAATGGGTTGGTGTTGGCGGTGACTCAGATTGATGAGTTATGGACAGTTCACAAGAGGCTGATAAGTCAGTTGACTTGTGCTATTACAGTAAAGGATTCATCAGTGTCTGACCAACTGACATTGGGTATCAGAGCTTGTTAACAGAAGGCAATAAACTTCGAATCATGATCAGGGGTTCTCACATTGTGATCTATGGCGAAGCTTTGGCTCTTACCCTGTCATGACTAGGCCGGTTAGCCACCGGTACGGTTGCTCAGTCGAGAGGCTGGGGCATAAAACAAGGCTCTGAGGTTACCCTTTCGGGCCACCACTGTGCTAAGGTTTCGGCAGTGACCTATAAGCTATCCTGCGTCTGACAGATAGGTGTAGTCATTATGTACAGAGAAGGTTATGTCGACCCCTGTAAGGCTTATTTAATATTTCTAAAGATAAAGGACATTCATGGTATTAAATTTTTTGGGTACGGCTGTCAGACGGGAACATGGCTTTTTGCAGATTTCGAGGCGAAATTCATGAAGGGTCCTGACATTTGGTATCAGAGCTCATGGTTTCACTTCCTGCAGACCGCAAACTTGTGTGCCAATTGTTTAAGGATTCTAGTCAATGAGTTGCCTCCGAGACGTTTGTCTCTTCAACGACCTAGAATTGAGGGAGGCGGAGAGCTAGGACTCATGTGATGCACGGGTGGGGTAGGCGTCGCTGTTGCTGGTGAGTGGACTTTGGTTTTGTAAAGTATAATGCATGCATAAAGGAATTTTGATGTAATTGTTTATTACGTATTATTTCTGGAATTTAGAAATTTTGCTAATAAATTATTAATGGACATGGGTTTTCAATATTTCAGTGAAAGTGATGTTTTGGGATGTGGCCTGGTTTTTGGACTCAGTTTTTATGTTGTAGAGGTATGTCATGGAGGATTCCATCATACTCTCAGGATGAGTTGAGGAATTTCATGGACGATTCCATCATACTCTCAGGATGATATGAGGTATGTCATGGAGGTTTCCATCATACTCTTAGGACGAGCAGGATGTCATTCGGGGAGCAGTGAGATATGTTTTGATATATATATATATATATATATATATATATATATATATATATATTGGGTCTAAGTCTGTTTATATGATTTTAAACTCCTTTGAGGAGGGTTTTTAAAAGCTCGGTTGTGGACCATTGGATGTTTTCATTAATTGGATTTTAGTGGGTCCCACCGGGTATTTTTACAAAAGATGGATTTTTCCGGCAAATTTTCGGCTTATCTTTATGGACTTGTTTGAAAAGAAAATTTTATGTATGCATGCATTGTTTTACACATGATGAAGGGTATTTTCCATCACGTATTCCCCAAGGTTTTCTCCGACTAGCGTTGGATGGAATTTTTCCTAGACTGGCATAGTAAAGTTTTTCCTCTGCCAGGTCATCGATATGCTCTGATTCTGGTGTGGCAGGAAGCACTCCGCTAGATCGTTGAGGCTGACTGCACTTGGTACACTTGACCCTATCCAACACCTGACTTCAAGGTATATTCGGTCATGTGACGTCATGACTTAAGGTGATGGTAGTTATGTTGGGAGTAGGACTCGCGATGGACTTCTCGGGCTCAAAGCCTTGCTTTGAGGAAATTTTCGAACTGAATAGATTTTGGTGCTTTCAGGATGTCTCCTAGATGTTGTTCCTACCTACGGTTTGTTGTCGAGATTGGAACAGGGAAATGTGCAGAATGCATAGGTTCAATTAGGAATCGCATCTGAGGCCAGTTCGTGTCGGTGGTGACGCGAGAGAACTTGAAACAGGAGGTTGGTTCTTTGACCTGGGTTAAGGGAATTTTGAGGACGAAATTCCTTTAAGGGGGGGGGGGGGGGGGGTGAGAAATTGTAACGACCCGGACAAGAAATTAAAGTAATTTAAGAATTTAATTAAGGAAATGACCATTTTACCCTCGGTTTCGGAAGGGTTCAGGAGTCACTTTTTAATTGGCAGTGCTTTTGGAAATTTTTCTTAGGTCCTTGCATAGGTCTCAAACTCACGAGTTCGTAGACAGGCGACACGTAGAAAATGGAGACTCGGCGAGAGCGTTGCGAGTCTAGAAGCTTCAGGGGTAGTTTTGTCATTTTGGAAAATTCCAAAATTTTGGGAGATATTTCTTCTCTCTTTTTGGCCAGAACACACACACACACACACACACACACACACACACACTCTCTCTCTCTCTCTCTCTCTCCTCCCCGACTGCTCTTTCTCTCTCTTCCGTGCGATCACTGAACCCTGTACCTTCATCGACCTATTCCCGCACCGACTCGACCAAAACCAAGGCCGGGGACGTCTTCTTCTCGACTTCACGAGTGGTGTGATGCCACTATCGAGGTGGGAGTATCGCCGTAGATGACGGACGAAAAATAGAGGTGGATCGAAACTTCTCAGCCATTTTTCGGCCAAACTAGGTACGATCTCGAAACTCCGACCTCATTTTTGGGTTCCTGGGTTCGAGTAGATAGATTTAGACCTAAAATTTGTGAAAAACGGTTGAGTTTTGAGGAAGTTAGGAAAAATTCAAGGTCGGCCAGAAATGGAGTTTTTCGGCAACGGCGGACAGCAGCGCAGTAGTCTTCTTCGGCGAGAATTTCTAGATTCCAACCACCGGAGACAACGGTGATGGCGGTGGTCTGGCCATCATCTCCGATGAACTCCGACGACTGGTTCAGTCGACCGTGGCTGACGTGGCATGCCACCTGGCAGCCACATTATGCCTTGTGGCGACCAGTTAGCGGCTGACTCAACTGCCACGTGGACCCACATGGCAACCCAATCAGCCGTCAATTGACCGTGGAGTCAACTGACGCCATCAAGGGTTTGACGGGATATGCTGACGTCGTTAGCATATTCCGTCAAAAGTTAATGGAGTTGGACGAAATCCTAACACCGTTAGTCTGGATGGAATATTCCGATTCTGTCAGGTTTGACGAAATATTCCGACAGGGTTGACGAAATATTCTATCGTGAATAGTACCGGCGCGTGGCAGCGTGTGAGGGCGCGTGGAGGCGCGTGTGACCGATTTCGGTGTCACGGTGACGCGTGGCTAGGATTTTGGGACATTCCGGATTAGATGTTGGCGGTTTTGAGGCCGTAGGAGTTCGTTTAGAGCCCCGTTTGGGTAATCCCAATGGAAATGCTTGACCATGGAGTGGGTTTTGGGCTCGAGAGGTCAAAGGAGTTAGGTCATTAATGTGTCAAAGAGTTCCTTGGGGTTAAGGCTTCCTGGATTTGATATTTTTTTTACACTGTGAACGTATTGGATTTCCGGGATTGCATGGGATTCATACTTCTAAGTATTATGTTATACCACGAGTTATTCGATGATTGACGTGGAGGATATCTTTCTCCGCTACATTGTTGAGGGTTCTCCGACTGGCGTTAGAGGGTACGTCTCCGTCAGATCATTGAGTGGTTCTCCGATGTAGGCGTTCGAGGGATCTTTCTCTGCCATATTGTTGAGGTATGAGGTGTGCACTCGGGGTGCTCTAGAGGAGTGGGGATATCGAGTTACCACTCGGGGTGCTCTAGAGGAGCAGGGATATCGAGTTACCATTCGTGGTGCTCTGGAGGAGCAGGGATATCGAGTTACCACTCGGGGTGATCTGGAGGAGCAGGGATATCGAGTTACCACCCGTGGTGCTCTGGAGGAGCAGGGATATCGAGTTACCACTCGGGGTGCTCTGGAGGAGCAAGGATTTTGAGTTACCACTCTGGGTGCTCTAGAGGAGCAGGGATATCGTGTTACCATTCGGGGTGCTCTGGAGGAACATGGATATCGAGTTATCACTCGTGGTGCTCTAGAGGAGAAGGGATATCGAGTTACCACTCGGGGTGCTCTTGAGGAGCAGGGATATTGAGTATGACTCGGGATAAGTCAGTGAGACTCAATTCAACCAAGTCGGGTACCTTCGTTATCCGGGTCAGTGGGTTGGTGTGGGTGGTGACCCATATTGACGAGTTATTGACGGTTCACAAGAGGCTGATAAGTTAGTTGTCTTGTGCTATTACAGTAGAGGATTCAGCAGTGTCTGACCTTCTGACATTGGGTATCAGAGCTTGTTAGCAGAGGGCAATAAACTTCAAATCATGATCAGGAATTCTCACATTGTGATCTGTGGCGAAGCTTTGGCTTTTACCCTGACATGACTAGGCCTGTTAGCCACCAGTGCGGTTGCTCAATCGAGAGGTTAGGGCGTAAAACAAGGCTCTGAGGTTACCGTTTTGGGGCACCACTGTGCCGAGGTTTCGGTAGTGACCTGTAAGCTATCATGCGTCTGACATGTAGGTGTAATCAGTAAGTACAGAGAAGGTTCTGTCGGAACCCCTATAATGCTTATTTAATATTTCTAAGGATAAAGGGTATTCCTAGTATTAAATTTTGTGGGTAAGGTTGTCAGACGGTGCTGGTCGGAGAGTAGCTGAGATTGTAAATCAAAGAAAGATTTGGTGTTTGGATGACTGAGACCATGAAGCAGATGGGGAAACAGACGATGACCGGTAAATTGTTTACTAGGAGGATTCTTCGGCATCCACCCTAAACGTGGATGTAGTACGGACCAACGACGTCATCCCACGAATTGTGATTGATGGGACTTTTAATGATCTCAGGGACTTAGAACTAATTGAAAGTGATTATGAGGAAACAAGTAGTGTGCACATCTCGGATGACGTGCATGATTGGGAGGGGGATAGCGAATCCGACACTGAATAAAAGTGGTAAAGTAATGATTTCATTGATATATGTAATATGACGCTTCAAATTAATAAAATTGAAGTTTTAAATGTTTCAATTAATGTATTATATTATGTTTTTATGATGTCAAGTGTTGACTAAAATATAGAACATAAATATGAAGCCTATTCTAAACCTAAAAGGTGAAAACAAGGGTGAAATCCCCAGACATTAGCCTTAAAGCTCGCAAAACAGGTGAAAATAGACCTAAACATTTTTTTTTTAGCCAAAAATTTGGTGGTCAAACTAACAGTCAGATAAATGCTCATTCGGTGAGCGTCAACCGAAAATAGAACAACTTTACTCGACGAAACTGATATATTGGTATGGCAAATTTGTTACATTTTCGGTTGACGCTCACCGAATATGAAACAACTTTGCCTGACAAATATATTAGTTTTTGTAGGGCAAAATATACCAGATTGAATATTTATTTAATTACTAAACAACGGTTTACAATTACTTGAAAAATGAAATCAACCGATCTAACCGTCCACATTTATTGCACGTACTCACAGATCGCCTACGTGAAAAATTAGCTAATTTGGAATTCCCGGGATTAGGTAACGGTGCGTGACGAATTGACGGTTACAAATATTTTTTGACAATCGGAACGCTTTAACACCTCAAAACCTCACAATTTTCAACAGGCGAGGTCTCGGCACGTAAAACCAGAAACTGAACGGTTAGATCGGTCAAATTCAATCGTTTGAATATCAATTGAACCAAAATTTCAAAGAACGTATTGAAGTTTCCTTGAAGTATTTAAAGTGTTTGATGAATAAGCCGAGTTTACAATTTTCAATAATATGCAAAATGAAATCGACCGATCCAACCATCCATATTTATTGCATGTATTCATAGATCGCCTACGCGAAAATTAGCCAATTTGGAATTCCTAGGATTAGGTAATTGTGCGCGAAGAATCGATGGTTATAAAACGTTTTTTGACGATTGGACAACTTTAACTCCTCAAATCCTAACAATTTTTTACGAGCGAGGTTTAGGCACATAAAACCACAAATTGAACGGTTAGATCGATGAAATTTGATCGTTTGAATATCAATTGAATCAAAACTTCGAAAAACGCCTTCAAATTCGAAAACTGAACGGTCTAGGCACGTAAACACCTTAAAACATTACAATTTTCGAAGATGGGCTAGGCACGTAAAAATACAAAGTGAACGGTCATGATCTTGAAAAATCAATCGTCAGGCTTGGTTCTTACATTACCCATATTTTCTTAAATAAATTCAAGTTAGCTCGACGATTTAGTTAGTATCATAGGGCAAAACTGAAAAATTTGGTCGGGAAAGGATCCTTTTTCGTTGGGTAAAGTTTTAAAAACTCGCGCAATTTTTTTCGTGAAAAATCAAAATTTCCGCCCAAATTTTCACAAAAAAAATTCAGAAATGGCGCTCAAGGTTGCTCGACGAATATTCTTACTTTGCTCGAGGAATATTCCATTTATTTTGCCCGACGAAGTTCATTAAAGTTTGCCCAAGGAATTTCCATATATTTTCGTCGGTCAAAGTGCTCCACCCTATTTTAAACATGCGACTCCTCCTTTCATCTTCTTCATCTCTTCTCTCGGTTCATTCGCTAAACACATTCCCTCTCTGTAGAAAACGAAATCCCAGCACCCAAACACCCTCCCTTGCTCTCCCTCTCTCACCATCATGTCGCCCCTCTCTCCCTTTCTCACCATCACGAAGGTCCTTGTCTCATACCTGCTCTCTCACTTGTCGCCAACTCTCTCACCGCTGCCTCAATCTCACCGCCGTGTCTCTCTCTCGCCGCCGCCTCTTTCAATCTCACACTAAGTCCCCCTCTCTCCCTCTATGAAATTTGGGAATATTGGTTTTCTATATATCTTTGGTTGAAGTTTTTGGTTGAATTATATATGTGGATTTGTATGTTTGGAATGGGTTGGTTGAATTTGTATGTTTGGATTTAGTAATAATATTGGTTTAATGGGTTGGTTGAATTTGGATGTTTGGAATGGGTTGGTTGAATTATGGCATTTGGAATGGGTTCGTTGAATTTTTTGGTAATTGATTGGGTTTGTTAATTGGTTAATGAATTTAGGAAAGAAATTTACTTTTCTCGGTAGTGTCTTCATTGTCAGGGCAGTGAGAATTGCTTTTTTTGGGCAGTGAGAATTGGATGTTTTGGTCTGAAATTTTCATCAAAGTATGCTTTTTTCTGTCCTCATAGTCATGTAATGTCCTCATAGTCAGATAGTTTCCTCATAGTCAGGGCAGTGAGAATTGCCTTTTTTGGGCAGTGAGAATTGGATGTATTGGTCTGAAATTTTCATCAAAGTATGCTCTTTTCTGTCATCATAGTCAGGTAATGTCCTTATAGTTAGGATAGTGAGAATTGCTTTTTTTGGGCAGTGAGAATTGGATGTTTTGGTCTGAAATTTTCATCAAAGTATGCTATTTTCTGTCCTCATAGTCAGGTAGTGTCCTCATAGTCAGGGCAGTGAGAATTGCTTTTTTTGGGCAGTGAGAATTGAATGTTTTGGTCTGAAATTTTCATCAAAGTATGCTCTTTTATGTCCTTATAGTTAGGTAGTGTCCTCATAGTCAGATGGTATCCTCATAGTCAGGACATTGAGAATTGTTTTTTTTGGGCAGTGTGAATTGGATGTTTTGTTCTAAAATTTTCATCAAAGTGTGCTCTTTTATGTGCTCATAGTCATCCTCATAGTCAGGTAGTGTCCTCATAGTCAGGGCAGTGAGAATTGCTTTTTTTGGGTAGTGAGAATTGGTTGTTTTGGTTTGAAATTTTCATCAAAGGATGCTCTTTTCTGTCCTCATAATTAGGTAGCGTCTTCATAGTCAAGTCTGTGACAATTGCTTTTTTTTTGGCAGTGAGAATTGAACTTCCTGTTTTTCAAAGTTAAATACGTACTTCAATACTCCCAAGTTAAACATTACTTCACTTTATGCATAACTTAACATCATCATCATCCACAATTTCAATATGCTTATATTCAATGGATGTTACGAGAACTTAGAACTTCAAAATGAGTTTTTTTGCAGGATTGTTTGGTTGGACAATAAGGCGAACACGGTTTATAAGCTCAGCAAACGTTTTATCCCTTTGTACTATAATGCCTTTCATATGACAGGACCCCTCCCGAATTTCTCTCGAAATCCATGAGATGCCCTGCTCCCGTCTGACAAAGCATGATCTAACACAATAATCCCTTAAATATCCTCACCATTCCAAGAAAAACTTTACGAGAATTCGGCAAAATTTTCCCTCCCCAGATCAACCCTTCCTTTACCTATTAGACATGATACAAAACAAATACAAGATTGAAAAGACCAACTACAACCCTAAACTACCAAACCCTCGAATAATTTACAATACCCAAATGAGGATCATAGCAACTAGGTAACCTTTGATTATAGAAACTAATGAAAGTCCTACGTGGACGTAGCGCAGCGAAAAAGGATGCATCATCCTAGTCTCGTTGCCTCGTTCCACTACGGCCTGGAGAGCACCAAAACCAAAACAACTGTGAGTGGACAATAAACCATTTTGAAGCATACCGACACTAATAAAGTAACGATAACAATATTATAATAAAATAAAGGTAATCAGGACAACCCATCTCGTGGTGAATCAAATTACATTAAGGCTCTCCATATATATATATATATATATATATATATATATATATATATATATTTCTACAACTTACCGGAGCACCATTCAATTAGATGGGCGGAATCCCTCGCCAAATCCAACTATACCTGCCATCTTAATAATCCAGCCAAAACAAATAATAATTGTTACCACAAGTTCCAAGGAACACATACCTTTTCCCCCTTCGTAAGCAAAACCGTGCATGCATAACGTAAAATCCTTTAAAACAGTTAACTAAATAAAGATAGTTACAAAGAACTTACTAGAAACTTCATTTATATAATACAAACCGGATAGGACCCACGAAAATACAAAAAATGGAATCATTTTGTGGACCACAACCTTGCTTTGAAAACCCTCCTTAAATGAGCTTTAAATCATGAGAAAACCTGGACACAAATACGATAAAGATGTCCCACCATCCCCCTAATGTAATCCCGAGCCGTAGCTCGATAATCGGGGTCATCCAACACGGGGACAAGCCCGCCTAACCACCGCCGATAATACCTCAAACAATGGCTAGAACCCGAGATATGTGGATGTAACCCTGTGCTATGCGTAGATAGCCTTAACGATCGTATGGAGGAAAATACCTCACGCCACCCGTCGGAGAAATAACCCTCAACGAGCACATAATCGATAATACCTCAAGTTATGTGTCGGAGAAAAACCATGATACCCGGGGATGGTATACAAGTGAAAACCGTATAGTAAATCCAAAATCCACTTTTGAAATCCTTATTACCTAGCATTAACCAAAATCATAGAAAACCCGGGTCAAGAGCCCAAAATCCAATAAAACTGACATCCCGGGCCTAAGCCCAAAACCTCATTTCCAAATCCATTATGAAAAGTCCACATCCAAAATCATTACCTTAAGTCATTAATAAACCAATTGACGCTAGTTCCCAAATTTCATAATTATAATAAAACATTCTTAACTCGGAAAATTTATAATTCCTAATAATTCCTCTCCATCCCCACAACTCATAATCCATAGTATTACATTTAAAACCTAAAATTACACATGCCTTGCGATCTAAGAAACAAAGTCCACTCACCTCCATGTCCGTTCGAATCCAACTCCAAGCTATTCGGTCCCCCAGAACACTCGGGGCCACCACGCCCGTCAAAAACATTACTTGGCATTATTAAATGATAATTATTAACTTAAAATCCGATCCCCTAACCCTCGAGAGTTTACATGCGCCCTCAATGATTACCAAGTAGCTTTAAACACCCAAAATAACCCCTAAACAAACTCTGATTGACCCAAAACTTACGCCAACAGGTCTGGAACCTGGATAACATGTCGACACGCGCCTCCGTGGGTCAAGGACCAGCCCCACGCACCGTCACGCATTTGCTACAGTACCCCACGTGCGCTCACGCGCGACTGTGGCTGGTACTCTCGTCGTTATGACGTCGTTAGGATTACATCATGATGCCGTTGGTATTTAACGGAATATGTTAACGGCGTTAGCATATTCGGTCAAATAATGACGGCGTTACTCCTCTGAAAACGCTGTCGCTGACAGACGAAATATTCCGTAGCCGGTGGAATATTTCGTCGGCTGGCACGGCGGTCATCGGTCGGAAAACTTAAAGGTCGATTTTTCAAGCTTTTCGAAAAACTTCATTTTTTCACCAAGTTTAACGTTCTAATAGTCAAAATTCATATACTCAAACCTAGGAATCCAAATCCGAGGTCAAAATTGAGAAACCTCACCTATGGTTGCAGGAAATTGGCCGGAAAGCTTCGGTCTATCTTTGGGTCCTTGTTTCTCCGTCTACGGAAGTCTTCACAGCTCAACGAAGGTAGTGTTGTGCTCGTGGAGAAGAGAGGAAGGTGATATGGTCATTGGTTTGGCTTGAAACGACCAAAAAATTCAAGTTCAAGGGTGGGTGGGTTTCGGTTTTTTGCTAGAACAGAGAAACTGAGAGAGAAGGATAATGGAAAAATCTGGAAAAAGTGGGTTAAAAATATATAATTGTCCAAATTTGCCAAACTACCCTTGAAACTTCTAGACTCATAACTCCCTTATTCGGACTCCGTTTTTCGCGTGCTGCCTGTTTACGAACTCGTGAGTTCGAGACCTACGCATTGGTCCAAGAAAAACTTCCAAAAGTATCTCCGAAAAAGGTAACTTTCGAGTTCCTAGGGTAAAATCGTCATTTTCTAAATTAAATTACGAAAATCGCATAATTAAATAAACGGGTCGTTACATCATATCACCCCCTTCATGCATGAACTTTTTTCAGACCTCAACAATTTTCCATTGAAACAAACCAAAATTGCAACCGATTGCATTCCTGAATTTTCATACAATAAAATGAATTACAATAAAGTTAAACTTCACTACATAACTATAAGCACACTATAGAACTATTGGGGCACTATGAGTACACTACATGACTATTGGGGCACTATGAGTACACTACATGACTATTAGGGCATTATGAGTACACTACAGGACTATTGGGGCATTATGAGTACACTACAAAACCAGTGGGGCACTATAAGACTACATCTATAGAACCAGTGGGGCACTATAAGACTACATCTACAAATTCGCCTTGTTTTCTATGGCCTTCTACCCAATCATCTTCTCGACATCACACCTCCAAATTCATCTTCCTCACTCCCCAATTGGTTATTTGCTTAAACTTGAATGCCTAACACTTGTGGTTCATCCACCATAACAAAAATCAAACATAGGATTGAGACCAACCTCTGCAAATGAGACCACCTCCTTGAACACCGTTATGGAGAGGAAGATGAAATAACAATGCAGAAAAGATTTGCTTTGCTAACCTTGAATGAAAAATTGGTTATTTGTTTATTTCTTGAATGCCCAATACTTGTGGTTCATCCACCTTAACGAAAATCAAACATAGGATTGCCACCAACCTCTGCAAATGAGACCACCTCCTTGAAGATGTGGAAGATGAGAGGAAGATAGAAGATGAAAGGAAGATGAGGGGTGTTTCTACTAATATGGTGATAGATTGATTTTGCAGGTTATGAGTAATGATCTTATGGGAGGTCTTATATGCCGAATGGGAGGTGTTTCTATTCAAAACTTCAATGGCTGATTTAGTTAGCTCCCCTTGCTCAAATTGGTCTAATCTTTAGGAAAATTTAGCAGAATTCTGGTTTACTTATGAATATGATTCAAGCACAAAAAATCTGATTAATATATGTGTATGTACTATGTACATGTATATGTGATGTAAATGAAAAACTACTGAGCATACATAGAGCTCAATCTCAAAGTAAACTGAACTGTTTCATGTTTTGTACATAGATTTAAGTAAATACAATGGTTCTCTTGTCATCTACAAATTTCGGCTTCATACTTAAAATTGAACAAAATGAGCTCCGTTAAACTTCACCATTTACACAAAAGGTAGTTTCTGGACAATGCAGGGAATCAGCCTTACTAAAACATGTGTGCCTAAAGGCATTGCCAAACAACATGAAAATGAAGAGTATCCAAAGGCTCAAATGCACTACTCCACTATACCAAGCTTTGGATTAGTTCCTCAAATGCACTACTCCACTATACCAAGCCTTGGATTAGCTCCTCTGTAACTACCCAGATAAGATAGCATTCAATCAAACTATGACCAAATCATTCGGTCTGTCGACAAATTTAAAGGTTCTGCAGCAATCTGATCCTCTGTCTTTCTTACTAGGCAAAAAGAGAATGATCACCTGCTCATCTGCAAAAACCAACATCAGGAGCATGTCTTGATTATAAGGCCAAAAATTCATACAACAAATGCAACAGACCAACAAAAGTAAGAGACCAATGTCTTACTAGTCAGCATGACTGAGGAAAAAATTTATACCACAAAACTCCGAGGTAAGTGAAGCACACAAAGATGGGCAAAAGCAAATTTTATCCCACATAACCTTTACTTCCGCTCCCCTGCATCTGCATCACGAGATTGATAGAAGTCGTCCGGCCATACAATCTTGACCTCTTCAAAATCATTTTCATCTGAAACCAATGGAGACAATTTTCATTAGGATCGTCCCAAGCAAATATAAGATGACAATACACATCACACAATCTAGTTTACCTATTAAACCTAACCAGTACTTCGAAGGCATACCACTAGTTACCACAAATCAGTTAACAAGTGGTCTATTCATCATGAATATAGTCGTTTCAACAGTGGCTTATGAATAAATCCAAGTATCAAGCCATCATATAGAACTATACAAAAATCGAATAGGAAAGAATCAAAGTATACTAAGAGAAGAGAAAAAGTCTACCTACTTCATTTCATTTATGTTCTAAGACTAAGGATTGAATGAAAGCTAAATTGATTAGGAAAACATGAGTAAATCAAAATGATCCTTAAACAATGTCTGAAATATTTCAGAACATAAGACAAATCTTAAGAAAGAGCACCCCACTAAACCATTTCCCGTGACACTAGGCAACTCCAGTAAGAAGTCAATCTTTAAAGTCTTATTGGTACATAACTCATTTACAAAAGGATGCATTCCGCCCCAATTCATGTTTTTTTGGGAGGTTTTAAGATTTCATGGCAATGTGCTTCAAATCCCTTTCCATCTTTCCTACATCAGCTATCATTTAATAAAGATACAGCCAATTCCATCCATGAATGTTCAAAATATAAGCTTAGACTTAGAGCAAGCGTACAGGGAGAACAAAAAATGGAAATGCATAATACTAAGATTTGAACTACCTTGGTACTTCATAAATTATTATTTTTTTTTTACAGATAATCCAACCTATGAATCCATTTTTACAAATACTACCTTAGATGAGCACATAGTGAGAGTAATACAAGAAAGAATATAAAATTGGAGGGAACAGAAAAAGGAAAATAAAGGATAAGAAACTCAACCTTTTCTGAAGGTCAGTACCACAACGGCATCATTTTCAACCTGAAAAGACAAGAAAATATCATTGAAGACATCAACACATTTAGAGCTCCACGGAGCAGTAAATAAATTTATTAGAAGTTGCTGCGACGAAACCTAGCTATGGTATTACAAAATCTAAGTTCAAGTAGGAGAGAAAGAGGGAGAGAGTAGCTGTAATTTTTTATTCATACCTTCTGATCTGCCAATGTCTTTGAATGCTCCAGTACTTCCCCAGTACTGACTAGGGTCAAGCGCTGATCATTTACTTGTTGATCTATAAGATTCTGCAATTTCTGCTTAATGTCTAAACTTGTTTCAGTTGGCTCACACTGGATAAAGTAAGTTGTCTTACTAAGCTTAACACGGATATACATGGCCTGGAAACAATAAAAAAACAAATCAGGCATAGAGTTCATATTTCAAGTGCTACATGCAATTTGATCAAAGAAATCATTAATAGATAGGATGAAATATAATCTCAAGTATTAGCAAAATGAAACTATCTTCGAGCCCATGTCTCAAAGGTTTCAACGCTTACACACTTCCAATCTTGAAAGTCTTAAACCCAATTGTGTTCTAAAACCCCAGATTATGTTCTCAAAATGGTCTTTTATGAAAGAAAACCTTCAATAAGTTCCCAAAAGCAGTTTCAAGACGTTCATCAGATAAAGCATCAGATAACATGGACGAATTATATCATGTTCCATGAGTACAAACCATTTGCTTTCTCCAATAGAGGGAGACATGGGTCTACTATAAAGTTCAAATATGGGAGGCATATTTGAATGTTTGTTCACAAATTGTCTTCCAACCTCGTATTTCAACACATTCATAATCTGTTAGACTTATTGTAACTTTCATAACCAATTGAATTCCAATTGATCAAAACGATCACCTGAGTTTTCTCTAATCACAATCTACTTGCAATTTAAGGATTTGCTAGCAAATAAATAGCTAAACAAGGTCTCTATCCCCTTAACTAACTTCATGATTAAGTTAACCATGATCTTATGTACTCGTAAAAAAGAACACCCACAATCTAACAAAACAAAAAGGGATAAAGAGGATCATGTACACACCATTGTCCAACTCTGAAATGAATTCTGTATATGGGCTGGACTGAGAAATTCTCCCCCACACTACCAAGGAAATCATGTTAGATAAGTACTAAATATGACAGTTCATGTTATGCATCACAAGAAAAAATTACAATCAAGCAAATTACAGAAAAGATAACAAATTTGATTCATAACACTTTTTTCCACTAAAGGCTGAAAATAGGTCAGATTTGCCAAACTGTATACAGAGTATAGACAACACCAAAAATTATTAAAAACAGAATCTGGGTAATTTGAAATCATTGACTATGAACATCAAACGAGAGAGAGAACAAAGCAGCGATTTTGAGAAAGAATTTGAATTGTTCGCTGAGACAAAACTTATGAGTTAGAGTCTCGAACCTCGGAAGCGATGACCTGGCCAAAGACTAGGCTCGGAAATCAACTTCAACGTCGTTCTTCCGCTATCCCTGCACGCGAATCAGAATCTCCGACGCCTGAAAACTTGTTTGGCTGCTGCCTCAGACTTATCCCTCCACCGGTCAGGGTGATAACTCTCATTTTTTGAGCACAGTGCTAGCGGCGGTTGCTGGCTGGAGAGTGGAGCCAAAATGGCGCTCAAGGAGGTGGCACTGAATGGCGTTCAACCTTTTCTGGAAGATGAGTGGCTGGCTGGGTCGCAGTTGGAGAAAGATGAACGAGACCGATGAGAAGGAAAGGCAAGAACGAGACCGAGATCTCCTCAGACGGCACGTCAGTGGATGTAATCGGTCCTCACCGTGGGATGCAGTTCGCTGCTACCACTCGGTGGTTTGCACTTCTACGCCGGTGGGAGGTTTCGCGTTTTTTCCTCCTTCAAGTCTCAATACTTTCGGCTGTTTTTGGTAAGAGAATAGTAGAGGGTCACTGATAGGTTAACTTATAGCATATACAGGTGTTAGTTTTGCAAATCCTTTTCACAAAATTCTATTTTTGAATAAAATTGTGAAGCCGGTTTGAAAGCCGGTAATTTCCCAAAAAACTTCAAGAGAGGAACATTCCGATTAAACCAAGTCAGCGAGGTCCAAAGGACGCTAGGACGCGGTCGTTGGAGCTGATTCCACTGGGCATTTATTATTTGGACATGTGGACCATGTGGTATTTATTCGAACGTATACAGTTATACTACGCCTGCCCAAGGACGACTAGATTCCCTCCCACTTTCTCACACCCAAGGAGAAAAGTCAACCACCCTTATAATTGCAGACCCATTCCTAAAGCCACCACAAAATACAGGAAGCAATCCAAAATATCCAACGCCAATAAGCCCTCCCTTTCCATCTCATTTCTCGCCGTTTGTCAATAAATACCACAATCTGATCATCACTACAACCCAAGGTCACTCAAATTTTTCTAACTTGTGAGAAATTAACCAAGACATGTCGTATTCCGTGCCTTTGCCGGCGGCGGGCCCCAGCGCTCAGCCACTGGCGAACCCAGTGACGGTGGTGAGCCCACAGTTCCACGCAACGTACCCTGTGGATCTGGTGATCACGGAGAAGATGATGACCCTCAAAGAAGGTGCCTTCACTGTCTCCGATGTCAATGGCAACCTCATGTTCAAGATCAAAGGCTCCATTTTCAGCCTTCACGACCGCCGCGTTTTGGTCGACAGCGCTGGAACTCCGATCCTCTCCTTGCGACAAAAGGTACCCCACCTCCCCTCTTGTGGCTCACGCTAATTATGTTAGGTTACTCATTGTTATGTATAAAATGGACCAAGTTATATCGAGAAGAGAAACATACATCAAAGATACAATTATGTACGTAATTCACCTAATTCGGTTGCTTTATTTTCATTAATAATATTAATATTTGTATATGATACAACTGACATTGAGCCTTTAGAGAGAGAATGAGAATATAGATTGTAAAGAAAAGTGAGAGTTTATATGTTTAGAAAGATAGTGAATTCTAGATAATGAGGGAGGGGCTTCCTATTTATAGGGACAATGTCTAGGTTTAGATCATGGGTCATAATTGTGGGCTTTATGCATGAGTCTCGTTGACGGGCCTTGATGATGAACTTGGTTTTGATCCAAGTGATCTTCTGGGTCTTTCTGTTAGATCCGTTATTTGATCAGATTCGGTACGAACACCCATGATATTGTACGTTGACCTCAAAAATTCTATGCGTATATAACACGCCATTTGAGCTTCATACAAGGATATTAGGAGGGGAATTAACTTCACGAAGATGATCAGAAATCCATATTTTCTAGAATCGTTCAATGAAGTGACCAAAAAAACTATAAAACAGAGAGCTTGTTTGGGATTTCTTCTGAAATGACTAAAATGGCTTAATTATAAACAAAGAGTTTTTCGAAACTTCTAAGCAATTGTCATGAGTGTTTTCGTGAAATATTTTGACAAATTAAAGTGTATTTTCTAGAAGTAATATTATGACCATCAGGGCTAGCTTTAGCTTTATTACTTACTATACCTATTTTATACATCCTATCCATGCATAATCGAATATGGGCATGGATATAATAGTGATCGATAATATTAGTGTAAATCTACTAATATATAACATGTCATTATGATGCCAAAGAAACATGTAAAGGAAAATATATACTATTTAGGGTTTTTTATTTAGTGTTATTTGTTGATTTAGATATTGACAGCGCATAGAAGATGGAAAGTGTACAGAGGAGAGAGCTCAGATGACAAAGATCTACTTTTCACTGCCAGGAAGTCAAAAGTTTTTCAATTCAAGACTGAATTAGACGTGTTCTTGGCTGGTAATAACACAGATGAAGAACACCATGATTTCAAGGTCAAAGGAAGTTGGGGACAAAGATCATGCACCATCTACAATGGAGACAACACTATCATTGCTCAAGTAAGATTCTTTACAACCTAATCTGCATTCATGCTTAAATTTTAATTATGTTTATTTAACTAATTAACAACCCTAGTTGATTTTATTTACGAATATAAGGCACGTGTATATTTGATGTAGATGCATACGAAAGATGATCTTAAAAGCAACTTTTTCGGAAGAGATGCTTTTGCAGTGACTGTGTATCCTCATGTTGATTATGCTTTCATTGTTGCTGTTGTGGTCATTCTTCATGAGATTAATATGGACAGAAACGGGGAAGACTGAAGCTCCATATTATATCAACGAACTACCTAAAATTTTACAGATTAAGGATTTCCTTGTAATATCGTGACTTAATCCTATTGGATGCTTGTACTGAGTTTTTTTTTTTTTTTTTTTTTTTCTGTTGGGTAATTAATTGTTGATGTTTATGCCTCTACTTTTATCATATGAATAAATGATTATCAATTAAACTGACTCCTTATATTTCAATTTTATTACTGGATCTGTAATTGTTGGAAATTTTCAATTGTTTTATGGTAATCAAAATATATGCATGTGGGAGGTCTCGGGTTCCACTCTTGTAAAGAACAAATTAATATCTAATGTATATATAATGTAATTCCCCATCATTCAATATAATTATATAAAAAATAAGATAAACTACATAAAAGTACCCAAGTTATAGGGGTCATTTCAAGTTAGTACCCTATCTATGAAAATTTGCAAATAAGTACCCAAACTATATTGCCACCAACAAAAGTGTACATCTGTTACATTTTATGTCCAAAAGAGCGTTAAAAGTACACGTGACACAAATTTTATCCACTCACCTCGTGATGTGGCGCAATTTGAAGGGGCATTTTTCAGATTATCACAAAAGGACTCTCTCTTCCTATTCTACCACATCGCGAAGCCCCAAATCTAAACCCTAAATCGATTTTGAAACAACCCCCCACCCCAGATAGCCGCGAAACCCAGAAATTTTGTGGGTTTAATCCACACTCGACCGTAAACGACCACCGGGCGAGATAGCTGCGAACAACTTCGAACCACTCCACGCTAGAAAACTGTAGCAAGACAAACCCAGAGAGTGAACGGGAGGGCGTGATCGAACATCGTGAAGAAACCCACCCCCAAATCGTGAAGTTTCTCTGTCGCGTTTGAGCTTCGAAATTTGAAGGGAAATGAAGGAGTAGCGGCTGAGGTCGCGAGGAAGAAGGCAGCCTAAATACGATAAGGGCTCCTTACTTTAATAATTGGATTTGCTAATTTGTCTTTGTCTTTTTTAATTTAAATTATAGTTTTTATAGGAAGATGAATGCATTGGTCGTTTTAGTGTCCTTGTGTTTTGTGTGTGGCTTGATGTTAATGTCGGGAAAATGATAGGTGATTTGTCTGTATACAGAATATGGAATATATTGAAGGCTGAAAAGCTTGCAAGCATGTGCTGAGTTTGTTGGCTGGAATCTTTATTGAAGGGGACCATGTCCATGTGCTTTGTTGTTGGGTGGAATCTTTATTGAAGGGGACCGGCCACATTGTTGTTGTCTGTTTGTTGTAGAAAAGTAGGTTTGATAATAAGCTTTGGGTAAGTCATATATTGAAGTTGAAAGTTGGGTAGGTCTGTAATTAAACAAAAGTCTGAGGTTGTTTGTGGTCACTTAAAACTTTAAATTTTGCTTAAGTGTAGGTCCATCGGGTTACTTTACATTAAAGGTATTCCATGGTGGGAAGTGGGCTGATGATAGGTATGAAGATGGACAAGTTGACTACTTTGATTTTTGTGAGAAGGACATGATGTACCTGTTTGAAATTGGCATAATGGTTAAGGAATTGGGCTACAAATATGGTATCATGTTATACCAATATGAGATTGAAGAAGGAGTTGGTGGTAAGATGTTACAAGACTCTGATGTGCTTAAAATGTGTGAGGCGGTTCCAAGTGTCATAGAGATAGAATTGATCTTAACACACATTAATGTGAAGAACCCGAGCGCGTTTTTAAAAGATGTTAAAAAAAGGGAAAAGGAAAAGACAAGTAAAGAATTGGTGGTGACTAAGAAATCCACGGTTGTGATTGAGGAGTTAGATGAGGAGACTGAAGTGGTGGGGACCACGGCAGCAAAACCTGAGTGAGTATAGGACCCTATAAGGGTAAGGCATGAGTGGTTGTAAGAGAATTGCCACCTCAGAGGCCAGAGCCAGAAGTTGTCAATCTTGGTGAAGAAGTAGTGCAAAAAATAGACAAATGCAAGGCTAAACTATCTACTGAAGAGGATGAGTTTGAAGATGGGTTAGTGGAGGAGAATGAGGACTCTAAAGCATCAACTTGTTCTGGATTTGCTAACAGTGGTGATGAGGCTATTCCTGCTAAGGAGAAGAGGTTGGATAGGCATATTCTAGAGGGTTGGCTGCAAGAAGCTTCAAACTTGGATGAGTTTTTCACTGATGTTGGGGGAACTTAAGAACCTGCTGCAGATGAAGCCCCTGGATCCTCAGAAGCTGCTGCACCTGAACAGGCTGAAACTTCAGCTGCTGCTCCACTAGAAGCTGATGCTCAACCAGAACCAGCTCCAACATCAGCTGGTGGTCCAGCAGAAGCAGCTGCAACTTCAGCTAATGGTCCAGTAGAAGCAGCTGCAACTTCAATTGCTGCTCCACCTGCGGGAAAATTTTGGAGTGCCAAATTCACTCATGGTGGTGAATTAAGAGTGGAAGATATAGAGGATGACCAACTTGAAGAGGGGGATCAAACACAGCAAGAAGACTTGAGAGCAGTTGTGGATGGTGATGATGAAAATGTTGTGAAAAGGGGAAGTGGTAAGAATTTTACAGAGTACAATCCAGAAACTGATAGAGTTAGGCCAAGCTTTGATACTGGTTTGATGTTCAGTGACGGTGGTGTCGTTAGGTAAGCTATTAGGGACTATTGCCTATACACTGGTAAAGATGTGAGGTACAAGAGGAATGCAAGGTACAAGTTGAAGTGTGAATGCATAACAGAGGGTTGTCAATGGGAAATATATGTGTCTAGGGTGAGCACAACTGACAACACATTGGTTGTCAAGCACTATAACCCTCTGCACACATGTACAAGGGTGTATAAAAATAAACAAGCCACAGCTTCTTGGCTTTCTCAAAACTTCCTGCAAAGAATCCAGTCAAACCCGAAGATGCCTATATCTGCAATTATGGAAGCTGCATCTGCTGAATTTTCCATTGGGATCAGCCCTATGAAGGCATATAGAGCCAAGCACAAGGCTATGGAGTTAATAGATGGATCCCTAGCAAAGCAATATGGTATGTTGTGGGATTACTGCCATGAGTTGAAGCGAACTAATCCTGGTACTACCACATCATTGGCTTGTGATTTTGTGGGCGGAGACCAACTTTTCTAAAGGCTCTACATTTGCTTGGAGGCATGTAAGAATGGTTTTAAGGAGTGTTGTAGGCCTTTCATTGGCTTGGATGGTTGTCATCTTAAAGGAGTCTATGGTGGACAGTTGTTGACTGCAATTGGATTAGATGCCAATAATGAGACATGGGTGATTGCTATGGTTGTGGTTGAAATGGAAACAAAGGACTCATGGACATGGTTCTTGGAGTTGTTGATGGTGGATTTGGGGATGCAAGACTGCTATGGTTGGAGTTTCCTTACTGACAAGCAAAAGGGACTTGAAGCAGCCATTGAAGCCTTAATTCCTAGTGCTGAGCATAGATTTTGTTGTAGGCATTAGTGGAGTAACTACAACCATAGTTTTAAAGGTAAAGTCTTGAAGGATGCTCTGTGGGATTGTGCAAGAGCAAGAACAATTCAGTCTTTCCAAGAGGAGATGGAAAAGCTAAAAGGATTAGATGAAGTAGCTTGGAAATGGTTGGTAGAAAAGCCAGCTCATTAGTGGTCCAAGACCCATTTTAAAACATGGTCGAAGACAGGCATGCTACAAAAAAACTACTGTGAAACCTTCAACTACACCATAATGCCTACCAGAGATAAACCAATCATCACGATGTTTGAGATGATTATGTATTTGTTGATGAAGAGGATACAATGGAGAAGAGATAAGATGGCTACTTGGCCTCAGAATATATGTCAGAATGTATTCAACCAAGTGCAAAAGTTGAAAGTGGATTCGGGGCATTGCAGTGTTAGATGGCCTGGTGGACCAAACTACGAGGTTCACGGTCGTAGATGAGAGCAATTTGTGGTCAATTTGGAGGCCCACATGTGTTCTTGCAGAAAGTGGGACCTCACGGGAATCCCATGTGTGCATGGGATAACATCCATACATTACAAATGTGGCCCCTCGGTGGAGGAATGTATTGATCCAATATATTCTAAAGAGACCTACATGAAGTGCTACAACAACCTAATTGAGGATATAAATGACCCAAAATTGTGGGAGAGAATTGGCCATCAAACTGTTAAGCCACCAGCAAATAAGAGGCAACTCGAAAGGCCTAGAAAAGTTAGAACAAAGGATCCACACGAAACAGTCGATCAAAGTGGGAAGAAAAAATTGGAAAAACAGGGCATTCCTATGCGTTGCAGTATTTGTTCATCACAAACTCATAATGCAAGAACCCACCATCGACACTTGCCTCCCAAGGAGAAGCTACCACCAAGGCCACGAGGCAGAGCAAAGAAGAATGTTGCAGATACTTCTGCCTCAAATGTAAGTACCATTTTGAGTTTGTTTTTTAATTCAAGTTATTGACTATATAGTCCTAATTAGATTTTGTTTCATGTAGACTCAAGGATCAACCACATCTTCTAGAAAAACATCCAAGACAAACAACCACCCTAAGAGACATGCTTCAAATCAGGTACATAGGCCATTCTTACCCTTTCTCATGGTTGTTATTGTTGTGTTAATCTGAAACAGTTGTCACAATTCAATTCCATAAGTCAGCTTATAATGCCAAATTCTTCATATGTAGGATCTAAGTCAACAATCCACAAGTGATGGTGGCAATGATAGTGATTTGAGAAGAAATAAAAGGAGAAAACAAACTTGATTTCAAGTCATTGACAGTGGTGAAATAACTAGGGAGTAGAGTTGATTTCAAGGCATGTAGTTTTCCTATTTTGAAACTGAGGTTCTAATGTATGTAATTATGATACTTGAATGGTTGAACCTTAGATTTTTGTGGTGAATTAACTAGGTTATTGACATGTTCAATTGAAGATGTTATGCTTCAATGGCTTTGTCATGTTGATGATTGGAGTTGTATGACAGCTTTTGATAGCTTAGTATTGTGATCATGAAGGTGAAGATTTGTTTATTATGTTTGAAAATGAAGTTGAAGCTTTGCATTTTTATGATTTGAAATGCTTTGCATTGTTATGCTTTTAATTGGTTTGGATGTGTTGTAGGGTGTTATGGATGTGTCTGACCTTCATTATTTCTCTCTAGCTATCTTTCCTTCTTGCATTGTTTCATTAGGTAACCAAAGGCACTCTTCTGTAACCATTCTCTAAAGTGGCAAACCCTCAAAGGCACTATTTTTTACATTGTTTCATTAGGTAACCAAAGGCACTCTTCTGTAACCATGCTGTAAAGTGGCAAAACCTCAAAGGTACACTTTGGTTATTGCATTGTTTCATTATGTAACCAAAATGCACTTATAATTAACCATGCTCCACTCTTGCAAAACCTCCAAAACACTCATATTTAAACAAAGCAGAACATTACATTGCAAATTCACCATTTATATTACAATGACCATGAAGACGCAATTGCATAATACATTTAAAACTCAAGAGCTAGATTTACATTCTTACTGGACAGAGCCCTATCATTTCCCCTTACTCCACCGATAATCATTCCCACAAACAAAACCACCAACATCTAGGAAACAACAACCAAAACCAGCAAACACCTCTGCCTCTTCACACTAGCTTTAATATGCTTTTTCAAACCCACGATTTCTTCATCTTTCAACTTCAATTTCTTCAATAGACCTGGAATTGGGCTGGGTGACTTCTCGTTGAGCTTTGGGTCACACCATTGAAAACAATTGCACCCACCACCTCCTACTTTTCTCTGAATCCCAAATCGAGTTTGAAATTACAATCAAAATTTGAAATCTATACTACAAATGTAAAACTAAATACCAATTAAGATCAAACATAAACTTACCCCATAACCATCATAACCCTAGAATCTTCTCCCTGGATTTTCATTTGTCAGACTTGTCATCAACTTTGATTTTTTACCACACTGAAAAATGGGGGCTTCAAATTCCATCATGCCTTTTTCCTCTCCGACTTCCTCGATTTACGACTGGGAATTTCATATGAGAAGAAGAATAGGTGGAAACTCGTTCAAACCTTTGACAAATAGCCTTCACGCCTTCGACGGAGAGGGACAAGATGCCTCTGCAGTGCGCCGTTAGAGGAAGAAGACGAAGCTGCTTACGTTGTTGCCATTGGACGAAGAGGGCTTTCGAGCGTCTGTTCTACAAGATTAGGGTTGTATCCATTGGGTGGGTTTCTTCGAGATTTGGGGTTGGGTTTCTTCACGCTCTTCGGGTTTGTCATGATACAGATTTGGGGCTGGGTTTATTCAAGATGGTGGTATTGGTCTTGCTAGAGATTTGGGTCTCAGCCTCCCCTCAAAGCTCTTCATAGTCAGGCTGGGGCTTTGCGATGTGGTAGAATAGGAAAGAAGGAGTCCTTTTGTGATAATCCGAAAATGCCCCTTCAAATTGCGCCACATCATGAGCTGAGTGAACAAAATTTATGCCACGTGTACTTTTAACGCTCTTTTGGACGGAAAATGTAACGGAGGTACATTTCTATTGGTGGCAATATAGTTTGGGTACTTATTTACAAATTTTCATAGTTGGGGTACGAACTTGAAATGACCCCTATAGTTTGGGTACTTTTATGTAGTTTATCCTAAAAAATATATGCATGTGAGCATGATTATTTTTTCCCCAGTTTATCCTTTGTCAAATTGGGGCCTGAATTATATCCTAAATGTTATTTTGGTCCTTGAATTATGCTATTAATTAACTTTTACTAGTCCTCAAACTCTAGGACCAAATGAGTCTTTCCCCCATCTATTTCGTTAACTCACTACAAGAAATCACATCTTGCTTGACAAAGTTTTGCCCGACGAAGAACATTTTGTCACGGAAAGAAGCTTCACCGGACAAAAAAAAAAACAGTTGGTAGGGCAAAAAATGGTCCAACCTTGCCCTACCAAACATTACGTAGGGCAAAGTTCATTCGTGGGGCAAGATTTTGGCGCAAAACAATTTTATTTGGCGCGTAATTTCTATAACTTTGCCCGACGTTCCAGTTTGTAGGGCAAGGATGTTTCGTGGGGCAAACTTTTGGTGCGAAGAAAATATTGTTAGCACTTAAAATTTGGGACTTTGCCCTACGAATTTTTACCTTAGTCAGGCAAAAGGAGAAAGCTCGACGACCATTTTTCGTCAGGCAATCTTTTTGTTTTTGTGGGGCAAAGTTTGAGCGTTGACCAATTAAAAATATTTGTCGAAAAAATTGGCCGATAGGGTATTTAGACCTTGCCCGATGAACGAATTTGTTGGGCAAAAGTTTAAATGATATAACAGTTTTGACCAACCTACTTCTTCTTACTTTCTCTTCATTTTACAAAAATCTCTCTCTCTCTAACACTAACATTCATCATCTCATCACCATTTTCACTACCAATCTTTCCCTCTTTCTCTCTCAAACACCAAACTCCATCAAATACCAATTATGAAGGTTTGAGAAATTTTATTTTTTTATTTTTGAATTTTTTTTAATGGAAACTAATTATTGTTTGTGTTTTAGGAAATTTGTGATTGATTTGGAGGAATACTAAAAATGTATGTGTGTTTGCCTCTCAACTTAATTTTGGTAAGAATTTTGGATATATAAATATGTTAGGAAATTGTGTAAAAATTGTGAAAAATGTGTAGAAATTGTGTATAATTTGTGGAAAATTGTGTTTAATATGTTAGTAATTCATTAAAGAGGTATGTGTATAATTTTTGGAAAATGTATTATGTGGTTTTTTAGGAAATTATAAAATATGTTAGGAAATTGGAATGTGTATAATTTGTGAAAATTTGAGTTTAATATGGTAGCACTTCAATAAAGAGGTATGTGTATAAATTGTGGAAAATGTGTTATGTGATTTTTTAGGAAATCAGAAAATCTGTTAGGAAATTATAAAATATATTAGGGAATTATGAAATTAGAAAATATGTTAGCACTTCAATAAAGAGGTATGTGTATAAATTGTGGAAAATGTGTTATGTGATTTTTTAGGAAATTAGAAAATCTGTTAGGAAATTATAAAATATGTTAGGGAATTATGAAATTAGAAAATATGTTAGGAAATTATTGTAACGACCCGGACCAGAAATTAAATTATTTTGAGAATTGGACAATTTTACCCTCAGTTTTGGATGGGTTCGGGAGTCACTTTTTGACTGGTAATACTTTTGGGAATTTTTCTTGGGTTGTTGTGTAGGTCTCGAACTCACGAGTTCGTAGACAGGCGGCACGCTGAAAATGGAGATCCGATGAGTTCGTTACGGGTCTAGAAGCTGCAGGGGCAGTTTGGTAATTTTGGAAATGTTGGAATTATATAACAGATATTTTTCTCTCTCCTCGGGAGATTGGTCGAGGCAGTCTCGGTCCTATCCGAGCCCTCCCCGTGCGAACACCGAAGGCCATATTCATCGGAGGGATTTCGATCCGATTCGAACAAAACCAAGGTCGGGAGGATCTTCCCCGGGACCCCACGAGCATTTTGGGGTAGTTCTTGGAGCGGGAGTACCGCCGTAGGCGACGGACGGAGGAGGGAGGTGAACCGAACATTCTCGGCCGTTTTCCGGCCAAACCAGGTACGATCTCGGAACTTTGACCTCATATTTGGATTCCTGGTAAAAAGTAGATGAATTTCCATGTGTAGATCGTGAAAAACGGTCAAGAAATGAAGAAGTTAGGAAACCTTGAAAATCGGCCGGAAATGGCAGTTTCCGGCGAACCAGACGGCGGCGGAGGTGGCGGTCCGGTCATCTTCTCCGGCCAGCCTCCGGCGACGGCGAGGGCCGTCCAGTTGTCTTCTCCGGCGAGTCACCGGTACCCCGTCGAGTCGAGTGAACCGGTCGAGTTGGACCGGGTCAGGTCGAGCCGGACCGGGTTGGACCGGTCCAGGCGCGTGAACACTGTAGCAGGCGCGTGACCGGCGCGTGGCAGCGCGTGGGTGCGTGTTCTGACCTTCCGGTGGCGCGTGGTGGCGCTTGGGACTGTTCCCGAAGTCACGGCGGCGCGTGATCGAGGTTTTGGGACGTTCCGGATCAGATTTTGTTGGTTTCGAGGCCATAGGAGTTCATTTAGAGCTCGGTTGGGCAATCCCAGCGGTAAGGATTGACCGTGGAGAGGGTTTTGAGTTTGGAAAGTCAAGGTAGTTGGGTCATTATGGTGTAGGTGTTCTGAGGCTAGAGCGTACATGAATTTTGGGTTGAATGGTGATGGTAAGCGGACTTTGATTTATAAATTGTAATGTATGTATAAATATCTTCGATTTAATTACCGTTGTGTATGGTGATATTTATAAATTGTAACGCATGTATTAATATCCTCGATTTAAATACTGTTGTGTATGGGTGCAATGATTGCTGGATAATTGTTGTTCCAATATTTCAGTGGAAGTGTGTTGTGAGAAACGATATGGTTGTTGGATTCGGTTTTGATAGTGTTTGGACGTGGTAATTATTTGGGTACATGATTTTGAGTTGAAACTGTATTTGTGATAAATGATAAACAAAATATATACTTGATTTTGGATACAAAATCGATTTGAAGGGGCCTAGGAGCCGGGCCTTGGTTCCGTGTTGGCGGACTCCCGGTGAACCCCACTATAAACAAAACTGATCTGAAGGGGCCTAGGAGCCGGGCCTTAGTTCCGTGTTGGCGGACTCCCGGTGAACCCCTAATATAAACAAAAGCGATTTGATGGGGCCTAGAAGCCGGGCCTTGGTTCCGTGTTGGCGGACTCCCGGTGAACCCCAATATAAAAGGTGACTTTGCAGAGATTGTGGTCGAGTCCAAGTAGTACATATTCTAGCACACCCCAAGGGATACCCTGGTGGCTAGGAATATGATAGCCGAGAGATATGCCGACTGATGAGATATCATGGTACAGAGAGTTATGATACGATATGATAGCCGATGATATTTTCGGCTCTAATATGAACCAGACGACAATTGTTATGGGCCTAATCAACATATGAAAATACGTCGTCATCCGGTTCAGTGGGTTGGTGTGGGCGGAGACCCAGATGGACGAATTATTATTGGTTCACTAGTATCTGACTAGTTTGTTGTCTTGTGGTTTTCCAGTAGAGATGTCAGCAATGTCTGACTACTGACATTTGGTATCAGAGAGTATTTCTATTTGAACCACCACTATTCCGAGGTTTTGGTTTTGACCGGTATTTTTATCCTGCGTCTAACAGTAGGAGTGATCAATAAGTACGGAGATTCTGTTGGGAACCATGTAAAGTTTAATAAAAATTATTTAAGAATAAAGGGTATTTCTGGTACTTAAATTGTGAGGTAAAAGAGCTGTCAGACGGGATAAGGGTTCTTTCCGGGTTTCGAGGAAAAATTCGGGAAGGGTCCTTACAATTATGAAATTAGAAAATATGTTAGGAAATTAGAAAATTGTAAACTCTGTGATATGTGTAATTAATATAT
Source organism: Oemleria cerasiformis (assembly GCA_037349345.1). Taxonomy (NCBI): domain Eukaryota; kingdom Viridiplantae; phylum Streptophyta; class Magnoliopsida; order Rosales; family Rosaceae; genus Oemleria; species Oemleria cerasiformis. The sequence continues at coordinate 16,206,386 of JAZGTL010000008.1, read as the reverse complement.
GTTTGTATTTGTGAATTTTTTGTGATATTTTCTGTAAAACTTTAGGTAGTTCCGACGGAGTGAAATATGGTAGCACTTCAATACGTGTATAAATTATGGAAAATGTGTTATGTGATTTTTTAGGAAATTAGAAAATCTGTTAGGAAATTATAAAATATGTTAGGGAATTATGAAATTAGAAAATATGTTAGCACTTCAATAAAGAGGTATGTGTATAAATTGTGGAAAATGTGTTATGCGATTTTTTAGGAAATTAGAAAATCTGTTAGGAAATTATAAAATATGTTAGGGAATTATGAAATTAGAAAATATGTTAGGAAATTATGAAATTAGAAAATATGTTAGGAAATTAAAAAATTGTAAACTCTGTGATATGTGTAATTAATATATGTTTGTATTTGTGAATTTTTTGTGATATTTTATGTAAAACTTTAGGTAGTTCCGACGGAGTAAAATATGGTAGCACTTCAATAAAGAGTTATGTGTATAAATTGTGGAAAATGTGTTATGTGATTTTTTAGGAAATCAGAAAATCTGTTAGGAAATTAGAAAATATGTTAGGGAATTATGAAATTATAAAATATGTTAGGAAATTATGAAATTAGAAAATATGTTAGGAAATTAGAAAATTGTAAGCTCTGTGATATGTGTAATTAATATATGTTTGTATTTGTGATATTTTCTGTAAAACTTTAGGTAGTTCTGACGGAGTGAAATATGTTGATATTTCATAATCGTTTATGCGAAGTTAATCGGGTTGATTAATTTCGTATAATGAAATTCAATGAAAAACCTTAGACCTGTTAGAGAGTTAGTTGGATGCGCACGTCGACATAATGCATGACCGCGCAATTAACTGACTCCTGAATTGTCCATTTATTCAGACAGTTTGGGAGTGCGCAACTTTATGTTGTGTAGTTTGCGGTCTACGAGGCTAGGTTTCGATTGTGGGAAATTAGGTTTGTATCGCCTTAATGTTCTATGAATGCATACTAGATATTTATTTATAATATCTACGTCGAGCATTTGGGGAACTGTAGGGGAATGCTGCTGAAATTTCCCTCGATCGAAACTTAGCCTCGTAGGTCGTAAACTACACAGCACAGAACGTGCACTCTCGAATAGGATATGGCCAAATCATCGGAGGCATAAGGAGACGAGCGACTTATGATATTAACTTGTTCTAATTACGGGACAATGTTAACTCGATTACTTGCGTTAATTGTATTTTTTAAAAGTAGCCACAATGGACAGAGGATGGATGCAAAGGGAAGATAGATGTTTTGATGAGTATTTGGATGTGATCGACAACTTTATTGCCTTTGCACATAGTCACTGCAGTGATCAAAGAAGTATCAAGTGTCCGTGCTAAAAATGTAACAACTGCAATGGGAGGACGTTGAATGAGGTCCGAAATTATCTGGCAGAGAATGGGATGGTACACAACTATACTATTTGGATTTATCACGGTGAGCAAATATTTACAGCTTCGACATCTTCGAATCACAGGACCCGTGAGCATCAAAGTGCTTCGAATGGACGCTGTGATGATGACCAAGTCTTTGACATATTAACCGATACTTTTCCTCTCGCATCGGTTGATATGGACAATGCGGCACCCATGTTTCAATGCTAAGACTCTGAGCTTCATTACTAGAGATTATTGAAAGAAGCTCAGCGCAAAGTGTACCCCGATTGTCAATCGTTCTCGATTCTAGGAGCAGTTGCATGTGGAGTTGATGCACATGAAAGTTGAATATAATCAAACGAACAAGCATTTTGATCACACGATGGACATTATCATCCTATTTCTCCCTGAAGATGACCATTTGCCTAAAGATCATTATAGCCCGAAGAAGTTATTGACGGGTCTCGATTTAGGGTATGTCAAGATCCATGCATGCAAGAACAATTGTGTATTGTTTTACGGTGAATTGGAGAAGCTTGACAAATGTCCCTGTGCAATGAGCCAATGTTTCGAAATAACAGGATTCCGAACAAGGTGTTACGTTATTTTCCACTGAAGCCAAGATTACAAAGATTCTACATGTCGACCCACATAACCCGTGATATGAGGTAGCACAATGATGAACGCATTGATGATGATGTACTGGGACATCCGGCCGATGGAGAGGCTTGGAAGGAATTTGATAAGATGTATCCCGAGTTTACCGCGGATCCAAGGAATGTCAGATTAGGACTTGCTACTGACATCTTTAATCCATTTGGGAGTTTTACAAAGCCCTACAGCACTTGGCCGGTGGTCGTGGTTCCGTATAACTTGCTCTCTCTCGCCGCCGCCTCTTTCTCTCTCGTACTCCCTCTCACTATAAGTCCCTCTCTCTCTATGGAATTTGTGAATATTGGACTCTATATATGTTTGGTTGAATTTGTTGGATTTGTATGTTTTGATTTAGTAATTTTTATTTAATTGGTTGGTTGAATTTGTATGTTTGGAATGGGTTTGTTGCTTCTAGGTTAATTGTATTGGTTTTGTTAATTTGTTTGTGAATTTAGGGCAAAAATTTTGAAATTGGTAATTTTAGTTTAATTTTCATGCAATTGGAATTCAAATTGGATTTGGAATTGATTTAGTATTATTGGAATTGGATTTTAGTTTGTTAGGATTTAGTAATTTAGGTTTAATTTTGTGAATTTTGAATTTAATAATTCAGGTTTAAGTTTGTTTGGATTTAGTATTTTAGGTTTAATTTAGGTTTATTTTAGGTTTAATTTTGGTGGTTTTATTTTAATTTTGTGAATTTATTATCAAAATTAAAATGTTAGCTGCAAAGCATGCCATCAACTGTACGCATAGCCACCTAGAAGAAATGTGGCTAGTCGCGCCCTATCATCCGGAGGACACCTCATAATAGCAAACACTCGTTCTAAACGAGTAATTCACTCATCAACATCATCTGGGCCTAACTCGCCCGTAAACACTGTCGCCCCCAACCTCTGGGCTCGTTCAATGTCAGAAACTTCAGACGTAGCCCTACCCTAAAGTACCGTCGTCAAAGCCCAACCCAATTGATCTAGGGTTTGCCTCAAATCAGGCTATACTACGGGTTCATGTGTGTCCTCATTGTTTCTAGGCCGCTGACGGGGCTCGTGTCTCTGAGGCATTACACTGAAAAGAACAATAGATCATCAATACCACAATCAGATGTACACTAGGTTTACGGTCTACAGGAATTTAACCTAGTGCTCTGATACCAAGTTGACAGGACCCTTCCCGAATTACCCCTCGGAACCTGGGAAAAGTCCTGCTCCCGTCTGACAACTTAAATAAATTCCCAGAATACCCTTAAGCCCTTGCAATTAATTACGAGAATTCTGCTAAAAATTTGGCAGAATCTCCCCTTAACGACTGGTTAACCGTCTTCCACCTATCAGACGAAGGATCAAATAACACTCCAAATCCCAAGTCACCAAACAACCATCGATGTAGTCATAATTTACATTAAATCCAAAGAACTTATCAGAGCATCTAGGCAGGAAAGGGTAAATACAACAATAAAAATCCTACTCGATGGTATAGGTAAAGGCACAGCTTAAATGTAATGCCTCCGCCTCTGGATGTGTCCTCGTCAACTCAATGACTTGGAGGGGATTTAAAACATGAAAAGTGTGAGTGGACAAAAATAATCTTTTTAAAATAATTTCCGAGGAAAACATACATTTTTCCCCCTCCATGAGTAAAACGATGCATGCATAATATAAAAATCCATTTTCAAACAAATCCATAAATAGTAATATATATAGATAATCTGAAAGCTCACTAGAAAATCTATCTTTTGTTAAAACACTTGGTGGGACCCACGAAAATCCGAATAATGAAAACATCTCGTGGTCCACAACCCTGCCTTGAAAACCCTCCTCAAAGGAGTTTAAAAATCATGTACACGGACTTGGACACAAAATATATCAAAACATATTCCACTGCTCCCTGAATGGAATCCCGTGCCGTAGCTCGATAACCAAACTGACTGACCCGGGTCCAACCCTCCATACACCTGATATACCTCAAGTTGTGCAGAACTATGTACTACGCGTAGACAGCCTCAATGACATGGTGCAGAAATACCCTTCGACACCAGCGTCGGAGAAACCTCAACGATATGGAGGAGGAATACCCTTCGACGCCAGTCGGAGAAAACCTTGACCCTCAGGGACAGTAATTAAGTGAAAACCAAAATTCATGTTTTGACATCCTTGTTTCTTGGCTTAGGCCAAATTCATTGAAAAACCGGGTTTAAACTCAAAATCGTGGACTCGACCGAAATCTGAAATCAATCAAGTCAAACCATATAAAACCCGAAACCATAAAGCCAGGCCATAATTTATTAGCATAATACTTTATTGAAAGCCCGTGTCCAGTAATAATTTATTAGCATAATACTTGACAATTCCAGAATTTACCAAAAATAATACGTAACAAGAATTTATTCAAATTTACCAAAAATAATTTACAAAACCAAAGTCCATTCACCGACCGTCCAATTATGCTCAATCCCGAGTCGTATGCTCCTCTGAAGTTCACGGAGCAGTATCGCCTGTCAAAAGTAACAATCAGGATTACCAATGATAATTAAAAACCCTACATTCAGACTCCCTAAACCCCGGGAGGTCTGCACGCGTCCCACTAAAAATGCAGCCACTTCGGACGCCCAAAACTACCCCTAAACGATGTCCAATTTATCCGAAACATGTGCCAACAGATCCGGAACATCGAGAGCTTCGAAACTCATGTTCACCGGAGCTCGAGGAGGAGCTCCACGCGCCGGTGGACGGCCGAGACTCCTTCCCCCACGCGCGACTGCGCCACGTACTCGCATGGCACTATTCATAGAATATTCCGTCAATCCTGACGGAATATTCTAACGACGAAGGTATATTCTAACAGCAAAGGAATATTCTAACGACGAAGGAATATTCTAACGACGAAGGAATATTCCTTCTGTTACTATACCGTTAGATTTAACAGAATATGCTAACGCCGTTAGCATATTCCGTTAAACTTAACGGCGTCAGTCTTAACCAGAGCAACGGAATATTCCGTCATCGGACTTCCATGAACACCCGAACTTCAAACCTTCGTATCTGTCTCAATTCTCAACCAAATTTGATGTTCTAATAATGGAAATCTATCTACTCGAGCCAAGGAATCCAAATCTCATGTCCAAATTGAGAACCCATACTTGTGGTGGCCAGAAACTAGCCGAGAAGTTCCGGTCAATGTTTAGAGCTTTGCTCCGTCGTCCACTGCGATCCCCTCGGCTCCCGGAGGGTATGGTTGCGCTCGTGGGGAGAAGAGGAAGCTGCTGATCTCCTTAGTTTGTGGTGGTTTGGCCTAAATCAAAAAGTTTGATTTAAGGGTTTGGGTTTGTTTCACGGCTTGGACGAGAGAGAGAGAGAGAGAGAGAGAGAGAGAGAGAGAGAGAGAGAGAGAGAGAGAGAGAGAGAGAGCACGGGGAGAGAAAGGATAATAATGTAGAAAAAATCTGGAGTAGGTCTGAGTAAAATATCTACCCAGGGCAAATTTCCAAAATGCCCCTGAACATTATGGATCCACAACTCTCTCACACGAACTCCGTTTTTCGCTTGCCGCATGTCTATGAACTCGTGAGTTCGAGACCAACAAAACGGTCCCTGAAAAACTGTCAAATGTGTCTCCACACAAAATGTGATTTCCGAGCCCCTTATAAAACCAAGGGTAATTTCATCCTTTTGCAAATTAATTTACAAAAATTCACTAATTAAAATTCAGGGTCGTTACAAGTGAGGGCTACATATTCTTTGTTTTTTGTCTCCTTTTCTTCTCCCTCTTCCTCTCCCCCTCCGTTTCTTTCTTTAAACATGCACAATTTCCATATTCAATATTCCCTTATATCTCTTTTTCTATTCAGGTTTGATTTTATGGCTTTTATGTTGGGTGAAATTGGGATTTTTGTCAATATCCTCAATTGAATCAGAAGCAAAATATACAATCACGAAAATCATATCAATATTGTGGCTTGTTTGAATGAGATCATAATGATTTGATGCAATTTTAAGTTAAATTACTAGATCGTAATAAAAAAAAAATTAAGTTTTAAAGAGAAAGGGAAAGTGAGGGGAGGAGAAGAAATTTAAGGAACGGTGGTCGTCGCCGTTGCTATCGCCACCGCCATGGGCTTTGATATGTGGTTGGAGTGGGAAGGGAAGGGGTATTGGGGTCTCGTTTTGTTTTTGGGGGTTTGTGAAATTTATGACTAGTTGGGTTCTGTATATTTAAGGATAAATTACATAAAATTACCCAAACTATAGAGGTCATTTCAAATTCGTACCCAAACTATGAAAATTTGATTCTAGGTACCCAAACTATCAAAACACAACATTTAGGTACCCACCGTTAGCAATCTGTTAAAAAAATCTGTTAAGTGTCCAAATGGCATTTGTGGGGCCTTTTTTTATGCTGACATGGACGCCATGTAGATAAAAAAAAAAATTTAATATTTTAGAAGTAATTAATAAAATTAAATAAACAAAAAAATCAAAAAAAAAAAATCAAAACAAAAATCATAACCCTCCCCAGCTCCCTCTATCTCTCTCTCGACAAAGACACACACACACAACCGGCCTCCACAACCACCCTTGAATCCATCGATCGCCTCCACGCCATCTAAGACCCACGATTCCCCCGCTCTCCAATTTCCAACTCTGCGCCGCGCTGAGGGGTTTATTGGTCGGAGATCGAATAGGGATCTGGACGATGTCGACATCCCACAAAACCCAATCTTGAGTGGGGTTCTATGAGGAATGTGGTGGGTCACGAAGTTGCACCACGATGGCAGCCCACCGTTGGCTTTGCAGAAATTACCGTATTGGGTCTTGAGTCGGACCTGGGTTCCCTCTCTGAGTTCCCACTCGATGGAGGAGTACGTTGAGCCGCTGGGGCTGACTTTAGAGCACTTTCCGACCCGTCATGCCAAGGAGGTAAGGCTGATTGTAGGCGATGAGGTACTTGCCGAAGAAGCTCTTGAGTCAGATTATGTTATCGGACTCGGGTACGAACTCAACGGTCCAACGGGCCTTTTTCGACGACCCGTTTTGGTCTAGGGTCACGGACTCCTCGTCCTCTTCCGCCAACGGGTACTTGTCCTGGTGGCTGCGGAGGCGTACCACCTTGGCATTGTGGAAGTGTTCTATGCCAAATCAGAACTTGTTCAAATTGGTTTGTGAAGAAAAAAATGCTGAAATTATTAGCTGAAATTATCACAGAGATGTGTCTTAATCTTAAGGATTTTAATTTGAAGTTGAAATTGAATTTTTTTTTTGTTTAGGGTGTCTTAATTTTTTTTTTTTTGTCTACATGACATCAATGTCAGCATAAAAAAATATCCCACAAATGCCACTTAAACACTTAACATATTTTTTTTAACAGATTGCTAACGGTGGGTACCTAAATGTTGTGTTTTGATAGTTTAGGTACCTAGAATCCAATTTTCATAGTTGTGGTACGAATTTAAAATGATCCTATAGTTTGGGTACTTTTATGTAGTTTATCCTATATTTAATTAGATTGAATTGTAATTTTTATTAATTTATTAAAATTTGAAAATCATTTAACATAAAAGTTATTAATTTATTAATTTTTTTGCCATGTGACATCTATTTGTCACATACTTCAATTTAATGGTAGGTTCCATCATGTTCACATCAGCGTTTAATATCAATTTTAGCAGAATAACTAATGGAGAGTTAATGTTGTAATATTTTAAAAAATTCAGAATAGTAAAATACAAAATTTAAAAATATAGATATAATCGTATTATTTGGTGTAAATTACATAATAGTAAAATGTAATTTGCCCTCATTTTTTAACACCCACGAAAATTTAAGCTCTAAACTTAAAATTCCTAAAATTTTGTTCATACCCTCCTCAATCTCTTCCAAAGTAATTTAACCTCGCCATGTCCGCCCAAGGCGATCCTCGATCTCTCCCTTTCCCCTTGCCGTACCTGATTTTCCTGCGATTCTGAGTCCCAGCCTTCCCTAATTATCACCTCACCACCAGACCAAACTAGATCAGCCTCCGCCCCCATGGTTCTCCGAGGCCTCTGGCGCCTCACAGCCCTCTGCCAGTCAGAGACTCCTTGATTCCCTCTGTGTTGATTCACTTATTCTCAACCTCCAACGCCTCTATTCGCTTCGATTCTCTCCCAATCTCTTCGTCCTTGTTGACAATCTCGTTCTCTATAACAGGGACAATGGCGACGATCTCGAGAAACTACGTCTTCAACTTCGATTCTCACTTTCGGATCTCTTCGAACAGGCGAGAAGCTCTGTCACGTTCGGCTGTCGAGACTGGACCTGCGCGGAGGAGAACGAGAAGTAAACGTCCAAGGATCGCAAGAACATTTTCTTCTGCGACGACTTACCAGAGCTCAGCGACGGCGACGATGACTTCAAAGGAGTTTTTGAGTTCACATTTGAAACCCTAGCTCAATTCAGAAGACCTCTGCCTCAAAACCCTAGCCGGCGAGGAAGGCATTGGGCTTAAAGAAAACGGCGTCGACGGCTCAATTGACTGGTGAGACCTTAAAATTTACTCTCCACCCCCCACCCCACCCCCACCACACCCCCACCACACCCTCACCACCACCCCCCCCCCCCCCCCCCCCCCCCCCCCTCTCTTAAAATCTATGCATTTGGTACTAGTCTTAATTAGTGTAATCGTACTTTTGAATTTGAAAGTTTGGATGTGAAGCTAATTTCGATTTTGGTGAATTTAATAGAAAGTGTGTTGGAATTTATTCTCATAAATGGATTGTGAAACCAATTTCGATTTTGGATGTGAGGCTAATAAGGTTTTTTGTTTACTTGTTTTTATTTTGTATGCTTTGTTTGTATTTGAAATTCAGAGATGGATTCTCCCATAGCTCAGAGAAGGCCAAGCAGATTCTAAATGTAGAGTTGGCTCACGGAAAAACGAATTCAATAGGACGATGCCCTCCATATCTCCACTGCTAGGTTAATCAATTTATTAGTTAATGTATGTATGTATATATGTAAATGTAATCCGTTAATCAAAATTGAGTATTGAAGTGTTTGTGTTGTTGGACTTGTAGTTTAAGTCTCCCATTTGGAGAATTTTGAGGCATAGTATTAATATTATAGACTAGTGTTGATGACTTCGAAAACTTATATGTGAGTTTACTGTTTTCCAGTGTCGGTTTGGAATCAGTGGTCAATTTGAATGATAGTGTTATGTGGTTTATAAGTCTTTTGCATATTAGTTCTTTTCAACATTTATATGCATCTAGATGAACTATCATATGTCAAACGGATTGCTTAGTTCTGAAATTGACTGTTGAAGCATGTGAATGTTCATTAAGACTAGAATTTGGTGTATACCCTAACCAATTTGTCCTTTTGCATCTGTAAATGAGCTTATAAGAACACTTTTGAATCCTAAATGTTGGGTGTGTTGGAAGGCTCTGCGCATGATAACTAGTAATACCTTTTTCTGTTCTGATGGTGCATGATAACAGCACTTGGGTTTCTACTTTTGCTTTGTTTCAGCTGGTTGTGCTACCATGATAACAGCACATGGTGTTTCTTCTGTTTTCTCGTCTGCTCCTGTTGTTTAAGTAGGTTGTATTCTTGTCTTGTTGTCTGTGTTTTATACTTCCTTTGTTTGTTTATAAAAGCTACTTCATGGACAAAGGGGGAAAGGGAGGGCCATTCCTTTCTCTCCCCTTATTTTTAATTTCCTATATAATTTTTTTATTGGTTTTATGATTAAACAGATTGTGGGATTGGCAAAGGCGACAACGAAGCATAGTTTGAAGATAGAAGGCTTAGGTATTGGAACTGGTGGTGATGGCGCAAACACTGTAAATATTTCAACATGGACTGCCATTCTTGCTGCAGCTTGTGGTGCAAAAGTTGCAAAGGTAACATCCATCTTCATTGATAATGTAATGTTTTTGCATTAGGTTTATTTCATCGAACTATAAATAATACAGACAATTGTTTGTATCTCGAGGAAGTCGTTCGACTCCATCTACATGTATTAGAAGCTTTGGGTATAATAATTGACTTAGACCCTGACGTTGGTGCACTAAACATTCGGTTTTAAATATATGCATTTATGGTAGTAATGGTACAGTGGAGTCTAGTTAGTTCAATCAATGTCCCGGCTTCCAAGAAGCTTCTGATGCAGAAAGAGGGGAGAGATGAATGCCATAAACCTAGGCTTCCTCAATCCCCATTTCTCCTTAGTTATTTACTGTAATAGCTGCAAGAAACTTATATGGAGTTGAATGGATCTGATGTTTTTTCCTTTCCAGATTCATGTAAGAAAATCCAAATTGTTTAGTAAAATGTGCAACTGTGGTGTCAAATTTGAACAGATAGATGGTCATTCTAGTTGTATCGTTTCTTGAAACATGGGGAAGGTATCAATTGTCTCTATTGTCATTGGGGAAGGTGACTCTGGTGGTGCCCTTGCTATTGGCTGTGCTAATAAGTTACTAATGCTTGAAAATGCAGTTTTCTATGTTGCCAGGTAATTTGGGGTTGGCTTGCTCTGGTTGTATCGCTTATGTAAAACGGGAATGTGCTTGTTCTTTCTTCATTTTTTTTTGAGCGGTCAGATGGTTCTTAAGTGGTGATGCACTAGATAAATTGTCTTTGTAAGATTTAACGGATTTAACTCTAAAGGGGTCACTTAACTGAGGGGGAGAGACTGTATGCTATATATCTGGGTTAGTCCCATTTTCTTTTTGTGGTCACTTATTGACTGGTGTTTGTAACTTTGTATTCTATATCTTTTTATACTGCTTTCTGATTCTCATATTGTTTACCGTGCATATGCTTCACGCAAATATCAGGAACCGAGCATGAGAGCAACGGAGATAAGCAATTTCAGCAGAGAGAAATATCATCCATGGCTGGAGAAAAGGTATGTTTTTTATATCTGTTATATGACCACTAGATTTAAAAGAAAAAATTGAACAGGAAAAGAAAAACATGTGTGTTTTTTTCGCTTAATAAGTCTAATAGGAGTTTGTAGTTATTTTTGGTTGAGTTTGGGAACTGGTAGCACTCAAGAATGTTTTCTGATGAATTATGGTAACAAGCTGTAGTAAAGAATAGAAAATCTCCTTGGTTAGTAAAGGCATGCAAGAGAATTTCATTGTTTTATATCCAGATAAGCTCATCATTTCCTAATATAATATATTCAGTTGCTGCAATATATGTAATCTTGATACTCTTCAGATTTCTTGTATGAATTGGATTGACAACTTGACAACTCGCTCATCTTTTCTATGGTGATGTCTTGTCTTCTTAGATCAATTTCTTGAAGTCAGATTTTGAACTTTTGTTACATTTTTCCTGAGTTTGATTTGTATACTTGGACCAGTTGCCGGAGGAAAATTCTATTACTCAAAGATTGGAAGTACCCCATGATTCCTACTTTTCTCTTGAGTTAATGATCATATTTGTGGTAAGTTTCATATGTAATAATTATAGTTCTTTCCTTTGGTGTTCTTCCACATAACTAGTTAAGGCTTTTATTTGATTCTATGCCAAATGTAGGCTTGGTTTCCTTGTTGCCTACTTGTACACTTCAAATTGAGATTTTGTAATTGAAATTAATTAAGATGATGATTAAACTGTTTTTGTCTTACATTTGGTTCATAATTATTGTACTTTTTGTTTTGTTTTTCTTTTGGTGAAACGTTAAAGAAGCCATGGGATACAATAGTAATTGTAATATAAAAAAGGAATTGGAATAGGCAGGAAGTTGCCTATTTTGTTTTTTTAAATAAAATTAGTAAACACGGCGTGCATTTGAGCCTTAAATTGGCTCTAGAACCCTAAATACAGTTATAACTTATGTTACGACAGGTATTCTTTTCATATATGACATTTAAATGCACGGTCATAAATGATAATTATTTTTTACGGCAGGAGTTTTTACGGTATGCACCTATGTGCCTTGAAAGGTTATTTATGGTGCGAAATGCGCGTCATAAATGGCTGATTTTGGCCTAGTGGATCCGCCTCTGTCGAACCCTATGGTGGTCGTCAACTCCCAGCTCCTAGCGTCATACCCCGTGGATCTCGTCATTAGCGAGAAGCTCATGACCATGAAGGAGGGTTCCTTCGCCGTCGCCGATGTTGATGGCAATGTCATGTTCAAAGTTAAAGGCTCGGTCTTAAGCATTCATGATCATCGTGTATTGGTTGACACCACCGGTGCTCCTATAGTCACATTTTGACAAAAGGTATACAAACATTAAATCACATATATCATACGGCAATGCGAGCGAAATCACAATTGAGATCACATTTGTAAACTACATACTAATAGAGATGAAACTCAAAATTACCCGAAAATTATGGAGTTTCCACGTGGCTCATAATTCATATAATATCCAAATTACTCCTGGTAATGACATCGACTTATAGACACCCACACATTAAATAATGTATTTACTAGCTAAATATATTTAATCGGATTAAAATTTCAATAATAATAACATTCACCTTGAGAATTAATTGTTATTAAATTCAATTAATAAAGAATATCTTTTATTAAAAAAGAATTATTTATTAATTACAAATTTCATCGACCAATCAGAACGCTCCGTGACTCTCAAGTCTTCATTATAAATAGAGATCTTCACCTCACTTCTCAGGTAACTCATTCCTCACTTCTAAAGCTTTTTCGGATTTCTCTCTCGAAGCTAACTTAAGCATCGGAGCGTTCTTGGTTGAACAATCCCCTCAGGACTTAAACTTTAACCTCAATTGTTTTTTGTTTGTTGTTTGTAGAGATCGTGAAGATTTTTTCAAGCGTATTTGATTTATACTTCAATATGACCCATCAAAATACAAGTAAGATTCCCCTATATTAGTATGTGATTTACAAATATGATCTCCCTAGAATTTTTTTATTATATTCTATATATGTGTGTATATGTGTTGGTTAACCTTAGTTAAAATCATTGTTTTTTTTTTGGTTGAGAATTAATTAGATATTGACGGACGGCACATAGGAGATGGGAAGCATTTAAAGGAGATAGCAAAGATCTAGTGCCAAGAAGTCGTGGGTTATCCAAATGAAAACTGAATTAGGTGTGTTCTATTAGGGAATCTCCTACATCAAAGGAGCTATTAGGGAATCTCCTACATCAAAGGAGATCACTGCATTAACAACACAATCTGCTCATTGGAGTTTTTGGGCTGTGATACCATATAAGAGCTGAGATTAATTGGTATGTTTCATTGATTTGTTTACAAGTACAGGCCTATGTTTATATACAGTTTGAATACAATCTGAATTGAATGACTAAATCAATCCTAATCAAATAGAATAGGAAAGATAGCTTAGCACATATCATAGTTGACTTTCATACGGAGGAGTTGATTGTGTAGTTGATGGAGCAGATTGTGTCGTTAATGTTGTGATCTCCTTTGATGTAGGAGATTCCCTAATAGAACACACCTTAGGTACAAGGCACGCTTAGTTGCCAAGGGTTTTCACCAACGCCCTGGTGTTGATTTTTCTGACACCTTCAGTCCGGTGGTCAAACCTACTACCATCCGAATTGTTTTGCATCTTGCCGTGACTCATGGTTGGCCAATACGTCAGTTGGACGTTAGCAATGCTTTTCTTCATGGCACAATCCGTGAAAATGTCTATATGGTCCAAGCGCCCGGTTTTGTTGACTCTAATCATCCATCTCATGTGTGTAAATTGAGGAAAGCCCTATATGGCCTCAAATAGGCTCCCCGAGCGTGGTACAAGGAATTACACTCATATTTGCTCTCTCATGGCTTTGTCAATGCCATCTCCGATGCCTCACTCTTTCTCTTCAAAAATGGGACTACTGTGGTTTATTTTTTGGTTTACGTTGATGATCTTCTTATTACAGGCAACAATTCCTCACTTGTGGCGAAGTTCATCCAACTCTTAGCCACTTAGTTCTCTGTCCAGAACTTGGGCTCATTACATTACTTTCTTGGTGTTGAGGTCCTTCCCACATCCATTGGTCTTTTCCTCTCTTAGCAAAAATACATTCATGATCTTCTCGTGAATGCCAAGATGGAAGGTGCAAATGCTGTAAGTACGCCCCTCTCCACCACTAACTCACTTATACTCCATGATGGCTCCTCCCCAACGGATGCAACTCCCTACCGTCGTCTTGTTGGTGGTCTTCAATACCTAAGACTTACACCGCCTGACATCTCCTCTGCAGTCAACAAGCTCTCTCAATTCATGCATTCTCCTTCCGAGACTCACTGGTAGGCACTCAAACGTCTTCTTCGCTAATTGAAAGGTACCATCTCCTTTAGCCTTCATCTTTGTCGCCGCCCCTCTTATCGTCTCTATGCCTTTTCCGATGCTGACTGGGCTGGTGATCGTGATGTTCACAAGTCTACGACTGGATATGTTGTCTACCTCGGTGGAAATCTGATCTCTTGGAGCTCCCGTAAGCAACGGTCCATCTCTCGCTCCTCCACCAAAGCCAAATACCGGGCCATTGCTGCTACCACTACTGAACTCACTGGATTTAGTCCTTACTGCGTGAACTTGGCATTCCTCTCCCCACTGCACCGGTTGTCTCCTGTGATAACATTGGAGCCATGTTCTATTGTGCTAAGCTTGTCCTACATCCCCGTATGAAACATATCGATATTGATTTTCAGTTTGTACGAGATCGTGTCACTTGTGGTCTTCTTCTAGTGTCTCATGTCTCCACTACTGGTCAACTTGCTGACGCTCTCACCAAACCTTGCCGCGTCCCCGTTTTCATCTCCTTCGTTCCAAGATCGGTGTCTCCGATGGTGCCACCGTCTTGAGGGGGCGTATTAGGGAATCTCCTACATCAAAGGAGATCACTGCATTAACGACACAATCTGCTCCATCAACTACACAATCGACTCCTCCGTATGAAAGTCAACTATGATATGTGCTAAGCTGTATTTCCTATCCTATTTTATTAGGATTGATTTAGTCATTCAATTCAGATTGTATTCAAACTCTATATAAACATAGGCATGTACTTGTAAACAAATCAATGAAACATACCAATTAATCTCAGCTCTTATATGTTCTTGGCATCTAACACAAAAGAAGACACCCATGATTTCAAGGTTAAAGGAAGTTTTCACGAAAGATCATGCACCATATATATCTCTATTATTATAAAGTCAAGAGGATCAAAATGTTTCATCAAATTTTTGTGACAAAAATACACCCATAATTCTAGATTAGACAAATATAATTTAAGGTAAAAAATGTAATATATCGATCCGATAAGATAATTAAGAAATCAAAATTAAATAAAAAAGAAAAGAAATAAGAGATAAAAGTGAAATAAAAAAGAAACGTGTGGAGGAGGGGTGGAGAGAAATGTGGAGGGAGTGGGTAGTTACTCCTCCTCCCACAATCCTTTTTAATTAATTTTTTATACTTTTGGATTTATTTCATTTATCCTAATTTTTAAAAATTAAAAAAAAATTACACAAGCATAAGCGGGTGCATGGAGGCTAGTATATACTCAAGAAAACACTATATTTGCACAAGTAAGATATATATTCATTCCATGCATGGATTCATTTTCCTTATTTTCTATTCGGTTTCTGGCAAATTAATGAAGAATTGATATATTGATCATGATGCAATTGATTACGTTGCAGATGCATAAGAAAGTTGGTATGAAGAACAATGTGTTAGGACAAGATGCGTTTTTAGTGACGGTGTACTCTCAGGTCGATTTCAGGTTTATAGTTGCTGTTGTGGTGATTTTTCATGAGATTAATCCAGATCAAAAAGAGGAAGAATAATAAAGCTAACTCCTAATAATATTTTAATGTCATATATATGTATGTTGCTACTTAAAACTTCATTATAATTGAATACAAATTTCTTTGATTATATTCTTTAGTTGTTTCATACACTAATTAATCTGGAAAGAACAGTTTATTAAATTTCAAATCCGTTAAAATTAAGAAATGAATAAACTTGTTTTAAAAAAGGGGGCCAATATCACATAACCGTTAAAAAAAAATTAGTTTTAACACGTTTACCAGTAATGAGGCTAGTTTACAAAAGAAAGAAAAGAAAAGAAAAGAAAAACATAACATTAATTAATTTCCATATGTTTGAAGGAATAATAAAGCAAATTAAAGATCATGCTAATTCATCCCAATATAGCCAAACTTCTTCTAGTACGAGGCAGCATTGGGTTGATCAAGTAAAACGAGGCTCTCTACAAAATAATCCATGAAATTGAGTACGTACACATCCAATATTTCAGTAGTTTTTTGAGTCTTTGGATCCATCATGCCAATTGTACGTGAATTGGTTATGTTTTGGGCTAGGTTTTTCATAATAAAGGGGTATATGAACACTTCACCGGTCTTTCTAACACCAAGGGGAAAGCCGCATATAGCTAAATGTGGCAAACGCACCGTCCATACCTTAGCCCATGATTCTTCGACACCATACTCTTTCATCACCCACATGCTAAGACGACTACTGGAACATGAGGTATCTACTAAAGCAAGGGAATCCTTGCATTTTAAAATATGGACATCACCCTACCCTTTCTCATAGCAAATTCTTTAGGAGGCACTATCTTGTCAAATACTTCATTGGACATATCAAACGACACAATGAAATTCTCCTTCGGAATATAGTATTTAGTGGGGAGCTTAAACCAATGCAGAGCACCATTGACAACAACATATTCGTCAACATCGGTAAGATAATAGGGTTCAGGAAGACCAGAAGAGTCAAGTGTCCTCCATGAGCCCTTGGCTAAGGACCAAATTTCAAACGAGGCCGAAAACGGTGGATACTCGTACATAACACATCTGGAAAACTTATAATCATAGGTTTGCGAATCATAGAAAAAGGCATAATGCGTAAGATGATACTTAGACCTAGAACGATTATTGTAACTGGTTATGGTAAAAGTAGTAGGCACAATTACCAACTTTCTAATACCAAAAAAACCAAAAGAATGTGGTAAAATTACCATCAACTAGGCATACGAGCCCATTACATGTTCCAGTCACACGTGCATCGTCCATGTTCATGGAATCGTGATATTCATCTTGGGGGCCCAAAATCGAAGTAGCAATATTGCGTATTTGAAATTCATTGGGATATGAAGTATCGGGTGTTTGAATCCTGTTGTGAGCTATATATGAAAATTTAAACCTGCTGGAATATTCGTTGAATGAGGGGCTGTTATCCAAACCTAACGAGTAACTGTTTCTTCATGGTTTCGAATATGAAACTGAAGTGCATAGTAGGAGGAGCTGGGCTTGCGGGACGACGTCGTTATGGTGGTTGAGGTGTGTGTTGATAAAGGCGGGGTTTTTGATCGAAGATCTCCATGACTTGCAGACTGCCGTGAATCTGAGTAGAGATTTGATTGGCAACCTCACCAGGATTTGGTGAATGATTTCTTCAGGAACATGAGCCTTGTAGTTGTAATCTGATATTGCTTCCCTCATCCTCCTTTTTTTTGGTCGGAAGTTGTTGTCGGCCTCCAATGGCATTGAATCAATCATTCCCTGATTTTTATTTTGCCCTTATAATTTCCCATGAGGAAGAGAGTTTATATATATATTGTTGGATAACAACAAAAGAGGAGGTTGTGTGTAGATGAGAGTATTCTATATGCAGCATGTGAATTCTAACGACTCTGTCTGTTTCGTTTCTGATTATGCTATTCTGCATGCTTCTTGTTGGACATCTGTATTTTCTGATAACTTCATCTTCTGACAATTTTTGGCAACTTTTTCTTCTATCATGACAACTTTTTTTACATTGAAATTTTTTTCTTTTATCTTGGCAACTTTTTCTGCATTGACAACTTTTTCTTTTATCTTAGCAACTTTTTCTTCTACATTGACAACTTTTTCTACCTTGATAACTTTTTCTACCTTGTCACTTTCTCTTCACTATCTTTTTCTTTTTGGTAAATAAAGTTCCATGAAGTGAAAATCTTTTGGTGCATTCTACTATTGAAGTCCATTAAGTTATTTTTCAAATTTTCTATTACCCTTCCATAATATTTTAATTATTATGTTCTGTTACAGTATCAAAGGAGTAGGAAGAGATGTTATCTTCAAATTCTTCATAGCCTTCATTTCTCTAGTCAACTATTTCTTGTACTGCTCTAGAATTTGCTATATGGGGTATTGGAATTCTC
The DNA here is from genome assembly GCA_037349345.1 of Oemleria cerasiformis. NCBI lineage: Eukaryota > Viridiplantae > Streptophyta > Magnoliopsida > Rosales > Rosaceae > Oemleria > Oemleria cerasiformis. Next base: position 16,188,156 of record JAZGTL010000008.1, on the reverse strand, counting down.
ATGAAGTCTTTATCTTGGGAACCGTCAAAAAAGATTTGCATGTGTTGGCTTTCTCCCATTAAATGTTATGTGTGATAATTTTCTTCAAAATCTTCTAGTACTAGGGCTTTCCATTTTTGTACATGGATTTCTTCTATCTTGTAATCTCTGTGTATCTCGAAGTTATTTTGTTGGGAATGATCTCTGAAAGCTAAATTTCCTAGGATATTGCTTCTGACTTGGGTGTCTTGCATGATTAGTAACTTTGAATAAGATGGTAGTAATCTGTTGTTTTATTAGTTCAGTCTGGATTGATAATGTCTAACTTGGCTACTATTTGATTTTTATTCCAATGTAATTGGGGATCTTCTCCTATTATTCTAGTATGTTATGCTGATTGTAATAAATCTTCTAATGTTTTAGTTCTTTCTATTTGGAAGTTTTCTAATGGTGCAATATCTTTTATGACATGATATTCATGATCAAACATTTCCTCACTATATTCTATCTCTTCTTCTATTTGTTGTTGGTTTTGGCTTTCTTCTATGCTAGCAGTAGGATAGTCTTATGTTATATGACTCTAATCTATGACTAATATTCTTGTTACGGTAGGATTTGCAAATAAAAAACCATGTATACTTTTAAGGAAAATTAATCCTAAAATAAAAGGATAAGATGAAACTGGTGTAATGAATGTGAGTGGTAAATTAAACTGTTGTCTTTTTATTCTAATGGGAACATTGTTTATGCAGTGTGACAAGTAAACTGGTTTTGTATCAAATTGTGTAATCTTTGCAAGTCTGCCTAGTTTTTGTCTATACTTTTTCTGGTACTAGATCCTCTTTAATAACACACTTAGTGCTTCATGTATCTATCATAGCTATGGTCTGTATTTTGTATTCTTTAGCTAATTCTATTTCACAATTAATTGTAATCAAAGAACTAGTTTTTTGGTTATCTGATTATGCTAACAAGGTATTTTCTGTTGAAACTTTATCTTCAACTAACATTTGATCATAGCATGAAACACAGTAAACTATGTCCGAATAAGTATATTTATTATTTTCAATATAAACATATTTATTAGCAGATAATTTATTGCAAGTTCTACATGCTTGGGCCAACCCATCATGATATATTTAAGTTCTTTATGATCTATACTGTCTAGCTTTGCCATGCTCATATAATCTGATTCAATATCTGTATCATCTGAATTATCTGATTCTGATAAAACATCAATACTATTAATACTATAAATACTCTCATTATCATCAAAATTATCTAAACTATAAACTGACTCTATATCTTCATCTAGTTGAAATTATTCTGCTATCTGGACTTTTTCTCTTGATTGTTGTCCTATCTTAGGACACTTAGGTCTAATATGTCCGACTTCTCCACAAAAATAACATTTACAAGTACTTTTTTCTTTAGGTAATTTATATTTTCTAATCCATGGCTTATTTGTTCTTTTTCTAAATTGTCTAGGAATAAATCTTCTTCTTCTAAAAGTCTTTGAGGGTTGTATATCAAAACTTCTTTTTGGACTATATTTTCTATACCTCTTATATTTCTTATAATACTTTCTATAATGCTTCTTCTTACTAGGTTTTTTTATGACATCCATATTGCTTAGGTAATTCTATATTTTTACAACTCATATAAAACTGTTTTCTAATCTGTCTTTTGGCTTTATAGATGGCTACATTCCGTTCTAAGTATATCATAAACATGTTGAACTCGAGGTCCAATAGCAATTTCTCCTCCTTTTGGATGTTTTTGCTATTCTGACCATATTTTTTCTCCTATACGTCCTTTTATTTTTGTCATATAAGTATCTAATAAATTAATATCATTTATCCTACATGTTCTTCCCAAATACTTAAAGAAATCTTATGTGTAATCTCCTATATACTGTAAATCGCATATCATGCCTACTAACTTCGATAACTAACGTACCCTCGCTGGTTCATAAACTCTGATCTTTAGTCATGACAAACTTCATCATATCGTGTCAACCGGTAAGCCCCTCGATACTCGTATCACATCGACTCGTATATCATATCGCATCAGCCGGCATAACCCTCGGTTATAATAATCGTATCAGTCGGCATATTACCTCGGCTATCACATCACGTCATCAGCTGGCATAACCTTCGACTAACATATCACATCATCAGCCGACATGTATCATCGGCTAGCATCAGCCGGCATAACCCTCGGCTGAAATATCACATCATCAGTCGGCATGTTTCATTGGCTAACATCAGCCGACATGTGTCATCAGCTGGCATCACACACACAGGTATCCCAATGGCACTGTAGCCGCACAAGTCACGCGCACGTAACAGGCTGGGTGTCTTCGCTTGTACCACGACCACGTGAAGAACTGGTGCTGTTTAACTAGTCTAGAGCGAACGCAAGTGAATGATCACATGTAGGCTGGTCTGTGGTCTACAGATAGGTACGACACCCACGGTCACCATATAGGTATATTGAAACTGACACACGTGCTATGCCGACATGACTCCTCGATCATCATCGCACCATCATATGACTCATGTGCTATGCCGGCATGAATCCTCGGCAATCATCGCACTATCATATGACTCATGACAACATGACTGACACATGTGCTATGTCGGCATAAATCATCGGTAATCTTCGCACGACAACACAACTCATGTGATATGCCGGTATGACTCATCGATAATCCTCGCACCACAATACATACTCATGTGCTATGACGGCATGACTCATCGGTAATCGTCGCACGACAACACGACTCATGTACTATGTCGGCATGACTCATCAGCAATCCTCGCACTACAATACATACTCATGTGCTATACCGGCATGACTCATCGGCCATCCTCGCACCATAATACATACTCATGTGCCATGCCGGCATGACTCATATGCAATCCTCACATGACTATACGACTCATGACGACATGACTGACATACGTGCTAGGCTGGCATGACTCCTCGACCGTAGTATTTCGGCACTGACTCATTTTTCTCGATCATTGTAACCATCATATTCATGTCGATATCTCTACGTCACTCACGATTAACGTCGTATGTATCGTTTCGTATCGATAACTCTCCATAACTCACGAATATCATTGTGACACGTGTCTCAGAATCGATCCTCGAGACGTTCTATCCTAGTGGTAGTTTATACTCATTCCGTAGTAATTACATTTCATCATTATTCTAGTGTATATCTCAGAATCTAACTTCAAGATCTACCACTTAAGTATTAGTTTATACTCATTTTGGAGTAATTATCTTTCATTGGGATTATCATCCTAAATCCTGAATATCAAACATATGCCAGGCTCTAAATCTAGCCCATGGCATTGTCTATAATTCTCTAACATTATCCTATCACATTAATCAAACCATACGTTTCCAAGCATCACAATCAAGACATTCATCACCAAACCAAAACATAACTAATCAATTCACCTTATAATTATCACATAATCAATCATATTTAATTCCATAATTATAAGTTTAGGGCATGAGGTCCACTCATAGTACGTCGGGGAGAGCTCACCCGACCAAGTCCACCATTGCACGTATTTCGAGGCAGTTGATCTCGAAAGTCCCCACGAGCTCTGTCTCGATCCCCACAGCTCATTAGATTTTTCATTGACATAATACCTCGCAAATAAGATTATTATAATTTTAATAAATCATAATTTATCCATTACAATCAAAACCCTAACCCTTGGAAATTTATGTTTTCTAACTTTAATTAAAGTAACTTAGGACCTCCGGAACTAATACTAAATGAACTCTGATGGACTCCAAACCTACGCCATCGGAACTAATACTAAATGAACTGCAGGGTTCTACTCGCCCTTGTCGAAGCTCCGCTAGGGCATGGCCAGGACCGTCATTAATGGCCGGTTCAAGATTTTCTGCAACTTCTCCATTTCCTCACCAAATCTCACAACCCATATATTTAAACTCGTCTACTTGACGAGAGGATCACGAATATGAGGTCCATGTCGAACTCTGTTACCTATGGTGGCCAGAAATTGACTCGAAAGGCACGGTGACCCATTTCTTTCGCGGATTGTGAGAGAGGAAGAGACTGACTAATATGAGAAGAGAGAGAGTGTTTTATAATTTTAAACTTTTCCAAAATTATCGATACGTACTGATCGTTCTAGACCCGTAACTTTCTCGTTCGAACTCCGTTTTCGACGTGCCACCTATCTACGTACTCGTGAGCTCGAGCTCTACGTATTGGTACAAAGAACCCTCCAAAAAGAGTTCTCAAACAAAAAGTGGCTTTCGGGCCTTCGGTAACTTTTCGGGACAAAACGGTAACATTTGTAAATCCAACGTCAATTTACAGCCCAACAACCTTCTTTGGGTCTTTTCTAAAGTCCATCTCCATACTTTAATCTAATCCCATAATTCCCGGCTATTTAATTAAATTAAATTTCTATTTTTATTTTTTGGGACGGGTCGTATCAGAGTCTGCTTGTCGGAAGGTTTTTGAGGATGGCTCGTGGCACTTGGCTGGTAGGTCCATTTACCTGACAAGGTGGAAACAAGGTTTGCTCCTCTCAAAGAATGCTCATTCTAAAGTTCCTCTATAGGTTAGATTTTCTAACGTCTCTCTGGAGCACTGGAATGATGAGGGATTCAGCCATATTGCTAGGTGCTGTTGGGAAACCACTTTACGTGGATTCTCTAACTCTGTCGAAGAAGCGAATCGTCTTCATGAGGATATGCATTGAAGTTGATGCCAAAGACCCTCATATTGATTCCCTGGATATTATGGAGCAGCCTGAGGAAGAAGGTGAAGTTGCTAGGGTGGTTGAAGTAAAAGTTGAATATGAGTGCAGACCTCGATTATGTTCGAGGTGCTGTTCGTTTGGGCACAACGAACCAAACTGTCATCTCAAGCCCAAGTCCAATATTTCTATGGCTCAGTCTGTTGGGCCCAGTGAGGAGATAAACAAAGGTGGGGTAAACCAATCCGAGTTAATTTTAACAGACTTCTTCAAGCCAGTGTGTATTGGGCTTAATGAGCCTAATTGTGGCCCAATTTGTGAGCCCACAAATGCTGTCTCTAAGGAGGGATCGCGACCCACAATTTCTGAGGTCTGGGAAGGGTCAAAATGCTCCAAGCTATCCAACTCACGGATATCTGCTTCTGGCCGACGTACTGATGTTCTGGAGGCTGCGATCATTCCTACCAGTAACCAATTCCAATCCTTGGATTCGGCAAGTGACGATTCTACGACGGAGGAGGGCACGGCGACGCATCGAATTAGGCTTGATAGAGTGCAGGTCCGTGGGTTACCTCTCTATGATGTTAAGATTAGGAAGAAGAAGAAGGGGAAGAAAAAGAAAGGGAAAAAAGATGTAGAGGGGAAGAACCCTCGAGTTATTTTACCTATCATTTCTGATGATGAGAATTAATTTTGCTTGTTGGAATCCGGGAGGGCTGAATGAGCCTTCTCGCCAATTAGAGGTAAACAAACTTATTCGAGAACATAATTTGTGTTTGTTGGGAATTGTGGAATCCAGGGTTCGTCAACATAATGCTTCTCGTATCATGCGTACGATTGCTAGTAATTGGATGTGGGTTGACAACTATGTGAATCACCTCAATGGGCGGGTTTGGGTAGGATGGGATCCTATTGCGATTTCTCTGTAGGTTCTTAGCCCTACCGGTCAATGTATTCACGCATTCATCAATTTTATTGATTCAGGGCTCTCGGCTTTTGTCACAATTGTGTATGGTTGGAGCAATGAAATAACGCGCAGGGAGCTTTGGGAGAGTTTGAGGTCTTTCAGAGGTAGTTGTAGTGAAGCTCCCTGCTCATTATGGGGGATTTCAACGAAATTTGCAATCTTAATGAACAGGAAGGTGGGAATAGTGTCTGGGGTGGAGGTATGAGGGAGTTTTGTGGCTGTCTTCAGGACTGTGGGCTTGAGGACCTGAGATACTCTTGAAAATCCCTTACATCAAATCATCAATACTCTGGTGATCTTATTTGTAGAAAGCTGGATAGGATTTTGGTGAATGAAGGTTGGTTGAGTCGATTTCCTTATTCCAGTGCTAATTTTTTGGAAACTGGTTCCTCTGATCACTCTCCCGGTGTTGGGCATTTGGGGCTCTCTAGGCCAGCTCGTAAGGTCCCTTTCAAGTTCTTCAACATGTTCGCGGAGCATATGGATTTTCTGTCCATTGTTGATCAGGCTTTCAGTACCCCGTGCGAAGGCTCCCACCAGTTTCGTCTGGAGTGGAGGCTTAAGAAGGTTAAAATTGCGCTTAAGAGCCTTAATCGGCGTCCTCTTGCTGATGTTACTATTACGATTAATACCGCCAAGGAAGATTTGGACCGTTGCCAATCTGAGCTTACAGGAAGGCCGTATGATCCTGGTCTTGTGGGTATGGAGAAAGTCTACTTGAGGAGATATGCGGAATGTCTAGTGGCTGAGGAGAGTTTCTATCCCCCGAAAGCCCGTGTTCAATGGATTGAGGACGGTGATAGGAATACTGCTTACTTCCATAAAGTGATCAAAAAAGGGGAAAATAGAAATACGGTTTCTATGATCACTCGTGAGGATGGGACTACTACCAATGACATTAATGAAATCAAGAGTGAGGCTATCTCTTTCTTCAAAAATTTGTTTGGAGCTGACATTCCTATTCAGAATTTTCAATTCCAACAGGTTATGTCCTCCTGGGTTCTAGTGAGCATGCTAAGTCCATGGTGTCTTATGTCACTGAGGAGGAGATTAAAAATAATTTTTTTCGCCTCAAACCCAACAAAGCTCCGGGTCCAGAAGGTTTTAATGCTTTCTTCTTCCATCGAACTTGGCATATTGTTGGCCCTCATGTTATTGCTGCTGTTATGGAAGTGTTTAGTTCTTCCAAGCTGCTCGGGGAGACTAAGTCTACAATCATCACATTAGTTCCAAAGACTCCAAATCCGACTACCATGGGAGACTTCCGACCTATATCATGCTGCAATACAATCTATAAGATTGTCTCGAAGATCATTTCTAATCTAATCAAGCCAGTTCTTTCTTCCATTATATTCCCGAATCAATCTGCTTTCGTGGGTGGGAGACGAATTGGGGATAATATTCTTCTAGTTCAAGAGATGTTCAGAGGTTATCATTTGAACTCTGGTGCCCCCAGGTGTGCTGTCAAAGTTGACATCATGAAGGCCTATGATTCTATTTGTTGGGATTTCATCTATGCTGCTCTTGTTTCAGATTCCCTGCCAAGTTTATTGAGTGGATCCGTATTTGCATTTCCAGTGCCCGGTATTCAATTGTTGTCAATGGGGAGCTAGCTGGGTTCTTCCCTTGGAAGCGAGGTATTCGCCAAGGAGACCCGATGTCCCCTTATATTTTTGTCATTGCCATGGAGGTGTTCTCCCTCATTTTGAAGAACCTTATATCCAGTAACCCTACTTTCAGGTTCCATTGGCGATGTGAGAAAGTTATGCTTTCACATCTCTCCTTTGCTGATGACTTAATTGTCTTCTCTCATGGTGATGTGAAATCCCTCACGGTTATTAAACAGGCCATTGATGTTTTCTCGAACATTTCTGGTCTTAGACCAAACCTACGGAAGTGCCACATGTTTATGGCTGGAGTTCATGTTAGGATTAAGGCTCGGCTTTTGAATTGTTTCGGAGTCCAGGAGGGTGCTCTCCCTATTCGTTATTTGGGGGTCCCATTATTACGTCCAAGCGTAATTTCGCTGATTGTGCTCCTCTTCTCGAGAGGGTGCATAATCAAATCAAGGCGTGGGAGCATCGTGCTTTTTCGTTTGCGGGTAGACTACTGCTTATTAATTCTGTGTTAAGTAGTATCATGGTCTATTGGGCTTCTCATCTTTTCTTGCCCAAAAAGATTACCCGGGATATTGAGAGAGTGTTCAGATGCTTCCTTTGGTCTGGTAAGTGTTCAGGGTCGTACTATGCAAAGGTTTCGTGGAGTACTGTGTGTAAACCCATGTTGGAGGGTGGGCTTGGCATTAGAAACTTGCATTTATGGAATGTGGCGATGATGGCCAAATATATCTGGTTTCTTTTCGGTGGTGACAACTCAAATCTTTGGACTCGCTGGGCAAAGGAGTATTTTATCCATGATCGGTGCTTTTGGGTCATTAAACCTCCTTCTACTTGTTCGTGGAATTGGAGGAAGCTGTTAAAGATTCGGGATTTGGTGCGCCCTTTTATCCAAATTTATGTTGGTAATGGAGAAAGGATTTTCCTATGGCACGATGACTGGTGTTCTTTGGGTCCGCTGATGGAGAGATTTGGTTCTGATTTCTGTGTCTCGGTTGGCATCCCTACAATTGCCAGGCTGAACGTTGCTATCCTTAATGGTAGATGGAGATGGCCTTATTCCCCTTGCCCTGTGTTGGGCTCCATTGTGCAAGCCTGTGCTTCCATCCATGTCCTTCCGTCTCGTGAAGATCATTTTCGTTGGAAGCCTGCTCCTAATGGGAATTTATCTTCTAACTCCATGTGGAAATCGATGGTGGGACGGGGCCGAAAGCCATGTGGGCGCATCTGGTTTGGAATAGGGCTTCAATCCTTGGGGTCAGTTTTATCTTGTGGATTGCTATATTGGGTCGTCTTGCCACTCTTGACAGATTATGCAGTTTCTCTGCTCGTTCTAACTCCATTTGTGTTCTCTGTAATGGGGCGGAGGAATCTCACGAACATTTATTTTTTGATTGCCCGTTTAGTGGTGGTATCTGGCAGAGGGTTTTGGCGAAGTGTGGAGTCCCTTGGCTGAATCCTCCGTGGCCTGCTTTCCTGGATGCTGTTTCTGTTCTATGGCAAGGTAATGCTTGTCAAAAAACTTGGCCTTGCTGTGACGGTCTATTGTGTTTAAAGATAATGTTTGTAATAGACAGGTTGTAAGGTCATGGAACCTCCCAGACTAGTTGTTTCTGGCTGTGTCCAGCTTTGTTGCTGGGAGGTTTCTGTTCTGCTTATTGTTTTTTGTTCCTGGTGCTTCCGTCTGTGGTTGCTCCAGGTTTTGGTGTTGTGCTGGTTGGCACCTTGTTTGTGTTTCTTCGCTGCCTTTCTGGGTAGTGTTTTGAGGCTTGTCTTCTTAATTCCAATTTTGATTTATCAAAAAAAAAAAAAAAAAAAAAACCTACAGGAAAATCATTGAGCATGGCCTTTGTTTAAAGCAAATCAAAATACTTTTGCTTAGATTTATGCATGCAATTAAGACTGGAAAAAAGAAAAAGAAGTAAATGACAACCATTGACGACAAGGTTGGCAGGAAATACCAAACTTGAATGTACAAAAAAAAAAAAAATCGAAACACAATAACTATACTAAATAAGAAGTGAACAAATTTATTTTGTATAAAGTCACATGTAGCGCGCTGAAATGCCTCTTACAGACTCGGAGCCGCCTACAATGAGGCTAGTTAATAATACTTTAAAAGGTTTATTTATTTTAAATTTAGGATTTTTTAGGTTAAGATATATAAAAAATAATAATTAGAAATGACATAAAGTTTTAAATAAGAAAAAATAATTAAATTTCATATTTACAAAAAAAAATGTAACCTCAATGTATATAGACCCGGTTATAAGTAATATAAATTCAAAATTCATTATTTGTACAACATTTGAAGCATTTACAATAAATGGAGTGTCAAATAAACATATCGTCATTATGAGTGACCTTAATCACAGCAATGGTGAAATTCTGAGTACGGATATGAGTACGGATATTGATCATTTAATCACAGCAATGGTGAAATTCTGAAATTTAAAATTTAAAATTCTTTGTTTGGAAATATGAAAATTTTAAATCATGTCAAATTGTAAAACGAAGTATTTAATTATCGTTGATCCATGTCTTATTTGGACATGTGGACCATGTGGTCTCACACCCAAGGAGAAAAGCGACCACCCTTATAATTGCAGACCCATTCCAAAATATCCCACGCCACTAAAGACTGCCCTTTCCATCTCATTTCTTATCGTTTCTCAATAAATACCACAATCTGATCATCACCACAACCTAAGGTCACCCAAAATTTCTAACTTGTGAGGAATTTACAACGACATGTCGTATTCCGTGCCTGTGCCGGCGGCAGGGCCGAGCGCTCAGCCACTGGCGAACCCAGTGACGGTGGTGAGCCCACAGTTCCACGCAACGTACCCTGTGGATCTGGTGATCACGGAGAAGATGATGACCCTCAAGGAAGGTGCCTTCACTGTCTCCGATGTCAACGGCAACCTCATGTTCAAGATCAAAGGCTCCATTTTCAGCCTTCACGACCGCCGCGTTTTGGTCGACAGCGCCGAAACTCCGATCCTCTCATTGCGACAAAAGGTACCCCCCACCTCCCCTCTATTCTTGTGGCTCACGCTAATTATGTTAGGTTAATCTCATACCCATGATATTGTACGTTGACCTCAAAAGTCCTCGGTCAGCTTATGTAACACACCATTTGAGCTCCATTTTTTTAATACAAGGATATTGGGATGGGAATTAATTTCACTATTTACGACAATGATCAGATATTCATATTTTTTTAGAATCATTCAATGAATTGACAAAAAAAAGCTCTAAAACATAGAGCTTGTTTTGGGATTTCTTCTGAAAGGACTCAAATGGCTTAACTGTAAACAAAGAGTTTTTGGAAACTTCTAAGCAATTGTACTCCTGAGTTTTTTCATGAAATACTTTTCAGCAGCACACTTGAATTTTTTTATAAATATTTTTGACATATTTATAATAAAAGTGTATTTTCTAGTAATTAATATTATGACCATAAGGACTTTCTATAATAACAATCCCACGCCAGCTTTATTACTATCCATAACGAATATGGGCATGGATATGACACTGATATAGTGAAAATGTACTGAAATAACAAGTCAATATGATGCCAAAGAAACATGAAAAGGAAAATATATATTGTTCTACTTGATTTATGACTGAGTATACCATTTATGGTTTTTAATCAATTTAGTGTTATTTGTTGATTTAGATATTGACAGCGCATAGAAGATGGAGAGTGTACAGAGGAGAGAGCTCCGATGACAAAGATCTACTTTTCACTGCCAGGAAGTCAAAAGTTTTACAATTCAAGACTGAATTAGATGTGTTCTTGGCTGGTAATAACACAAATGAAGAACACCATGATTTCAAGGTCAAAGGAAGTTGGGGACAAAGATCATGCACCATCTACAATGGAGACAACACTATCATTGCTCAAGTAAGATACATACTCCTTTCATGCTTAAATATTAATTATGTTTATTTAGCTAACAACCCTAGTTGATTTGATTTACGAATATAACTCATGAACGCACACGTATATATATTTGAATACAGATGCATAAGAAACATGATCTTAAAAGCCATTTTTTCGGGACAGACGCTTTTGCAGTGACTGTGTATCCTCATGTTGATTATGCTTTCATTGTTGCTGTTGTGGTCATTCTTCATGAGATTAATATGGACAGGAGCGGGGAAGACTGAAGCTCCATCTTATATCAACGTATACTACCTAAAATTTTACTAATTAAGGATTTCCTTGTAATATCGCTACTTAATCCTATTGGATATGCTTGTACTGAGTGATTTTTTTTTTTTTCTGTTGGGTAAATGTTGATGTTTGTGCCTCTACTTTTATCAAATGAATAAATGATTATTGTTAGATAGATTGAGAAGAGAGTGTTTGTAGAAGAAAAGAGAAGAAAGTCAGAGAGAAAACCAGAGAGGAACAAAGAGAGCTTTGATATTTCTTTATGAATTGATTCTTTGTTACATTGATCACAACGCTTAGATTCTAACAATACAGTTAGGATGACAACTCATCTCCTTAACAGTCTTAACAGCTTCTAACTGTATTAATAGCCGACTCACTCTAACAATTATCAATTAAACTGACTCCTTATATTTCAGTTTTATTATTGGCTATGTAACTTCTTGCAAATTTTCAATTCTTTTATGGTAATTAAAATATATGCACGTGAGAGGTCTTGTGTTCGAGTCATGTAAAAGACGAGATCGATATAAAATGTATATATAATATAATTCCTTATCTCCATACATCATTGTATCAAAAATATATGCATGTGGCTATGTGAGCATGATCTCTCTCATTTGTCTATTTTTTTTTTCCCAGTTTAGTCTTTGTAAAATTAGTGCCTAAATTATATGTAAGTGCTATTTTGGTCCCTGAAGTCTGCTATATTAATGAACTTTTAGTACTAGTCCTCAAACTTGTGGACCAAATAAGTCCATATACATCCCCATCTATTTCGTTAACTTGGCCGTTTATTTGAAATGTAAATGAGTCAATTACTTTAGAATATCAAACTAACGGAATCTGAATAATTTGATCTGTTAATATATATATGCATCGCAAGGATTATGGAATCAAGTTGAATACACAATGAAACATGTGTTTTTCTTCAATTAATCACACAATAGACATAATTTACAAAGAGTAAATGAAAATAAGACATAACATGACTAATTATCGTATAAATAATTTCCATATGATGGAAGCAACAAATAAAGCAAATTAAGAGCATGCTAATTCATCTCAATAATGTATCCAACTTGTGGTGGTACGATCCAGCATTGGGTTGGTCATAGAAAACGACTCTATAAAATAATTCATAGACCTTAGTGTCATACGTGGGTCATAGTGTTTACAAAGCCATTTGTCATATATATATATATATATATATATATATATATATATATATATATATATATATATATATATATATATATATATCATTTTTATTTATTTTTTTGGCTTTGGAAGGCTTCAACATCTTTGGTGTAGGTCTCCGGAAAATAACCGAAGTTGGAAATTAATTTTGGATGGACTAAATGTGAAAGGTCTAAAATAGAGCCTAGATAAATGTAAATGCAAGCTGAAACTTAATTACAACACATTTAATCAGATATATACAATTAAACCTTGAACAAGTCAATAATGTCCATCTCAGTTTCATTAGCCTGCCTAGCTCTCTTGTGCGAGATAACACTTGCTAGGGTTTAACAAAACAATCACATAATAATGTCGACGTTTTCTGTGCCTGCAACTTCAGCTGGACCAAGCGCTCCGCCTCTGTCGAACCCGGTGGTCATCCTCAGCTCTAAGTTCCTAGCGTCGTACCCCGTGGATCTCGTCATTAGCGAGAAGCTCATGACTATGAAGGGGGGGGGGGGGGGGTCACCAACGTTGATAGCAATGTCATGTTCAAAGTTAAAGGCTCGGTCATAAGCTTTCGTGATCATCATGTTTTGGTTGACGCCACCGATGCTCCTATCGTCACATTTCGACAATAGGTATACAAACTTAAATCACATATATATCCTACGGAAATGCTAGCGAAATTACAATCGGATACCACATTTGTAAGCCACATACAAATATAAATAGGACCCACCAAAATATAAGTACAGTCCACCTGCATATATTAATATGTGGTTTACAAATATGTTCTTCTTAATTATAATTTTTTTTTTATTCTACGTATGTGTGTATATGTATTGCTTAACTCTAGTTAAAATCATTGTTTTTTTTTTATGTTGAGAATTAATTAGATATTGACGGCACATAGGAGATGGGAAGCATTTAAAGGACATAGCAAAGTTCTACTTTTTAGTGCCAAGAAGTCGGGGCTTATCCAAATGAAAACTGATTTAGATGTGTTTGTTTACACCCGAAAAAATCTTAATTGGGCCAAAGAAAGAATGATGAGAAATTAAATGCCCAATTCACAAGGCCCAGTCCAACATACCCACTTGGAGACTTGGAAACATGGAGAAGTGGAGAAGTCGGTTCTAAAGACGCTGAGCGTGTTAGAGGGCAAAGGGGATGTTCGTGACAAGCAACTGTAGCAGGGGTCCTGCAGAGCTCTACTTGGCAAGCCATATCAACTCCCCAACCGCCTATAAAAAGGAAAAGAAATCTTCTTCTCAAAGACAACCAATCAATCAATAAGACAAACAAAATGATCAAACTAATCAATTTCAAAACAAAGCAAACCTTCAAAAGCTTTTTTGTTCAAAGGCTCGCCTATTTAGGTATAACCTGCTTCTCTGATCTAGGATCGAGATTATGTCTCCTCTCTCAACCTCTTTCTCTCAGTTCAGGACTAGGGACTCAAAGCTTTCCCTCATCCCGACTGCTGCCTAAACCAGTCCATGAGGATCCCGAAACACTTACCTCATCTCGACTGTTGCCCAATCTAGTCTTTGAGGCATTCATACACTCAACCCTTGACGTCTCACTGTGTGTTGAATACTCTGACAATCCATGGCATGATTCCAACTGATGTTCATCTCAGTTGAAGATTTTTAAAAGATCGTGCCCCTCAAAGGCTTGATTTCGAAAGAAATATTTACTTAGAGCACTTGTAATTTACTTAATGCATTTAATACTCACGCATTTACCTTTTCAGTATTTGTGACAGGACCCTTCCCGAATTCCCCATCGGAAACCAGGAAAAGCCTTGCTCCGTCTGACAACTTAATAAAATTCTCATAATACCCTTAAGCCCTTGCAATTAGTTACGAGAATTTTGCCAAAAATCCGGCAGAATCTCCTCACAAAGAAAGGTTAACTGTCTTCCACCTGTAAGACGAATGATCAAATAACACTTCCAAATCCCAACATCACCAAACTACCATCAACGTAGTCATCATTACAATAAGTCCAAAAGCTTATCAGAGCATTTAGGTAAGAAAGGTAAATACAGAAATATAAATTATACTCAATAATCTAGGTAAATGCGCAACTGAAATTTAATGTCTCCGTCTTTGGATGTGCCCTCGTCAACTTACGGCCTGGAGGGGATTTAAAACACCTAAAAAGTGTAAGTGGACAAAATAATCGTTTAAAACAATTTCCAAGGAAAGCATTCTTTTTTCCCCCTTCACGAGTGAAACAATGCATGCAGAATATAAAATTCATTTTCAAACAAATCCATAGAGATAAGCAGAAAACTTACCGGAAAATCCATTGTTTTTAGTAAAACACCAGTGGGACCCAGGAAAACCCGAATAATGAAAGCATCCCGTGGTCCGAAACACTGCTTTGAAAACCCTCCTCAAAGGAGTTTAAAAATCACGTGAACAGACCTGGACACAAAATATCATAAACATATCCCACTGCTCCCCGAATGGAATCCCGTGTAGGAGCTCGATATCCGAGCTGACTGACCCAGGTCCAACCCTCCACACACTCGATATACCTCGAGTTGTGCAGAACCTTGTACTACACGTAGACAGCCTCAATGACCTGGTAGAGAAATACCCTTCGACACCAGCGTCAGAGAATCCTCAACGATCTTGCGGAGAAATACCCTTTGACGCCAGTCGGAGAAACCCTTGACTCTCGGGGACAATAATTCATTGAAAAATCGGGTTTATGCCCAAATCCAATAAAATCAAAAATTCGGGTCTAAACCTAAAAATCATTTACTCAACCGAAACCCAAAATCTATCATGTCCAAACGACATAAAAACAGAGTCCAAAAAAAACAGGCCACAACCCAAAACGTCATTCCCGTGTCCAGTAATAATTTAATAGAATAATTTCAAAATTCCAGAAATATGCCAAAAAGAATACTTAACCATAATTTATTTCAAATATGCCTTTATGCATGCATTATAATTTACAAAACCAAAGTCCACTCACCGAACGTCCAATTAGTTCAATCCTGAGTCGTACGCTCCTCTGAAGCACCCGGAGCAGTATCGCATGTCAAAAGAAACAATCGGGGTTACCAACGATAATTAAAAACCCTAAATTCAGACTCCATAAACCCCGGGAGGCCCGCACGCGTCTCACTAAAAATGCAGCCACTCCAGACACCCAAAACTACCCTTAAACGATGTCCGATTAACCCGAAACCTGCGCCAAAAGGTCCGAAACGTCAATAATTTATAGACACGTGTAGCCATGACCCAAGGACCAGTCCCACGCACCGCCTCGTACCGACGGAATGCCGACAGCTCAGCCACGAGCCGATGGAATACATGCGGCTTAGCCACGCACCGGCTACAGTACCCCACGCGCTTGTACGTGCTCTAACTCGATGCTGACTCAGCCGCCAGGTGGCACCACATGGCTGCTAGGTGGCATGACACGTTAGCCCCTCTGATCGAACCAGTTGCTGGAGAAGACGACCTCTCCACCGTGCGTCGCCGTCCACTGTCACCAGAGATCGCCATTACCAGTCGACCATGAAATTTTCCTAAATCTCAACCGTTTTCCACGAATTAATAGTCTAAATCCATCTACTCAAGCCTAGGAACTCGAAATTGAAGTCCAAACTCGAAATTGAAGTCGAAACACGAAACCCATACTCGTGTTGGCCGAAAAATCGATCGAAATGTTTGTCAATGATGCTTCAAGGGTCACGGCAGGTTGTGGCCTTGATGGAACTATGGTAAAATCTGCATTCTCCTCATCTATCACATTTCCGTGGACATCATAAGTTTGACCTTGGAGTTGTTTTCCACTACGCAGTGTGATGGCATTGGCTGTGGGATTGTGAAATCCCTTAGGAGTTACCATGACTTGACTTGGTAGCTTCCATTGCTCCCTTTGATTCAACTGGTTTGCAATCTGTCCCATTTGACGATCTAAGTTTGTGATTGCATTATCCGTCTTTGCCATATGACTCCGGCTCTCCTGAATGAAGGCATTAGTGTTCTGCATGAATTGGATGTTCTGTTGAGCCATGGCATTGAGGGAATCCTCCAAGGACTTGCTTCCTCCACTCTTACTTGATGAAGGGATGTGAGGGTTCACTTGAGGGGTTGCAGTTTGCTGCTGAAATCCAGGGGGTGGCAAAGGGTTTGACGTGTTTTGGTTATTGTTCCAGCGGAAATTTGGATGATTTTTCCACCCCAGATTGTAAGTGTTGGAATATGGATCGTTCTGGAGCCTTGGATTGTTATTGAAACCTCCAGCAAAGTTAGCTTCTTCAATCATTGGATAGTCTTGTAAAGTATGTCCTTGAATTGAGTATACTTCACAGATTTGCACGCCTTTAGCTTTCTCATTGCAGAGCTTCTTTACCATTGTTGTAAGTTCTACAATGGCGTCATCCTTGTCATTTGTGTAAGTATCGCTAGGAAAATGGGGGGGGGGGGGGGGGGGGGGGGGGGGGGGGGGGGGGTGTTGGTGCCGCCTCTTATCCTTTTAGAATTGGAATTTAAAGGCAAGTAAATTAAAGTGCAGGAAATAACAATGCAACAATGATGATAGTTTGATTACTTATTAACTAAGGCAAATTAAGGCTTACTATACACTCTAACCAATTATAGTTATTAACCAGATTTCCTTAATTCAATTACTATGCAACTTCTGAATTAGGTGCCCATGCCTAGGTCCTAGCGTTGGTACACTAAACATATATTATTCTCTCTTACTTAGCATGTTCTAAACATGGCATATGCCTAGAATGTCTATCACCTACCAGTTAAGATGATGCATGAAGTACGGAGAGAATTTAATGACACCACACTAGCCTAGAAAAATGGCATGCATTCTTAGGTCGTCATAAATTCCGATTACAAGATTGTTTCTTACCCTCAACCTCTTGATGCTAATGAATTACAGGCTGATATGACGGTCACTCAAGCAATTCCATCAATAATTTATGCAAACAAGGTAGCAAGTCTCATAAACATAAAAGAATGGTAGTTTAAGTAGTGATCAGAATTATTCAGCATGCATAGCAATCAAAATCATGAGCGAAAATCTAATTAACGAACTAACATGGCTAGGGCTTCAAGCAGCCCTAATCCTAAAACGACTACTCACACATAACTGAAATTGAAACAAACATAATTGAAGTCATTAAAGTAAAAGCAATAAAAGTAAAGATACAGAGGAGATTATTGAAGATGAAACACAGCAGAAGACCATGCCAAATCTTGTCCTCCAATGCTCACGTCCAACTCTCCCCAACTTGGAAAATAACACTGTTTGAATTTAAAAGCTTAATTACAACAAAGTACGGCTAGGTTGTCTAGAGGTCCTCACCCGCGAACCCTAAGTTCCTTTAAATAGGCCTCTAAACCTTTACAATGTAGGAGCTAGTTTAGAACAAAATCCTAAAAAAAAACTTACTCAAAACTCCTATCCTAGTCTGAATTGAAAAGGAACTCTAAAAGGCAATCCTTATTGGATTTGGAGTAGAAGTATGCGGCAACCTTGTGAACTGAGTCTTCTGGGCTTTCTTGAACACCAAGGCAGCTTTTGGAATCTTCTGGATGTTGCTTGGATGTCAAGAACTGGGACGGGCCTCCACTGGACATGTTTTACACAGTAGGGCCCTAAATTGGCACTTTTAGGCCCCTTAAGAACTTATCAAGAACCTGGCATATCCTGGACCAATGTGACTAAGCCAAACCATGTCCTGGACTGCATATGATGTGACTTGATGAATTATGGACATTGGCTCACTCAGAAGCTGGCTGAACCTAGAGATCGTAAAACTGCGCCCTAATTAGGGCGCAGTCGTGTCTTTAGGGCGCCCCTAGGCGGATCATGAGGAAGTAGCTTTATAGGGATCTGGGACTGCGATTTTGAGGCGCACTATAGGCATAGTAAAAGTGCATCTTGGCTTAGCTAAGCGCATAAGGTTCATAATTGGCGCATAACAGAAACTTGGTTCTACCGCTAGCGCATCCTGACGGAACAGGGACCAGGGACAGGAATTGGCGCAGGGCACAAATTTAGTGCTTGGCTTTAGGTTCTCGGCTGGGCACATGACATGGCATCGGTAAGGTCTTCGTTGGGTGTTCCTTAGGACATGACAAGGACATGTCCTTGACCCCGATAGGAGCCTGATCAGGGACTCGATAGGGTGTCCTTGGGACCTCAGCTTGGCGCATGATTGGGACATATGCTGGGACACGTCAAGGCCTCGATTTTGGACTAGATATTCAACATGGGACATCTCCTTTGTTATAACTCCGATTTAAGTAATTCTTTTTGCGTTATTCTCAGAATATACCTATCTTTCCAAATCTGCACAAGTCTCACAAGATTTATAACGCGATATCATTCAAAAGACATGTAAAAGAGGTATTTAAAGACATCTAAATTATACATAAATAATGCCTGACATTAGGACAAGATGCGTTTTCAATGACGGTGTACCCTCAGATCGATTTCGAGTTTATAGTTGTTGTTGTGGTGATTCTTCATGAGATTAATCAAGGTCGAAAAGGGAAAGATTAATAAAGCTAACTCCTAACAATATTTTAATGTAAATAAATCCTGCATCCTTAAAAGATCTCTTTGTTATCTCTCCTAACCCACGCAACAACAAAACCAGAAAATCCTAGCCGCTAGCCGCTTGTGGGAGTCGATGGCAGCCCCTTCTTTCCCCTTTTCTCTCCTCTCTGATCCTCATCCTCTCCTCTTCTCTTCACTACAAAAATATATGGCTTCAAGTACCATTTTTATTGGTGCTCTTTGATCAATAAAGGCATGAATATTTTCGCCCTACAGTAATGGCCACATTGCAACCACGAAAAAATGGTCGGTGGATATTGTAGGCGTTTACATTGTTTATACAACACGATCCTAAGGATTTTGTGCTCAATGCTTAAAGCACCAATAATCGATGTGCTCATGTCTGACAAACTGATTAGACTACTCTGTCAGAATATTTACAGCTGTAAGAGAAGTCACAATACTGAAATCGTGCTCAATAGTTTCACATTTATAAAAAAAAAAGTTCGAAAAATATATTTTATTTCCGCAACACCAAATAGAAAATAAATCAAATACAAAACATAAAAATGAATCATTAAAAATAAAAATAAATGGGTAAATTAACTAGGTAGTGCAACTAGATAGGTGGATCTTCAAAAACTTCTATATAAAGTTGGGATGCAAAATGCAGAACTCGATCAATTTAGATCTCCGATGACCCAGAAAGCATCTCCGAAGAGTAGGTGGATATGGACCGTGGTTTAATCATCATCTTGACCTGCCATTCATACGATACTCCATTTGTTTACCTTGCCATTTATAAGCCATCAAACCAATTAAATAAGAAAATCATCAAACCAATTAAATAAGAAAATCAAAAGAATGAAATTAAAAAAAAAGCAATAGATTAACCTTTTGATGGATGTGGTGTTGGGCCCTCGGGGAGATATTTGGCTAGTAGCATGGTACGTGGTGGTCTGCAAATGTGGTTTTGATATATATATCTGTGGGGAGGAGACGGAAAGATTTCATATGTGAAGGTGGAGATGGCATTGATCTGAGAGGTTGAGGTGGCTATGGCTGATGGAGAGGTGGATAAGAACTTTGGCTACTCCTAGCTGGAGAAAAGGGGAGAGAGAGGCGAATGGATGAGAAATTGAGGGTTTGGACTTAAAATGGTTGCATGGTGTTAGCTAGTGGTTGCCATCTGACTTATAAGTCAAATTGTTGGGGTTTTTTTTTTAAAAAAAAAGGACATAATTTTAGGTTTCATGCCCAATGTAGC
This sequence comes from Oemleria cerasiformis, assembly GCA_037349345.1. Taxonomy (NCBI): domain Eukaryota; kingdom Viridiplantae; phylum Streptophyta; class Magnoliopsida; order Rosales; family Rosaceae; genus Oemleria; species Oemleria cerasiformis. The sequence continues at coordinate 16,167,647 of JAZGTL010000008.1, read as the reverse complement.
CGTATAGAGCACAAATTATGAATAAATGGTGAGATTATTTAGGTTAATATGGGGTCACATCTCAAGGTTTAGCGGGTTGCGGGGTGTTTTAAATTTTGAAAAAACAAATAAAGATAAATAAATTACACTCAAGAATAAAAATAAGAACATATTTTGATGTTTCGTCCCAATATAGTCATAAGGCACGAAATGTAAAAGAAATGGTGACATAATTTGATAAGATTTGGCTCACTTTTTAATGTTCAGTTTAATATTTTACTATTTTAAAGTAAAATAATAAGGACATCAAACAAGGTTTCAATATAAGAAATTCGAAGTTGCCCGACAAACTTTTGCCCGACGAAGTAGTTTTCGTCGCGTAAAATGAGTTTGCCCGACAAACCCGACGGCTCGCCGGGTAACGTGTTGGCGGGAAAAATAAGTTGTTGGCGCATAAAATAGAAAGAGTTTGTCCGACGAGTTGTTCTACCCGTCAGGTATGATTAGATATGAGGACGAATATCAGTCGTCAAGTAACACTTAGCGTTGACTAAATATTTCCCGACGAATCATTAAACTTTGCCATGCGAATATGGTTCGTCGGACAAAAGTCTAAACACACTAAATAATTCAACCGCTCATTTCTTCTTTTTCCTCTCCGCTTCACAGTCTCTCTCTCTCTCTCTCTCTCTCTCTCTCTCTCTCTCTCTCTCTCTCTCTCTCTCTCTCTCTCTCTCTCTCTCTCTCTCTCTCTCTCTCTCTCTCTCTCTCTCTCTCTCTCTCTCTCTCTCTCTCTATCTAGCTTCATCATCTCATCATCATTTTCATTATCAATCAAATCTCTTTATCTCTCAATCAACAATATTAATTTTGAAGGTTTGAGAAATTTAATTTTTTTAGTTTTGAAATTTTGATTTTTGATTGGAAATTAATTATGTTTTTTGTTTCAGGAATTTTGTGGTTGATTTGAAGGAATAGTTATACAAATGTATGTGTGTTTGCCTCTCAATTTAATTTTGTTAAGAATTTTGGATATAATTATGTTAGAAAATTGTGTATTTATTGTGGAAAATGTGTAGAAATTGTTTAGAATTTGTGGAAATTAGAAATTAGAAAATTTGTTAGTAAAATATGAAAATAGAAAATATGTTAGGAAAATAGGAAAATAGAAAATATGTTAGGAAATTAGGAAATTAGAAAATATTTTAGGAAAATAAAAAATATGTAATGAAATTATTGAAATTAGAAAATATGTTAGGAAATTAGAAAATATGTTAGGAAAATAGGGAAATAGAAAATATGTTAGGAAATTAGAAAATATTTTCTGAAAATAGGAAAATAAAAAATATGTAATGAAATTATTGAAATTAGAAACTATGTTTGGAAATTAGAAAATATGTTAGGAAAATAGAAAATATGTACGGAAATTAGAAATTGTTTAGAATGTTTAGGAAATTAGAAAATTTGTTAGGAACATATGAAAATAGAAAATGTGTTATGAAATTAGGGAAATAGAAAATATGTTTGGAAATTAGGAAATTAGAAAATATTTTAGGAAAATAAAAAATATGTAATGAAATTATTGAAATTAGAAATATGTTAGGAAATTAGAAAATATTTTAGGAAAATAAAAAAAATGTAATGAAATTATTGAAATTAGAAAATATGATAGGAAATTAGAAAATATGTTAGAAAAATAGGAAAATAGAAAATATGTACGGAAATTAGAAATTGTTTAGAATGTTTAGGAAATTAGAAAATTTGTTAGGAAAAGATGAAAATAGAAAATATGTTATGAAATTAGGGAAATAGAAAATATGTTCGGAAATTAGAAAATATTTTAGGAAAATAGGAAAATAAAAAAATATGTAATGAAATTATTGAAATTAGAAAAAATGTTAGGAAATTAGAAAATATATTAGGAAAATAGGAAAATAGAAAATATGTACGGAAATTAAAAAATTGTAAACTCTGTTTTATGCATAATTAATATATGTTTGTATTTGTGAAGTTGTTGTGATATTTTTTGTAAAGCGCTTTATATGGTTCCGACAGAGTGAAACTCATATTCCATAACCGTTTATGCGAAGTTAACCGAATTGATTAACTTCGTATAATGAAATTTAATGAAAAATCTTAGACTCGTTTGAGAGTCAGTGACTCGGGTTGATTGACTAACTCTTGAATTGTCCATTTATTCAGACAGTTTGGGGGTGTACAACTATGTGTTGTGTAGTTGGCGGTCTATAAGGTTAGGTTTCAATTGTGGGAAATTCGGTTTGTATCCCCTCAAAGTTCTCTGAATGCATACTAGATATTTGTTTATAATATCTACGTCGTGCATTTGGGGAACTGTAGAGAGATGCTGCCGAAATTTCCCTTGATCGAAACATAGCCTCGTAGGTCGCAAACCACACAGCACAGAACGTGCACTCTCGAATGGGATAGGACCAAATCACCTAAGGCATAAGGAGATGAGCTGTTGTGGGAACGAATTTACCCATTGAAGGCAAGTCAAATGACACAAAAATACTCGTCTGGGTATGCAAGAAATGGGGATTCGACCTAATTTGTGGCCAAAAGTCGTCAATGGCAAATACATCATGGCTCATCAAAGTTACATTTACGCCGGATAATAAGAAAAAATTCCTGAAGTGGTTGCAGGGTATGAAATTTCCCGACGGGTATACCGGAAACATATCCCGAAACGTTAGCACCGACGATGGGACCATTTCTCGTATGAAGAGCCATGACCATCATGTTTTGCTACAACGACTCATTCTGATTGGTATTCGGCCCTTCTTGGAGCATGGTGTTGTTGAGACGATAGTTTATTTGTCTCAATTCTTCCAAATATTATGTGCTAGATTGTTGGTAAAGGCGAACCTCGAAGAAATTATCGAGGATATTGTCTACATCATGTTCCGGCTAGAGCAAACATATCCACCTGCATTCTTTGATATAACGATGCACCTACTAATACATATGCCGGATGAGGCAAAGCTAGCTGGCCCGGTGCATTATCGTTGGATGTACCCAATCGAGAGGTATAACTTATTCCTGCTGTTTGATAATATTTCCTTACTATCATGTATATATGTCAATCATAATGTATATTTCCTTGCAGAATGTTAGGTACGTACAAGCATTACGTTCGGAACAAGAGACGTCTCGAAGGCTCTATAGCGAAGGCGTACATTGCAAAGGAGGCACTGACATTTTGTGCAATGTACCTTCGGAATGTTGAAACTTCCTTTACTAGGTCCTCGTGCAACGACGACGGTGGTCAACGTCTAGAGACCCTATCTGTATTTACCCAACCCATATGACCATTCGGCACTGGTCCAATCTCGGAGCCGTTCACCAATAACGACATAGAGTTGGCTCATTGGTTCATACTGAACAACTGTGACGAAGTCTGGCCCTTCCACGAGTAGCACGAGGCATTGATGAAGGCCCAATTTCCTTCGAATTGGGAAGAAATGGACAAACAACTGTTTCCACGTTGGTTTTCCGAGCATGTAAGTCACAAATTTTAATGCCTCAATTTCTTAAATTGTTTTTAAGTTTACCACTTTCATTTCTTGTGTGTATCTTACCAGATGGCACAGTTGATAGATGACAACTCGCCAAATTTCAATAAAGAAGTAATGCAGCTGGCCATTGGCCCATTTCGAGGAGAAACGTACGCTGGTTGTCACGTTAACGGAGTTAAGTTCGTGTGCACAGAACGAGACGACAAATTGTCTACTCAAAACGGCGGGGTCTTCGTGCCGGGGGATGGAGAAAATGCTGATACGAGGTTCTACGGCAGATTGTTAAGTGTGGTTAATGTATTATACGCATACCGCAAGGAAGTCGTCTTGTTTAAGTGTCATTGGTTTGATACGAACCCAAGTATCCCAGGCAGTGTCATTAAAGATCAGTTATGTACCTCTGGCAACACAAACACCTAGTGGTTTGAGAGTGATCCCTATATCCTCGCTAGTACGGTGAAACAAGTGTTTTATGTAGATGATCCAAAAGCGGGTTCTGGTTGGAGAGTAGCTGAGATGGTGAATCATAGAAATATTTGGGATTTGGATGACCGATACCATGAAGAAGATGAGGAAACAGACGATGACCAAATCGTTTACTAGGTGGATTCCTCGGCATCCACCCTAAATGTGGATGGAGTACGGACCAACGACATCATCCCACCATTCGTGATTGATGACATTTTTATTGATCTCGGGGAATTAGAACAAATTGAAAGTGATTATGAGGAATCAAGTACTGTGCACATCTCGGATAACGAGCGTGATTGGGAGGGGGAGAGCGAATCCGACACCGAATGAAAATTGTAAATTAGAAATTTCATTAATATATGTAATATACATCTTCAAATCAATAAATGTGATTTTTATGTATGTTTTATGATTTCATTCGCAAAAGTTTCAATTAATCTTTTATGTACTAAAGTTACAAACTTTGATGCCCTCATCCTTGATTCAACTTACCAACATTTCATCTTACTTGATAAAATAGTGTGCAGAATTTTGGAAAAAATGGGAAATAACATTTTCCTGACAAATATACATGTAAATTCGTCGGGCAAAGGCTGCCACTATCATCACCTATTTCTCTGTTCGGCCGGTGGTTGCCGAAACAGGATGTTTATGCCCGACGAATATACTTGTACATCAGTCGGGCAACATCTGTCAATATCATCACCTGTTTCTCTGTTCGGCTGGCGATTGCGGAAACTTTAAGTATTTGCCCGATGAATATTCATTAATCTTCGTCGGGTTGTATATACCAATTTCAATTTAGATTTATTTATTAAACACCTTTTTTATTACGAAATACTATGGACCGATCTAACAGTTCACATTTATTGTAGGTACTCATAGATCGTTTACGAGAAAAATTACCCAATTTCGAAATCCCGAGATTAGATAACGGTGTACGAAGGTTCAACGGTTAGACAACGTTTCTTCACGATCGGACGGCTTGTAATCCTCAAAACTTCAATATTTTTTACGGGCGAGATCTAGGCACGTAAAACCACAAAGTGAACGGTTAGATCAGTGAAATTCAATTGTTTGAATATCTAAAGAACCAAAACTTCGCAAAATGTATTGAAGTTTCCTTCAACTGTTTAAACTCCTTGATGAATATGCTTGTTTTACGATTTTCAATAATTTACAAAATGAAACAGACCGATCTAACCGTCCACATTTATTGTAGATACTCATAGATCGCCTACGCGAAAAATTACCCAATTTCGTAATCCTGGGATTAGGTAATGGTGCGCGAAGATTCAACGGTTACACAACGTTTCTTCACGATCGGACGGCTTGAAATCTTCAAAACATCAAGATTTTCTACGGGCGAGATCTTGGCACGTACAACCACAAAGTGGACGGTTAGATCAGTCAAATTCAATCATTTGAATATCTAAAGAACCAAAACTTCACAAAATGTATTGAAGTTTCCTTCAACTGTTTAAATTCCTTGATGAATATGCTTGTTTTACGATTTTCAATAATTTACAAATTGAAATGGACCGATCTAACCTTCCAAATTTATTGTAGGTACTCATAGATCGCCTACGCGAAAAATTACCCAATTTCGAAATCCTGGGATTAGGTAACGGTGCGCGAAGATTCAACGGTTACATAACGTTTCTTCACGATCGGACGACTTGAAATCCTCAAAACATTAAAGTTTTCGACGGGTGAGGTCTACAAACTAAAAAGCAATCATTGAACGGTCAATTTTTTGAAATTTCATCGTTGGAATATTAATTGAACCAAAACTACGAAAATCCCAATGAAATTCACAAACTTAACATTCGAGGCACATCAGCTCTGAAAAACATGATGATAACGATCGATGGGGCTTTAGGCATGTAAAACTAAAAATTGAACGGTCTCGATCTTGAAAATTCTATCGTCAGTTATGGTTTTTAGATCAGTCATAAATTCAAAACATAAGAACTTAGCCTGACGAATGTAAATATTCGCTGGGAAATATGTAATAAGGCGTCAGGCAACCATACACACGTTGTCGGGCAACGGAAACAAAACACGCAATTTATTTTTCGTGAAAATTTCAAAAATTCCGCCAAAATTTTAGCGAAAACTCAAACTTACCGCGTATATTTGCCCGACAGAATGTGAAATTGTTACCCGACGAATATTCATCGCTTTTTGTTACTCGACGAATTCATTAAACGTTTATCCGATGAAGGCGTCGTCGGGAAAGGGTATTCAGACAGATGAATCAGACCGACTCTTCTTCTTCTTCCTTCTTCTTCATTTTCCCAGTTTTCTCCCAATCGACTCTGCAACACAATCCATCCCTCTATGTGGAGGTCGCCGACGTCCAATACCATTCCCTCCCTTTCTCGCTCTCTCTCACTCGGACTCCACTTCTCAATCCGCCGCCGCAGCTCTCCTTCGCGCCTCCTCTCTCTCGCCGTGGTTAGGTCGGACCGCCGCACCTCTCTCTCGCTGGCGAAATTCTCAAGGTCGAACTCGTTCTCCATATCTCTTTATTGTTAATGTGGATTGGTTATTGTTAATTTTGATTATTTATATTTTAATTTTAGTTTGGATTGAAAATTTCAATTGAAATTTGGTTTCGATATTATGAAATTGGAATTGAAATTTGGATTGGATTTTGGCAGATTGTGCATTTTTCTCAAATTTGCAATGTCTCAATTTTTACTTGAATATTGTGAATTTGGATTGGATTGGAATATAAATATTTGGTTTACTAAGTTTGTTTTGATTTAGGAATTTAGGGTTAATGTTGAAGAGTTGTTGAAATTTTGATGTTTGGTATAATATTGAAATTGGTATATAATGTTGAAATGGTATATAATGTTGAAATTGGTTACGAATTTTGCATATGATTTTTGTTATGAATTTTGCATATGATTTTTGTTATGAATTTTGCATATGATTTTTGTTATGATTTTGGATATGAATTTTATGTGAATTTTATGAATTTTGGATATTTTAATTTAAAAGAATTTATGTGAATTTTTGATATGGTATAGGATATGTGAATTTTTGATATGTGAGTTTTATAAATTTTGTATATGTGAGTTTTATAAATTGTTTATATGTGAATTTTATGATTTTGGATATTATTATTATTGTATGTTTGGATTAATTTGTAAGTTTATTTGATTTTATTCCCGAAATTTGGATTTAGAAATTTAGGTATAATGTTGTGAATTTTGAGTTTAGGAATTTAGGTTGAAGTTTATATAGATTAATTAGTATTTTAGGTTTAATTTTGGTTTGTGTTGGTTTTATTTTAAAAAATTATAATTTGGTGGTTTTAGTTTTTAGATACCAATTTACTAATTTTCCATAAAAAAAAAAAAATTTGTTTTTTTTTTATTTATTATTCGAATTAAAAAATGTTGGTTAATTTTATATGTGGTTTTGTTTTTATTATGTGAATTTAATATTTAATATTAAAAATGTTTGGTTTTTTGTTTTTTTAAATTAAAAATATGTTGGTTAATTTTATATTAATTATTTTAAATTTTTTATTGTAGATGTCGCATTGCACCTTGATCACATCTAGGACCCGCCCCTGCCCTGATTTCGTTGATCTTGCAGCGGAAGAGGCAGCCCCTGCCTCAGTTGACCCAACAGCGGCGTCCGTTCAGGCATCGATCTCGGATAATCAGCGACCCAGTGCCCGATCGGCTCGTCGACAACACAACAAGAAACGGCGGGAACCCCGTACCGACCCCCAGCCCCCACAGGACGACGCCAGAGCAGACGATTCGGCAACTGTTGTCGGAGCAATCTCTAAGGGTAAGTTGATTATTTTGTTTATTTAAACAATCGTTTTTATTTGTTACTCATATTATGTACGAATGTTCATCGAATTTGCAGAGAAGTTGGTGAACGTGTGCTGGATCAGCCGGAGTTTGACATCCCATCGAATTTGCAGGACAACGAATGCATATATCCCGGTGGTGTACGTGTCTCACCTCCGGTCAGCACCCGTAAAAATTCACAGCATGTTGGTGCATGACATTAGCGCGATTCTTCGCACCAAGTCCCTGATGATGAGGGATACTTTTAGGAACCAACCCCCGGAGGAGATCACGTGTTGTTGGGGAGAGTTATCGGTACGTGTTTCTCCCTTTTTTTACATTAACTTTCTTTTTTTTAATTATTATACTAACTTGAATAGTTTATTGCAGATCAATTTTGAGTTCAACTTGGAGGACACTGAGGTCAGTAAATGCCTGATAAAGCACTAGCAGTTACGGTATGCCGACTGGAAGTACGAGCTCCACAAGTGCTACAAGAGCTGGCCTTCCCCAGAGGAAGTTCGGGCAAATCCTCCATAGGAGTTGGACGGGCTGAAACTGGCAGGGTGGCTGTGGTTGTGCAACCATTTCGTGTCCCCTACCTATGTGGTACATACTATCCACCTAGTTAAATTATTTATTTATTTTTTATTTTATTTTTCATTTGAAAATATAATTTTTGTTTTTACTAATGAACAGCGAAAAGCGGTTGCCAACACATCAAACCGGGGAGCGAAAAAATTCAACCACCACGGGTGGTCGCGATCCTTATCGACCCGACAAGACAATCGGCGAATCATCGGGTCAATGTTCCCGGAGGTGGATGCCTGGGGGCAAGTGTATGCTGGCCGGGGCAACTAAGATGCTGACACTATTCAGGTAAGTTTATTTTTTGCAGATTAAACATTAATTTTTAATTTGATAATTATATTTCTGATTAATATTTATTCGAATTTGTAGGCAGCGATGGTGCAAGACATCAGATACAGGATGAGCTCACGCAACATCATCCCGATGTGCCGTTGGAGCAGCACCTACCGGATCCTAAGAGGTCGATCGTCATCCTAGAGCGACAACTTGGTAGGCGTCCACGAAAGATCGTCCGGGGGGCAGGCGATGGGATAGTTCAGGATGTCTCCAGTCACTCTTCGAGTTCTTCTTGGGGAGCCAATCCCGAGGAGATGTCGGAGCTAAAGAGAAACTTCGAGACCCTCCAAGCCGAAAATGCTGAGATAAATGCTCAAAACGCGCAGATCCAGGCCCAAAACTATCAAATCAGGACCACTCTCGCCAAGGTACTTGACCGCTTGGGTGAGCATGGGCTGGATGAGCTTCTGTCACAACCTCAGCCCGCAGCCCAACATCCCGCCCAAGACCTCGACAACCCCGACCCGTCGCCGAGTAGCTAGAATTTAATATGTAAAACATTTATTTAGTTTTAATTATGTAAAAACATAACATTAATTTTTGTAAATATTTTTATTATTTTCATTTGATTCGTTTTATTCTTTTAATTGTATTTTTTTAAAAATATTTTTATTTTAATTATATAAATATATATTTAATTAAATAAAGTATTAATTTTTTTAATTATTAACATTGTGCCCGACGCATAATCATTTCGTCGGCAATGTAAAAATTCTACCTGGTGAAACTAGTTCGTCGGACAAACTATGTTGACTTTTGGATTGCACGACAACTCATTTGCGAAGAATGTATCTGCCGGGCAAGCTTTAAATTGCTCGACGAAATTACTGTTCCCATCGACTAACTTCAAGCCCGACGGGTGTGGCCCGACGGGAGTTACTCGACGATGCATCGCCGAGATTAAAGTTGCCCGATGAACGTTGAACTATGCTCGAAGAGCACTTTTCGCCAGGCAAGACTGTTTTTCTTGTAGTGTTTTGTGCCCTATAACTTAATAGGGCGTGAAACAAGAGCAATTATGCCTATTTTTTGAAAGACCAACATCACTCTGACACTGAGGTGATAGAAATTAACATAGGGCACAATATATTGTACATTCCAAAATTATGTGAGCATGATTATACTCTTTACTTCCCTTTTATGGCACAAACATTTGTGTTCTTTTATTAGTGAACATAATTAAAGCATGTTTGTGCTTAAAGAAATTAAAAATGCACTAATATGCATTTCGTGCTTTATAAATTGTGGGTGTTGTCCCTTTTTTTAGTAGTGCTTATTCCCCCTTTCTCCTCTTTCTCTTATTCTCCTCGTCTCTATTTTCTCAGTTTTCTCCATCTCCGCCATCTTCTCTGCTTGACGCTCTGTCCTCCGTGGCAGTCTTTCGGCTCCACCCTTTGTGGTGGCTTTTGCTTCACCTCTTTTGATGACTCATGATGTTTCTCCGGATCTAAGCTCCCACCTTCATCTCAAATTGCATCCACCAGTCCTCAATCCTTTCCTCACCCCTCACCAAATGTCATATGCCGCGACTTGCTTTAGGCTCTCCGCCACTAGGTTCCGCCACCGATCTTCATCGATAGCCCGTGGTGGTTTTGGGTTGCATTTAAAGTGCATGTTGCACTCGTTGAATGGATTATGGGAGCACTTTGTGCGCAGGTGGCTTGCTCACCCCCATTTTTCGGTTGGTTCTTCGATTTCACTTTTAGTTTTCTCCTCTTTGGTGATGATGAGTTTGCAATGCTATGGTGGCTATGGCGGCTTGGTGGGGCGGCTGCTGGAAATGTGGAGGTTTTCCAATTTTAGATATAGGGTTTCCATTGGGTTTTTAATTTTTAATATTTTAGGTTTATTTTATGCTTATGGGTCTTGTTGGTTTAACTATTTGTATTTCATTTGTCTTCTTAGGCTATTTTGTTCTTGGACCTTCAATACCTTGTATTTGTTTGCTCTACTAATGACTATGCTTAATTATATGTTAAACAAAATATATATTTTAATGTCATATATATATATATATATATATATATATATATATATTTATGTTGTTACTTAAAACTTCATTAAAATTGAATACAAATTTCTTTGATTATATTCTTTAGTTGTTTCATACACTCATTAATCTGGAAATAACAGTTTATTCAATTCCAAATAGTTCAAAGTAACAAGTAAACTTCCCTTTTCTCTTCCTACATTCCAATCAAACAAGCAAACGGAGTCAATATCACATAACCGTAAATACTTTTTACACGTTTATCTATATAATGAGGCTAGTTTACAAACGAAAATAATAAAAACATATCATAATAAATTTCCATATGTTTGAAGGAATAAAGCAAATAAGATCGAGCTAATTCATCCCAATATTATATCCAACTTCTTCTAGTACGAGATAGCATTGGGTTGATCAAGTAAACCGTGGCTCTCTACAAAATAATCCATGAAATTGAGTACATATCCATCCAATAGTTCAGCAACTTTTTGAGTCTTTGGATCCATCATGCCAATTATGAATTGGTTAAGTTCTGGGGTACGTTTTTCATAATAAAGGTATATGAACACTTCACCGGTCTTTCTAACACCAAGGGGAAAGCCGCATATAGCTAAATGTGGCAAACACACCGTCCATACCTTAGCCCATGATTCTTCGACACCATACTCTTTCATCACCCACATGCTAAGACGACTACTGGAACATGAGGTATCTACTAAAGCAAGGGAATCCTTGTATTTTAAAATATGGATTTCGCCCTTTCTCATAGAAAATTCTTTGGGAGGCACTATCTAGTCAAATACTTGATTGGACATATCAAACGACACAATGAAATTCTCCTTCGGACGATAGTATGTAGTGGGGAGCTTAAACCAATGCAGAGAACCATTGACAACAACATATTAGTCACGATGGGTAAGATAATAGTTTTCAGGAAGACCAGAAGAATCAAGTGTCCTCCATGAGCCCTTGGCTAAGGACCAAATTTCAAACGCCGCCGGCCGGAAACGAAGGATACGGTGGATACTCGTACATAACACATCTGAAAAGCTTATATTCATTGGTTCGCGAATCATAGAAAAGCGCATAATGATGTGTAAGACTATACTTAGACCTATTATCATTATTGTAACTGGTTATGGTAAAAGTAGTAGGCACAATTACCAACTTTCTGATACTAGGGTTCCAAGAGAAGGTGGTAAAATTATCATCAACTAGGCATACGAGCCCATTACATGTTCCAATCCACGTGCATCGTCCATGCCCATGGAATCGTGGTATTCATCTTGGTGGCCCAAAATCGAAGCAACAATATATTGCGTATTTGAAATTCATTGGGATATACGGTGTTTGAATTCTTTTGTAAGCTAGATATGGAAATTTAAACTTGGTATATTCGTTGAATGAGGGCCTGTTATTCAAACGTAACGAGTAACTGTTTCTTCTTGGTCTCGAAGAATATGCAAATGAAGTGCATAGTAGGAGGAGCTGGGCTTGCGGGACGACGTCGTTGTGGTGGTTGAGGTGTGTGTTGATAAAGGCGGGTTTTTGTTCGAAGATCTCCATGACTTGCAGACTGCCGTGAATCTGAGTAGAGATTTGATGGGCAACCTCAGCAGGATTTGGTGAATGATTTTTTCCGGAACATGAACCTTGTAGTTGTCCTCTGATATTGCTTCCCTCGTCCTCCTTTTTTTTGGTCGGACGTTGTTGTCGGCCGGCAATGGCATTGGATCAATCATTCCCTGATTTTTATTTTTATTTTGCCCTAATTTCCCATGAGGAAGAGAGTATATATATGAACGAGGCTCTGCATTTAGGCTCGACGCATTTTGACGCATTTCGGTATATCTCAACCATTGATAAAATCTAACGATTCAAAATACAACACATTATCAAGTTTTGAGTGTAATTTTCTTTCTTACTTTCAGTTTTTTATTATATTTTTTTCACTTAAATTAAAATTTTGTAAAGAATTAAAATTTAATAACCTATTTTAAAATTTAACGTCAGGAAAAAAAACTTAACAATTTCTAAAATGTAAAGAAATGCAACTCTCAAACCAACAGAGCCAATCTTCGACTCAATCCTTCTTCCCCAATACCTCCCACCATTTGCCTCCTCCACCACATGCACAACCAATCTTATCTCTCAGTCTCTTGCTCACTTATCCACCTACTCTCTCTTTCGATCAATCTGCACGGATTGGGAAGAATGGATTAGGGGCTTCATCGGGGAGGAAGGGGACTAGTCTGAGGCAGTGCCTCTCTGGATCGACATGAGGGTGGGTGGGTCGGTTGGGGTTGTTGTCTTGAAGGTGGATGGTGGTGCTCAGAGGGTTGGGTGCAACGATAAAATTGGTGGATGGAGGAGAAAAAAGAGAAGGCTTGCGGGGATGGTCGAGTGTTAATGATTCACTGTCTCACGGTTGGGTTTAGGGCATCTGGGTGTTTTATGCTTTAACTTTTTGACCTATTGGGTTGTGTTGATTTCTTATTTTCTTTTTAAATTCTTGATTTTAATTTTTTCAATTTTTTAATGTAAGAGTAAAATTAATTTTAATGACAAAAGAATTTATAACAGGAAAATTAGAAAATGAAATAGAAAATAAAATGTAAGTTTATTGATATGTCATATTTTAAACCATTAGATTTCACAAATGCATTTCCATTGCATCACACAAAATCCTAATTTTCAATGGATTCCTAATAAAACCAAGTTACAACTCATCACTACCACCGAAATATGAAATCCAACTTATATATGGATAGTTAATTTTGTATTTATGTTAGGGTATTGAGCACTAGGGTCTTATGCATATATATTTGATTGGTTTCTTAGTCCTGGGCCAAATGCGATCGGGTTTCACTTTGTTGAGATAGCCTTTAGAGAAATTATATATCGGCACACTTATCCAAAAAAAAAAAATTATATATCGGCATTCATATTTATTAAAATAATCAAAATTATTAGAAATTTGAGAACTTTCAAAACGGAATTTATTAGTCAAACGTACAAATAGTTGAATAAAAGAGAGGATAAATTAGTATTATCTCTAGTCCTGGTCAACCAAATTTTCTCAAACTCTGTCTTTCAATATTTTTTTTTTATCAAAGTTATGGTACAAACATACCATCACAATTAAATTATGACAGCAAGACCTAGAAGCCAATATGACAAAACTTATGCTGACAAAAGTCACACAAACAACTGAAAAACCTAAATCATTAAAATTATGTCAAATTACAAACCACTCATAAAGCCCAAACAACCAAAATCCTAACATGCAGCACCTAAAACCCTATAAACAAACTACCACAACCAAAAGAAACAGTAACCATTGTCAAACCTATAATATCAGGTCTTGAAGAACATGTGGAGTATGTGAATCTAAGAAATGATTGATATCCAGCGAATTAAGGACCAAAAGTCCTAATTTAACTACTGTGACCAAAACCAATGGGAGATATTGCGACGAACTCCTCCAACGCTGAGGTAGAACAAGATTTAGGAACAAATAAAAAAATTTAAAGAAAGATTTTGAGTAAAGGGATTAATTGAAAAAACAACAAAATAACAATGATATATGAGAAACTAAATCTGAGTATGGCTCATACCAGACAATCATTATAAGGGACTCTTATTACAAACTCAAAAGAAAAAGAGAAAATGATGGTATAGAGGGGAAGAGGGAAGAAGATCACCTCCTCCCCCTTGTTGTGCCTTTTCTTTGAGACTGAGAGAAGAGAAAACGGAGGCGAGAGTTTTTCCTCACTCGAAAAATACAACACTTAAAAGTCTTTGAATATTTTAATTGAAGGACATTAATATATTTTCTATCTCAGCTTTTTTATATTATCTGACTGATTAAAAATAAATATTCTACTGAAATTATTACTTTTTGCTTTGGATGGCTTCAACATCTTTTGTACGTGTCGGTCTCCGGAAATTAACCACGTTGGCAATTTATTTGGGGATGAGGAGGACTAGAATTATTCCAAAATTCCAAATGTGCCTAAATTAGGAATCTACATATAACTGTGAATGTAAGCTGAAAAACTTACAACATATTTAATCAGATGCAATGAACTTTGAACAAGTCAAGCAACCGCAAGACAATTAATGTCCATATCTCAATTTCATGAGCCTAAACTTTGAACCCTAGCTAGCAAGGTGTGTTTCACAAAACAATCACATAATAATAATGTCGGCCTTCTCTGTGCCTGTACCTTCAGCTGGACCAAGCGCTCCGCCTCTGTCGGACCCCGTGGTCGTCGTCAACCCACAGTTTCTAGCCTCCTACCCTGTGGATCTGGTCATTACTCAGAAGCTCATGACCATTAAGGAAGGCTCCTTCACCGTCTCCGACGTTAACGGCAACCTCATGTTCAATGTCAAAGGTTCAGTTTTAAGCCTTCATGATCGTCGTGTTTTGGTAGACAGCACCGGCACTCCGATCGTCACATTCCGACAAAAGGTGCAAAAATAAATTAATAACATATATATTTGTATGCATGCATGGGCTGATATTCAAAACCCTAGTTATTCTAAATTAATCATTGTTTTTTTTTTCTTTGGTTGAGGATTAATTAGATCTTGACGGCACATAGGAGATGGGAAGCATTTAAAGGAGATAGCAAAGATCTACTTTTTAGTGCCAAGAAGTCGGGGCTTATCCAAATGAAAACTGAATTAGATGTGTTCTTGGCATCTAACACAAAAGAAGACACCCATGATTTCAAGGTCAAAGGAAGTTTTCACGAAAGATCTTGCACCATATATACTAATGAAAACACTATCATTGCACAAGTAAGATTAATTTACATATTAATATATTTTCTTTTTCCGATTCGTTTTTGTTGCAAATGATGAAGAATTGATTAACGATGCGATTATATATGTTGCAGATGCATAAGAAACTTGGTGTTAAGAACAACGTGTTAGGACAGGACACATTTTCAGTGACGGTGTATCCTCAAGTTGATTTCGGATTTATAGTTGCTGTTGTGGTGATTCTTCATGAGATTAATCAAGATCGAAAAAGGAAAGACTAGTGAATTAAGCTAAATGATGATCACAATCAATATATATATATATATATACACACACTTTGTATTGTGTTATGTCAAATTATTTAATAATCTTGTTGTTTTTATGGCGGTTGTCTCATCTCAAATTAATTTTTGTGATTTGTAAATTAAGTTTAACGTACGTACACATTTAATATTTCTTGCTCTAGGGCCCGGATTTTAACAAACATAACATAAGCACATCTCTAATATTATCAAGCATATTATTACTTTGTACTTCATAAGCTAGATTATACAATTGTAACAACTCTGGTCTGACACTATATACTATACTTGACATAATCCAAGTTATTTGAAAGGTAAAACATAAAAAACGAACTAATTATGTGATATATATATATATATATATATATATATATATATATATATCAAACCATCACTAATTCTTGATATCAATTGCTACTATCAACATTAATATATTGTATCAAGAGCTACTATAAGTGCAACTATGAACGCATAATCGATACCAGGGGACACTGTTAATTACGTACTATGAAAGTATGGCTATAAACAGAAAACGAGTCCCCTTCCTATGCATCTGCAATAATTTTTCCCACAGTAATTAAATAATTATTAATTTAATATTCGATAATCAATTATAGAAGAATACATATAATATAAAATGCATATAAGTATTTTCTTATAATTTATTATAAGTAGCTAATGAAATAATTAAGGAAATATATCTAATTACTTGAGCATTAATGATGGTTGACGAATTCCCAGCATATACGACGCAAGATCGTTGATGAGACCAATTCTTCCTTTAACAATTTTGTAGTCAGGTACATTCACTCTTGTGTTATTTGCTAAGAATACATGCAATGTGGTGTTTATCTAATGGAACCCCTGAAGATTGTCTAGCTAACACTAAAAATCAGGTCCCTGGATTCTTTGCTATCACCCCTAAAAACCTCCCATCTATGACTGAAGTTCATGAAGTTCGACTGCACTCATATATAATTAGTTTTGTATTTAGTATTCTGAGTACGAAAAAATCTCATGCAGGATGAGAGTTTAGGGTTTAGGGTTTGGTTGAATAAGAAAATTAAACAAAAGTAAGAAATATTGACGGACCTTCCGTCGGAGGGTGATGATGATGGGGTTTCCAGCAGCGTCAAGTAAGAGTCGGCGGCTGGTGGACTGAGGGTGTTTTTGGTTCACTCTGAAGACAATGCATGTTGCCATCGGCATCTCACTACAAGAAAATAGAGGTTGCCCGATAAATTTTTGTCCGACCAAGTATTTTTCGCCGCGTAAATACATTTTGCCCGACAAAAACAAAGGCTCGCCTGGTAAGGTGTTGGCAGGAAGACAAAGTTGTTGGCGCGTAAAATAGGAAGGGTTAGCCCGATGATTTGTTCTATCCGTCGGGCAAGATTAGATCTACCGACGAATATTAGTCGTCAGGTAACACTTGGCGTTGACTTAACTTTGCCCAGCGAATCATTAAACTTGGCCCTGCGAATATGCTTCGTCTGGCAAAAGTCTAAGCACACTAAATAACTCATACGTTCATTTCTTCTTCTTCCTCTCTGCCTTCAATATCATACTCTCATCACTCTCTCTCTATCTTTCTCTCACTCTCTCTCTCTAGCTACAAGCATCATCTCATCACCATTTTCACTATCAATCAAATTCCTTTATCTCTCAATTACCAATACCAATTTTGAAGGTTTGAGAAATTTAATTTTTTTAGTTTTGAAATTTTGATTTTTGATTGGAAACTAATTGTGTTTTCTGTTTTAGGAAATTTGTGGTTGATTTTAAATAATACTTATAAAAAGGTATGTATGTTTGCCTCTCAATTTAATTTTGTTAAGAATTTTTGATATAATTATGTTAGGAAATTGTATATTTATTGTGGAAAATGTGTAGAAATTGTTTAGAATTTGTGGAAATTTGTATAGGATAAGAAAATTTGTTAGGAAAATATGAAAATAGAAAATATTTTATGAAATTAGGGAAATAGAAAATATGTTAGGAAATTAGGAAATTAGAAAATATTTTAGGAAAATAGGAAAATAAAAAATATGTAATGAAATTATTGAAATAAGAAAATATGTTAGGAAATTAGAAAATACGTTAGGAAAATAGAAAATATGTACGGAAATTAGAAAATTCTAAACTCTATTTTATGCATAATTAATATATGTTTGTATTTGTGAATTTGCTGTGATATTTTTTGTAAAGTGCTTTATGTAGTTCCGATTGAGTGAAATATGTTCATATTTCATAACCGTTTATGCGAAGTTATTCGAATTGATTAACTTCGTATAATGAAATTCAATGAAAAACCTTATACCCGTTTGAGAGTTAGTGAATCGGGTTGATTGACTGACTCTTGAATTTTCCATTTATTCGGACAGTTTGAGGGTGCGCAACTATGTGTTGTGGAGTTGGCGATCTATGAGGTTAGGTTTCGATTGTGGCAAATTCGGTTTGTATCCCCTCAATGTTCTCCGAATGCATACTAAATATTTGTTTATAATATCTACGTCGTGCATTTGGGGAACTGTAGAGAGATGCTGCCCAAATTTCCCTCGATCGAAACTTAGCCTCGTAGGTCGCAAACTACAAAGCACATAACACGCACTCTCGAATGGGAAATGGTCAAATCACAGGAGGCATGAGGAGACGAGTTGCTTTTAATTTTAACTTGTTCTAATTACGGGACAATGTTAATTCAATTACTTACGTTGACTCTATGTTGTGAAAGCAGACACAATGGACAGAGGCTTGATAAAAATTTGGATAGATCTTCTTATCAGTATTTGGATGGGATCGACAGCTTCATTGCCTTTGCACGTAGTCATTGCAGTGATGAAAGATGTATCAGGTGTCCGTGCCATAAATGTAACAATTTCAGTTGGATGTCGTTGAATGAGGTCCAAACTCATATGGAATGGAATGGGATCGTACACAACTAAACTAATTGAAACTATCACGGTGAAGAAATATTTTCCGCATCGACAGCTTCGGTTCCCGTGACCCGTCGAGACGAAAAGTGCTTTGGATGGACGATGTGATAATGATCAAGTCGTTGAGTTATTAACCGATACTTTTCTTCACGAATCGGATGATATGGACGATGAGGCGCCCAGGTTTCAACCTAAAGACTCTGAGCTCCATTACGAGAGATTGTTGAAAGAAGCTCAGTGCGAATTGTACCCCAGTTGTAAATCCTTTTCGATTCTAGGGGCAGTTGTGGAGTTGATGCACATGAAAGTTGAGTATAATCAAACGAACAAGTATTTTGATCACATAATGGACATCATCATCCGAATGCTCCATGAAGAAAACCGTTTGCCCAAAGATCATTATAGCACGAATAAGCTATTGAAGGGCCTCAGTTTAGGGTTTATCAAGATCCATGCATGCAAGAACAACTGTGCATTATTTTACAGTGAATTCGAGCAGCTTGACAAATGTCCCGTGTGCAATGAGCCTAGGCTTCAAAAGAACAAGATTCCGAACAAGGTGTTGCATTATTTTCCACTGAAGACAAGGTTACAAAGTTTCTACATGTCGTCCCACACATCCCGTGATATGAGGTGGCACAAGGATGAACGCATTGATGATGATGTACTTAGGCATCCGGCCGATGGAGAGGCTTGGAAGAAATTTGATAAGATGTATCCCGAGTTTGCCGCGGAGCAGAGAAATGTCATATTAGGGCTCGCTACTGACGGGTTTAATCCATTTGGGAGTTTTGCAAAGCCCTATAGCACTTGGCTGGTGGTTATGGTTCTGTATAACTTGCCTCCTTGGAGATGCATGAAGAAATAATTCACAATCCTCAGTACTTTGATATCGAGGCCCAAATCGCCGAGTAATTCCATCGATGCGTATTTTGGCCGTTGATTGACGAGCTCGTGGATCTGTGTGAAAATGGTGTCCAAACATACAACAAGTACAGTGGAGAAATATTCACTCTACGAGCGACCGTAATGTGGACAATTAATGATTTTTCTCCTTCTGGTATGTTGTCGGGATGGAGCACCAAGGGCTATCTTGTTTGCCCAATATGTGGATCAAACACAACGTCCTTTTGGCACGCATCGAGGTATGCTACTTGGGTATGAGAAGGTTTCTGTCATGGGATCACCGATGACGAATGCAATCTGACTCATTTGATGGTAAATCAGAGTTACGAGCTCGACCAAGGGAGAGATCCGGTGATGAGATATTGTCCAAACTGAACAGTATACATGACTTTGTCACACGAGGACCAAAACCAGCTGAACAAGAAAATTGGACAAAAAAGAGCATATTCTTCAGGTTGGCGTATTGGTCGAAATTGAAAATCAAACACATCGCGGATCCTATGCACATCGAGAAGAATGTTTCCGAGAGTGTTGTGGGAATGACTTTACCCATTGAAGGCAAGTCAAATGACACAAAAAAGACTCATTTGGGTATGCAAGAAATAGGGATTCAGCCTAATTTGTTTCCAAAAGTTGTCAATGTCAAATACATCATGGCTCATCCAAGTTATACATTTACGCCGGAGAATAAGAAATTTTTTTTTAAGTGGTTGCAGGGTGTGAAATTTCCCGACGGGTATGCTGGCAACATATCCCGAAACGTTAGTACCGACGGTGGGACCATGTCTGGTATGAAGAGCCATGACTATCATGTTTTGCTACAACGACTCATTTCAATTGGTATTCTGCCCTTCTTGGAGTCTGGTGTTGTTTAGACGATAGTTTATTTGTCTGAATTATTCCAAATACTATGTACTAGATCATTGGTAAAGGCGAACCTCAAAGCAATTAACGAGGATATTGTCTATATCATGTGCCAGCTAGAGCAAATATATACACCTGCATTCTTTGATGTAATGGTGCACCTACTAATACATCTACCGGATGAGGCAAAGCTAGCTGGCCTGGTGCATTATCGTTGGATGTACTCAATCGAAAGGTATAACGTATTCCTGCTGTTTGATAATATTTCCTTATTATCATGTATATATGTGAATCATAATGTATATTTCCTTGCAGAATGTTAGGTACGTACAAGCGGTACGTTCGCAACAAGACACGTCCTAAAGGCTCTGTAGCGGAGGCGTACATTGCAAATGAAGCACTGACATTTTGTGCAATGTACCTTCAGAATGTTGAAACTTCCTTCAATAGGGCCTCGTGCAACGACGACGATGATCAACGTCTAGAGACCCTATTTGTATTTGCCCAACCCGCACGACCATTCGGCACTGGTCCAATCTCGGAGCCGTTCACCAATAGCAACATGGAGGTGGCTCATTGGTTCATATTGAACAATTGTGGCGAAGTCTGGCCCTTCCACGAGCAGCACGAGGCGTTGATGAATGCCTAATATCCTTCAAATTTGGAAGAAATGGACAAACAACTGTTTCCACGTTGGTTTTCCGAGCATGTAAGTCACAAATTTTAATGTCTCAATTTCTTAAATTGTTTTTAAGTATACCAATTTCTTAAATTGTTTTTAAGTTTACCAATTTCTTAAATTGTTTTTAAGTTTTCCAATTTCATTTCTTGTGTGTATTTTACCAGATGGCACAGCTGAAAGATGACAACTCGCCAAATGAAAATAAAGAATTAATGCAGCTGATCATTGGCCCATTTCGAGGAGAAATGTACGTTGGTTGTCACGTTAACGGAGTTAAGTTCGTGTGCACATAACGAGACGATAATTTGTCTACGTAAAATAGCGGGGTCTTCGTGCCGGGGGATGGGAAAAATACAGATACGGGGTTCTACGGCAGATTGTTAAGTGTGGTTAAGTTGTTATACGCAGACCGCAAGGAAGTCATCTTGTTCAAGTGTCATTAGTTTGATACGAACCCAAGTATCCCAAGCAGTGTCATTAAAGATCAGTTATGTACCTTTGTCAATACAAACACCCGGTGATTTGAGAGTGATCCCTACATCCTCGCTAGTACGGCGAAACAAGTATTCTATGTGGATGATACAAAAGCTGGTGTTGGTTGGACAGTAGTTGAGATGGTGAATCATAGAAATATTTGGGACATGGATGATCAATACCATGAATAATATGGGGAAACAGACGATGACCAAATTTTTTACCAGGTGGATTCCTCGGCATCCACCCTAAACGTGGATGGAGTACGGACCAACGACATCATCCCACCGATTGCGATTGATAGCATTTTTATTGATCTCGGGGAATTAGAACAAATTGAAAGTGATTATGAGGAATCAAGTACTGTGCACATCTCGGATGACGAGCGTGATTGGGAGGGGGAGAGCAAATCCGACACCGAATGAAAGTTGTAAATAAATGGTTTCATTTATATATGTAATATCCATCTTCAAATCAATAAGTGTGATTTATATGTATGTTTTATGATTTCATTCACAAAAGTTTCAATTAATCTTTTATGTACTAAAGCCACAAACTTTGATGTCCTCATCCCTGATTCGGCTTCCCAACATTTCATCTTACTTGATAAAATAATGTATAGAATTTTGGAAAAAATGGGTAATAACATTTGCCCGACGAATATACTTGTACATTCATCGGGAAAAGGCTTCTAATATCACGTGTTTCTCTATTTGTTGGGCAATTCCCGAAACTGGAAATGTATGCTCGACGAATATTCATTTATCTTCGTCGGGCCATATATACCAGATTAAATTTACATTTAATTATTAAATAATTTTTTTAAATTACTTACGAAATGAAATGGACCGATCTAACCGTCCACATTTATTGCACGTACTCATAGATCGCCTATGTGAAAAATTACCCGATTTGGAAATCCCGGGATTAGGTAACGGTGCGCAACGTTTCAACGGTTACACAACGTTTCTTCACAATCGTCAGGCTTGAAATCCTCAAAACATCAAGATTTTCGACCGGCAAGATCTAGACACGTAAAACCATAAAATGAACGGTTATATCGGTCAAATTCAACTGTTTGAATATCAATAGGACCAAAACTTCGAAAAATGTATTGAAATTTCCTTCCAAGTGTTTAAACTCCTTGATGAATATGCTTGTTTTACGATTTTCAATTACTTACGAAATGAAATGGACTGATATAACCGTCCACATTTATTGCACGTACTCATAGATCGCCTATGCGAAAAATTACCCGATTTGGAAATCCAGGGATTAGGAAACGGTGTGCTACGTTTCTACGATTACACAACGTTTCTTCACGATCGGACGACTTGAAATCCTCAAAACATAAAGATTTTCGACGGACGATATCTAGGCACGTAAAGCCACAAAATGAACGGTTAGATTGGTCAAATTCAATCGTTTGAATATCAATAGAACCAAAAATTCGAAAAATGTATTGAAGTTTCCTTCAAGTGTTTAAACTCCTTGATGAATATGCTTGTTTTACGATTTTCAATAATTTACGAAATGAAATGGACCAATCTAAACATCCACATTTATTGTACGTACTCATAGATCGACTACACGAAAAATTACCCAATTTGGAAATCCCAGGATTAGGTAACGGTGCGCAACGATTCAATGGCTACACAACGTTTCTTCACGATCGGACGACTTGAAATTCTCAAAACATCAAGATTTTCGACGTGTGAGGTCTACAGACTTACAAGGAACCATTGAACGGTCAATTTTTTAAAATTCCATCGTTTGAATTTCAATTGAACCAAAACTACGAAAAATCCATTGAAATTCACAAACTTAACGATTGAGGAACATAAGCTCCGAAAAACATGACGATAACGACCGATGGGGCTTTAGGCATGTAAAACCAAAAAGTGAACGGTCCCGATCTTGAAAATTCTATCGTCGAACCTTGTTTTTATATCAGTCATAAACTCAACAACATAAGAATTTAGCCTGACAAAGTTAATTATTCGCCGGGCAATATATAAGTAGGCGTCGGGCAACTTAAAAAAATGCGCACTTTTTTTTTTGCGAAAATTTCAAAAATTCCGCCAAAATTTTCACGAAAACTCAAACTTACCGAGTATATTTGCCGACGAACTTTAAACTTTTGACCCGACGAATATCCACCGTGTTTTGTTACCCGACGAATTCATTAAAATATTTCCCGACGTAGTATTCATCAGGCAAGGTTATTCAGACTGATAAGTTGCGACCGACTCTTCTTCTTCTTCCTTCTTCTTCATTTTCCTCGTTGTCTCCCCACCGCCACCTCTCTACAACACAGACCAGACCTCGTCTCTGGAGGTTGCCGGCATCCAATACCACTCCCACCCTTTCTCTCTCTCTCTCTCACTCAGCTACCGCAGCTCTCTCTCGCGTCGCCTCTCTCTTGCCGATTCTGTCTCGCCGCTGCAGCTATGTCTCACCGGCAATCATCTCAAGGTCGAACTCGTTCTCCCTCTCTCTCTATTGTTAATGTGGATTGGTTATTGTCAATTTTGATTGTTTATATTTTAATTTTAGTTTGGATTGAAATTTCAATTGAAATTTGGTTTAGATATTATGAAATTGTATTGAAACTAGAATTGAAATTTGGATTGGATTTTGGCAGATTGTGCATTTTTCCCAAATTTGTAGATTGGGAATTTAGGGTTTTTACTTGAATATTGTGAATTTGGATTGGATTGGAATATAAATATTTGATTTACTAAGTTTGTTTGGATTTAGTAAATTAGGGTTAATGTTGATGATTTGTTGAAATTTTGATGTTTGGTATAATGTTGAAATTGGTATAATGTTATGAATTTTGCATATGATTTTTGTTATGATTTTGGATATGAATTTTATGAATTTTGGATATTTGAATTTAAAAAATTTTATGTGAATTATTGGTATGGTGTAGGATATGTGAATTTTGGATATGTGAGTTTTATAAATTTTGGATATGTGAATTTTATGATTTTGGATATTATTATTGTATGTTTTGATTCATTTGTAAGTTTGATTTTATTCCCGAAATTTGGATTTAGAAATTTATGTATAATGTTGTGAATTTTGAGTTTAGTAAATTAGGTTTAAGTTTGATTGGATTAATTAGTATTTTAGGTTTAATTTTGGTTTGTGTTGGTTTTATTTTAAAAAATTAGAATTTGGTGGTTTTAGTTTTTAGATACCAATTTACTAATTTTCAATAAAAAAAATTTGTTTTATTTATTTTTTTATTATTCAAATTAAAAAATGTTGGTTAATTTTATATGTGGTTTTGTTTTTATTTTGTGAATTTAATATTTAATATTAAAAATGTTTGATTTTTTTTTATTAAATTCAAAATATTTTGGTTAATTTTATATTAATTATTTTAAATTTCTTATTATAGATATCGCATCGCACCTAGATCACATCTTGGACCCGCCCCAGCCCTGATCCCGTTGTTCATGCGGCGGAAGAGGCAACCTCTGCCTCGGTAGCCTCCACAACGGCGTCCGTTCAGACACCGATATCGGATCATCAGCGACCCGGTGCGCGATCGGCTCGTCGACAGCACAGCAAGAAACGGGGGGAACCTAGTATCGACACCCAACCACAACATGACGACGCCGGAGCAGATGAACCGGAGACTGTTATCGGAGCACTCCCTGAGGGTAAGTTGATTATTTTGTTTATTTAAACAACCGTTTTTATTTGTTACTCATATTATGTACGAATGTTCATCAAATTTGCAGGGAAGTCAGTGAACGTGCGCGGGATCAACCGGGGTTTGACATCCCAGCGGATTTGCAGGACAACGAATGCAAATATTCCGGTGGTGTACGTGCCTCGCCTCCGGACAGTGGCCGTAAAAATCCACAGTCTGGTGGTGCATGATATGGGCGCGATTCTTAGCACCAAATCCCTGATGATGAGGGATGCTTTTAGGAACCAACCCTCGGAGGAGATCACGCGTTGTTGGAGAGAGTTATCAGTACGTATTTCTCCATTTTTTACATTATTTTCATTATTTTTAATTATTTCACTAACTTTAATAATTTATTACAGATCAATTTTTAGTTCAACTTGGAGGACACCGACGTCAGTAAATACCTGAGAAACCACTAGCAGTTACAGTACGTCGACTAGAAGTACGAGCTCCACAAGTACTACAAAAGCTGGCCTTCCCCGGAAGAAGCTCGGGCAAATCCTCTAAAGGAGTTGGACGGACCGAAACTGGAAGGGTGGCTGTGGTTGTGCGACCATTGTGTGTCCCCCAGCTATGTGGTACGTACTATCCACCTAGTTAAATTATTTATTTTTATTTTATGTTATTTTTCATTTGAAAATATAATTATTGTTTTTACTAATGAACTGCGAAAATCGGTTGTCAATACATCAAACCGGGGAGCGAAGAATTTTAACCACCACGGGTTGTCGCGATCCTTACCGGCCTGGCAGGAGGATCGGCTTATCGCCGGGTCGATGTTCCCAGAAGTGGATGCCTGGGGCAAGTGTACACTAGTCGGGGCAACCAAAAGGCTGACAATATTCACGTAAGTTTATTTTGTTGTAGATTAAACATTAATTTTTAATTTGATAATTATATTTCTATTTAATATTTTTTCGAATTTGTAGGCGACGATGGAGCAAGACATCCATCAGACACAGACTGAGCTGACGCAACAGCATCCCGAAGTGTCGTTGGAGCAGCAGCTACTAGATCCCTAAAGGTCGATCGCCATCCTAGAGCGACGACTTGGTAGGCGTCCAAGGAAGATTGTCCGGGGGGCGAGCGACCGGATAGTTCGGGATGTCTGCAGTCGCTCTTCGAGTTCTTCTCGGGGAGCCAATCCCAAGGAGATGTCGGAGCTCAAGAGAAACTTTGAGACCTTGTAGGCCGAAAAAGAGGAGATCAAGGCCCAAAACCATCAAATCAAGGCCGCCCTCGCCAAGGTGCTTGACCGCTTGGGAGAGCGTGAGCTAGATGAGCTTCTGTTACAACCTCAGCCCCCTGCCCAACAGCCCGCCCAAGACCTCGACCACCCCGACCCATCGCCAATTAGTTAGAACTTAATATGTAAAACATTACTTTAGCTTTAATTATGTAAAAACATAACATTATTTTTTATAAATATTTTTTTATTTTCATTTGATTCGTTTTATTATTTTAATTGTATTTTTTAAAAATATTTTTATTTTAATCAAATATATATTTATTTAATTAAATAAATTATTAACTTTTTTTTAAAATATTATGCTTTTGCCCGAAGTACAATCATTTCGTCGGGCAAAGTAAGACAATTTGGTATAAACCCGCCAAATTTCTGTATCTTTTCCCGATGAAACACGTTCGTCAGCCAAAAGTTTTTGATTTTTGGATTGCTCGACAAATCCTAGGCAACGAATGGATCCGTTGGGCAAGTTTTAAATTGCTCGACAAATTTACTGTTTTCTTCGACTAACCTCAAGCCCGACGGCGGTGGGCTGACGAACATTGCTCGACGGACATTACACAACGAAGGATTGCCGGGTTTAAAGTTACCCGACGAATAGTGAACGTTGCTCGACGAATATGTTTCACCGAACAAGCCTATTTTTTTTGTAGTGTCTGTAACTAGAAAGTTTCCAGCAGTGAAGGAGAGCATGCCTTTTCTTATAATTGTAAATTCAATAGGGTGGTGATCGAGGACTACAGTAGCGAGGGCAGATGATGGAAACGGAGTTGGGGATTGCTATATTTCTTAGTAGCATCATCATTTTGATAGTTAAGAGAGTTTAATGTGGGATTAAGAACTTTCTTCATTATGAGCTTTTTTGGAACATTTATAGAATGAGAATGATAACGAGACTTTTTTAAAGTGAATTTTTTTTTGGATAAATAAAGTAAACTTATTCATTATGTGACGGGAACTCAAAATTATAAAGTGACAACAATTTCCGATTAACTTTGATTCTTCATTACTTCTTCATTAGGGCATGTCCCAATCGTATGTACGTACGTGGATGTAAGGTTTCTTTTACATAATCTTGTTGGTATAAGTCATCGTTGACTACTAAGACGAGGAAATTGATGCTTTCTTGTTCTCTTGGATGCATTCAAAAATTCCCATGTGCCATGTCGATATGGTTAATTCCTCGAATTATCTCGGCTCCAAAGTTGTAAATTATCTCATGATTTAGCATGATTATTGAAATGGGCTTCGTCATTAGTGAGGATGGGCTATCTCCGACAGGTTTGGAAAAGCAATAAGAGCATCTCCAGCAAAGTCTTTATAAAAAAGTTAAATTCTAATTAAAATAGTTGAAAAGTTATTTTAACAAACTACTTTAAAAATGTTTACTCCAACAGTGTTCCCTATTTTGGCAAATTTTAAATATTTTATTATTTGTTTCAAGTGTTGAATATCCTCAATTTATTATTTTATTATTTATGAAATTTATGCAATTGTGAGGAGATAGGAAATCCCTATTTTCTCTCTCATATTTGTTAAATTTAGGTATTCAAAACCCCCAAAATTACAAAAGGGAACTGATTTTGGCACTCCACAAATTACTTTTTGCACCAACTTCTTTATTTTAATGTTTTCTTATTTTTTTTTATGAATCAAACTTCCAAACTTACCGAGGTCTCTATTTTTTTAATCATGTACATATGCAATAAAGTGTCCATATAATTCAAGTAACCTATAACTGTCATTATACTTTAATGGCACAATCATAATACTCATAATTATGAAAATAGAAAGCTGGAGAGATATGAAGCGGAAGAGTAGGGATTTTCGAGGTAAAATAAGAAGTTCCAAATGTTTTATATAAACAAAAGAAATAAAAATAAAATATATCAAATTAAAAATGAAGAGGGATAAGTTTGAAAGTTTGATTCATGAAAAAATAAGAAAACATTAAAGTAAAAAAGTGGAGTACAACAAGTAATTTGTGGAGTGTCAAAATCAACTCCCTAACAAAATTCTAAAGTAGGGGATGGAATAGGGGCTCTGCTGAAACCCTTTTTTCTTTGAAAATTCCTAAATTAACTAAAAAATAATGTTTTAGAAATTCGGCTGGAGATGCTCTGACTTCTGGACAAAAATAAGGGAAAGAGATGTTCTAGTAAGTTGAATAATATTTTATCTGTACTTAATCACGCAAGGGTCCAAACAACAGAATTACTAGCTTGGATGAGAAAAAAATGAAACAATTCACAAGAAAATTGATAAAATAATTAAGTGCAGCAAAAATAATATCAATGCATATATAATACATATATATATATATATATATATATCAAAATGCTCAGAAATCAATCAGTTGGTTCCATAATAAGGAACAAACTACTCGATTGGACTCACTACATCATATAATATTACAATCTAATAGTTGACTTTGCAGTTCCTCATCCAAAGATTATTCCTACAAATTAAAATTCATCAAAGTCGGAAATCGTTTAGTCATTCGATTATTAGCAACAACATTTACTGTGTTATCCGAGGAACTCTGTTTGTTTATGTATGTAGCTATATATATTGTTAGATAGTCAAACGTTGATTACCAATTTGGATGAATTTTTGTAGCGATGATCTTTGAAGGATAAATTACAAAATCAACGGTTAGATTCTAATATTATATAATGTAGTGAGTCTAATAGAGTGATTGGTTGGAACCAACCAGTTAATTCTTGAATAACTTTCACATGATGTAAATGCGATCACATACACTGTGTACAAGCTAGCAGAGACGATGGGAAGACCACTCAACCCAAATTGAGATCAAATCAAGATTGAATAAGAAAAATCAATGATTCATTTTGAAAGGCTTAAAGCCTGAATTACATGATAGTGGCCTCTGCTGTAATTGGATGCTGATTGTATGTATACAATTATTGGGACAAAACACATGCCTTCGTTGTATTCATTCAGAGTCCTCATTTGCTTGATGACCCTTGGAAACCCTTCAAAAGAGTTTTTTTTTCATTAATAAGATGACTGTAAATTGCAAAATAAGTTAAATGAAAATAGTTTAATAATAAATCTTGTGTTAACAACCTCTAGGGATTATAATCCTTTATGCACTCCACTAGCCATTGTTGTCCAAACAACCATTATTTTTTAAAATACAATTTGATATCTAAATTTGAAAAAATGACTTATAAATTTAAAATAAGTTTCATAATAAATTAATTTGTTCTAATTAATAACACTATTTATAAATTATGCTTCAAGCGTCTATCCTTGTTAATTAATTAGAGTGGCCTCTCACGGGCCTATCAAAATTCAAGTAAATAATTACAGAAAAAAGAGACCCTTTGACCAGCTTGTTCTATTGGAATTCTTTATTAAGTTTGTATAAGCTGGGAATTATTGACAGACAAAAATGTCAAAATTTCAGATGCAAGTTCCACGCGTTTCTTATCCATGGAATGTTCTTCTTCATTTTTTTTTTCACAATAATTTTCTGCTCTGGTCTCAAAAACAGCCATATATTAATATGCAAAGTCCTCCTTTATTTGCAGTCTTATGATCTGGGTAGGCAGCAACTTTGCATTGAAAATTGGTTCTCTTTAACCTACCTAACAAGCCAAAAGGGTTATGAGAAAAATATCCACGTAATTAATTTATGTGGTGAGAAAGAATGATGATTTAAATTAGAATTAGAATAAGTTTACGGTTTAAATCTTTCTAATATAACTTAAAAAAGATCACGAGGAAGTCGAATTCATTCCCTTACGCATATTATGTATTCAATGGCCCTATTATACGTTAATCCATATTTTGTTTTCTATTATAAATTAATGAGATTTGTTTAGGGAAATTCATCTTCTAACGTGGAAAAAAGAAATAATATGACCGTTTTGCAAATGAATATTAAACATGAATGGAAATCCATACCGGTCTCCAATGATCAAATTGTTGAAGTCAAAGGTCAATAGAACCAGCCCACTATTTTTAGTTGGGAATTTGCTCTGTGGTGGAAATTTATAATAAGCATCATCCACTATCTTTACTTGCTTTATTAATAGTTTAATTATTAGTTTTAATAATCTCATTATGAGTATCATTTGTGCTCTATGGTCAGACGCAAAATTTTAAAAGGTAGGGTTATCTCAAGGATTTTTTGTTAGGAGAAGGGTGTGGTGATCCCTTAATTAGGATCTTGTGTACAACTATTTTGTAGGCAACAAAAATTCGAATATGGAAACTTAATTTTAGAATGGTTCGAGTTATTAACGCTTTATCCTTACACACTCCTATATAAATGCAGTGAGAAATGCACGAGTAGTGAAATAAAATGCACAAAAAAAGGTATATATATGTTAATCTATTATTTATTTTTTTATATAATGATATTGAAGGTGGGAGGTTATATCGATCTCGTCCTTTATAAAAATCGAATCTGAAATCTTCATCTCATATTTTACGAAAATCGAACCCGAAATCTCTCACATAACATATGAATAGTAATGCCATTAGTCTATTACTTTACTCTTCCATTTTTGTGGAAAACGTAAAAATGAATCAATAAAATGCAATAACACAAATTACGCTACCCTGATTCCAATCCACACATATCTTCAAAGCAAAACCTAAACATCAAAAAATAAAAATGTGATGTGTCCTCCTTTTTTGTTTTTCCACTTATTTCTAGTAGCATCAAGAAAGCCTTAGTTTATATTCACAAAATTGGCACACATAAAAGAGACGAGGCCTGCCCGACCCGATTGAGACATATAATAATAATAATAATAATAGTACTTTTCCATCGTCACATCTTATCCAGAAAGTCCAATGATTCCATTGTGACTTTTCTAAGCTTATTATGACCACCACTGGCTTAAAGTCACCACCCCAACCCCAGCCTCACCTTTACTAGGAATTTATGATCACTCATCAAATTGAAAATAAATTATTGGATAAATAATATAAAACAAATAAATATAAAATAGGAAAAGAAAAAGAAAAAGGGAAAGGGGCAAATGGACTTTTCGCAATGTGTGACGTGTACAAGAATACAGTATACTGACCGTATGAGGAGCTATGCGGTTATGCCTAAGCACCTGTTCGCGCGTTAAGTCCACGTGGCGCGTGAGCTGGTTGGATTGAACTAGTTCGGCGAAAAAGCATTCTAAACTTGGCAACAGCTTTATGATAGAACAGCAAATAAAAAGGCTGAGCAAAATTGGAAAGCATTCATTTTGGTAAAGAAGAGAAAGAGAGAGAGCGAGGGTACCAAACACATTTGGTTTCTTTCCTTAAGAGACTCAGAATTTCGTCAGCTTCTTAGGGTTTCGAATTTTCTACCTATCCAAACAGGAAACCATGGCGGTTGAATTTTCCACGAAAGTGAGTTGTGGGTTGTCTTTTTAGTTGCGATTCTGTTAGTTTTAATCGATAAGCAGAGGGAAAGTTTATTGCTTTACCAGAAAGTCATAGAGAGAGAGAGAGAGAGGGAGAGAGAAAGATGATAGTAGCGTCGTCGTCATCGTCGTCGTCTTCAGCGACAGTGGCTGTGGAGAAGGCGACGAGCGATCTTCTGATAAGCCCTGATTGGACTATGAACATAGACATCTGTGATTCCGTCAATTCCCATCATTGGTAACATATGTGCTTCTAAGTTTTGTGCTTTCCTTTTTTGGTTTTGTTTTTTTCTTTTTGTTTTGGTTTTCTGAGTTGACTTTAATTCCCGTCAGCTTAGGGTTTCTGATTGATTGGAAATTATTTTCTTTGTACTAGCATCAGTTTGATATTATCTGCCTAATACCAATAAATTTGTTCTGGATTGTTTGTCTCTGTGTGTATGCTTGCGACTCTGTGTCTGTCTGTGTGTGTGAGAGAGAAAGAGGGAGAGAGAGATTGAGTTTAAGCTTTTGAATCAAATACCTATTGTTCTTGAATTACTTTATATGCTTTCTGTATACAGTTGAATTGAATTTCTGAAGTATGCCAATTATTAGATTTCTTAATTAATTCCAGAAACAGATGAAGAAATTAGAAGAGGCGGATAATACTTTCAGAAAGAAAAAATAAAATAAATTATATAGATGTGTATCTGGCGAAAATATGGTTTTTAATAAAAGAACAATTAAAGGAGTTTAATAAAATAAATATGTTTTTTTAGTTTCCTCCATGTTTCTGGATTTTCCCTTTTTGGGAGCTGAAACAATTAAAGGAGTTTGCATGCTTTGTAGGAAATTCTGTTCACGGTTTTGTAGGAATGTCTTCATGCTTGTAGTTTTAGCATAGGCAGATTTATGTATTTTTCTCTCAATGTTATTGACAATCAATTTATGTGATAGGTTTGTTGAATTACCATCACAGTTATGGTTTGTTTTAAGTTGTCCTTTTCATGTTCTTTTATCAGATTTCTTCTTTGTGCTTGTTTATTGATGGTCCGTATGTAATTTCTCAGGCAGGCAAAAGATGTTGTAAAAGCTCTAAAGAAAAGGTTGCAGCATAAGAGCCCCAAAGTTCAATTTCTAGCCTTAACGGTACTTTTTACTGGAAGCCATGAATCCTCTTCCCCTTGCAATTTGAACCATCTCCACACACACAGAGATATATATGTTATGAGGGATCTGAACTTTCTTTACTTTTGGTTAATTTTGGACTATATCTACTTCTGTAGCTTTTGGAAACAATGGTGAAGAATTGCGGTGATTATGTCCATGTTCAAATTGCAGAGAGAAATATACTGGGCGAGATGGTGAAACTTGTGAGAAAGAGGGTAAGCCTTGAAGCTGTAGTTGTTTAGCAGGGTATTTTGAGCTAGGCACACATTTTGGTTCTGTTTTTTCAATATTTTTTTTTTCTTTCATATTTCGTTGGAGCTTCTCTTTACTTTTCATCAATGATGGATAGCTCGAGTCTTTGGAGACCAGGTCATGTATTGCAATATGGTGCACTGGAAGTCTGGAACTTCTCTAGCATATGATTAACAAGCCAGATGCCCTTTAAAATGATTTATCTCAGGACTTTGTTACCCTGGGTTTTTATTCACAGTTCCTTACAAGTTTGCATTATCTGGTGAAAGTTTTTTACCTGGTCTCTTAACCTGACTCTGATCTGCACAAATTTTTTGATGGTGTAATTTTGCATAATCCTGCAAGCTTTTTTCTTTTCGGTGTGTGCGTCTGTGTTTCTTGTTAGAATGATCAAGGTTCAGGTGGCCTGTTTTCAAGGCCTCTCTATGTCTATTGTGGGTTTAAACACAAATTTTGAGTTTGATGTCGTGTGTTGGCGATGGTCCAATGTTTTTTTCATGCTTTGATGACATGTCTTCTATGCATGACCTTGTACTGCATCTTTTTTACCGCTTGTGTGTGGAATACATCAAAGTGTCTTGTCTTTGTTCAGCATTATTGGTTGTTGGACCTTCTTTTCCCTATTGATGGACATAATTCTTTTCAATGCTCTATTCAACCTATTTTTCCCATTGTTCTATTGACTATAATTTTCCCTGTTAACTTTTTTTTTGGTTTGGTATATCCTTGTCACTTGAAACATATATATATGGATGGAATTTCAGGCAGATATGCAGGTACGGGAAAAAATCTTGATATTGCTGGACTCTTGGCAAGAGGCATTTGGTGGGCCTACAGGAAAACATCC
Source organism: Oemleria cerasiformis (assembly GCA_037349345.1). Taxonomy (NCBI): domain Eukaryota; kingdom Viridiplantae; phylum Streptophyta; class Magnoliopsida; order Rosales; family Rosaceae; genus Oemleria; species Oemleria cerasiformis. Next base: position 16,133,381 of record JAZGTL010000008.1, on the reverse strand, counting down.
TCAGTACTATTGGGCATGCGAGGAACTAAGGGTATGCTATCTGGTTTAACCTTTTGTGTTTAATGATTGTCTTCTTCCAAGTTTGGTATTGATAATTGAGGGGCAATACCAAATCAAGATACTGAATATAATCAGATGCATATCTCTTGTTGTACCCAATTAAGGAAAGAATGGCAACCCTTCTGTATTTGACAACCTGATGAGATATTATTTAATAACCGTGCACTGCATGAATGACACCGTGCACTGCATGAATGACAGCGTTCCGGAGTATATTTTCCTAAGCATTCATTAGAAGCTGCTCCAATATTTACACCACCCGTTGCCCATACAGCACTGCGACATGCTCATGCTGGATATGGAATGCCTAGCAATTCCTCAAGAAGGCTTGATGAAACGATGGCTACAGAAATGGAAAATTTAAGGTGAGTTTGACTATGTTTTCGATTCCCTATTGGTCATTACTGTTTCTTTGGCGATGCATTTGTTATCGCGTTTTAAAGAATCACTTAAAAATATATATCTTCTACTCATTCCTCCGTTTGTTTTCTGTTGTTTAATAATTTTAGTTCGTCGGGCCTGGATTCTATGAGGAATGTTATGGATCTCCTGGGTGACATGCTGCAAGCTGCGAATCCTAGTGATCATTTGGTATGACCGTATGAGGAATATTGAGGTTTTCAATTTTTCCCTCATAACTCATGGGTAAGATGCTTACTTTTCATTTCTGTGTTTGTAGGCCATGAAGGATGATGAAGTGATAGTCGAACTTGTCAACCGGTGTCGTGCCAACCAGAAAAAACTGATTCAGATGCTTACTACAACTGGGTCAGTTAGCATTTAAAATCATCTTTTTGTTCATGTGCAAGGGCTTAAAACATTGAATATTTAACATCACACTTTTTGGGTAATGTGCAGAGATGAAGACCTTCTTGCTCGGGGTCTCGATTTGAATGACAGTCTGCAAATTTTGCTTGCAAAACATGATGCTATAGTTTCTGGTTTTCCTTTGCCAACAACTCAGGCTACAAGTTTTAGTTCCCAACCAACTGAAAAGTCTGAATCCAGTTTCAAGCAGGCTGAAGTAAAAGACTCTAGCACAAGCAATTCTAGTCCAAGACCTAATTCTACTGTCTCTACAACTGTTGGTACAATGACAAGGCTCCATATTGATGAAGATGAAGAAGAAGAAGATGAATTCGCACAGCTAGCTCGAAGGTTGTGTATAACTGACCATCTTTTTCTGTTTTCTATTTTCTTTTTTCAGGTCATAGAAATACTTTTTCTTGTGTGTGCACTTTCCACCATTGCGCATACCTAGTATCTTGCCTAAACCCTTATTCTATGGATGCAGGCATTTTAAACCACGGTCAACGCCTCCTCAAGGCACATCTAGTGGAAATAGTGATGGTTTGGCTTTGGTGACCACTGAGAGCACATATCCATCTTCCTCACCAACCACCACATCTGTCCCAAACAACGCATTAGCTCTGTCTGATCCACCACCACCAGTTAAAACTACGAAGGAGCAGGACATAATCGACCTACTGAGTATCACTTTATCAACAACAGCCGCCTCTCCCGACACCACCCCTCCTCACGCCCCAGCATCTAACCCTCAGACTGCTCCAGCATCTAACCCTCAGACTGCTCCAGCATCTAACCCTCAGACTGCTCCAGCATCTAATGGTAACATGCATCAGGCAGAGCATCATCCTGGTGTACAAGGGAATCCCTATCCTTCCCAATCCTACCCTGGAAATCCTGGGATGGCATCATCCTATAATAGCTACGTTGTTCCATGGGCACAACCTACATCCCAAGCACAATACCAACACCAACAACCACAGTTCCGACCCCCATCACAACCTCAACCACAGCATCAATTCCACGCACAATTTCAACCTCAATATCCTCAATACTCGTCTGGCTACCCTCCTCCACCATGGGCAGCTACTCCTGGATATTCGAACAACCAAAACCATGTGCCCACCAATACCCTTTCGACTCCCCGTGCCAACACAAGCTCACCTTTTATGCCAGCACAAGGAGACAGACCTTTGCAGCACTTTAATTCATTCCCTGCAAGGGGAATCAATGTGCCCGATAACAATGGAGGGTTTTCGGTGAACTCTGGTGCTAGGAGCCCTGCCCATGCAGGAGGTCAAAAGCCCTTCATTCCATCGTACCGTTTATTTGAAGATCTGAATGTGTTTGGCAATGCAGATGGAAAGTTTAAGATGACAAACAGCACTACATCGTCCAGCTTGTCGGGAGCCGCCGGCCAAGGAATGGTGGGTGGGAGAAAGTGAACGAGTGGCGCAAAGATTACAAAGCGGGACACAGCTATGTGAATATACTTTTGTATGTATAATGTGCATCATCTACCATTTTGGTATGCGTTTGAATTCTTTAGATTGGTACCACTCGTAGCTTCGCTGCTATCACTGATCACCAATTATGCCTGTAGCTTTCCAACATAATCCCTCCCTGCCTCTAAACTTTGTAGCATTCTCTTGATAAACTAAGGTCTTTCGTTATTCTGAAATTGAACTCTCAAGCCTTAAATCTGTCAAAATGCCTTCAATTTGCTCAGCTCCACAAAATGTTTGTTTTTATCCGGTTGCAATTACAGTCTCCTAGTTTCAAACTGAAGATTTAGAGAAACATTTATGTTGGTTTGGCATTTAATCATTTTCTCAACCGAGGTGCAGCAGAACTACTAACCATAGTGAGAAAAATGCCTTCCTAATTCCTTTCGATCGCAGAAAGAGTGGATAATTTTACTTTCATTTTTTCAAAAACCACTGGTTGAAACGAACAGGAAAAAGCTGATAAGCGAGATGGAAAACGAAGGAGAGGAGAGGAGATAGCAACTCAAACAAATTGATGAATTAATTACAAGTTACAATATGGTTAATAAAAGGGCAAAGCGGGCTACAAATTCAACAGAATACAAGATGAGCATGCAACACTAAGATTATGATCATTGAAGTGTGTTGCTTTTACAAATTGAACAAAGGGATATATGGGAATAAAAATGAACACACCAAAATGAGAAGAGAAGAAAGAAAAAATATTTACACGCATTTACCCTATATAACAGATTATTTTCCAGAGCCCCCAACTGTTATGCAGGAAATTATTCCCCACAAATGTGACCATCTACACCGGAGGAGGCTAATGAATGTTATAGCATACACCATTGGTAGACAGCACCATACCCAACGAAGCTTCCAGCCCAACCAATGACGACGGCAAAGAATTGGGACAGTGGAATATATCACACAATGGTCCAGATGCACCGAGCCATCTGCAACCGGCAAAGTCCATCCACTTGCACTGCCTTCCAATATGAAAGAAGCCTCATCAAACCCACGAGGATAGAAGAATTAGATTTAGAATCCTCATCTAGCTTGAGAGTTATCATCAGCATAGATGGATGCGCAAGCATCTGCGGCACCCGCAGCAAGCAGCACTTCATAGGGATGGAAGGCTAGGCAACTGACAGGACCAATCTTTTGTGCCATAAAGGAAGGGTAGTATCTTATGGTGCCTAATTGTTCACCCTCCAAACTAAATACTTTTATGAGCTGTTTGGCTGAGCCACTGGCAATGATTGGGGCATGTCTATGAACAGCTAAAGCTGTCAGTGAACCCCTGTGAGCTTCAATAGTGAGGTAGGCATCCCGGTCATTTCTGATGTCAAGGAACTGAATGTCACCAGCCTGAGAAGCACTTACAATCTGAATGAAGGCAAGAATATCAGATGTAAGCTTCACTTTTCAATAATAGATGTCAAATTAAGAGCTGCAAGTGTATGATCTACGAATAACCAAATTCAAATAGTGTCTGTCTATATACCTTAGCAGGATCCAGCCCTGGTTGAAAGCCAATCCCCACAACTCTTTCAACCCTCTGAATGTGTGGTCGCGTTGAACAGACAAGCCTAAGAATTACAAGTAGAAGAGAATTAAAGAAGCAGAAAGCACAAGCTTACCCAAATCAATCAATATCACATATGACGAGACAGATTAATGAAGAGCTAAGTTTAAACCCAGTAGCATACTATTTTATTTTATTTATGGAGTACAAATATCTAGTTCTGGCTTCTACGGTGCATACTGATGTTTATTAAGAGTCTGAAAGAAAATATTCATCCATCATAAATCTATATAGAGATATCTTAACAAATGAGTGTAGCTGACTCCAAAATTGAAGGAACAAAATGATCCATAAACACCTGTGTTGCTAGCAAATGCAGAGAAAAAGAATACACAACAGAGAATGGTGGATCCCCAAATAAAGATCCTCCAAAACAACCTTCCCATATTGCGCATATATTGCAAAAGTAAAATTTCAATGCAAACTGTTTAAACTCTACATATTCATGAGGAAGTTGTGCATCTAGCTTTGCAAAAGTAAATATCTGTAACCTATCCTTGGCTAACAGTTGAAACATTTTCATAAATATCATGGGGATTCATAATTTGAAAAATAGTGACAGTAACTTGAGCAGAATTTCACGTCTTATATTTGCCTCTTGTCTTATCAAGAACTTACATTTCAGGCGTTCGTACATCATACAGTCTGACAGAACCATCTATAAAACCAGCTGCAAGTTGACCACCGTGAACTTGAGAAGCAGACTACAAAAAAAATGCAGGATAGTCATAATTCCATTTAATTTTCTATAACCAACATTGTACATATCTAACAAAATCAATAGTTTCAACAGAGTACCTATCTAACAGAATCAAAAGCTTCAAAAAGTTCCAAATTTTTGTATAAAATCAATTACCAATTCCATAAGCAGATTGCACACAGCATTTGAGCAAGATTGGCTTTATAACCGAGTTGAACTAATTTAAGTGATGAAGCTACAATTCTTATAACTAAATAAAAAATAAAAAGTGATACACCTATAGTAGTTAATAGGTATCAAAAGTAAGATGAGGAGAGAAACTCACCAACGCTGAGATGCTACAATCTGATGAAGAAGGAATAGAATTAACAAGCTGTTCTTTATCAAGATCCCAAAGCATGATGGATGATATCTCACCAGAAGCATACTGACGCAGAAGTAACCAAAGCATTATTTACAATAATGAATATGCACTTTAACCAAAACAAAAATTTTCCTGCAGCCCTAATGCATTGCATCTTGAGGAAAGCAAGTACCAGATATCCAGATTGCTGTTGCCAATCTACAACAGCATTCACACTTCGCACGCCAGGTTTATGACCTTGAATTGAAGAAAATGCAGTGACAAGCTTCTGTTTACCCTTCACAGTATAATCTTTCCAAATTCGAATGTTTCCATCACCTATTATATGATCGCAGAAAAGGTGCAAAATACTTAGAAAGTTTAATAATACCCTCCTTGAGCAAGAAGCTAATCTTTCTACAGTATAGAATATTACTTGAAGCAGCAAGAAGCAAACTGTCATCAAGCTCATTCACTAGGCAGAGCTTGGAGATTCCTTTGTCAGGAAAATCATGGTTATCAAAGCTGTTGAGAAGTGTAGCCTCCTTCTGCTCTTGGTAATTCCACACCCTATAAGGAAAAAAAGGCCAAAATGTGAATGCAGTATCAAATTTATTCTGGACTGTGGACTGGGCATGATCAATCCATTCTAAAAAAGAAAGCTTTCCAAATTATGAACCAAATTCACATATATGAGCCGAAATTCAAGCTATAGTTACCTAAACCAATACATAACCTCATGGTTTGACAAAGAAAAAAAAAACAATAGGTCATTTCTTTATCCAAACAAGAGAGCAATCTTAATTCTGTCACTCAAGGAAACTAACGCATGAATCAAAAGGATATTCATACAACACAAAAAAAAGGATGATTTACTCAATGAGCACTAAGCAGTGCCACAATAAGGTCAAAGGGAACAGTCAACGGACGTCCATCGCACTATAAACCAAAACAAACATCTTTTCCAAATACAATAAGTGACAATAAGTTAATAAATCATTCCAGTACAGTTCTGTCTGTAAAAGTGTGTCATAAAGAGCCAAGAAAAAGGTGGATTAAATATAAGCCCTACTCTTTCATAAATGCATGCACACGACCTGACCAAATGAAGCCATACATTGCATGTAAATACTAAAGCTACTGACATGAAAATTTAAATAAGTGAAACCTACACACCTGATTCGTTCATTCTCGTCTGCCGCAATCACAATAGGAGAAAATGGTTTAAGCAAGATTGTTTTCGTACCGGTCTCAAATTTTGTGTCCCAGCTAGCAATCTGATTATTCAGCTTGTTAACAGCTGACCAAGAACATGGAAGATACATCAATTACATAACCAAAGCCTAAAAAAAGTATTCAATGAAAATAATAGATGACAAATCTAAAGGATGAGGTAAAAAAACCAACATGAGTGCTGGCATTTAGCAATGTGCTCCAGGGCAAATTTTTCTCTCTCCTCTCTTCTAGTTATTATTTCTTTACTGTCATCTGCCACAATGAGAAGTGGCTTGGAAAAGTGCCCACAACTCCAATTGTATATTGTTGATTGTGGAAAAAAACTGCGATCTGAGGCTCCAGAAGTTCCTCCAGAACCTAAAAGCGGATCAGCTAATCCAGAATCTGGACTCATTAGATGTGGCCTGAACTCTAAAGAGCAAACTCTCCGCATTGCAGGAAAGTAATTTGGCCGAGGAGGGCTGACAGGAGGAGTTCGGAATGTTAAAGGCAAATGACCTGTCAATAACAGTGTGTAACTATAGAACTAAGACTGGAAGGGAACAAATAGATTAAACTAACAAAAATAATAGTATGTATCCAAGCATCAAATGGAGCTAAATGCCTGGCAAAAATATAACTACCAACTCAAATTTTTGCCCCACATTTATCTCCATTGATGCCGGTCCCTGCAATTAATAAAAAGAAAAGGGGAATGATAGGGAACTCCCATATAGTTTTCATCATAATATCATTACCTCCATTCATATCAAACCATGATGAAGACCGAGCTAATCCAGCAAGAGTGGGAGTCGGAGATGCTGTAACGGATTCACCAGGTCGGACACTGTTACTAGTGGACTTCGAAGGTTTCGCCACCACTTGTTCAATCCCTATAATGGCCAACACTTGCCGACCAAGGCTTGCAATGCGTGGAGATGGATCCTTAGCTAATGTACACATAGCCAATACACACTGATAATACATTGCATTGTCCAGGGGTTTTGGTGTTGAATGGCTAACAACACCATTGCTCACAGCATCGTTTAATATTCCAGAATCAGAATGTTGAGATGAATCGTCCGACAATGGAGATCCATGCATAATTCCAGAACTTGCTAGAGGGCTGCTGGTGGAGACTCTTCCATCTCTAACAGCCAATGAGTTTTCATTGGTGACTCTCAAAAGTGGACCAATTTGAGATGAAACAACACTACCTTTAATATGAGCCAAAGAGGGCAAGGAATTCAAAAGGGAACTAGATTGTGGTTTCCAATATGAAGCCGCAATTGACTTGAGGTGCTTGTTGTGACCAAAGGCAAAGCGTCCCAGAGCTGTAAAGATGAAGAAGAAACCACTCAATTACAATTCCTAATAGGAATCTCTTCATTACTAATAAACTTTCAGGCCCATAAAAGAATCCTAATGCTTTTGAGAATTAGGAATGCAGAAAGAACCCTAGGGTACATTAACCATAAGCAATAATAAGCCAACCAAAAGTATATGATTGACTGAAAATCAGATGACTAATCACATACCAACAGCAACTTCGGCCCTGACCAGAGGGCTGCCATCTGAAGCAACATTTAATAGACTTTTAACGATACTAATTTCAGCTCTAATCTTTCCATCATCGTCATATTCTTCATCTCCTCCAACACCATCTCTACATGAGCTCGAACCCACATCAAGAAGGGTACCCAATGCAAAAACAGCAGAAGCCCTAACCTGAAAGAGAATAGCCACGCTGACTAAGTTACAGAATTTAGATGCAGAACCCAAGAGTTGTCATTGGTTAATAATAGAAAACAGAAATTTTATAAAGTAAATGTGTAAACCTCCGGTTGGGGCTCAGACAGTAGAGGAGCACAGATTGCAGGGGCATCTGCCTGCAAACCAAATATTTGGGCCTCTGTGAAATCCTCCCACAGCTTTCCCAGACAGAGGCAAAGCCACTGAAGAAATAGGGGTTCAGTCTGCGTATCATTTGGAGTTGGGCCCTGAAGGTGCTTCAAGCAAACATGGATCAAACCTGCTTCAATACAAGCTTCTTGGCCGCGTCTATGGCCATCAACAATTACAGCCAAAACAAAAGCAGCCATTGCACGTTGTTCTGGATATGCTTCCATGCTATCAAGAAACCTAATGAAATATGTGTGACCCCCATCCTTCACTAGATCAACCTGACATGACTGAATCCATAAAAAACGCACTTAGTACTGTAGTAATAACAGAAAAGAAAGGGGGCAGGTATATGGCACATGAAAGCAAGTCATCGGATAAAAATTGATTGAAATGAAATACAAAGAAATAGGAATAAAGCAAAAAAGCAAATGCTTTGCACATAGGTGATAATAGTATGTAGACACTGATGACCAAGATTGACGGTATCAAGACCAAAAGGTGCCAGTAAGTTACAAATCTGATATCCATGTCATCCTACCAATCATAAATATCTGGACAAGGAGTGTGCTGCAGAAATTAGATATACCTTATCAAGAGCAAGAATTTTTGTCCAAATAAATACAAGAATTTGTCGTAGTTCAGGTGTCATCGTTTGCAAGAGCTTCAGAACATAAGGAAATATCCCAACAGACAAGGCCTATAAAACAGAAACGTGAATTTAGAAGAAAAAGAAAATATTACTCACCCAACAAAGAGAAACCACGACAGTTATCCAAACCCACAACACATACCAGATCTACAGCCCAGGATCCCATATCAAGGAATCTTCCAAGAAGAACCAGAGCTCGAAATCGGTGGCATTGACTAAGTAAGACCTAAAATACAGGTTTTATTCTGTCAGGTTATATATCAGAAAACCAAGAGAGTTAACTTAGTAGATAACAAAAGATCATTAACAATCACCAAGCCGAATCAATACACTGAAGAAAATTAGAAGTGCCCTTCAAACAAAATTACACCACCACACGTTCATGACCAAGCTAGAAGACACTAATTTGCAATCATCTCTATCAATACTACCTGGGACTACCATGTAATTTTACCCAGTTATTTCACAGCTGGGTTTAACTAATCAACTACTGTTTCAACACAAATAATAAAAAAAATTAAATAATATGCCTCAAACATGATACTTACAGGCCTAAAAATAAGCAATACTACCTGGGACTACCATGTCATTTTACCCAGTTAAAATCACAGCTGGGTTTAACTAATCAAGTACTATTCCCCCACATACATAATAAAAGAACAATTCTATCAGATGCCTCAAACATGATACTTACAAGCCTAAAAATAAGTATCTTCAATCCACCAAAGCAGCTAAACCCAAAAAGACATATTTAAAGACATGCATAAGTACTAAATCCCAGAGAGCTTTAAGTCGACCAAAACTAATAAGTGACTAGTATCGCACCTGAAGAACAATAGGCAACTGCTCTGGTGGTTTCTTGTGTTCAGACCCATGGTCAAGCCATACCTCAAAAGCAGTCAACTGCTCTGTGAAAAATGGACTTGGCTGGAATAAACCAAAAATATGATCAAAGTCAATAGGCATATCATGCATATACAAAACAGGAAACTCGTACAATATTTAATCCCAAAGAACACCATTGTGATCTGGTACTAACTGCAACGCCTACAGAATGCAAAACAATATGAAAGATGCACAACAATAAACCAGAAGCACACCTGGAATTCTGCATTAGGATCCTCTACCAATGATGGAAGCTGAGAAAGGCATATCTCAGCAGCCATGTCCCATGCATCCCTGCAGAGTGCAGAAACAACAAATTGACAATTGATTTAAGTAACATATAAAGCTTAACTCAAGAACTCTCTCCTTTAGTACCACATGTGATGCTGATGGGTCGGAGGCAACTGTGGGTGAGAGATCGGAGAACAATTTGCGGATCGCATGATTCGCTCAGCAAGTAAAAAATTTCGAAAGAGGCTAGCAACTAACAGGTCTTGTCTGAACAGCCTCTGGAAAAGATCTGCAAAACAAAACGAAGTATAAGATAGAAGTACAACCATCAAAGGAGCCTGGAATGAGCATCCAGCTCAAAGATATTAGAGTATGGTACACCATATCAGTAAATTGAAAACAACTACCATGAGGAAGAACATTCCATGCAATTGTATCAGTGACAGCAGTAAAAATCCAATTCAATTCGCCCAAGAGGGTTTTTCGGTCATTTTGGCGGCCAGGGATTTTATCTATTAGCAAATAATCAAGAGACTCATGAAGTAATGATCGTGTGCAGAACCTGAGAGAATAAACAATGGACGAATTAGTAATCCCTACTAAAACATGGATTTTATAAAATGAGAGCAAGCCTGTTGTAAAGGAACAAACTCTCTAAAAGAAACAGGCCGATGTTCAAAGTTCAATGAATAGAAACAAATTTAGTAACAGTACAGGGTTAATAAGAAACAGAAAGGAAATCCGACACACTCAGTATGGTCAGCACTATGCATAAATCAATGCAAAAGAGTATTTAACTACAGTACACTGCCAGAACATAAAAGCAGAATGATAAAGTGAAAGTATGAGATATTAGAATTAATGGCTGCACACAGTAATTGTACAAAAGGCTGGTGAATGAAGTATGACTTCTAACAGTAAGATAATACTTAACCGATAATCAACATTTCAAATAAAAAAGGAGACAAGATTCACCATCTTAATGCCATCTTGATGGGAGTTGTGAGGCAAGAAGTAAACACATCAGCGGGAAACTCAGCACTCTGTGGAAGAGTCTCGTGTGCTTCACAAGCCGCAAGCAGAATACAATCCCTTGTAGATCCAGATGAGCTTGAGCTAGAACCACCCCAGTCATGAAGCTAACCAGAAAAATCCAAACATTACATTAATGTATACTCATATACTATCAATTCTGAAATCATGGAAACCTGAAATATCAATTTGCATAGACATCCATAACTCCATTGTAGGATACCTCAATGAAAGAATTGATAATCATCCCAGCAGCAGAACAATCAAACACATATATTGAAGGTGTCTTCAGCCAGGAATCGAGGTCGCTAATTGGCAAGGGGATATACTGTGTATAACTCTGCACCAAAAACAATTAGTGAGAACCAAGAACCATTTTATTTAAAGATAGCAACAGAACAACACATCAGGCTTCAAATTAGTAAAAACCTTATTAAAGAGCCAAATTTCACCATTAGCAGTTGGCTTGGGTACTCCATGTCCATTATAATGGAAAAGAACTCTCTCGGACTTGGCATATTTGCGGCATGTATTACAAAGTTTCTTTACTTCATCTACTGTAGGATCAAGCTGAACCTTGTAGCGAGCCTGGTCATATAATTTCAAACTGAATTAAACATCAACCTAAAACAACAGACGTCAAATCAACAGAAGTCACCAAGAAAGAAAAGTTTGCTCACCCTTGGTTGCCACCTTTCATACTGTTGACTCAAGGTTTTACCGATTGTTTCAAGAGCTTTTTGTGGAGCCATAGAAAATGGATCTGAAGACAGAAGAAAACGAGAATAGAATGGTAAACTTGAAAAAAAACATAGAAAAAATCAATAGTTGTTAGGTTTACAAGGGTAAGATAAAAAAGGACACTCTGAATTTTTCAGAATTTTCATGGTTGTAAACCCTAAAATTGTGAGTCATTCCCTCTTGGAAACATGTCTTACAAGAACAAGAAGAAAATTATTTCAAATTCTGTTAAGAATATGTTCATATTTGGTGAAGAACTTAACCCAATCTCTAATCACATTCACCGTAAAATTATTAGCCAAAAAAGTGCCAAGGGTATATTGGTATTTGAAAATGGAACAGAGGATCTAGAAATCAACGCACAGAGTACCAAATCCAACTAGTAAAAAAATCGATATGCATTACCAGATGGTAAAAGAGTTTTTTTGTATTTCAGTTTTTTTTTTTGGAATTAAAAGGAATGCAAAACCAACAAACTAAAGCAAAAGTAAAAATCAGCAGTGTAAAGCACCTATCCAGCACTCCATCCTGGCACAGGGGGGAATCTTAATTACATCGGGTGGATCAACGCTAATGTTTAAACATAATACTAGAGCTACACATCCCGTCTTCATCTGCAAAGAAGTTTAAAGTTAAACCAAAGCAGTCACACATCAATAAATATTGTGACGATCTTCAATTAGAACTAAAACAAGAAACTAAGTTCAACAAATAAAAAACTTCCAAGTAAGAATTATCTTAAGCTTCGGGCATACCCTGAAAGAATACCGTCAGTCTATTTCTTAAGCAAACAGTTCAATATAATAATTGCTTGAATGTCGCTCGCTGAAGAATATGGTTGAAAGTTCTTAACATAAACACAGAAGATTCAAATTTGAAATTCTAGACAAAATAAATAATTTTCATTGTCGATGTAGGGACATCAGAGGCATTGGGACTTCCTGCATCTTTTCTGCAGGAAGCAATCCTCCTTTTTCACAACATTCCCTTTTCTTTTAACTTCCGAAGTAAAATATAGAAAATCCAATGGACTGAGGGGGCATGATTTTAGAAAGACAAACTCTACTTCAGTAAAATTGCATTGAAACATCAAAGACGACAAAGTTTGCAGGTACAAGGTGATTGCATGATCACAGGTTAAGATGTATCAATAAAGCACACATTACAACTACCACTCTATAGTAGGGGTGAATTCCTAGTTCCATATTTTTGGCACAAAAGTAACTCCACCACTTTGTTTGACTTACCCCAGTACTACCTCAAACCACCTAATCATCAACAGGTATCATAATTTTGATCAACTCCCTCATATACATTCTCCAGGATTTAAAGTCTTCATATATCTAAAAAGTTCTAGCAATAAATGTCAGAAATCCCAAATATGAGTAGATGTGGCACCCTTAATTGGTCTCTAAAATAAAAAGTGAAGAACATGGTACTAAAATATAGAAATTCCAGAGCCATACATAGCATTTTGTCCCGAATCAAACTTGACCAACCATTATATAATTCTTCCGGTCATATGATAAAGGCAATGTCTGGTTGAAATTTTCTCAGGATATCCAACATCCTTCTGAGACTAATCACAAAAAGAAACATCATTTCTTCGTGGGAGTTTGAATGGATCACGACAAAAACTATTAGGAACCCCCATTGCAACTGAAAGAAACCTTAGCCTTTAAGAGGGCAGGACAAAGAAATTTTTTCCCTCCAACCAGGAGTTTCAGGCAGGATGTGACTGGAAACTGAACTGTGAAGTTCATCACTTTTTCAGGGCCTCGTGACTTATGCACCTTGGTTGTTTGTTGATTTTACAGAGGAGAAATAGACGACTTGGATTTTATCTGCTAATAAGATGGATAGTGAATGCAAACATCAGAAATTGACAAGCTTTTCTTGCCCATCAAGTATCATACTAGCAATGTTATTAGTCACATAAGGCCATTGATCAAAACTTAATTCAAACCCAAATTGTTGAGTGGTAACACTAAGGAACTTAACAAATGAATTCAAACGACTAACATTAGCCAGAGAATGTTAAAAATTCCTACCCACAATGCCGGTGAGGAGAAAATCTCATGTACGCTTCTGTACAGTGGCAGTAACGGTGCCTTATCTGTCAACTTTCCTACTATGCATAATTTTTACACTCCAGAATATGAATTGAAAAGACTAAAATTAACCACAAAATGTTAAAATTCCCACCCACAATACCAATACATCATTTTTACACTTCAGAAAACTGACGAAGAAAATTGATGATAAAAAAAAATTAACGATCTTTCGTGACATTGTAATTAAAATTAGCGAGGTTTATCTACAGCTTTCATTGTGTGATAGAAGTAAGCCACTCGAAATCATTTCCTACCAAATTAGCAAACAAATAGAGGCTGTAATAAGGAATTTCATGTCAATGATCATAAGATTAAGAATTTATTTGCAGTGCAATAATCTCAACATGAACAATGATAAAAATGAAGAGATGTACAGAAAACAAGAGCTTACTCGGTCTTTAGGCCGCCATTTGGAGACCAAGCCACTATCAGATGGACCGGTGGGCACGCAAGCCTCGAATGCGTCATGCCGAAGTTCACACAATACAATGGTTTGGGGCAAGTAGGCCATGCTTGTTGTGGTGGTAGCAGTGGCATTTCCGTAACTACTACTGGCAGTCTCAGATTCCCTTCTCTGCGTGCTCAAGTCGCCGTCTTCATGGCTGGAGGAGCAGTCATCCAAGTGGTTCGAGAGCGCGACCACGGAGGATTGCGAAAACCGGGAGGCCATCAAATCCCCCAATGCCATTCAAATCCAAAACCCTCAGAACACAATCAAAAGAGCAATCAATCTTCGCCCTAATTGAAAAACCATTCCCCAAAAGCAATGAAAGCTGCTACAACCTAGGTTTTATTGGGATCGAGAAACCTGCGGACGAGAGCGGAGGTGGGTGATGGAGAGTGTGGTGTGATGTGGCTAATCAACAAAGCCGCTGAACCAGCGGCGCATGGAAATTCGCCTGAGGAAAGAGAGAGAATCCAGCTCGGAAAGTCCCAGAAAATCCGAGAAAAGGGTCTGAAAACCCTAGAAACCCTAGGTGACGAAGCGGATGATGGAGGCGCATAAAACAGTGGCGGCACAGCGAGCAAAAATATAAAATAAAAATAAAAACCCAGCAACAAAAATATGGGATTTTGTTTCTTCAATACCGCAATAGAAGAGACTGTGAATGTGTGTGTCGAGCGTGCGTTCGTTCTTCAAATTTTGTTTCCCATTTTGACCCCAACTGGCCAGCCCTTCTCCACTAAGGCTTTTTTCGGATCCGGGTCCGGGTTGTTTATTTTTGCTATTTTAACTTTTTTTTTTACCTACTGGTCAGGCGAAAATCTACGGTTTTTTATCCTTATTAGCTTTTGCACACACAACAAGAAAACTACTCTGTTTTTTCTCCTTTATTTTCTTCTTACCTTTTCCCTTTTATTTTTCCTTATTGGGGGTGTTGGAAATTTGTACCGTTTTTAGAGGAAAGATATTCATTTTATTTTTCCAAAGGGAAGATAACCATTTTTTTTTTTTCCAAAGGGAAGATAACCATTTTGAGTAACCCATATTTAGAGCCTTCAACTTTTCATGGTACAAATGAATGACCAGCTATTACATAGAATTTTTGAGAGGACACTGGTTATGATATCTTTAACCCAAATGGCCAAACCAAAAAACAAAAAGACCCGATACTAGTACATTGATGTGATTATGTGATATTTTATTTATTTAGTGTTCGTGAAATATAAGTCATTAACATCATTGATCAATGATAATTTATTTTTATCGTGCAATATGAAATTACGAGTTTCAAATTTAACACTAATAAAAAATAAAATTAATACTCAATATATATATTTCTTTTTCCAATGTCGCATTATAAAGCATCTACCGGAGTTCAAATGTATTGTTTTGTGACAGGTGATACGAATGCTCCAAATGGATTTTTTTTGGGATTGGAGATCCTAATTGTAACAACCTCATTTTAGTGGCATTGTCCTTAACTCCTCATTTATTTTTATTTTTCCAATTTCTTGTTTGTATAAATCCAAAAAATGATGCAAAAAGTAGTAATGAAGAGATTATTGACCAATCAATGTCGTTTTGGGCAGCCAGCTCAGCAAAAGGTCGTAGAGGAGCATGTTGAGGTGTCATTGAAGATGCTTACATTTAAAGAAGGAATTATATATGTGTACAGTTGTGACCTGTGGGAGTGTCCCTCCCAGCAATTTTGTTTCTGTAGCCACGTTGGTCTTCGTCACAATTTTGTTTCATCATTGGATTCTCAACACACATGTTTCATTGTCTTTCATGGAACTCAATTATGTACTTAATCCAATTTCAAACACTACAACTTTTATGAGTTTGATTCTTTAATACATATATATATATATATATAGAAAACTTTGTTGCATGAGTTTGATTTTTAGTAGGTTAATGTTGTAATGGTATCAACTTGATTTGATAATTATATAAACTTCCTTTATATAGGCATCTGGCTTCTATTAAAACAAGATATATGTTAAAAAAACTCATTTATACGTCATTTTTTAAGCTTTGATCACATGCATTAACATGGTTGATTGGTTAGGATATGGAATAGTATTTTAGAACTTTCATTTTAGGTTTTAGGTATCAACTTTTTGCCCAAATGATGAAATCCTAAATTTGATACTGAAACATAAAATTAAATTGATTAAACAATTAAAATCACAAACGTAAAGTCAAAACTATAAATTGTGATTCTACATCCCAAACAATCAATCATATACTTAAAGGAACACACAATTAAAAACATTGGAGTAAAAATTAGATTTTCTAAATGTGTCTGGTCTTTAATATAGATACATTCTCATATTAAAAAAAAAGACTCAACAATGAAAATGTACTTAGATTAGATAAACTACATAAAAGTACCCAACTATAGGGGTCATCCCAAGTTCATACCCCAACTATGAAAATTTTCATCTAGGTATCCAAACTATTAAAACACAACATCTAGATACTCACCGTTAGTAATCTGTTAAAAAAATATGTCAAGTGCTTAAGTGGTATTTGTGGGACCCTTTTTTATGCTGACATGAACGACATGTAGACAAAAAAAAAAAATTTGAATATTATTAAAAGTAATTAATAAAATATTAAAATAAATAAACAAAAAAATTAAAAAAAAACAATTACAAAATCTCCCCAGCTCCGAGAACGATGACCCTTCCTTCGTCTTCTTCGTCTTCTCCAAAATTATTGAGCTTCTCACTTCCTTCATCACCCTAGATTTGACCTCTGCAACCGAGTCCAAACCTAATAAAACCACAACCATAATTCAAAAAATTTGCAGTTCGCCGATGTGAGCTTTATGGGCAAAGGAAGCCACGGAAGCGTCTACAATGCCCCTCTCGAACACGGATCCAAATTCGAAGCCAGCAGGGTCATCGAAACGGGTCAGCGCATGCCACCCGATTTTGCCTTCTGATCTTCTCAAATTGAGGTCCGATTTTGGAATGGTGGTCGAAGTCAGTAGCGAGATCACTGTGGACACCATCGTGAACTTGTGGGTATCGATTCTGGGTTTTTCGACTTGAAACCAAATCAAAGACCAAAGAAACAAACACAAACGGAACCATCTCGCCCTTGCCCCAATTTGCCACCAATTTCGTGCCAAAGTCCCTTACAAATGGAGAAGACGGAGAAGACGAATGAGGGGTCATCTGAAATCGGTTTGTCCTCTTTTGAGACATCAATTGAATTTGTAGTCAAATTGGTTGGTTTTGGGGGATTGTGAGTGAGTGAGAGTGAAAAAGTTGGGATCTCGGGGAGAAAGATTGTTGGGTTTGTGAATTGGGTTTTGGGTTTTGGATGGAAAAAGAGGTCGAGATGTGGAAAGAGAATGTGGGTCTTGTTGTTGCACAAGCCATGAATGTATGTGTCTTTCTGTGTATTTTCTTTCTAATTCTAAAGGAGGGCTTATTTGTTATTCAAAGAAGTAGAGAGAAATTGGGTTATTCGAAATGTTGTTGTTTTTTCAGTGATGTGTGTGCATCTGGGTGATAGTAGCTTTCTTTGTTTAATTTGGGAAGCTCAATAATTTTGGAGATGATGGAGAACACGAAGGAAGGGTCATCGTTCTCGGTGCTGGGGAGATTTTGTATTTTTTTTGTTTTAGTTTATTTTTTTTATTTTTTTGTTTATTTATTTTAATATTTTATTAATTACTTTTAATAATATTCAAATTTTATTATTATTTTTGTCTACATTGCGTCCATATCAGCATAAAAAAGGGCCCCACAAATGCCACTTAGACACTTGACAAATTGCTAACGGTGAGTACCTAGATGTTGTGTTTTGATAGTTTGGGTACCTAGATGAAAATTTTCATAGTTGGGGTATGAACTTGAAATTATCCTTATAGTTTGGGTACGTTTATTTAGTTTATCCTAAAATATAAAGAATAATAGTTGCATCTCACCCTAGGGGTTACTTCCTCGTGTCACTCTTTCGATTTATTGAATAAGCCTTATACATATATTATACTCGGAACCGCTCAACTCCTAAATCATCTCAATCATTTATACAAAAAAAAAAACTAAATTGGAGATTATTTAGCTATTCATATGTATAAACTAAATAAACGGTTCATCATGAAGATTTTCATTGTCACCAATACTGTTGATTTGTTAGATATATATTAATGACTAAACGACTTCCAATGTTATTGATCTTTTGCATATATAATCTTAAAATGATGATTCGGAGTTGGATGATTCCGCTTATGATACATTTATAAGGATTATTCAATACATTTATATGCAAGTATTAGCCAAATAGAAATCAATTAGGGAATTGATTTTTACACTCCATGATTTACTTTGTACATTCCATTTTAAAGAAATATTAAAAGACAAAATAAAATACAAAAAATAAAATATGAAGTGTGGAAATCAGCAACCATCGATGAAACTCAAATTTCTAACTTAAATTTGAAAGACAAACACAAGTACCAACTCATATTGGCATTTTTTTTTTGAAGAACAAGAAAAGCCGTTTCAGACAAGCGAACAACCCCTAGAACACCCACAACCAGAAAAGTCAAACTTCCAGGCCGTAGCTGCAAAAGGAGGAACACAAATACAAATTCATATTTAGCAGAATCTCCTCTATAACCCGGTTAAACCGTTGTTCGCTTGTCAGACGAAGGATGTAATAACAAATACAAATTCAAACAATCCAACTAAATCCACATTCTAAAACAACCCTGAACTCAAACTACGTACCAAGCCCTCGGAAATATTACAATACCTAGAAGTGGATCAGAGCAAACTAGGTTAACCTTAACTTTACTGAAACTAATGAATGTCGTATGTGATGGCAGCGCGACAAAAGATGATGCCTCTTCTTGGTCTTGTCGCCTCTCCAGCTACGACCTGGAGGACACAAAACCAAAACAATTGTGAGTGTGAGCGGACAATAGAATCATATCGAAGCATAAACACGCTAATAAAATAATGATAATAATAATAATAATCATGATGAACCCACCTCGTGGTAAACCATAATTATAATAGGAACCTCCATTACAAATATATATTTATATACATACAACTTACCGAAGTACCGTTCATTAACCTAGGTAGAACCCACGCCATATCCAGATGTACCTGCCATCGTAATAACCCAGTTGAAGCCGATATCCTGGGCCATAGCCCCACATCTTGACCGTAGCTGTCATCCCGAGTCATAGCTCAATATCCCGACCGTCATCCCGAGCCATAGCTCGATAACCCGGCCGTAGCCGTCATCCCGAGTCATAGCTCGATATTCTGGCCGTAGTCATCATCCAGAGCTGTAGCTCGATATCCTAGCCTTAGCCGACATCCCGAACCATAGTTCGATAATCCGGCCTTAGCCGTCATCCTGAGCCGTAGCTCGATACCTTGGCCGTAGTCGTCATCCCGAGTCGTAGCTCGATAACCAGGCAGTAGCCTAATATCCAAGACAGTCCAACACGGGAGCATGCCCTCGTGACCATCATTAAAAATACCTCAAAGCAATTGCTAGGGTCTAGAGAACTAAGAGGTTTAACCCGAGGACCTACTCTCCGCATATCTGAAAATACCTCGAAGATATACGGCTGGAATTATGTACTATGCGAGTAGACAACCTCGACGAGCACATGACCGAAAATACCTCAAGATCATGTGTCAGAGATTAACACGAATGACCAAAAATACCTCAAGATCATGTGGTTGAAGAAATCATATAGACTAGCACATGATCGAAAATGCCTCAAGATTATGTGTCGGAGAAACTTCCTCGACTCACATGTCCGAAAGTACCTTAAGGACATGTGGCGGAAAATCTATAAGACATGGCCGAAGCCAAAATCATCACATACTTGGGCCTAAGCCCAAAATCCATTTCCAAACCATTCTCGAAATCCACGATTAACGATAAATCTATTACCATAATCATCCTTTGTTTTAGAAATGCGAAAATGATAAGAATTCCATAATTCCATATCCAATCTATTGTAACGACCCGGATTTAAATTTAAAGTAAATTTGTAAAATTAATTAGAAAATGACCACTATACCCTCAGGTTTAGGAGGGGTTCGAAAGTTACTTTTTGTTCAGGGATACTTTTGGAAGTTTATCTTGGATCGTTACGTAGATCTCTTACTCAAGAGTTCGTAAACATGCGCCACTCGAGAATCGGAGTTCGTACGAGGAAGTTACGGGTCTAAAACGTTGAGAACGTAATAGTAATTTTTGAAAAGTTCAAAAGTATAAATAGGGCACACTCTATCTCCTCGCGCCATTGGTCCATATGCACTTTCTCTTCTCACTCGATCTCTCTCTCTCACTCTCCTCGTGCGAACATCACACCTCACCATCATCATCGACCCATTTCTGGGTTGTTTCGAACTAAACCAAGGCCATCAATGCCTTCCCCTCGACGTCGCGAGTCGTTTGGTGCCAAGATCGAAGCATGGGAGCCGCCATAGTCGGCAAATCGAGAGGGAGAAGTTGGATGGAACTTCTGGCAAGATTCAGGCCAAACTAGGTATGATCTCGAGCCTTTGACCCCTTTTTTTAGCTCCTAGGAGTGAAGATATGGATTTCGGTGTGTGGATCGCATTTTGTGGTGAAGAAATGAAGTAGATAGGAGCTCGTCGAATATGGCGGTTTCAGGTCGTCTTCTCTGGAGAGTCCCGACGGACTTGTTCAACTGGTGTGCTGACGTGGCATGCCACGTGGTGCCACCTAGCTGCCACATGGAGCCACATGGCTGCCACGTGGAGCCACATGGTAGTCCAGTCAACAGCACAGTTAGCAACCAGTCAACTGACGCCGTCGATGTTGGACAGAATATGCTAATGGCGTTAGCATATTCTGTTAAAGGATAATGGCATCATAACGGAACATTGACGTTGTTAACTGGACGAAATATTATGATTCCTTTAGAATATTCTATTAGAGTGACGGAATATTCTGTCAGAGCGACGAAATATTTCGTCGTTATTGTGCAAGCGTGTGAGATGCGTGTGGGGGAGCCTGACCGTTCGTGGCTAGCGTGTGGGGTGGTCGTTGGTCTTCCGCCGGTGCGTGGGACCTATCCTTGGCTCACGACGACCCCAATCAATTTGTTTTCGATGTTTCGGACCTGTTGACGCAGGTTTCAGGTCAATCGGAGTTCATTTGGGGGCTGTTTTGAGTGTTTAAAGTTACTTGGTACACATTTAGGACGCATGTGAACTCCCGGGGTTTAGGGGGCTAGACTTCAAGTTAATAATTATCGTTTAATAAAGCCAAGTAATTTTTTTGACAGGCGTGGCGGATTCGAGTGTCACGGGGGATCGAATAGCTCGGAGTTGGATTCGAACGGACATTGAGGTGGGAGGACTCGGTTTCTTAGATTGCAAGACATGCATAATTCTATGTAACTGTACTATTATCTTTTCAGAGCTTGGAAACTAAGGATAAGGGTTTTAATGGATTTATTGAATTTCTTCTCATATGCATTTTCTGAAAATAAGAATGATTTATTATGAATATTGAGATACGGGAACTAAAGTTAGTTGGGTGATTTGGTTTATTATTGACTAAAGGTAATGATTTTACATGTGGATTTTCAATAATGGATTTGGAAATGAGGTTCTGGGCTTAGGCCCATGATTTCAGTTTTATTGGATTTTGGGCTATTGGCCCGGGTTTTCTATGATTTTGGCTAATACCAGGTAATACGGATTTCAAAAGTGGATTTTTGGACTTACGTTACGGGTTTCACTTGTATACCATCTGGGTATGTTAATCAGTACAGAAAAACCAAACGAAAATCCGAACCAAACTGAACCGTCCCAAAAAAAAATCGAACATAAAGAAAAATCGTTACTGAAATAGAAAACCGAACTGGAAACGGTTCGGTTTCAGTTTTCATTCCAACAACATCGAGAACTGTTACCAAACCGAAAGGTATCAATTTGCAACCATCCTTAAAACGACGTTGTCTCTCTCTCACCACTCTTTTTCGATATTGCAATAAAAGTGTTTGAAATATAAAAATGTTTGAAATATAAAAGTGTTTGAAAAAATAAAAGTGTTTGAAATATAAAACTGAATTACAATAAAACTTGCAACTAGGGTGTCTAGAGGTCCCCACCCGCGAGCATTAGGGTCCTTTATATAAGGCCTCTAAACCTCTACAAAGTAGGAGACATTCTAGGGCAGAATCCTATTTAAAAACTGACTTAAACTTCCTATTCTAATTAGATATCCAAAAGGACTTAAAAGAGAAATCCTTCTTGGACTTGGACTAGGACTTGCAGCAGAGTCTTGTGATAACAGCTTTGATCTTTCTTGCATGCCAAGGCAGCTTCTTGAGTCTTCTGGAGGTTGCTTGGACGTCAAGGACTGGGCATGTCCAACCATAAGAGCTTGAGACACGGTTGGGCCAAATTCTGGGCTTAAAACCTTCAAAATTGGACTTTTAAGAACTTCACATGTCATTGACCAATCCAATCGAGACAAACCACCCAAAGCACTTTCAAATGATATATCTATTATGGTTCTGGGCTTTGTCCCGCTCAAAAGCTTGTAGAAAAGTCGATGACCCAATTTGGCTCAAATCAGGGCTCTCGGGAAGTCTTTTAGGGCTAAACAGGACATGAACGTGTCATTGGAATTTCTAGTCAAGACACAGGCTTCCATTAGCTTAGATAGGTCATTTTAAGTCTAACTGTGAGTAATGTCTTGCTTTGTTCCAACAAAATCTAGGTTAGGGCCTCTTTTGAACCTCCTGGGCCTAAAATAGGGGGCAAAGGACTTCTTGAACTGAGGAACCAGGGACACGTCCATGACCTGGTCTGAGACTGCGCTTATGAGGCTCACCAAGGACATGGTAGAAGCTCAGCGTGGCTTGGTTAGGCGCATGACTTCCAGGATTGGCGCAGGTCCTTCTCAAGGGACACGATTTGGAGGGTCGCTGTCGGAACAGGGACATATCATGGGACACGTCATGGCGTGGAGTGACTTAAGATAGGAACTTGGTGCAGGGACTTGCCACCTGACACAGCGACTTGGTACCTGACCTTGGTTCTTGGCTGAGCTGTCTTGGGACATAGCATTGACGCATAGTAGGACTCAGCCAGGACTTCTTTTGGACTTAGATTAGGGCTCGGTAGGATATCCTTGGGACATTTCATGGGACACATCTTGGGGCTTGGTTTTGGCACGTCCTAACAGGTACCAGGACTCGGTTTAGGACCTAATGAGGACCCGAATTTCAACTTGAGACATCTCCTTCGGTATAACTCCGATTTGAGTTATTTTTTTTTGCGTTCTTCTCAAATTTTACCTGTCTTTCCAAATCTGCTCAAGTCTCACAAGATTGATCATTTTCTACTATTTATGGCACAAAATAATTCAAAAGACAAGTAAGAGAGGTATTAATTGACATCAAAATGATGCATAAATAATGACTGAACAAATACCCCTAAACCTATCTTTTGTTAGTCCCAGAGCAAAACAAACTTAAACAAAATAAAAAGACTTGATCTTAGTTAAGATAGAAAATTGAAACCCCTAGTTTCACCTAGTAGGAGGAGTTTTATCTCATGAAGGTTATAGCAGCACGATACCCACAAAATGTTTTACTTAGACACTTAGGATGCCAGAAACAGTACATTTAACAAGCTAATAGAAATCAAAGTAAGTAGACATGCTTTGCAGAACCAAAAGAGATTCCATAGCCATGAGTGTCATGTGCATGCGTAGTGTTTAAGTGCCATGGTTCCGAGTGATCTTGTTTGAAAACAACTTCATCTAAGTGCCCTAGAAATATTTCGCCTTGACTCTAATCCTCACTAGGCAACTCTCAATTCGCACAAGAATCCTAGGCTTTCACCCTTTCAAGCATATGTGATGAGTTTATGTTATGGAATTCAAGTTTAATCACATATGAGTATCAATGAAGAATAGCACTTTATGGAAATAAATATCTCATGAACGGAATTGAACTTTAAGAACATAGAAATGTACCTTAATCCTCAGCATGATTGTCCATAAGATCAGTTAGGTCTTCCATTTTGGGTTGTAATGGGGCTAAGCTTAGGGGTTTAGAAAGGAAGGATATGATTCAAAGAACCTAAGCTGTGCCAAGGCATGAGAAGTCATGACTTGAATTTAGAATTTCCTGAACTGAATCCTTGCTTAAGGCCCACGACATTGTGCTCTCTTGATGGCTTATTTCGAGGTTCTTGGATCACTTGGCTCAATTCACTTTTTTTCCCCCTTTTTTTTTCTTTTTTTTTTTAAGGTTTTTTTGTTCTTTCTTTTTTCTTTTGAATTGAATTGAACCAAGATCGTGCAATGATTTCCTCAAACTTCTCAGGCAGCTTGTCTCTTGTAGAGCTAGAACTTTTCAAAACTTTGGACTTTGATAAAAACGCCAATGTCTTTTAATTGGGCATCATCTTCTTTCACTTCTCATTCTCACCATGAATCTCATTTAGGGCAACCTTAGCAAAAACTGAGGTTATAGGGCATGGATGTGATGAATGGCTAAGTATTTTGGTTAGGTTATACTTTGGGTGATGAAAGAAAAGGCTGAGTGTTTGGCTTCAAAGTTGGCTTAGGGAGCATGCAATAGGGTAAGATAAGGCCTTTAGAGGTTAAACACACATATCCTACATCACTTCTTATGGCAAACCACACCTCAAATCAAGAGCGTCTATATGATGTTAGTTGTTTAAAATCCAATGCAAATATGATATAATGAGATCAACAATTAAGAACAAAAGCGATGAGTGTTTAAGAGTAGAAACAAGTATATCTCTCAGAAAGAATGGCAATTAGGCCCAAAGATCTCACAGGGTAGTCTCCACTAATTTTCTAAGGTTAACTCAAATTCAGTTGTTTTGTTCACTTAATCACTTATAACATGACATTGTGAAGTGCAGATTATGAACTACTAACTATGGCATGACTCTTAGTAAGACAAAGATAGTAACTTAGCATGTACATCCCTATTAACAAGTTCTAATTAGCAACACTTAACTAATTAACTCTTCAAAATTTTTAATTTTTCTGGCTGTGTACCACCCCCAAACCTAGATGTTTGTATATGCAAAATTTTAACTCCACACCCCCAAACCTAAACTGAACATTGTCCTCAATGTGATACTCAATAAGCATGACAACAGAGTAAAGGTTCGAGAGATATAAAGGACAGGAACATGAAAGTAAGAGAGAACACAAAGCAGGGTTAGGCTGCCTCCTAGGAGCGCTTTATTTAACGTCTGGGACAGACAGGGCTGGCAAGCTATGTAGTTGGCACATGCTGAGTTGCAAGAACATAAAGAGTGGGAATGGTGAAGGCCTCGTAGTAATGCTTGAGGGGATGGCCATTTACTTTGAACGGATCCTGTCTAACCGGATGCTGGATTTCAACTGCACCATGAGGAAAAACACTAGTCAAAATAAATGGTCCAGTCCATCGTGACCACAACTTACCTCTGAAAATTTTGAGTCGAGAGTCAAAAAGGAGGACTTTCTGTCCAATTTGAAAGTCCTTAGGTTGAATGTGCTTGTCGTGAAAAGCTTTAGTCTTTTCCTTGTAAATCGAAGCACTTTCATAAGCCTCGTTTCTGAGTTCTTCTAATTCACTTAGCTGAAGCTTTCTATGAAGCCCGACTTCATCTAATTTTATATTCATCTTCTTAATAGCCCAAAACGCCTTATGCTCCAATTCTACCGGCAAGTGACATCCTTTCCCGAAGACATGTCTGAATGGAGACATGCCAATAAGGGTCTTGTATGCCATTCTATAGGCCCACAAAGTGTCGTTCAATCTGGTGGACCAGTATTTGCAGTTTGGGCTTACAGTCTTCTCCAATATGGCCTTCACCTCTTGATTGGAAACTTCAGCTTGGCCACTCTTTTGAGGGTGATAGGATGTGGAGATCCTATGGGTGACGCTATACTTCTTCATTAAAGCTTCGAATGAGCGATTGTAGAAGTGTGTGCCCCATATCACTGATGATGGCTCTTGGCGCTCCGAACCTGGCTAAGATGTGACTCTGCAAAAAGCTGACAACTACTTTGGCATCGTTAGTTTTGGTAGGAATTGCTTCCACCCATTTGGACACATAATCAACTGCTAGTAAAATGCAAAGATTACCAAAAGAGTTCGGAAAAGGTCTCATGAAATCAATGCCCCATACGTCAAAGATCTCTGCCATGAGGATAGGGTTTAATGGCATTTGATTTCGAGGGCCTATGTTACCTTGTCGTTGGCATCTGTCACAGGTAAGTACGAACTCATATACATCCTTGAAAAGTGTGGGCCAGTAGAATTTGCATTGAAGTACTTTGAGTGCCGTTTTCGTAGCTCCAAAATGGCCCCCACACGCCAAGCTATGGCAGAAAGTTTGAATCGACTTCATTTCATTTTCCGGGATGCATCTTCGAATGATTTGATCAGGACAATGCTTCAATAAGTATGGTTTATCCCAGATGTAGTACTTGGCTTGTTTCTCTAGCTTTTCCCTCTGATACTTGCTCAATGATGAAGGAAATCGCTTAGTAGCAAGGTAATTAATGAGACCAGCGTACCATGGATCGATGGCTTGGATAGCGAAGAGTTATTCATCTGGGAAAGTCTCAAGTAGTGGAAATTGATCAGCTTCTTCGTTGGAACCATGGATTAAGCGGCTCATATGATCAGCAACCACGTTTTCGATCCCTTTTTTATCTCTGATTTCAAGGTCAAATTCTTGGAGGAGTAGCATCCAGCGTAGTAACCTTGGCTTGGCGTCCTTCTTAGTGAGTAGATACTTCAATGCTGCATGATCTGTGTAGACTATGACCTTAGTTTGAATCAAGTATGATATGAACTTTTCTAGGGCAAGAATTTCTTTTTCCGTGGTGGAGTAGTTGAGTTGGGTGTCATTCAGAGTTCTACTTGCGTAGTAGATGTCGTGAGGGAGCTTGTTCACACGCTGCCCTAAAACAGCTCCTACATCGAAGTCTGAAGCATCACACATGAGTTCGAATAGTAAGTCCCAATTTGATGGCATAATGATGGGGGATGCCGTGAGCTTTGCATTGAGTATGTTGAATGCCTCACGGCATTCCTAGGTGAATTCAAATGCGGCATCTTTAGCTAGAAGATCACACAAAGGTCTCGTGATCTTCGAGAAGTCTTTGATGAATCTTCTGTAGAAACCGGCATGCCCTAAGAAAGATCGAACTTCTTTGGTTGTTGTAGGGTACAGCAGCCTCTCTACTATGTCCAACTAAGCTTTTTCCACCTCTATTCCACGGCTAGAGATCACATGGCCCAAGACGATTCTTTGTTGTACCATGAAGTGGCACTTCTCCCAATTTAGCACTAAATTGCTTTCCCTACATCGTTCAAGTACTCAGGACAAGTTAGCTAAACGTAGCTCGAATAAATGCCCAAACACCGAGAAGTCATCCAAGAACACTTCAATCATATCCTCCACCATGTCGGAGAAGATGCTCATCATGCAGCGTTGTAACGTGGTCGGGTTGTTGCACAAACCAAACGACATCCTTCTGTAGGCAAACATGCCATATGGACATGTGAATGTTGTCTTTTCTTGATCTTCGAGAGCTATTGCAATTTGATTATAGCCGGAGTATCCATCTAAGAAGCAATAATGTGAATGGCTCACCAATCTCTCAAGCATTTGATCGATGAAGGTTGTGTTGAGTTTCCTGTAATCAGTGCACACTCTCCATCCCATCTGCACTCGTTGAGGTACGAGCTCATCATGTTCGTTTTTTACTACAGTGATTCCACTTTTCTTTGGCACGACTTGGGCTAGGCTCACCCACTTGGAGTCACTTATGGGAAGATAATGCCCACGTCTAGAAGTTTGAGAACTTCTTTCTTTACGACTTCCTTCATTCGTGGATTTAATAGCCGTTGTGCTTCTCTTGATGGTTTAGCATCATCTTCAAGAAGTATTTAATGCATGCACTTGGTGGGACTAATGCTTTTGATATCTGCGATTGTCCAACCAATTGTCGTTTGATTAGCTTTGAGAACTTGGACCAATGCCTTATTTTCCTCCGTACTTAGGTTAGAATCAATGATGACCGGAAAGGTTTGATTGATACCTAAGTACGCATACTTTAAGTGTTCATGCAGCAGCTTCAGTTCGAGTTCCAGTGCTTTGACGACGGATGGCAAGGTCTTCTGGGTCATGGAAGGTAAAGCTTCAAAGGGATGCTTGTAGACTAGAAGGGAAGGCACGGAATTGAGGAGCCTTAGCCTCCATCACATTCTCATCAAGAGACTCCTCGATTTGTGAAGTGTTGGTGATGGCTTTTTTCCAAATCATCCCTCATGCATGAATTGGCGATTGTTTTCTGTAGTAGCATGTCCATCGTATTCAATGGGAAGTCCACGATAGGCTCCGCAAGATATTAGATGGCGTCATGGATAGAGAATGTCCGAAGCTTGTCCAAGACTTTGATGGATACTTGGTCGTTTTTGACATCAATGAGGCACTCTGCCGTGGCTAGTAGAGGCTTTCCAAAAATGAGGGGAGGTTCCTCGTTTTGATCAATGCGATCCATCCTTAGAAAGTAGAAATCAGCTGAAATGCAAGTATCGCCTATTTGCACATACACGTCCTCTAGTACGCCCATGAGATTAGTAACATAGGC
This sequence comes from Oemleria cerasiformis, assembly GCA_037349345.1. Lineage (NCBI taxonomy): Eukaryota > Viridiplantae > Streptophyta > Magnoliopsida > Rosales > Rosaceae > Oemleria > Oemleria cerasiformis. Next base: position 16,104,506 of record JAZGTL010000008.1, on the reverse strand, counting down.
GTTAGCTAATCTGGTATGTAAGTGTGTTGGTTTGAGCTCTCCCAAGTTGAGCGACTTGTAGATGTGATATGGCATTATGTTGACTGAAACTCCGGTGTCGCAAAGACAATGCTCGAAGTGTTTAGATTGGATAACACACGGGAGTGATGGAGGCCCGGGATCATTCGCTTTGAGTGGCATGCGTAGAAATGCAGCAGAGCATGCCATAGGAATTTTGATGATGTCAGTGGAGCTGAAACCACGCTTTCCGGCGACTAAGTCCTTGATGAGCTTTGAGTAGATAGGCATGTGCTTGACTATTTTATGAAACGGTAGCGTGATTTGAAACTTTTGGAGCATGCTTATGATTTCCTCCTTGAGCTTATTCTTGTTTTGGAACCTGCGACGAAATGAAAGTTCAACGTCATTATCTAACTCAAATGTTACTTTTTTAGTTGTTTTAGGAATTGAATTTTGAGTTTTAGAGTTGGAATTATTTGGATGCTGGGAATTAGCCTTGGGACTCAAAACCGTGGCCTTAGAATTGGAAACTGAATCGGAGGCGTTGGTGGCTCCTTGTGATCCTACCGTGGACTTGCCCTGACCAGTGGGTGCAATTGGGCGCAGAACTGGGTCCTTGGGTGAACTGGAATGTGCCTGCGGCAGGGCAGCATCTGGCATGTCTTGCGGTAAGACATGGGACATGGTTCTCGGTGGCTCGCTAGGCAAGGCACTGAGTGTAGGGCCTATTTCTGTCTAGGCAGCAAGGTTAGGTCCTTGCTTGCTGTTTTGCAGCAAGGCACTTCGCATGGGCAGCGACACATTATGCGGCGTGGCTTGATCCAAAGTTTGTGGCATGCCGTAATGCATGGCTTGCTGAAGTGCTTGCGGCACAGGCTTGGTCACAGCAGAGGAATGTCCTAAGGGAGTCATGATGAAGTCATCCTGCTCATTTAGTCCGCCACTGTTTTCTTCATAGGCAACATAAGTAGGGCCTTCGAGTTGCGTTCCACTTCGAAGTGTGATGGCGTTTGCAGTTGGGTTGTGAAATCCCTTAGGATTTACCATTACTTGATTTGGCAGCTTTCCTTGCTCCCTTTGATTTAACTGATTTGCAATCTGCCCCATTTGATGATCTAAGTTGGCGATTGCATCTCCGTCTTTTGATGATAAGACACTTGGTTTTGAAGCAATGCCTGCATCATAGTTTGTGTAACGACCCGGACCAGAAATTAAATTATTTTAAGAATTGGACAATTTTACCCTCAATTTTGGACGGGTTCGGGAGTCACTTTTTGACTGGCAGTACTTTTGGGAATTTTTCTTGGGTTGTTGCGTAGGTCTCAAACTCACGAGTTCGTAGATAGGCGGCACACGGAAAATGGAGACCCGATGAGTTCGTTAAGGGTCTAGAAGCTTTAGGGGCAGTTTGGTAATTTTGGAAAAGTTGGAACTATATAGTAGATATTTTTCTCTCTCCTCGAGAGATTGGTAGAGGCAGTCTCTCTCTCCTACCCGAAAAATTTCCGTGCGAACACCGAACAAACCGTTCCATCGGGTCAGATTTCAGTCCGATTTGACCAAAACTAAGGCCGGGAGTATCTTCCCCGCGACCCCACGAGTCTTTTGGTGTAATCATCGGAGCGGGAGCACCGCCGTAGGCGACGGACGGAGAAGGGAGGTGGACCGAATCTTCTGGATCGTTTTTCGGCCAAACCATGTACGATCTCGGAACTTTGACCTCATATTTGAATTCCTGGTGAAAAGTAGATGAATTTACATATGTGGATCGTGAAAAACGGTTAAGAAATGAAGAAGTTAGAAAACCTTGAAAATTGAACGGAAATGGCAATTTCCGGCGAACCAGACGGCGGCGGAGGTGGCGGTCCGGTCATCTTCTCCGGCCAGCCTTCGGCGACGGCCGTCCGGTCGTCTTCTCCGGCTAGTCACCGGTAATCGATCGGGTTGAGTGAACCGGTTGGGTTGCGTGAACCGGTCGGGTCGAGTGAACCGGTTGGGTTGAGTGAACCGGTCGAGTTGAGTGAACCAGTTGGGTTGAGTCGAGTTGGACAGGGTCAGGTCGAGCCGGGCCGCGTTGGATCAGTCCAGGCGCGTGAACACTGTAGCAGGCGCGTGAGCGCGTGTTATGACCTTCCGGTGGCGCGTGGCGGCGAGTGGGACTGTTCCCGAAGTCACGGCGATGCGTGACTAGGGTTTTGGGACGTTCCGGATCGGATTTTGTTGGTTTCGAGGCCATAGGAGTTCATTTAGAGCCCGGTTGGGTAATCCCAGCGGTAAGGACTGACCTTGGAGAGGGTTTGAGCTCGGAAAGTCAAGGTAGTTGGGTCATTATTGTGCAGGTGTTTCTTAGGCTAGAGCGTCCATGAATTTTGGGTTGAATGATGTTTGTGAGTGGACTTTTGGTTTATAAACTATAATGCATGCATAAATGTATTTTTGATTTAAATACTATTATGTATGGGTGCAATGATTTCCTGAAATTTATAATTGATTCCTGGACATTTGTTTTCCCAATATTTCAGTGAAAGTGTGTTGTGAGAAATGATATGGTTGTTGGATTCGGTTTGATATTATTTTGACGTGGTAATTATTTGGGTCCATGATTTTGAGTTGAAACCGTATTTGTGATAAATGATAAACAAAATATATATACTTGATTTTGGATACAATATCGTTTTGAGGGGGCCAAGGAGCCGGGGTAAGGATCCGCTGAGACGGAGAACCCGGTGAACCTCCAATATAAACAATACGGTTTTGAGGGGCCAAGGAGCCGGGGTAAGGATCCGCTGAGACGGAGAACCCGGTGAACCTCTAATATAAACAATACGGTTTTGAGGGGGCCAAGGAGCCGGGGTAAGGATCCGCTGAGACGGAGAACCCAGTGAACCTCCAATATAAACAATACGGTTTTGAGGGGGCCAAGGAGCCGGGGTAAGGATCCGCTGAGACGGAGAACCCGGTGAACCTCCAATATAAACAATACGGTTTTGAGGGGGCCAAGGAGCCGGGGTAAGGATCCACTGAGACGGAGAACCCGGTGAACCTCCAATATAAACAATATGATTTTGAGGGGGCCCAGGAGCCGGGGTAAGGATCCGCTGTTGACGGTGAACCCGGTGAACCTCCAAGATAAACATATTTGAGGAGGAACGAAATAGGGGACTAGGATCCGCTATTGACGGTGAACACGGTGAACCTCCAAGATAAACATATTTGAGGAGGAACGGAATATGGGACTAGGATCCACTGTTGACGGTGAACTCGGTGAACCTTCAATATATTGGTTACTATTTCTTCGACTAGTGTCAAGAGTTTTACTCTGTTGGTTCGTTGAGTACTCCGACTCTAGCATCGAGGAGTTTTGGCTCCGCCGGGTCACGAGGCTATTTATGCATATTATAGAGAGTTGTGATACAGGACTAGCACACCCCAATGGATACCCTGGTGGCTAGGGATATGCCGACTGATGTGATATGATAGCCGAATGTTATTCCAGCTGAGGATACGATATGATAGCCGAGGATATATCTGACTCTAATATGGATTGACGACGATTGTCATGTGATTAATCAGCCTATGAAATTACTTTGTCATCCGGGTCGGTGGGTTGGTGTGGGCGGTGACCCAGAGTGACGAATTATTGTTGGTTCACAAGTATCTGACTAGTCTGTTGTCTTGTGGTATTCCAGTAGAGATGTCAGCAGTGTCTGACCTACTGACATTTGGTGTCAGAGGGTATTCCTATTTGAACCACCACTATTCCGAGGTCTTGGCTTTGACCTTTATACTATCCTGCGTCTGACAGGTAGGAGTGGTCAGTAAGTACAGAGGTTCTGTCGGGAACCCTGTAAGGTTTAATAAAAATTATTCAAGAATAAAGGGTATTTCTGGAATTTAAATTTTGAGGTAAAAGAGCTGTCAGACGGGATAAGGGTTCTTTCCAGATTTCGAGGGAAAATTCGGGAAGGGTCCTTACAGTTTGATTGGCGTAAATCAGTTCCCTTAGCTCCTCCACCGATTTGCCTCCAACACTTTGACTTGATGAAGGGCCTTGGGGATTCATTGGTGGAGTTGTGGCTTGTTGTTGAAATCCAGGAGGTGCCAAAAGGTTGGCAGCATTTTGATTGTTATTCCAACGAAAGTTTGGATGACTTTTCCACCCCGGATTATAAGTGTTGGAGTAGGGATTATTCGGGGGTCGTGCTCTACTGTTGAAGCCTCCCACAAAGTTAGCTTATTCCACCGTTGGACAATCTTGTGAAGTATGTCCTTGGATTGAGCATACTTCGCAGATATGGACGCCTTTCGCTTTTTCATTACAAAGCTTCTTCACCATTGCCCTAAGTTGAGCAATGGTGTCATCTTTGTCATTGGTGTACGCATCACTTGTAGCCCTTGAGGAATGACCTCTGTAGCTAAATTTCTTCTCCCTTTGAGCGATGTTCTCCAAGGTCGTCCTTGCCTCTGCAGCCGTGCCATCAAGAATCCCTTGGGATTGAGAGTTCACCATGGTTCGATCGCTATTCTTCAAGCCTCCGTAAAAGTACAACATCAAGTGATCTTCGTCAATGTTATGGTGGGGACATGTCCTTAGCATTTGATTGAAGCGCTCCCAAAATTTGTAGAATGGCTCATCAATTCCTTGTCGTAGGTCCATGATTTTTGCCTTCAATTCGTTCATCTTCGCCACAGGGTAATATTGTGTTAGAAATTTCGAAGACAAGTCCCTCCACGAGTGTATTGAAGCTAGCACCAAGGAGTGGAACCATTCCTTAGCACGGTCCTTGAGGCTAAAGTGAAAAAGTCTTAGTCAAATTTCAGCTTCCATCATGTCGTTGATGCTCAAAGTTGAGCATATTTCAACAAATTCCTTTATGTGAAGGTGCGGGTTTTCTCCTGAAAGTCCATGAAACATCATCAACATGTGAATTGTTCTAGACTTCAACTCAAAATTCGCCACCGTGGATGGTGGAAAGACTATGGAAAATTGGTCATTCGAGACATGGGGAGTGCCAAATTCCTTCAAGAACCATGGGCTAGGGTTGGCAAGGACATGTTCCTCAGCCATTGGAAGTGATGATGGCGGGGATGGTTATGGAGATGGGAATTGTGGTGTAGTTGGCAAGAATGGAAGGTGATCCTCTGAGCTTTGTAGGAAGGGGAAGGCTGGTGAGAGTGCAGCTCCAATTACCATTTGATGTAGGCAAGTTTTTCAGTAGAGAACGAATTGGACATGTACCTAAAAGCAATAGAAACTTAGTTAATAAAGTCTAAACAAATGGAGGGGGGGGGGGGTGGGTTGGGGGAGGAGGTTTTGATTCTTTTGGATTGTCACGCAAGAAAGTAAAAGCAGTGAATCAAAATGCAGGTTTGGTTGATTGATTAAGTTATTAACTAAGGGCGAATTAAGGCTTACTATCCACTCTAACCAATTATAGTTATTAATCATATTTCCTTGATTCAATTACTATGCAACTTCTGAATTAGGTGCTCATGCCTAGGTCCTGGCATTGGTTCACTAGACATATATTATTCTCTCTTACTTAGCATGTTCTAAATAGGGCATATGCCTAAAACGTCTATCACATACCGTTTAAGAAGATGCATGAAGTACGAAGAGAATTTAATGACACCACACTAGCCTATAAAAGTGGCATGCATTCCTAGGTTGTCATGAGTTTAGATTACGAATCGGTGTTCCTCCACCTACCCTTGATGCTCCAAATCACAGGATGATATGACGGTCACTCAAGCAATTACATCAATAATTATATGCAAACAAGGTAGCTAATCTTATAGACATAAATTAAGGTAATTAAGCAAAGTAATCCAACTTATTCAGCATGCATAACAATTAAAATTAAGAGCCATAAATCTAATTAAATCGCTAACATGGATGGGGCTTCAAGCAGCCCTAATCCTAAAAAGACTACTCACGCATAACTGAAAGTGAAGACAACATGGAAATTCTCATTTAGATTACAATGAAATAATAACATAAAGTAAAGAAAGATTGTTGAACAATGATGCAAGGCAGAAGAACACAACAAGGCCTGCTCCTCCCAAGCTCCACACACAACTTCCTCTCTCTACTTGTGAAAAAAAAATAAAAGTGTTTGAAATATAAAACTGAATTACAATAAAACTTGCGGCTAGGGTGTCTAGAGGTCCTCACCCTCGAGCATTAGAGTCCTTTATATAGGACCTCTAAACCTCTACACATGAGACATTCTAGGGCAGAATCCTATTAAAAAACTGACTTAAACTTCATATTCTAATTATATATCAAAAAGGACAGAAAAGAGAAATCCTTCATGGACTTGGACTAGGACTTGCGACAGAGTCTTATGATAATAGCTCTGATCTTTCTTGCATGCCAAGGCAGCTTCTATAGTCTTCTAGAGGTTGCTTGGACGTCAAGGACTGGGCCTGTCCAACCCTAAGTGCTTGAGACACGACTGTTCCAAATTCTGGGCTTAAAACCTTCAAAATTGGACTTTTAAGAACTTCACATGTCATTTACCAATCCAATCGAGACAAACCACCCCAGGCACTTCCAAATGATATATCTATTATGGTTCTGGGCTTTGTCCCGCTCAAAAGCTTGTAGAAAAGTCGATGGCCCAATTTGGCTCAAATTAGGGCTCCTAGGAAGTCTTTTAGGGCAAAACAGGACATGAACGTGTCATTGGCATTTCTGGTCGAGACACAGGCTTCCATTAGCTTAGATAGGTAATTTGAAGTCCAACTATGAGTGATGTCTCGCTTTGTTCCATCGAAATCTAGGTTAGGGCCTCTTTTGAACCTCTCGGGCCTAAAATAGGGCGCAAAGGACTTCTTTGGCTGAGGAACCAAGGACACGTCCATGACCTAGTCTGAGACTGCGCTTCTGAGGCTCACCAAGGACATGGTAGAAGCGCAGTGTGGCTTGGTTAGGCGAATGACTTCCAGGATTAGCTCAAGTCCTTCTCAAGGGACATGATTTGGCGGGTCGCCGGCGGAACATGGACACGTGCTGGCATGGCGTGACTTCAGATAGGAACTTGGCACAGGGACTTGGTACCTGACCTTGGCTCTTGACTGAGCTGTCTTGGGACATGGCATTGGCGTATAGTAGGACTCGGCTAGGACTTCTTCTGGACTTAGATTAGGGCTCGGTAGGATGTCCTTGGGACATGTCACGGGACACGTCACACGTCTCAGGGCTTGGTTTTGGAAAGTCCTGATAGGTACCAGGACTCGATTTAGGACTTAATGAGGACCCGAACTTCAACTTGAGACATCTCCTTCGTTATAACTCTGATTTGGGTGATTATTTTTGCGTTCTTCTCAAAATTTACCTATCTTTCCAAATCTGCACAAGTCTCACAAGATTGATAATTTTCTACTATTGATGGCACGAAATCATTCAAAAGACATGTAAGAGAGGTATTAATCGACATCAAAATTATGCATAAATAATGACTGAACAGTTATGCATGCATGGTTTTACTCATGGAGGGAAAATGTATGTTTTCCTTGGAACTTGTGATTAAAATTATTATTAGTTTTGGCTTGGTTATTAAGATGGCAGGTATAGTTAGATTTGGCGAGGGTTCCGCCTATGTAATTGAATGGTACTCCGGTAAGTTGTAGAAATATATATATATATATATATATGTATGGAGAGTCCTAATGTAATTTGATTCACCACGAGGTGAGTTGTCCGGATTACCCTTATTTTATTTAGAATATTGTTATCGTTACTATATTATCGTGGGTACGCTTCGATATGGTTTATTATCCATTCACAGTTATTTCGATTTTGGTGCTCTCCAGGCCGTAGCGGAACAAGGCGACGAGACTAGAATGAGGCATCATCTTTCGCTGCGCTACATCCAAATAGGAATTTTATTAGTTTCTGTAATTAAAGGTTACCTAGTTTCTTGATCCTCTTTTGGATATTGTAAATTATTCGAGGGTTTGGTAGTTTGTGATTGTAGCTGGTCTGTTCAGTTTGTATTTGTTTTTGTATCCTTCGTCTGAGTGGTAAAAGACGGGTTGACCGGTGGCAGAGGAGATTCTGCCGATTTTTCGGTAGAATTCTCGTAAAGTCTTTCCTGAATTGGTGAGGGTATTTCAGGGATTATTATATTAGTTCTGGTGGTATCATAAGGGAGCACGGCTTCTCACTGATTTCGAGGGGAAATTCGGGAGGGGTCTTGTCATCTATAGTCAATAATAAATCGAATAACCCAATTATCCTTAATTTCTGAATCTTATAATGATAATAAATCAATTTGGATAATCCTCCTCAATTGCCTGAATTCATAATTACTAACAAAACATTTAAGACATATAATTATGCATGCATTATGTTTTAGAAACCAAAGTCCACTCACTGTAACGTCCAATCTATTCCAATCTCCACGCTATTTGGTCTCCCGTGACTTTCGGAGCCACCTTGCCTGTGGTGGCCTTAAAATGGACAGGAAGTTTCGGCCTACGTTCAAAGCTTCGCCCCGTTGTCCACGGCGCTCCTCACGGCTCAAGGAGAGTATGGTTGGGCTTGTGGGGAGGAGAGGAAGGTCGTGATGTCCTTGGTTTAGTTCAAAAGGGCCGAGATCGTGATGGGTGGGGAGAGTTTGGTGTTTTTTACTTCTTTTTCTCCGGATAAATTGAGAAAGGAGAGAGAGAAGTGAGATATTTTTGTGGCAGAAGAGAGAATGTCAGGACCCGTCCCGAATTTCCCCTCGAAACCCGGGAAGAACCCTGATCCCGTCTGACAACCTAAGGAAAGGTTCCCAAATACCCTTCAATCCTTAGCATAATATAATAACAATAAATAATTTCTCTTGTCAGACAAGGGATTTAAGCACTTAAAATTCCCGTAAGTAAATACCAACCAAATACAAGAATATCAGAGCGTCTAAGTAGGATCAATGTACAAATTAGATATCCTACTCAAGTACAACTATACAGCGTAGCGGAAGTGCTAATGCCTCTGCCTCGAGATACTGTCCTTGTCAACTCTACGGCCTGAAGGGGGTTTAAACACAAAAGTTGTGAGTGGACAAAAATAATCGTTTATAAAACGCTTTCCAAGGAATATTACCTTTTTCCCCCTCCATTTATAAAACCATGCATGCATCACATAAACAATTCATGTTATAAAAACATCATCTTTAAATCACCGGCATTTTCATGTTCAAAATCATTTATTTCCACCTAGACACATAACATCTCAAATCCACTGTCATCGACACATCCACTAGCCACCAGGGTATCCCTTGGGGTGTGCTAGTACTGTATCACAACTCTCTGTACTATGCTATCACATCAGTCGGCCTATCTCTCGACTAGCATATCATATCAGTCGGCATATCTCGACTATCATATCATATCAGTCGGCATATCTCGACTATCATATCATATCAGTCGGCATATCTCGACTATCATATCATATCAGTCGGCATATCTCGACTATCATATCATATCAGTCGGCATATCTCGACTATCATATCATATCAGTCGGCATATCTCGACTATCATATCATATCAGTCGGCATATCTCGACTATCTTATCATATCAGTCGGCATATCTCGACTATCATATCATATCAGTCGGCATATCTCGACTATCATATCATATCAGTCGGCATATCTCGACTGTCATATCATATCAGTCGGCATATCTCGACTATCATATCATATCAGTCGGCATATCTCGACTATCATATCATATCAGTCGGCATATCTCGACTATCATACTTTAACTGAAATAGTGGAGAACATATGTCTAGAAATCATTTCTAACATTCAGAAATTCAATGCCACAATACATAACCGTATTTACCAAAGATATTTTGATGCATGCAATTCAGTTTATAAAACAAAGTCCACTCACAAACCTGTTCAAGCTAGATCAATCCCGTCTCACTCGTTCCTCTGAGGTTCCCGGAACGATATCGCCTGTCAAAAACAACAATCGGGATTACCGGCTAGTAATAAGACTCGTATATAACAACTTCCTAAACCTCGGGAAGTCTACCCTTGCTGTTCCTAAAATCACAGCAACTTCGGACGCTAAAAACGACCTCTAAACGATGTCCGATCAACCTGAAACCTGTACCAACAGATTCAGAACGTCCAAAACTAGTTGCCACGCGCTGCCGTGACGTCAGCCTCGACCCCACGCGCCGCCACGCGCCGCCGGAAGATCGGCACACGCGCCCACGCGTCCTCACGCGCCGGTCACGCGCCTGCTACAGTAACCACGCGCCTGAACCGGTCCAACCCGGTTCGGCTCAACCTGACCCGGTCCAACTCGACCCGACCGGTTCACTCAACTCGACCGGTTCAACTCGACCCGACCGGTCACCGATGACTCGCCGGAGAAGACAACCGGACGCCGTCACCGTCGCCGGAGGCTGGCCGGAGAAGATGACCGGACCGCCACCTCCGCCGCCGTCTGGTTCGCCGGAATCCGCCATTTCCGACCGAATTTCCAAGCTTTACAACTTCCTCAAAACTCAACCGTTTTACACAAATTTTACGTCTAAATCTATCTACTCAAACCCAGGAATCCAAATATAACCTCAAAACATCAAACACGTACCTGTATAAGCCGGAAAATCGATCCAAAGATCCGAAACTTCCTTTACTCGGCTCGGCTTCCACCGTGGTCCTCTCCTTCGATGGTTGGTACGGTTGTGATCGTGGGAAAGAGTAGAATACGATTAGTTGATCCAAATGGGAAGTTAAAGCCTTGAATCCGTCGTTGACTTTTGGTTTCTCTTCGTTTTTCTCTCGTTTTCGGTTCAAAGTATGGGTTGTGTTTGTGTTGTCTTTGTTACAGAGTAAATGAGTGAGTGCAGATAAGGAGATAAGATGAAATGAAGATGTAAAATAATTGAGGTAAAATATCTCCCATCCATGGCAAATTACCAACATGCCCTTACACATCTAGACCCACAACTTCCGTATACGAACTCTGTTTCCTGCGTGCCGCCTGTCTACGAACTCGTGAGTTCGAGACCTACGCAACGGTACCCGAAACAACACCAAAAGTGTCTCGAAATAAAACTTGATTTCCAAACCCTTTACCGACCAAGGGTAAAATCGTCATTTAATAAAAATAATTGCATAAAATCAATTATGAAAAGTCCGGGTTGTTACAATCTACCCCCCTTAAGAAATTTCGTCCCCGAAATTCATTCCTAATCATGAAATAAATGAGGATACTGTGCCCGCATTAGTTCCTCAGTTTCCCACGTGGCTTCCTCCACGTTATGGTTCCTCCACAACACTTTAACTAGAGGAATAGTCTTTCTGCGAAGTACCTTTTCCTTCCAATCCAGAATTTGCACTGGTTGCTCCTCAAATGTCAAATCGTCTTTCAGCTCAAGTGGTTGCTCTTCCAACACATGAGACTCATCAAACAGATATTTCCGGAGCAAAGATACATGAAAGACATCATGAACTCTGGATAATTCCGAGGGTAAAGAAATACGATATGCCACTGGTCCTATCCTTTCCAAAATCTCATATGGACCAATGTAGCGAGGACTTAGTTTTCCCCGTCTACCAAAACGTACCACTCCCTTCCAAGGAGATAGTTTCAAGAACACCCAATCACCAACCTCAAACTCAAGGTCTCTGGTTCTACGGTCTGCATAGCTCTTCTGGCGATCCTGAGCTATCTTCAACCTTTCTCTGATGATTCTTATCTTTTCCTCAGTCGTATCAACCAACTCGGGTGTTAACAGTCTTCTTTCACCTATTTCACTCCAACACAAAGGTGTTCTGCACTGCCTCCCATACAGTGCCTCGAAAGGTGACATCCCGATGCTTGACTGGTAACTGTTATTATATGCAAATTCCATCAGAGACAAGTGTGAATCCCAGTTCCCTTTAAACTGTAGTACACAAGCCCTCATCATATCCTCCAAAACCTGGATTGTTCTCTCAGACTGACCATCCGTCTGAGGATGAAAGGCTGTACTGAAATGCAATGTGGTGCCAAAAACTTTCTGCAAACTCCGCCAAAACCTGGAGGTAAATCTCGGATCCCTGTCCGAAACAATAGACTCTGGAGTCCCATGCAGCCGTATGATCTCATCCACGAATAATTTGGCATACCGACTCATCCGAAAATCTTCTCGCACTGGTAAGAAATGTGCAGACTTCGTGAGTCTATCCACAATTACCCATATCCCATCATGTCCTTTCCGTGTCCTTGGAAGTTTATACACAAAGTCCATCGTAATGTGATCCCACTTCCATTCCGGAATAGGTAATGGTTGCAATGTCCCATAGGGTTTCTGCCTCTCTGCTTTCACTTGCTGACATGTCAAACATCTACTCACAAACTCAGCAATTTCTCTTTTCATCCCAGTCCACCAATAATGTTTCCTTAGGGTATGATACATCTTGGTACCTCCTGGATGCATAGCGTAAGCCGAACTATGAGCCTCATTAAGAATTTCCCTCTTTAGCTCCAGCTCATTCGGTACGCACAACCGTCCATCCTTAACCAATGCTCCATCATCCCTAATCGCATAGTCCTGCCTGTTTCCAGCCTCTAACTCCATCCTGATAATGCACAATGTAGGATCCTGGAGTTGAGCCTCAATAATCCGATCAATCAGAACAGGCCTCACATGGAAACTAGCCAACAAAGCCCCCTGGCTATCCATGTCCAGTACAATCCCTGCTCTACGGAACTCTACCAGCAACGGTAAGTAGACTGTATGCAAATGGGCCAAAGATCCCATAGATTTCCTGCTCAAGGCATCTGCCACAACATTGGCTTTTCCTGGGTGGTACTCAATAGTACAATCATAATCCTTTATTAGCTCAAGCCACCTTCTCTGCCTCAAATTCAGGTCTTTCTGGGTGAACAAGTACTTTAAACTCTTATGGTCGGTGAAGATCCGACACGTCTCCCCGTACAAGTAATGTCTCCATATTTTCAGTGCATGCACTACTGCAGCCAACTCCAAATCATGTGTGGGGTAATTCCTCTCATGGGTTTTAAGTTGTCTGGAAGCATATGCTATCACCTTCCCATGCTGCATCAGCACACAGCCAATACCCCGCAATGATGCATCACTATATACCTCAAAACCCCCGTTACCATCTGGAAGGGTTAATACTGGAGCAGAAGTCAATCTTCTCTTTAGCTCCTGGAAGCTCTGCTCACAATCAGCATCCCAATCAAACTTGACTCCTTTCTTAGTCAACCGTGTCAATGGGCCTGCTATCGTAGAAAATCCTTCTACGAACCGCCGATAATATCCTGCCAAACCCAGAAAACTCCTCATCTCTGTCACTGTCCTCGGTTGCTCCCAGTTTGCCACTGCCTCCACTTTTTGGAGATCTACGCTGATACCGTCAGCCGAAATCACATGACCTAAGAATCCAACTTCGGTCAACCAAAACTGGCATTTACTGAACTTGGCAAACAAATGCTTTTTCCTAAGCATATTCAGCACCAACCTCAAGTGCTTCTCATGTGCCTTGGCACTCCTTGAATACACCAAGATATCGTCGATGAACACAATTACAAATCGATCCAAATACTTTTGGAACACTCTGTTCATCAAATCCATAAACGCTGCCGGGGCATTAGTCAACCCGAAAGGCATCACCAGGAACTCATAATGACCATACCGAGTCCTGAAAGCTGTTTTCTGAACATCCTCTTCCCGGATTCTCAACTGATGGTACCCGGATCGAAGGTCAATTTTTGAAAAATACTTTGCCCCTTTCAGTTGATCAAATAAATCGTCAATCCTTGGCAAAGGATACTTATTTCGCACCGTCACTTTATTTAACTGCCGGTAGTCGATACACAATCTCAGACCACCATCCTTTTTCCTCACAAATAATACCGGTGCACCCCATGGTGAAACACTTGGGCGAATAAATCCCATATTCACCAAGTCCTGCAATTGAGTCTTTAACTCTCGCAATTCTGTCGGTGCCATCCTATACGGTGCATGTGAGATAGGTTGAGTACCTGGCAAAAGCTCGATTGTGAACTCAATCTCACGGTGTGGTGGTAATCCTGGAAGATCATCTGGAAACACATCAGAGAATTCACTCACCACAGGAATATCTTCCACTCTCATCGAAGTATTCCGAGCATCTATCACATGAGCCAAATAACCCTCACAACCTTTTCTCAACAATCTCTCAGCTGTTAACGCTGATATCACTCCATAGGGTAATACCCTACGATCTCCCCGAAATGTAAGTTCAGGGAATCCTGGACTCCGAAAAACTACTGTCTTATTATAACAGTCTATGGAGGCATGGTGCATGGACAACCAATCCATCCCCAAAATCACATCAAACTCAAAGATACCTAAGGGGATTAAATCTACCTCCAAACCATGGCCTTCAACCATCACCGGACAACTGCGAATCACTTGGTTCGCCACTAACATATCTCCGGTAGGAGTACTAATACCCATGTCCCAACCAATTGGAGACAATTCTCTATCCGCAAACAATGCAAAACCCCGAGAAATAAAAGAATGAGTTGCTCCCGGATCTAATAAAACACAAGCATTGCGGTTAAAAATAGGTAACGTACCCGTGACCACATCCGGTGCTACTCGAGCTTCCTGTTGCGTCATGGCAAACACTCGAGCTGGTGTACCTGAAGATCGACCGCGATCCCCATACCTGCCTCTAGCACTGCTGGTCCCACTAGCTCTACCAGCCCCACCGTAATAGGTCTGCCTCCCAGCTGCAGTATCATACATCTGTCCTGCACTCGGGCTAGGATCAGTCGCACCACGACTAAAGGAACTACTGCCCGGACGTCGTTCTGGACAGAATCTCTTGATGTGACCAGGCTCCCCACAGAAATAACAACCGGCATCACTGAAGCCACTAGATCTGCCACCCTGTCTCCTGTTGAACTGCACTGAGGCACCCCGAGACTGTGCAAAAGATTGTCGTGTCTGACCAGCTCCGCCACTGCCTGTACTAGATCTCCCAGAAGATCCAGAACTATGACTACCTCTTTTTGATGGTCCCTGACTAGAGGATCCTGCAGTCCAGTGATCTCGACGTCTCCTGTTCCCACTGTACTGCTGTGGCATTGGGAAACCCAAACTCAACTCTACTCGAGCTGCAGCATCAGCCAAAGTCCTCAACGAAGTGTGGTCCATAGACGTAACTGCTGACCGAATCTCACTCCGCAGTCCACTCTCAAATCTGTGGCACTTGTCTGACTCGGTCGCTACCAACGTCGGTGCAAAGCGACTCAGCGCTATGAATCACTGTTCATACTGGGCCACCGTCATGTCTCCTTGCTGTAAATGCAAGAACTCGGCCTCCTTAACACTCCGGTGTGAGCGAGGGTAAAACTGCTCCAAGAAGCGCTCCCGGAAAATCTGCCAAGTAACCGTATTCCAGCCTGACACTTCCAATGAGTGCCACCAGTGGTAAGCAGAACCACCTAGTAAAAATGTGGCCAGTAGAACTCTCTCCTCTAGAGGACACCTCATAATCATAAACACCCGCTCCATGCGAGTAATCCACTCCTCAGCTTCCTCTGGGCTAGAGTCACCCATGAATATTGTCGCCCCCAGTCTCTGGGCTCTCTCAATATCAGAGACTTCGTGAGAAGCTCTATCCTGGAGTACAGAAGCTAATGTCTGACCCAGCTGTTCCAGTGTCTGCCTCAAATCAGGCTCCACTGCAGGTTCATGGTCATCTCCACCATTCCCTGACCGTTGACGGAACTCTCGTCTCGGAGGCATTATACGCTGAAAAGAAGTTGTAAACCATTAATACCAAAATTTCACCTGTACACTAGATGTACGGTCTATAGGAATTTAACCTAGTGCTCTGATACCAATTGACAGGACCCGTCCCGAATTTCCCCTCGAAACCCGGGAAGAACCCTGATCCCGTCTGACAACCTAAGGAAAGGTTCCCAAATACCCTTCAATCCTTAGCATAATATAATAACAATAAATAATTTCTCTTGTCAGACAAGGGATTTAAGCACTTAAAATTCCCGTAAGTAAATACCAACCAAATACAAGAATATCAGAGCGTCTAAGTAGGATCAATGTACAAATTAGATATCCTACTCAAGTACAACTATACAGCGTAGCGGAAGTGCTAATGCCTCTGCCTCGAGATACTGTCCTTGTCAACTCTACGGCCTGAAGGGGGTTTAAACACAAAAGTTGTGAGTGGACAAAAATAATCGTTTATAAAACGCTTTCCAAGGAATATTACCTTTTTCCCCCTCCATTTATAAAACCATGCATGCATCACATAAACAATTCATGTTATAAAAACATCATCTTTAAATCACCGGCATTTTCATGTTCAAAATCATTTATTTCCACCTAGACACATAACATCTCAAATCCACTGTCATCGACACATCCACTAGCCACCAGGGTATCCCTTGGGGTGTGCTAGTACTGTATCACAACTCTCTGTACTATGCTATCACATCAGTCGGCCTATCTCTCGACTAGCATATCATATCAGTCGGCATATCTCGACTATCATATCATATCAGTCGGCATATCTCGACTATCATATCATATCAGTCGGCATATCTCGACTATCATATCATATCAGTCGGCATATCTCGACTATCATATCATATCAGTCGGCATATCTCGACTATCATATCATATCAGTCGGCATATCTCGACTATCATATCATATCAGTCGGCATATCTCGACTATCTTATCATATCAGTCGGCATATCTCGACTATCATATCATATCAGTCGGCATATCTCGACTATCATATCATATCAGTCGGCATATCTCGACTGTCATATCATATCAGTCGGCATATATCGACTATCATATCATATTAGTCGGCATATCTCGACTATCATATCATATCAGTCGGCATATCTCGACTATCATATCATATCAGTCGGCATATCTCGACTATCATACTTTAACTGAAATAGTGGAGAACATATGTCTAGAAATCATTTCTAACATTCAGAAATTCAATGCCACAATACATAACCGTATTTACCAAAGATATTTTGATGCATGCAATTCAGTTTATAAAACAAAGTCCACTCACAAACCTGTTCAAGCTAGATCAATCCCGTCTCACTCGTTCCTCTGAGGTTCCCGGAACGATATCGCCTGTCAAAAACAACAATCGGGATTACCGGCTAGTAATAAGACTCGTATATAACAACTTCCTAAACCTCGGGAAGTCTACCCTTGCTGTTCCTAAAATCACAGCAACTTCGGACACTAAAAACGACCTCTAAACGATGTCCGATCAACCTGAAACCTGTACCAACAGATTCAGAACGTCCGAAACTAGTTGCCACGCGCTGCCGTGACGTCAGCCTCGACCCCACGCGCCGCCACGCGCCGCCGGAAGATCGGCACACGCGCCCACGCGTCCTCACGCGCCGGTCACGCGCCTGCTACAGTAACCACGCGCCTGAACCGGTCCAACCCGGTTCGGCTCAACCTGACCCGGTCCAACTCGACCCGACCGGTTCACTCAACTCGACCGGTTCAACTCGACCCGACCGGTCACCGATGACTCGCCGGAGAAGACAACCGGACGCCGTCACCGTCGCCGGAGGCTGGCCGGAGAAGATGACCGGACCGCCACCTCCGCCGCCGTCTGGTTCGCCGGAATCCGCCATTTCCGACCGAATTTCCAAGCTTTACAACTTCCTCAAAACTCAACCGTTTTACACAAATTTTACGTCTAAATCTATCTACTCAAACCCAGGAATCCAAATATAACCTCAAAACATCAAACACGTACCTGTATAAGCCGGAAAATCGATCCAAAGATCCGAAACTTCCTTTACTCGGCTCGGCTTCCACCGTGGTCCTCTCCTTCGATGGTTGGTACGGTTGTGATCGTGGGAAAGAGTAGAATACGATTAGTTGATCCAAATGGGAAGTTAAAGCCTTGAATCCGTCGTTGACTTTTGGTTTCTCTTCGTTTTTCTCTCGTTTTCGGTTCAAAGTATGGGTTGTGTTTGTGTTGTCTTTGTTACAGAGTGAATGAGTGAGTGCAGATAAGGAGATAAGATGAAATGAAGATGTAAAATAATTGAGGTAAAATATCTCCCATCCATGGCAAATTACCAAAATGCCCTTACACATCTAGACCCACAACTTCCGTTTACGAACTCCGTTTCCTGCGTGCCGCCTGTCTACGAACTCGTGAGTTCGAGACCTACGCAACGGTACCCGAAACAACACCAAAAGTGTCTCGAAATAAAACTTGATTTCCAAACCCTTTACCGACCAAGGGTAAAATCGTCATTTAATAAAAATAATTGCATAAAATCAATTATGAAAAGTCCGGGTTGTTACAGAGAAAGTGAGGGTGTAAAAATATCTTCTATTCCAAATGCCCTTGCACTTCCTAGACCAGTAACTCGCTTAAACGAGCTCCGATTCCTGTGTGCTGTCTGTCTACGAACTCATAAATTCGAAACCCACACAATGGTCCAAGAAAAATTTCCAAAAGTATCTCCAAACAAAAAGTGGCTTTCGAACCCTTCCTCAACCAGAGGATAAAGTTGTCTTTTCCAATAAAATTTTACAAATTTAATTTCTTTTAAGGTACGGGTCGTTACAAGAAACATTTTATAATCATGAATTAGAAGTTATATGTTCGAATTTTAATTTTATACATATTTTTATGTTCTATGTCTGAAATAGTATATTCTAAAATAAACACGAACACAACAATAACGCATAAAATACAAATAAACAATACTGATTTTTCCCAAGAAGAACCTCTCAACATCAGTCATCCCAAACAAAGGAAAAAGAAAACTAGCATATTTTGTATAAGAGAAACTACTAATGGATCCTAAATAATGACAATAATAAAAAGGATAGTGGTGAATCTGGTGATAAGGTTTAGTACTTTAGCTTAATATAAAGCATAAATGCCGTGACGCATGTGTACTGACCTCATTGTGTCCCAATCAATTGTGCAAACAAACTCTAAGCCAAATGATTAAGCACTTGATTATTCAAAAATTAAACTATATAGTACATAATCTCTAATTTAATATTTATATGCTTTTACGCATGCTTAAGCAATAAGCAGGCCATCCACGTGTTGCTTGCTGTCTCATCCAATGTCCACTATCGGAAATAAAAATTTAGCTACACAAAAAATAAAATTCATGTAATTAACGCTTTATTCAACGTGTTATAATTATCAGTCGATATGATTAGTATTTCAATATATGTGTTATATATAACATGATCAATTCAGTTTTAATTAATAGACATGCCAAATTGCGCCGATTTGATTCCAAAATATGCAAAACACGACCATAATATAATCTAATGACAATGTTTTGTTGTGAATGAGACTTATTGTTGTTGTTGATGACATTCATGGGATTTTAATTTAACCATTGTCAGAGGGTGATTATGTGTAAAGCTAGAAACATCAGCTTGCTGCCAAGTAAGGCTCTGGAAACGTGCATTGAAAATGAAAGGAAAGGGTAGGGATGTCTTCTGGCCAATAAAGAATAATAAAAATAAGAGAAAATTACATTTTAATATGTTGTAGTTTATACCCAATTTTAGAGTTGTACTTAACGTTTCAAATTTTACATTTAAGTACCCTGTGGTTTATACTAAATTTCAGAGTTGTACCTAACGTTTCAAATTTTGCATTTAAGTACCCTGAACTTTTTAAAACATTACAACTTGGTTCCACTGTTAATTATTTCGTTAGATAACAGTGGAGCCAAGTTATAATGTTTTAAAAATTTCAAGGTATTTAAATGAAAATTTTGAAACGTTAAGTATAATTTTGAAATTTGATATAAACTACAGGGTACTTAAATGTAAAATTTGAAACGTTAGGTACAACTCTGAAATTTGATATAAACTACAGAGTATTTAAATGCAAAATTTATAACGTTAAGTATAACTCTAAAATTGGATATAAACCACAAGATACTAAAGTGTAATTTTCTTTAAAAATAATAATAATATTAGAGGTTTGCAGCTTTACAGGTAGCAAGGTTTACTTTGCAAAAATGTCGCCTAGAATACAGAATATTAGTACATGTGGAAAAAAAGAGTTGCTTCTTCGGGACGAATTTTTCCTCATTCAACCCATACAAGGACCCAACAGTTGGTGATAAGTATAAGCCTTACGGTTGTAAATGAGCTTTCAAAATAAAAGTGAATCCGTGAATCTAATAATTGTAATTATGTTTTCACGTTGTAGTATTTTTATGTATCAAAACAAAGACGTATGTACAAAAATTATGAACATATAGTAGGATGGGATATACTATATATTGTATGTATATTATGCTTAGAATTTAGGTAAGGATGGATACTTTATATAAATAAATGCTTAGAATTTTTCTTGATCGAAAAGAAATCAGTGTTTTGATTCTATTATGAAGAGTTTTTTTTTTTTTGAACGAATAAGAATGGATTCATTCATGTGGGAAAAAACCATTACAAAGTTTGGGGCTCAAATTCTAACCGGAGCTTCATTAAAACCCGTAACATGAAAACCCGAGAGCCGGAACAAAATCCGGCAAGGGAAAAAGAGTACCTCACCCCATTCATACAGATTAAGCACCTATTCTAGGTCATTCTCCAAGGCCCTATCAAGCCAAGGAGGTGCAGGAGGAAGGAAGAAACAACTAGCTTGCAGCCGCTTCCCCTCTTGAGCCAAGCAATGAGCCACATTATTAGCGCTCCTCGGTGCATAAGTAATCACAAATGGCAGCAGCTGCAACTGCTCTAGCAGGTCTCAGATATTTTGCACCAGAATCCCCGTCGATGTCCTGGTATTCTGCCCTCTCTGCAGCAGGTCCACCGCCCCTTTGCTGTCTGTTACAATGCCAGCCACCGCAAGCCCCCTCTATCTCACCGCCTGCGGCCCTGCCTGCAAAGCTGCAAGCTCAGTATCAATCACGCTTAGTCCAGCAAGCCCCGCTGCACTGAAACCCAGCACCATATCACCATAGTGGTTTCGGATCACTCCTCCCACACCACGCCTTAAGCCAACGTTCTGAAAGGCCCCGTCACAATTCATTTTCAGTCTCCCCACCTCCAGCGGCCTCTATTTGATTTACTGTTGTCGTCTGGCTGGTTTAGAGACACGGTTGAGGGCTGAGAACTCCTCATGGGCAGCCCATGTACGGTCTAACGATGCCAAAGGTTCCACCGGCCTTCTTCCATGAATTATCTAATTTCTTTCATTCCACCCCTGTCAAATTATATAGATAAAAATCTCAAGCTCATCAGATTTCAGTTTATCAAAAGCACACTCGAAGAGGTCCATGAATCGTCCTGTATTGGGCAGTTTTTCCACGTGTATTCGGGCCAACCTCCACACTTTCTGTCTACGTTTGCATCCCATACGGCATGAAATGCATCCTCAAGCTTCTTAGAGCATTGGCTACATAAAGGAGAAGGTAACACCTTCTTTGTGACAAGATTCATGGATGTGGGCAGTATCTCCAAACAGGGCCTCCAAAGAAAAAGTTTGATCTTAGGGAGCAACACTAAGCTCCACAGCTTCCTCCAAAAACATTGAGTCTGCTCCTACCGTGAACCACCTACCCCATCATGCACACTAGTATTTACCTGGCTCAAGGCAACATAATAACCTGTTTTGACATCATACTTTCCCTCTTTTGTGAAATACCAATACATACCATCTTGATATCTGCCAACACTGGATAACGGAATGGAGCAAATGGCATTAACATCCTCCTGACAAAAGCTCGTTCGTAATCGATTGAGGTTCCAAACACCATCCTCCGTTATTAGTTTCGATACTTTTGCATCCACAGGCAGCAACATATTGATTAGGGGTTTGAATGTGTTGGGTTTAGGAATCCATCTATCACCAAAAACACGTACCGACCTCCCATCTCCTATTCTCCATATCATCCCCACCTCCAATACTTCTCGTCCCCAGAGAATTGACCTCCACACAAGAGAGGGGGTACTTCCAAATCCGGCCTCCAGAAAATTCCCATTAGGAAAATACCGAGCATTAAAAATTCGACCCACTAGAGAGTCAGGTTTCTCCAAAAGCCTCCATGCTTGCTTTGGCAACATTGCCTTATTAAAGGCTTCAAAATCCTTAAACCCCAACCCCCCAAGAGTTTTTTGGGCTGCAAAGCTTCCTCCAATTTAGCTAGTGAATGCTTCGTTTACCGGCCTTGCTCCACCAAAATTTAGCAATCAAGCCACTCAATTCATGACATAGCCCTTTAGGGAGTTGGAATTCCCCCATAGTATAAGTCAGGAGAGCCTGGGCCACCGCCTTAACTAATAGTTCTTTTCCGGCTGCAGATAGAAGGTTTGTCTTCCACTCATTTAGTCGGCTTCGTAGCACCTCCTTGACTTTGCAAAACATCTGATTTCGAGATTCAATCACCTGAACTCCCATCATATTGGAGATTCAATGTTGCATGACCGGATCAATATTAGGACTGAAAGCAACCGCTATCTTATCAAAATTAATCATTTTTCCTGATGCCCGTTCATATTTTTTGACAAGCTGCATCAGATTCTGGCACTCCCGTATATGAGCATTACAAAACAGCAGGTTGTCATCGGCAAAGAAAATATGCGACAATGATGGAGCCCTTGAGGCCACATATATGCCATGGATTAGTTTCTTCTCCTGAGCTCGAGATAACAGAGCTGACAATCCCTCAGCAAAAATAAGGAACAAAAAAGGGATAACGGGCCTCCCTGTCGAAGTCCTCGCTGGGGAATGATCAGCCCAACAGCTTTCCCCCTAACTTGAATAGAATATCGAACCGTTGTAATACAATCCATCACAAGCCTCACCCAACGATCATTGAACCCCAATTTCCTCATAAGCCTCCACAAAACCCCACTCGAACCTATCGTATGCCTTGGACATATCAAGATTTAGAATCATCTTTTTCAAGCCCGAGTTACCTCTCCTTCTTATAGCATGTATAATTTCAAAAGCTGCTAGAATATTATCAGTGATAACTCAATTTGGAACAAAGGCGCTTTGAAATTCAGAAATAATACCTGGCATGAGAGCTTTCATTCGGTTCACCACTGTCTTCGATATAATTTTGTAAATAACTCTGCATAGGCTTATGGGTCTATATTCAGTGACTTTGGCTAGCCGGTCTACCTTAGGAATGAGAGTAATAAGAGATGATTTACATCTTGGACACTTGCACTGTCATTGAGAACATATAGGTAGAAGCCCACCACATCTCTCCCAACTGTATCCTAGTATTTTTGGTAGAACAAAGCTGGAAATCCATCCACTCCCAGTGCTTTAGTGGGAAACATGCAGAATATGGCAGTCTCAACCTCCTCCCATGTGAACGCCTGAGCTAGGACAACATTGTGATCCTGTGTCACCCATTCGCGGACAACATCTAAAATCTCATTCAAATCCCTTTGGCCTGATGTAGTAAACAGCCGCTGGAAATAGGACTCAAACACTAAACCAATCTTATCATCTGTTGTCTACCATCTACTATCCTGAGCAAACACCCCATGTATTAGATTCCGTCATCCCATCTGCTTAGCAGTTTCATGAAAAAAACTTGTGTTTTGGTCCCCAAAACGAAGCCAGGATACCCTGGACCGCTGCTTCCAAATTAGCTCATTTTGTTCGAGCAAAGAGTCTAGCTCAATTGTCAAGTTGCGTTGTTGAGCCAGTTCAGCTTCAATATGGTCAGTGCACCTGAAACTTTCCAATTTGTTTTGGTTTCAGCGTATTTTGGCAGGGAGTGAGCCCACGCCACTATCATTCCAAGCCCGAAGACCCCTCTTACACTCCTATAGCTTATTTAAAATGGATCCACTAGGTGCCTGCCAAGCCGACTCAATTGGTTCCTTACTTCCCTCACGGCCAACCCATGCCTCCTCGAAAAAGAACCGTCGGTGTGTCCTTCCTTGACAGCTAGCTTGGACCTTGATTAAGATGGGAGCCCACGAGTTCATGTGGTGGACCAGAACCATTGGATTAGCCTGTAAAAACTCAGTGTTGGCGATATCCCTATCTAATCGTACCTTCACCAAGCCATATCCATGCCATCTGTTCGAATAGGTGAATTTATTACCCTTAAAATCGATAGTTGATAGCCCATAATCCTCCAGCGCTGCACAAAAATTCACCATATGCATCAAGGACCTCATGCGACGACCCCAATGCTCATTGGCCTCCACAACCTCATTAAAATCCCCCATACAATCTAGAGCTCATTGGCAAGCCTTCCTAGATGGTGAAGCAAGTCCCAAGAGAATTGTCTATGTTGGGTCCCTGAATTTCCATAAAAGCCCATGAAACGGAACTGGTTAGCCCCTACTCCATCCACCCATGCGTCAATGTGTCCAACCGTAAATGGCCGAAGGGTTACTTGAACCCCATCCATCCACAGTAGAGCAAGTCCTCCTCCAAGACCCTCTCTATTCACACAAAACCCACCATTCACCTTTAATTGTCGTATAACCACCTCCATCTGTCTCACAGTCTTGCTTGTCTCCAATAGCAAAATTAGATCCGATCGCTTCAACTTCACAAAATACTTAAGAGCTCGCAGTATCCATGGACTGCCAAGCCCCTAGACATTCCAACATAGGACACTCATTGCTCATGATCGGCCTTTGACCCCATCACGTGAGCGGCTTCAGCCACAGAACTAGACTGTGAACCTTGCTTCTACTATGATCCTGATCGCAATTCCCTGGTAGGTTTCTGCTGCAACCCCGAGACCTTCTTCTTGGGGCTGAGTTTTAGCCAGGAACGCCCTACCTGGAATCCCCGGCGGCTGTCTGTTTCCCGACTGAATCTGCATATTGTCCTGAGGAGCTGCTTTACCATTCATCACAACTTTTTCTTTCCCTTTGTGCGCTATTCCACTCTTGGCCTGACCACTACCCTCCCCTAGAGTCGTCGGCCCAGGGTCATGCCCCTTAGTAGTCACATGGCTACGGTCCAACACTCCTGCCACCGCCTGGGTCACTCCCCACTGCCCTCATCGGGCTCTCCATCACCACCATATTCCCGTGGCCTTGGAATTCCCCTTGCCTCTAGTAATTTATCACTCCCGCATCCCATACTGTTTGTCTCTTCATGCTACCACTATCAGACAACGTATCATCCCTCTCCACCTCCATGGATTCATAGCGAAGGCGAATCACACCCGTCCTATTTGGGGATGGTGGCTTTTCCGCCGCTATGGCCCTTGCTATTTCGCCAAATCCAAAAACTCTGCCCTTGAGACCCCCATTCAGACTAACACTAAAAACGTCTTTAGTGAAGGTCCTATGCCACCCAAAATTTTCAACCCGGTTGTCCTCAGCAACAAAATTACACACAGAACCTGTATGATTCATCCTTCCACAAAATAAGCAAAAGAAGGGCAGTCGTTCATACTCAACCTCAAAATGCATGGCCAACTCATCCTTCATTAGCTTGAGCGTCACGTAACGTTGAAGAGGTACATTCACATCCAACGCTACCTGTATGGGCAAAAAGCAGCCCAAGCAATTGTCATTAATCCTTTTTTCTACAATTACAAACTTCCCCACTTGCTGCCCAATTTTTTAGGCAAGCGCCGTCGACAAAAACAGTGGCGGGATTCTACTGATTCTGATCCAAAACTCTTGGTGCTCCAAGCACACCTCCCCAGGGTCCACACGTCCGTCAGTCACTACCAGAGCCAAGAGAACCCTGCCGAAGGTCCATGCGGCACCCTTGAGCACTTTTTGACAGTCCGCCTCACTCTTGAACGAAAAAAGTAATCTGCTAGAGTCGTCCACTGGCACCATCGAGAAGTCGTCCCGCAGACGCCAAATATTTTTCATGGTTCCTGCAAGCACCTCCATGTGATAGCCTTTGCTCGTAAAAAGTTGTCCTACCAGCCAAAGCATGTCCTCCACCCATGCGTCTCCATCCTCAAACACGACGATCTCGTGAGCCTCAATCTCACTGATCGCTAAATTTGACTCCAAAGACGACACGATTCCAACCATGCAAGCCATCACACACCACACAAACGAGAGCAGACTCTCTCACCCATTCTTAACAAGCCAAAGCATAGACCAGAGCCACCGTCTCTCAGTGTAAAGAAAGCAGAAGAAGCGGCCGCCAAAACCCTAACCCTAACCTAACGAGGAAGGGACAATTATAGAACATATATTGAGTAAAATTACTAGTTCTATTATGAATAGTTAATGTTAAGATACGCACTTTATAGGAATAATGATAATAACGGAAAAAATACTCATGCAATTGTGATATCATCTATTTTGAGTATCCAAAAGTATGCAAAATAAATACTCAAGCACTCAGATTTGTACTATTTATTGGGTGAATATTACATGTTAATAGAGAATTATGAAGAAATAAGCAAAGGAAAATAAATAAATTTTAAGAATTTTAACAGTATTGGTATAATTTGCATATACATATACACAAAAAAAATGTAATAAAAAAAATCACAAGAGGGGCTTGGGTCCCCTCTAGTCCCAAGGTAGCTCCGCCTCTGTCCGAAATCATCATATTTTTTGGTAATATTTGAATGAGTTATTTACGCAAACACCCCTAAGGTTTTTTGAGTTTTCACAAACACCCCTTTATGTTTAGGACCTTACTCAAACACCCCATTAAGTTCCAAAAATATTACACATAAACTCATTTGTTAAGTGATTATCAATTAAAAATTGACATCAACCTAAAAATTGACAAAATTGACCTTTTACAGTAATGTTTTCAAAATTATAATAATAATATATCCAAACAACCATAAGGGCATTTTAGTATTTACATAACGTATATTACATTTAATTATAAAAAAAATCATATTTTATGGGTTATGTGTAATGTTTTTGGAACATGAGTGGGTGTTTTTGCAAGGTCCAAAACTTGAGGGGGTGTTTGTGAAAACACAAAAAACCTCAAGGGGTGTTTGTGTAAATATCCCTATTTGTATTTACTCTAGAATGGATATACACATTCCCCATATAATTGATTACTAAATTTTTCTTATTTGAATATGACTATCAAAAGAGTTTATTTCTTAAAACATCATGTAAAAATCAGTTTGCAAAAATCCAAACAAATTTGTTATAGTTTAGTCATCCATATATATTTCTTAATTCAGATAGCCCCTAAAAACCATACGTGCGAGTCTCCCCTCATGTGTGACACGACATGTCTCGAAAATAAAAGTTATAAAATTTAATTAATTAAATGACCGATGGTTATGAGTTAGATTCAGTGTGAATTGGTAAGGGCCCAAAGAGGGTTATTGGGCCGTGATTTAAACTCGGACTTACAAATGGACCATTTTTCCCTTGAAATTCCCAAAGGCTTGAAAGTCATTTTTCGATCGGAAACACATTTGGGAGCTTTCTTCACACCATTATGTAGGTCTCGAACTCACGAGTGCATAAACAAGCGGCACACAAAAATCGGAGTTTGAACGAGGAAGTTATGAGTATAAAGCGATCAGGGATGTATCGGTAGTTTTAAAAAAGTTTAAATTATAAAATGGCACACTATCTCTCCTCTCCGGATTGGCCCACACCATTTCATCTATCCTCCCGCGACTCTCCCCTCTCTGTTTTCCCACGAGGCTTTGGTTGGAAGTCATAGACGCCGCCACCGATCGGCGATGGCCCAGACCACTAATCCACCACCATTTTCTTCGTCTCACTCTCACGATCCTAGTCGTACCAACGATCGAGGTTGTCGACCACCATACGAGGCGCAGCAAGCTGCGAAAGGAAGTTGGTTTCGAGCCTTTCGAGGCATTTTCGGCCACCACAGGTAATGGTTTTCGATTTGGACCTCATATTTGGATTCTTGAGATTGAGTAGATAGATTTAGACTATTGGTTTGGTGTTTTTGGTTGAGTATTAAAGAAATTGGAAAAGCTTCAAAATCGGCCATTAATGGTCGTTTCTGGCCAGGAGCCGACAAAGCAAGGTAGGGGCGACTGAACCTCATAGTCACACCCCCTAGGAAGGCAGGGGTGCGTAAGGGGCATGTGGACCTTACCCTCAACTCTCAACGAATCTTGTTTTGTGTAATTCGATGTTCCGGAGCCGTTGGCTTTGGTGTGTTGTTTGGGATAGTTTTAGTAGCTTTAAACGTGTTTTAGGGAGCGGGTAAACTCCAGGGAATACGTAATTAAATCTAATAGTTTAGATAAGTATTTATTAATATTAATTATCCTGTTTGTGAGGCGTTATGATGTTGGAGAGTTCGAATGGTTGTGGATTGAGACGAAGCTCATGGGGACTTCTGGGAACGAACGCCTCGTAGTACATGCAATAGTGGATCCTGTTAGGTGAGCTCTCCCCGACGTATAGTGAGTGGGCCTCCTTCCCTAGACTTATAATTATGTAATGATAAATGATTGAATATGTGATGGATGGATTGTGTGGAATGTTTGGTTACTTATGTGTATGCTTAGAGTATATGGATGGATTACATTAAATTGTATAGATTGAATGTGACGTACTGATGGTTATGGTGATGCATGGTGATGTTAGGAAGTATAGAATATACCAAGGGTTAACGTTAGGTCCTGGCATTTTACCGATTATTGTATTGGAGAGTTATAATACCTATACAATTTGTATTGATAGTAGAAAATATATAGACTATGCTAGGGGTTAGAATAGGACCCGACATCTATTAATTATGAAATTTTGAGGGTAATGAATCCCATCAAAGGTGAAATATTCCGAAATGAGTATAAACTACTATTATAGGGAATATCTCGAGGGTTGATATCAAAATACTCGTTACGATATTTGAATCACGTGTAAGGGTGAATATCGATGTGAAAAGTAGAATACAACGATTATGATAATCGAGACAGATTGGTTATATAATTAAGATGCTATCACCGAGGAATCATGCTGGCCTAGCACATGAGCCAGTGTCGAGATGCTATTGTTGATTAGTCATACCAGCTTAGCATATGAGTCAGTATTGAGATATTATGGTCGAGGCATGTCGGCCTAGTACAAAGTCATGTGTCAGTCATGAGTCATGTCAAGTCATGTTGAGTTGGATGCCTATATTAAGTCATGGTATACCCATATGGTGGTCGCTAGTGTCGTACTTGTCTGTAGGCCACATACCAGTCCTCAACATGATTGTTCACCTGCCCTCACTCTATATTAGTTAAATAGCGCTAGTCCTGTCCCCGAGCTCTTATAAGTCTATGTGGTCCCAAAGCTCCTAGGGGCACTCGTGGTGACGGTGCTTGCACTAAGTCCTTCACCTGGCCATAGTACGAGTGAAGACACCCAGCCTTGTCACATGCGTGTGACTAGTGCGACTACAGTGCCATTGGGATACCTGAGATGATGATTAAGTCATGATATGCCAGTCGAGGGTTATGTCGGCTGATGAGATATGATAGCCGAGGTGACATCTTAAGTGATATGTCAGCCGAGGGTTATGCCGGTTGATGAGATATGATAGCCGAGGTGACATGTCGGCTTATGTGATATGTCAGTCGAGGGTTATGCCGGCTGATGAGATATGATAGCCGATGTGACATGTTGGCTTATGTGATATGCCAACCGAGGGTTATACTCGCTGATGAGATATGATAGCCGAGGTGACATGCTTGCTTATGTGATATGCCAGCCGAGGGTTATACCAACTGATGAGATATGATAGCTTAGGGTTCATGCCGACTTATGTGATGATAACAGAGGGACATACCGGCTTATATGTGATATTGTCATAGCCGAGGGACATGCCAGCTTATATACGATATGATGATAACCGAGGCCTATGCTGGCTGATATGATACGAGATACAATTTGATGAGGTATAGTAGTTGAGGGCTTACCAATACGATACATCTGTTATCGAGGTCAGTGTGTATAGTGAGGGTGGTGACCCCGATCAATGAGATTATGGGTTGTATGATCGATATGATATGGAGATGATTGATACCGTCATAAAGAGACGATAATATCAAGATAGCACTATCCTTGTTATCGATTGGTATTGGATGTATCATCTTCAATGGGTGGAGATACAATGATGAATATAGACTTGTTAGATTGTCTTGCTATGTGATTGGGGTGCTTATGACTGATTGGTGTGGTTGCCAGCTAGGGCTGGCAATGGGTCGGGTCGTGTCGGGTTTGTATCGTGTCATGAACTCTGTTTTATCCAAATAGACCCAACCCGAACCTGACCCGTTTAATAATCGTGACAAGGATGTCTAACCCAAACCCGACCTGTTAATAAACCAGGTAACCCGTGTAACCCATTTAATAAACAGGTCGTGTTCTAAACCCAATTAACCTATGATTTGTTTAACCTATTTAATTAACATGCTTAACCTATTTAAACTATAGGATTTAATAGGTATATAGGTAGGTATATAGGTAGGTAAATGGGTAGATATAGGGTTAGTGACTAACACGTATATTAAATAGGTTAATATATAGGTCATTACGCGGGTTAACATGTTGATCCGAAATTCAACCATTTATTAAACGGGTTAATATGTCATTATATGGGTTAACAGGTTGACCCGAAATCCACTCGTTATTAAACGTGTCATAACAGGTTGACTTGAAAATTACCCGAATTTTTAATTGTGCGGGTTGATCCAGATAAATTTTATGCGGATTTCGAGTCGTTTATCGAGTCGTATAAAAAATTGCCACCCCTATTGCCAGCTCCTGCGAGGTTATTTGATTATTTTATTGATTATATTATTGAGTATGAAATAATGCAACAGGTGATTCATTGAGAAATACTAAGGCCCACTCCCCTTTCTGTTTTACACCCCTCAGGTTCCAGAACAAGAATTTGCCGGTTCGAGGAAGGATTGCATCAATTTTGACATCATGCGGTAGAACAAGGTACTATTGGTTTAGCATTTAATGCTTATTTATGATCATCAGTTACGTGGAAGAATGCTCTTGGTTCCGTTGTAATGGTGAAATTGGGTAATTAGTAATTACCAATTACTGTTTCACTTGACTTCCTAAAAATGCAATGTATTAGTTTGGCTTGCGTTACCTGGACTCGATGTCCAGGTGTCGACCAACATCCCAGTATTTTGGTTATCTAGTTGGATTTCTGGGGCGGGGTGTAACAATGTGGCTCATGCCATTTGAGGTCGCCCAACCCAACATTCATTCATAAATCATTTAGTGAAATTGATATTGCTCGACCTCGGAAGCAAATTCGCATATAGGCAACGCTGTCTACCGACGTACATTTGGTGATGATTTAGTCATCCATATATATTTATTAAATTGAAAGTTCTTTTTAAAAATCTTAGTTGTTACTAAAATCATCGATTATTGGTGAATTTTTTTGTTGACATGATGTTTTAAGAAATTAACAATTTGATTACCATATTTTCATATGGAAAATCTAATAATCAATCATGGGAAAATGAGTGCATTCATCCTAGTATTTTCTGCTAAGGCGGACGCTAGTATTTCCTTTAAGGATTGTTGATGCAGAGAAATTAAAAATAATTTATCTAATTAATTTCTAGTGAAAGAATTCAGTGTTTAATAAAATAAGTAAATTCGTCAATATATTTTGTAACAATTGACAAAAATATTTTTAATATATTAGGTTATTGCTTTTGGATATACGATATTAAAAAGGTTGGGTTATAAAACACAAACAACATTTACATAACTTGGAAGGTTTTTTACCTTAAATGCACCATGTACTCGCGTGAATGTTTCAGTTTGCACCATATTCTCATTATTCGTTCAAAATGCACCCTGAAACCGCCGAGTCGTCCCATTCAATACCTTTTCCGTTCACTTCATCTAATTGCCGTCAATTTAGTGACGTGGCGCATACATGGCTGAAGAAAGAAAGGGCACAATGGTAACTTCACGCTCAACCTTCTTCTCGCTCGTCATCTTCTTCTCCTTCACGACACCGGCTTTGTTTGCATTCTATGCTCCTCATCTATCTTTAAATCCTTCTGAACATTCTTTCTTCTTCATCATCTCTCACCCATGATCCCTAAACCCATACATGGATCGCACAATCGAATCCCATCCCACCAAACCCCTCATTGGTTGAGACCAAAACCAACGCAATTCCACTCGTACAGTACCAGTTGTCACTAACGGGTATGGTGAGGAATCACTGGAGAGTGAAGCCATTGGTGGCAGCGACGTAGGAAGAGACGAAAGGGGCGGTCATGAAGCGTTGCATGAAGTTAATTTGCTTTGGCCTGGACGCCTCTGCATCAAACGCTAGAAATTGAAAGTGGAATCCAATTACGAAAGAAAACAACAACAAGAAATTACAATGGCCTTTTCGCCGCCCAATTCAGATTCGCAAACCCTAGTGGGCATGAGAGAGAGGTCGCTCAAATTTTACTTCATCTCCCCCATATCATCTCTCAATTTGATGAGTCTTTCTCTCCCATTCCCTTAAATTACGTCTCTCATTCCAATTTCGGTTCATCTTCCATTTCTTCCCACAAAATGTAACCCAGAAAATTCCTATTTCAATTAGGGTAGAGATCAATTCGGATCTCAAATTCAAAACCCCATCTCCTGATTTTTTCTAACCTCAGATTTCGATTTGTTCCAGTCTAGTTTTCAAATTCTAAAACCATTTGGCTCATAAAGCTATTTTTCATACATGGATAATTGTTGTGTGACCCCTCATACGAATTCGCCGTTAAAGGAAAAGAAGAACAGGAAGAACCCTTTTGCAATAGACTATAGCATCAACCATGGCAAGGGCGGCTCCAAGCTCTTGGTGTTAAAAGACCAAACTGGCGTTGAAATCGAGCAGACTTACGAACCGGGTGGTGAGCTCGACCGAGAAGAGTTTGGAATTACATACCTTTGTTTGTCGTTAATTGGGCTAGAAGTGGAGGGTGAGGATCACTCGAACTACTTGTCCAAGGCATCGTTGATCCACTTTTTGATAGGACCCTTCCCGAATTTCTCTTCGAAACCCGTGAAAGGCCCTATTCCCACTTGACAGCCTCTGACATCCCAATTTAATACCCGAAGTACCCTTACCGTCGTAAAGGCGCTATATGAAATTTTTTTAGAAAAATTGGCAGATCCTCCTTTGTACTTGGTTAGTCGTCATCCACCTGTCAGAAGAAGGATGCAATAACATATACAAACCAACTAGTATCACACCCAGTCTCGAGTATCCACTTGAGTCCAGATAGTACTGGGCGCTGACCAGTACCTGGAAACTAAGTCCCGACAACGAAGGCCAATTACTAGATTTTATAGCAGCGGAGATTTTATCAATATCATCGTCTCTCAGGACGATATTAAACAACTGAAAAATAGCACTTGTTTAAACCAACCTTAACTCGTCAATCCGGGTCACCGCCCATACCACCCACTGAACAAGCCAATGAGTACTCGCTCACAGGTGCTTCAATCCCGGCTAAGCCCATGATGATGGTCGTCAACTTATCTCAACCGGCATAACCCTCGACTATCTTATCCTAAAACATCCTATCATCCCCTGAATATAATCCCGAGCCGTGGCTCGATATGCAGGGCCCTCCGGTAAAGGGACAAGCCTTTCTAACCACCGTCGATAATACCTCAAGCAATGGCTAGAACCCGAGAGGTCCAACCCAGGGACCTACTCTCCACACATCTGGTAATACCTCAAGATATACGGATGTAACCCTGTACTACGCATAGATAGGCTCAACGATCGTATGGCGAAGAACACCTCAACACCCGCGTCGGAGAAATAACCCTCCACACATCCGATAATACCTCAAGATATGCGGACCATGTACTACACATAGATAACCTCAACAATCGTACGGTGGAGAACACCTCAACGCCAAACGTCGGAGAAATAACCCTCAATGAGCACACGACCGATAATACCTCAAGTCACGTGTCGGAGAAAAACCATGATACCCGGGGATGGTACACCTAATGAAACCGTAATGTAAATCCAAAGCCCACTCACATTATGTCATGGAGGAGAACATCTGGGAAGATCCAATGCTACTCTTCTTATCAATCCGTTTGTTCCGGAACACTCCATCAGTTTCCGTCCAGCGTGAGGTGAACCTCTAACGTCACCACGTCCATAATACCTAACCAAATGGAGCATTAGCATCGATAAATTCCCAAGTAAAATATTAAACCCTCGACCTTGGGCTTACGCACGGCCCTTAAATAGCTCAATTTCCATTTAAAACATTGAAACGAAGCTCTAATCGGGTTCAAATGGCCTCGAACTGCCAAAAACAAATCCGGAATGCCTCAAAACCTTGAATACAAACCACCGTGGGTCGTGGAACGACTCCACGTACCGGCAGAAGGCTGGCGGCCACCCCACACGTAGTCACGCATTGGCAAAGGACCGGGACATGTGCCACTCACCGGCCATGCGCCCCCACACGTCGATACGCGCCTGCACAGTGTCGACGGAATATTCCGTCGCTCCGACAGAATATTCAGTCAACTCTGACAGAATATTCTAACGAAATCATAATATTCTGTCTAATTAATAGTGTTAAGGCTCTGTTATGACATCGTTAACCTTTCACGAAATATGCTAACGCCGTCAGCATATTTCGTCAAACATTGACGGCATCAGTTGACTAACGGCTGACTGGACTGCTGACTGTGCTGCCACGTGGCTCCACGTGGATGCCAAGTGGCATGCCACATCAGCTCACCAGTCATCCCTGTTCGCCGAGGAATACGACCGGACCACCGCGGCCGCTGCCGCTACAGTGGCTGGATTTTGGAATTTTTCTCGTTGGAAATTGCCATTTCCGGCAAGCTTCTAACTTCCCCCAAACTTCATCGATTTTTACAAACCACACATGAAAATTCAGTTACTCATTCCCAAAAGTCCAAATCCAAGCTCCGAATTGAAAGATCTTACCTAGTACGAACGGAATTTGGCCGAGAAGTTTCGGTCCACTTCTTCCCTTCGGTCTGCCGTCTTTAACAACGTTCCCACCTCAAAAATGACACCAAATCGACTCGAAAGGATGAAAGGAGGCGGTTGTTGACCTTGGATTTGGTCAAAACGACCTGGAACTGGTTCGATGGTGGGGTGTGGTGTTCAGTCCTAGTAGCACAGGAGAAGGAGAGATCGAGGGGGATGAGATAGAGAGAGAGAGACTGAGTGGGTCTGGAGAAATCCAGAGAAAATAGAGAAAGACTGACTTTTCCAAAATATTTAAATCCCAAATTACCAAAATTCCCTTACTCTTCTAGACCCATAAAACCCTCATACAAACTCCGATTTCCACATGCCGCCTCTACGAACTCGTAAGTTCGAGACCTACGCAACGGTCCAAGAAAATCTTCCAAAAGTACTTCCAATCAAAAAGTGACTTCCAAACCCCTCCTAACCCGAGGGTAAAATCGTTCTTTCTCCACAAATTTTTCGAATTTACTTAAATTTAAGGTCTGGGTCATTACAATTTTGGTCAACGACGAGCCCCACCTCCGTGGTCTTTGTAAAGACCCGAAAAAATGTAATTATCAATTTTTGTAAATTATTTTATAAAAGGACGATTTTACCCTTAGTCGAGTCAGGGCGTGGAACTCAAGTTTTGTTTCGAAACATATTAGGAGGTGTTTCGGCTACCGTTGCGTAGGTCTCGAACTCACTAGTTCGTAGATAGGTGGCACGCAGGAAATGGAGTTCGTGTACCAAAGTTAAGGGTCTAGATGTTCAAGGGCATTTTGGTAATTTTTACTTGGGGTAGATGTTTTTTTCACCCCAAAAACGTTTACTTCATCTTCATTTCATCAATTCATTATCATCTCATTCTCACTCTCTCTGAACCACACGAACCATCCTGAAATCGTGAGAGAAAAACACCAAGAAACCCAAATCATTGACTTTGATTCAAGGCCTAAACTTCCATTTGTGTTCCACAAATCGGATTCTACTCCTTCCCACATTCACAACCGTACAAACCATCGAAGGAGAGGACTACGGGAGGCGTCGAGCTGAGTATATGAAGAACTGAACCTTCCGATCGATTTTTCGACTAAAACAGGTAAGGGTTTGATATTTTGAGATCATATTTGGATTCCTGGGTTTGAGTAGATAAATTTAGACATAAAAATTGTGAAAAATGGTTGAGTTTTGAAGAAGTTAAAAAGCTTGGAATTCGACCGAAAGTAGGGGATTCCGGCGAACCAGACGGCGGTGGCGGTGGCGGTCCGGTCAACTTCTTCGGCCAGACTCCATCGACGGCACGGTGGTCTGGTCGTCTTTTCCGGTGAGTTGACGGCGACCAGTCGGGTCGAGTCAAACTAGGTCAGGTCGGATCGAGTGAACCGGTCAGATCGAGTGAACCAGTCGGGTCGAGTGAACCGATCAGGTTGAATGAATCGATCGGATTGAGTTGGATCGAGTCAGGCTGAGTTGGGTCGGGTTGGACCGGTCCAGGCGCGTGAGTCACTGTAGCAGCGCGTGGCCTGCGCGTGATGGCGCTTGGCGGCGCGTGGGCGCGTGTTCCGACCTTCCGATGGCGCATGGCGGCGCGTGGGGCGTAGTTTGAGGTCACGTCAACGCGTGTTGACTAGTTTTCGACGTTTCGGATCTGGTTGTACAGGTTTCGGGTTGATCAGATGTCATTTAGAGGTAATTTTGAGAGTCCAAAGTTGCTGCGTTTTCTAGAACAACATAGGTAGACTAGGTCAGGTCAAACTAGGTCGGGTCGGATCGAGTGAACCGGTTGGATCGAGTGAACCAGTCGGGTCGAGTGAACCGGTCAGGTTGAATGAACCGATCGGGTTGAGTTGGATCGAGTCAGGCCGAGTTGGGTCGGGTTGGACCGATCCAGGCGCGTGAGTCACTGTAGCAGCGCGTGGCCTGCGCGTGACGGAGCTTTGCGGTGCGTGGGCGCGTGTTTCGATCTTCCGATGGCACATGTCGGCGCGTGGGGGGTAGTTTGAGGTCACGTCAATGCGTGTTGACTATTTTTCGACGTTTCGGAACTGGTTGTACAGGTTTCGGGTTGATCAGATGTCATTTAGAGGTAATTTTGGGCGTTCGAAGTTGCTGCGTTTTCTAGAATAGCATAGGTAGACCTCCCGGGGTTTAGGGAGTTGTTATAT
Source organism: Oemleria cerasiformis (assembly GCA_037349345.1). Classification (NCBI taxonomy): domain Eukaryota; kingdom Viridiplantae; phylum Streptophyta; class Magnoliopsida; order Rosales; family Rosaceae; genus Oemleria; species Oemleria cerasiformis. The sequence goes on along the minus strand of JAZGTL010000008.1, from coordinate 16,067,408 downwards.
AAGAGTCTTATTACTAGCCGGTAATCCCGATTGTTGTTATTGACAGGCGATATTGTTCCGGGAACCTCAGAGGAACGAACAAGACGGGATTGAGCTTGCTTGGACAGTTGGTGAGTGGACTTTTGGTTTATAAAATGTAATGCATTCATCAATGTATCTTTGTTTACATACTGTTATGTATTGTTGCATTGAATTTCGGGAATTTAGAAATGATTGTTGGACACATGTTTTCCAATATTTCAATTAAAGTGCGTTTTGAGAAATGTCATGGTTTTTGGACATGATTTTGATATCGTTTTGACGTGGTAATTGTTGGGTCCATGATTTGGGTTTCAACTCGTATGAATGAGTTTATCGGTTTTGGCCATATTTTAGGGGGGCCAGGATCCGTTGTTGGCGGTGAACCCGATGAACCTCCAAGATAAACATCGATTTGAGGAGGGACAGGATCCGGGGCCAGGATCCGCTGTTGGCGGTGAACTCGGTGAATCCCCAGTATAAACACCAATTTGAGGAGGACCAGGATCTGGGGCCAGGATCCGCTGTTGACGGTGAACCCGGTGAACCTCCAATATAAAAGGTGAAGGTAGTACAAGCCTAGCACACCTCAAGGGATACCCTGGTGGCTAGTGGTTATGTCGGGAATATTGGATTTGATATTTGATGTGTCCATGTCGGAATAAATGATTTTAAACTCTTTTGATGTTGATTTTCAAACCAAACTGTGGACCATGATATGTTTTCATGATACGGATTTTGTGTGGGTCCAATTAAGTGGTTTTAAAGAGAAATGGAATTCCGGTGATTTTCAGATGATGTATTCATATCATGAACTGTTTTATTTGATGCATGCTTGGTTTTATTCGTGGAGGGGAAAAATATAAGATTTCCTAGAAAAATTATTTTTAAATGATTATTTTTGTCCACTCACAACTTTTGTGTTTAAAACCCCTCCAGGCTATCGAGTTGACGCGGACATTTCTTACGAGGCGGAGGCATTAGTTTTTCGGCTGCAAGTGTAGTTAAACTTGAGTAGGATATCTAAATTGTACCATGTATCCTACCTAGACGCTCTGATATTATATTTTGTTTGGATGGTCAATTATTGTTGGAATTGTTGAGTGCTTTGAATCCCTTGTCTGACATGTGAAAGTAAAATTATATTATATTTGTAAGGATTGAAGGGTATTTTGAGAACCTTTTCCTTAAGCTCCCCTCGTTTTATGTACATCTCTTCTTCTTCGATGCCCAAAAGCTTTCTTCGATGCAACTAAGGATTGGACCCCTCATGGAGGTGGTTTAAAGATTTCTCCCTTGCGAGTTCTTCGGTTTGCTTAGTTGATGATGGCTATGTTTCTGTTTCTCTGTGTTATTTATTGTGTGTTGCTGCGTTAAGTGTGATCCCATGGTGTTGTTAGGTTGTGTGCCTGCAGTGTTTCTTAATGAAGTTCTCATCTTTCGACCAAAAAAAAAAGTTCTCTTACCCAAACATGGTAAGTAATTAGGTGGACTACATCTAATAGTCCTAGTGTGCCAGCATGTCTAAAATTTCAATTTTATCCGCTTTTTGACGCCCACTTAACATATTAGACAGAAAAGGTGTTGAGTGGGACGACTTTGTGGTTTCAGGGTGCATTTTGAACGAATAATTAGAATATGGTGCAGAGTGGAACATTCATACGAGTATATGGTGCATTTAAGGTAAAAAGCCAACTTGGAAAAATGTTGGACAAAAAAAGGTACAAATAAAATAATGTATCATAAGAAAATGGTAGTTAATGGCCAGTTTTGGAAGACAGTTTTTAAAATATTATTTTGTAAAACGACAACAACAAATAGAATTTTGCATTTTTAATATTTGAGAATGTGTTTGATAATTTACTCCAAATATGATTTGTAAGAATGAAAAAAGGAAAAGCTTGTTTGGTACAAATATATGAAATTCAAAAAATAATATATATACATTAGACAATGATTTCTAAACGTAAGTGTTGAGATGACGATGGTGGGAATGGTAATAGTAGAGATAATGGTGGTGTGATGAGGTGGAGATGGTGGTGGTGGTGGTAGTTGTGGGGGTGGCGGTGGTGATTGTGGGGGTGGTGTCAGTGATGAGGTGTTGACGGGGGTGACCACGGCGATGGTCATGGTGGTGGGGTGATGGCAGCAATAGATGATGGTGTGGTGTTGAAGGTAGTGGTAGGGTGGTGATTGTCGCGGTGGTGGGTGGCGGTGAGGTGGTGGTGGGGTGGGTGTGGCGGTGATTAATTAGTTGGAGGTGGCGGGGTGGTGGCGGTGATGAAGGTGGTGGTGGTAGCAGCGATTATTGGGTGCTGGCGGTAGCTGTAATAGTTGTGATGATGACTATAGTAATATTGTGGTGGCATTTCCTTTGTATTGTATATGTTTTGTTTCTTTATTTCTTTTGGATTGTATCCTAAAATTCATAAAACATTAATTTGATGTTTTATAAAACGTAAGCAAATATTATTGTCTCATATGTTTTCATTTTTTAACTTCATTCTTCAAAAATGAGTTAACAAACGCAGTTTATAACTGTTTTTTTATCAGAAAAACGAAAGACCGTTCGGCAAATTAAATGATACGAAACCGGCCCAACATTCCTCTAAAATAGTAAGTTGCCCCACTTAATGATTGGTCATTATTGTGTAAATAGGGGAGTTTATCCATCATTTAGGAGTTTGATAAATTGTTCAATTCAAATATTAAGTTAATCACTTTATTTTTTGTAGAAGTTAACTAAACAATTGTAATTTCATTTTTTTTCTCTTGCAAAAAATAGATTTAAAGGGTTTGCTTAGAAGGCAAATGGAATTATGAACTTCTCTACTCACATTATATATTAGAATGAAGATAAAAAAAAACATGCAAATGAGAATATTGCATATTGTAGCGTCTCGAAATAGTAGTAATAAATTTGTCCGACATGGACAATAGAACATTATACAACTAGTTTTGACGATTCAACACTCAAACCATATAGATTGATTGGAAGCTTAATTAGAATGATGTCGATATGAAAACCACGTGGAATTAATTGATGGCAGCATCTTTCTCACATATAACTTCTTTGCTAGTTTTGAATGATTGAATGAGACAGAAACTCAAGAAATCCAAAAATCGACAGACCCTAGCTAGCTAGCTACTACCAGAGAAGGAAGGGTTGGAGACATTGATACGAACAGGAGAGTAATAGCGGGGAGGCCGATCAACGTCAGTGACCTACAAACAGACAATCGCCTTTTAAGGGTTTGTAATAAATAAGTTCGCAGCTTGTATTGGGAAGGTCCATCACAATCCGACGGCTGGAACGAAGCTCTGAGGGTTCAATTTCGGATTATGGTTTCAAGTGTACGGACGACGATGATTGATTGTCTTTGTGTTGCAACCACGACACGTGAACTGGTTGGTTGGGTTTAAGTGAGTTGACGTTAACGATGGGTATGGTCAAGGTTTTGGCAAAACTGGGAGTTTTGACAGCCTGATGGTGAAGTAACTTGACTGTCCGGCCCCGATACAGTCAAGTCAGTGCCTGTGCTAGAATTGAGAAGTAACGGAGTACGTGGCAAAATTTGCTCCGCGTGTTTTGTTGCGGTAGGGAAGCCAGGCAGATATCGCATACAAAAATTTGTCGTTTATGTTATTATGCTATGAGTAATACTTTCGTTGGCCTTAGGGGATTCATTTTCGAATGTTTACTATTTAAATATAATAATTAAAATTATTAATTTATTAAAACATTAAGTAAAAATTATTTATATTAATTAATTATTATTTAATCATCTCTATGTACCGATTTATTTAGTGCATACAAGTCACACCAAATTGCTTGTGTGTATTGATTGATATGACAGTGCCTTGTTTAGAAATGACTTGGCTTGCATTTTGGAAAATTCATGAAAGTACCTAACAGGCTAACACAATATATACTCACGTTTCTTAACTTGTTTTTGGCTTACAAAGCTGGTGTCCCCATCCTGCTCGTCCTCTTAATTTGTAATGCGCTAATTCAAAAGTCCGTAGTCTAATTTTAATAGTCCTTAGTCTAATTTTAATGGTCCGTCTCCAATCTCCTAATTCTCAAAGCCGGCCCGAACGACATTCAAACATGTGACTAACTCTGCCTAGCATTATTATTGTTTCTTACAACCAAAAACAGGGCCTACAAAAGTACGGACGTAAAAGTCCCACAATATTGTGGTGGTGCCATGGTGGTATTGTGGGATCACCTGAGTTAGGTAAGCGTCTTTCATACAATGCTCTCCTATAATCGTAATAATAAACACGTAACTATAAAATGCAGTTGTAATCATGTAACTCTCGGAAATGCAGCGAGGTCATTTTGCTGCATAAAAAGCTGAAGCTAGCCAACCATCCCTAAGCCACTAACAGGCACTGGAACAAAAGGCATTGGGGTCTACAAGAATCAAGGTGAAGTAGACATAGCGTCTACAGAATCAAAGTCTCAGTGCCATCCTTCTTAATATGAATATTTCTCCCAAGGACCAAAGGAGAGACGTTGACCTAAAAGATAATTTTATAGTCATCTTTTTTTTTTCCATGTCAAACTTTTTCTCCATTGCTTCTTGTGCATCACAACACCGAAAGAAATGAGAAAGAAAGAAAAAAATATAGGGCCAGACAAACCCTAATGCATTCATAACCATTGGGGTCACATTTGTTTGTGTCCCCACAACCGAAAGAAGATTACAAAATATTTCGAGTTGCACAGTGCTTCACATGTTTTGGGAACATTTGATGAGAAAGATACTCATATATATATCATGAGTCATGGTGCACTACGCGCCTAATGGTGATGTTGTGTACCTTATTTACTTTTTACTTTTTACTCAAGTTGCACTCTGAATATCGATTTTAATTTCAAAATGGTCCATAAATTCGATTTTGACTTAGGATGCTCCATGAATTCCCTTTTTCGTCGCAAGTTGGTTCTTTTCCATCAATTCTATTAACTTCCTGTTAAATATAAGGACAATATGATCATTTTGGATAAAACATTAAAAAAAAATTTATAACTAAATCTTGAAAAAAACCCACCACCACCCAAGCCTTCCCCAATCCGAGCCGACTCCTTCATCGTCTTCATCCTTGGACAACCAAGATTAGTTGACCTTTGCTTAAAATTCAAAGGGTTCCACCATTGACAGCCACAAGTGATGAGACAATTGCCCTCCTCTCTTTCTCTCTTTCTCTATCAGTCCCTTCTGTACCTGCAACAATATAGGAAAAAATTGATACCCAGAACCAGAAGTAATTGGAGAATCTCTAGCACTTGAGAATGGAAGTGGGTGATTCATAAAAGCCAGATAAAAAGGGAAAAGGTAAAAACTTTTTTTACATTCTGAAGTCGATGATTAAAGAAACTAAGAAAGCATGAAAAAAACAAGCCCCAGGACCAACCTTTAAGACTCAGAAAACAGAAACCTGTCCCTTTTTTTCTTCAGAAAGCAACCCACTTTTGCTTGTGCTTCAAACCTCCCTCTCTATCCAAGTGTCAGCAACCCAGATTAAATTGACCCTTTTCCTCTAAATTTCTGAATTACAATTCAGAACCAAATCAGCAATGCTCCCAAAATCAGCAATCAAAGAGCAGATGAATCTTAATCTCTCTCCCTCACTCACTCACTTTCAAGTGGCAGTTTGTGTATCAGAAACTACCCGAAAACACTCTCTCCCTCTTCTTCACAATTTATGAAATACAATTCAGAACCCCAACCAGAAATGCTGCCAAAATCAGATATTAAACAGCAGATGGATCTTAATCAGCCATTCAAGATCGTCTTCCTGCACAACTAATCTTGGTTGTCCAAGGATGAAGACGATGAAGGAGTCGGCTTGGATTGGGAAGGCTTGGGTGGTGGTGGGTTTTTTTCAAAGATTTAGTTTTAATTTTTTTTTTTTTGATTAAAGTGATCATATTATCTTTATATTTGACCGCAAATTAACAAAATTTACGAAAAATGACCAATTTGAGACAAAAAGGAGAATTAAAGAAGCATCATGGGTCAAAATCGAATTTAGTGACCATTTTAAAACTGAAATGGATGTTCATAGGGCATTTTAAGTAAAAATTCTTTATTTATTTAGCGTTCTTGGACCAAAAAGCTAAAAGTTTGGCATGTTATTGGCCCCAGCTAATTAAATCATAACAATTATAGGTGTACTTCATTTTCTATGCTGAACCAATCGATACATCTTATGATATTACCAAGACGTTGGCCAAGTTCCGTACAATTTTTTTTTCCTTGTATATTAGTTGGAGGGAATATCTTTTCTAACTAGTGAGAAGCCGAAACTGTAAATTTTTTGATTCGTTACGAGTCATTATTCCTTATAGATAAACTGTTTATGTTGAATGAATAATTGATTTTGATTTTGTACTTTTGATATGTTATTTCGGCTTATATATACTAGACCCCAATTTGCAAATGAGGAAGAATAGCTCATTCCTAGTGGTGCCGATTATTTAGTACAATTGTATTGATGAGAGAGATTTGATTTAATCTATATAACAAAGTTAACATTAAGTATCGTAATTCACGCGGATAGATTTTAGTCATTTTATGATAGTCGAACAAAAAATCTCTCATTTATAATTAAGTGAAAAATATATAATTGGAGTATTGTTGTACTAACACGGATAACGTATTTAAGCTACGTTTAGTTCGCTGTATAAGAAACCGAATATGATAATATAATACAAAACTGGTATTTGGTACCACTCGTATTAATTAGCCACCGAATAAATTAATACGGTTGAGTATCTTTATATGGTCAACACCTGCTAAAATAATACCCTTGAAATTGGCCATATTAAATAGTCGGATGACTAACAATCTTAAAAAGTAATAATAATAATAATAATAATAAATAGTAATAATAATAATAAAAAATTAATAAGAAATAATAATTAAATAAATAGTAATAATAATAATATATAATTAAAATAAATAAATAATAATAATAATAATATACATAATTAATATTTATGATATATAAATATCTCTTATCAACTAGTATAATATAATCCGGTCAGTATAATATAATCGGCATTTTAATCCGGTAGAACACCAAATGCCCTACTAAATAGTCAGTCTATCCAGTGGACAGATTAGTCTATCCGACTGAAATAGTCAGTATAATACGGCGTACCAACATGACCGGCCATGGCCTAGGGCCACAAGGGCGACCTCTTTGGACCCACGAATTAGGAGGGCCCAAAAATTTTAAATTTGATTTATTTTTATGGAAAAAAATTAAAGAATATTTAAAATTTTTGAAAAATATTTAAATTGAGTTTGTAGAGTTAAATTTTAAAGAAAACAATTAAGAGTTATTCTTATTTATGCATAGTTATATAGATTGTCTTGTGCAGTCATTAAAACTCTAACTCTAAAGTTTTTGATAAAATTTAATTGTTTTCTTTAAAATATAATATTACAAGACGACTATGTTTGAGTGGTGTGTTTAAATTCTTGAAATTTTTTTGTGTATTGCTAAAAAGATGAAGAAAAAAATTAAAAATTAAAAATTAAAAAGTACAATTTTTTTTTGTCTGTCTAAATATAGACTATGTGGGCACTTTTAAAATTTTTGCCCTAGTCCTCAAATTTCTTGGACCGGCCTTGTCTACCAAACAAGGCCTTAAAGATTAAGGACTAATGCAATTGCTTAGGTCATTGGTGACGTTGTGAGATATCAGCATATATATAGTTATTAAGGGGTATGGAGGCGTGTTGATTGCCTATTCACAAAATGCGGTGTGTCAAACAAAATGTGGGAATTAAGCATCCCATTGATATTTTGGCAGAAGATTTTGGTGCTTCTTTCATCGACTCTGGACATCATCCTTTGCTTTCAACCTGTTTTCTGCATTTGTGTTTTGTGTTCGCATTTGCGGGTACATTTACAAATGGTGGTGCATGCATCACAATCAATTACACATTTACACCAAATATATTTATATATATATCTCCAAAATAAAAATATTGAAATAAATAAAACGCTCTTTAATGTGCTGGATAAACAATTTCAAGTTGGACTTGTATCATGATGATCCAATTCGTTTACCGAGTAGAATTCATATAATTGGGTATTGATATTGTCATTTAAGACAATTAAATTTGATATTTTTTATTAAATTCTTTATGAAAGTCGAATTTAATACTTCCTACTAATTGATGGTAAGAATTTCCAATAGACCAGTAGTACTTATGAAAATTTACTTACTAGTTTAGCTATTTCTATATATTGATATCGGGAAGAAGATATATAAGTTGATTATCAATCTTAACCTTTACGAATATCGAAAGGAAAATTTAAGACGTTTTTCTATACATTTAATAAGAATACCACTAAAATAGTAGTATTAGTAATTAGTGAAACAAAACTATTAGTTTAACATGATTTCTCTCTTTACCATTGAGGGCTTGATAAACAAAATGAAAGAAAGAAACATGGCCGGTTTGAATTTGAGGCGTATGAGCAAAATGATAATGTTTTTAAAAGGGCTCCACCTTGTGTGGTAAGTGTGTCTGTGATTGGTCGGTAAGATGCCATGTGGATGTTTCTAACGGTAAAAATTGCAATGCACATGAGGCCCATCAAAGTGTCTACAAACACGCTCCGCCCACATAAGGAGTTGATTCTTTACAGCCAATGATGGACTCCCCTTCTCAGTGCTTTGCAGGTTAAATTTCCACCAACTACCAATTTACAATCCTCGCATCATTGACCCATCTCAAATTTCCTTTAAAATTTTGAAAAATCATCAGACATACCGCAATTAAATGGTTAAAACGGATGTTTTTTTTTCTCTGCAATCGAGTTTAAATTTTCATGTACTAAAACACTTACATAGCCCACCTCTGATTATTAAAGCACCGACTTAAAGAAGCCCAAAATAAAGCCTACATCTGACTAAAGCACCGACCTAAGAAAGCTTAAAATCAAGGCTCAAATTAAGCCCATTATTACACTCCAGCCCAATTTATATTTCCTGCTTTCTCTTGGCTAGAGCTAAACTCTACATACATCAACGCGGCAAAATTACAGACAAAAGTTGGAAAGCCCTTATCCCTAATTCTTCAACTCGGCTCCAAAACAGAAGACCATCTCTCCCAAAACCAAGTCTTCCACAGCAATAAGGTACGTTCCTCTTTCTCAAATTTAGTTTATTTTTTGATTTTATTGTTTTTTTATATCACAACAGATGAACCAAACCCTGATATTTATTAACAACAAGAACAAAAATCCCAATTCAGAGTACACACCAAACCCTAAATTTAAATCACAGATGAACGAAAAGCCTAATATTTATTCAACTAGGAGAACCATAATCCCAATACCAAGCCCTAATTTTACAAATGAAAGAACAATAATCTCAATTCAGAGTACCAACCAAACCTGATCTTAGAAACTGATAAACCTGCAAAAAAAAATTAATTAGTTTACGAAAGAATTGATATCAAAGCCTCTAAACATTAGACTGCGAGCGTCAGAGAACTACCGCGCGAGAAGGTGGAAGTGTGCGGGAGGGCGAGTGAGAATGAGCGGGGTGAGAGGGCAGGTGAGAGTGAGAGGGCGAGAGAGCGAGAGAGCAGAGAGGGTTTCAATTCACAGTTCACACAGAGACACAGGGAAAGCGAGAGCGAGCGAGAGAGAGCGATGAAAGAGGGAGATGTTAGCATTTGCAGATATTGTTTTTGATTTTATTGTTGTGTTATTTGGATTTGGTTTTTTTTAAATTCTTGGAATTGGGATTATTAGTATTTATGATTTGGGAAGTTGATTTAGGGTTAGAACTCTAGTGAGTTAAATTGGGGAAATTGATTAGGGTTCTAGCTCTTAATCTTCCGAATGCAAAAGTTATGAACTGGTTTAGGATTAGGGCTCTAGTGAGTTAATGAATTTATACTGTAAATTGATTAATCAAAGGTGCGTTTATTAAGTATGAGGAAGATTATGGCCCCCTGAATGCAAAAGTCTGTGATAGTTAAATCAGTTCCCTTGGTTAATCAAGGGAGAGGCATTTCATCTGAAAAATCCTTGCTACACCCTCAAAATCAATAGATTCATGTTATATATCATTCATGAAACTATTGCCACGATTGAAATCGTTCTTTTTTATTTAATTCAAACGATATCAAGTGAATGAGACATTACAATTTCGTGTTAAATTTCACCAAACTAGTTCTCTCTTCGATATTAGGGTTTCACAGGTCTTTTGGTTCTGTATTTTACCGAAGCTCTGAAATGTCAGTATATCTGACTTGAAGAGTCATGGATCTTTTTGGAAACAAAATCTAGTTTTACCTTCTGATAGACCGTGGAAAATGTTGGCAGTTATATGCGTGTTCTCTCTTTTTATGCGAATTTTTAATTTGTTACTTATTGTTGGTGGATTTCCAATTCCTTTATTTTGTGAGATCGTGTTATAAATCCATGTAATCTATGCTGATTTCTCTGTTATTTTGGACCTTGTTGGTTATATTATTCATTGAATTTTTTTTGTCAGCAGTGACTATAGAAAAGGAAGAGTTACTCCTTAATAGTTTTTATTCAGCCACGCACCTCCAAGAGCTAAAGTAGCAGTGATTGAACCACCACCTCAGCAGCCCTACTTTGTTATTCTTGCTTTAGTTGCTTGTGTCTAAATGGCGGATTCAGGTGGAAATCAAGAACCTGGAGAAAGTACGCCCTGTCCCTTTTTATTTATTTTTTATCTATTTTGATTTTATACACTGTAACTTTGTTTCGCATTTTCAGTTTGCAACTTCTTCCGGAAGCCGTCAAAGAAGCAAAGCATTAGAAAGCGAAGAGTTGATGAAGATGAGGAGGAGGACGACTCAACGCCATTAAAAAGTCAAAGAAAAACCCCAAAGCCCGATGGAAAGTTGTATTTTTCTAGTGGACCCTCTACTAAGAGCTCTACATCCGATGACAATACAATCTTCGAGTTCAAGTCTTCAAAAGAAATCCAAGTTGAACATGATAGCAGAGCAACAGCAACTCTGGAGACTGAGACTGAGTTCTCTAGAGATGCCCGAGCAATTCGTGAGAGAGTTCTTAAGCAGGCAGATGAGGCTTTGAAGGGGAATAGCAACAGCACTGGGAATGAGAAGTTGTATAAAGGGATCCACGGATATACTGATTACAAGGCTGGGTTCCGAAGAGAGCTAACGGTGGCCAGTGAGAAAGCGGGAGGTTCTCATGGGCCTCTCAGGGCTTCTGCTCACATCAGATCTACCATAAGATTTGATTATCAGCCAGACATCTGCAAAGATTATAAAGAAACTGGTTACTGTGGGTATGGAGATTCTTGCAAGTTTATGCATGATCGTGGAGACTACAAGTCTGGGTGGCAGATGGAAAGGGAATGGGATGAGGCAGAGAAAACAAGGAAGAGAAATTTGGCTTTGCGTGAAACTGATGTAGATGAGGAAGAAGAAGAAGAAGAGGATGAGGATGGCTCGTTGCCATTTGCGTGTTTCATCTGCCGGCAACCGTTTGTTGATCCTGTGGAGACTAAGTGCAAGCACTACTTCTGCGAGCATTGTGCACTAAAGGTAACTCCTCTTTCTTAGTGTATCTTCTTAACTCTCGTGGTTGCAAATTGCAATAGTTTTACCTTTATGGCATTCAATTTATGTTTCCTGGTTTGTGTGTTCTAACCTTATATGCTTTTTCATTCACAGCATCATTCGAGGAACAAGAAGTGCTTCGTGTGCAACAAGCCTACCCTTGGCATATTCAATACAGCTCATGAGATACGCAAAAGGATGGCTGCCGAAGGTAAATAACAGCCGCTGCATTTACTCATTGATCTCTTTGCTTCGCAGGCTGCTTGTAGGCACGAATAATTCTCTCTTTTCCCGCTATGGAAGAAGAATCTCACTTTTAACTATAAGAGTAGAAGTGGATATGCTTCGGTGTGGTGGACTGGTGGTAGTTTTCTGTTACTTGTATTTGTTCATGTAAATTTCCAGCTATGTCCAAAATTTTGTACTTTTAGTTGGAGCCGTGTAGTCAAGTTTAGCAGGGCTTCGTGATCCTATTTCATTTTCCTATATTTAATATTTATCCTAATGAAAAATACAGAGTTATCGCCGTAACTGAACAAAAAAAATTACGAGTTGTCTCTTTTAAACCATAACAATGGTTTGTGCTGAGATGGATGAAAATAATTGGTTGAAAGTAAAAACATTTTCTAGCTTTTCGTTCTTTCTATAATCTGAATAAACCGATTGTATGGGGCTGGGGTGAATTATTTATTAACAATAATAATAATTTTGCTAGCAATTCATCTCATTCAAAGATTATTAATTAATTAAGGGAACTCTTATTAACATACTAAAAAAGCGGTTGCGCACTTAAACTTGAATCATAAGAAGAGTATGTCCGTCTTGAATAATGTCATTATACTTACAATATTAGGGGGTTGTATTCTAATTATAATTGTGAAGGATTTAAAAACAATTATAAATTCTCATGTATTCAATTAGAATTTTAAAGAATTAAAAAAATATCCACACAAATTCTAACGTATTCAATTAGAATTTGATATAACTTATCAAATGTCCATATAAATATCGATGTATTCAAAATCTTGTAAACTTTAAATAATTTCATTAAAGAAAAGATTTAAGTGAATTTTGGTAGGCCTAGTAAGTGAAAAATATAAATACCAATTGCCATAGCAATTCCATCTCTCCCCCCTAACATTTGTGTGAATTCTCTTCCAGCAAAATAGAAATAAATAAAATAAAAATAAAATAAATATCATTCATCTTCATCCAAGTTTATATATACGACCAAATAATTTTGAAATCTTCCATTGATGCACATTCAAAAAGACATCTATCATGAAATTATTTGTCTATGAATTAACATGGTTGATGGATGCATCATGCTCTTCTTTGATAAATTCGATTGAACTCTTTGGATTGGATGAATTCATCGATAATCTCCTTGCTACGGTCAATGAATTCGATTGACTCATCATGCTCATTTTCGATGAATTCGATTGAACACTCTTCAGATTCAATAAATTCATCAATTAGAATTAGCCCTTAACATTTTCAATTGATTCGTCGTATATAGAACATCATCGATAAATTCATCCTACCCTCCTTCGATATTCAATGAAAGGATGAATTCATCAATTACCTTGTTGGGTATATATTCACCGCCACCATTTGTTGGGTCGACATTTTCACCACCTCCATTCTCAATCTATGACATATTAATAGATATGTGGTTTGAAAGATTATATATAGTTTAAATAGGAGCAATAGTCCCTGAAATTTACCATAATTTTAGAAATCGTCACTAAACTTCATTATTAGTTTTCTTCGTCCCTGAACTTTACCATAATAGTTGATTTAGTCCATCCGTCAAAAATTCGAATGGAATCCGTGAGAAAAATCTCACTTGAAATGACGATTTTGCCCTTTATTTTAACGGATTCCGTTCAATTTTTTGACTGATGGACTAAATCAATTATTGTGGTAAAGTACATGGACTGAAAAAACTAATATTAAAATTTATGGACGATTTTTAAAATTATGGTAAAATTCTGGGACTATGCATCAATATGCGGTAGGAGAAGGGTATTGGTGCATTTTGTCGATAAAGGTGATTATATGATATTGTTGTGAAAGTTGGAAGAGTTCAGTAAAAAAAAAGTTGGAAGAATCCAGTAAAAAAAAAAGTTGGAAGAGGAATATTGAGAGCCAATATCAAGCCTGAAGGGATGATTATGGAATGAACCTTCATATTTTCTTTATTATAAAAAAATTAAAAAGTAAAAAAAAAAATTAGACCAATAATTCTAGCTAAATCCAGGAAATTCAATCAAATTTTTATTACATTTGCATATAATTGCATAACAGTCTTTAAATAGAATTTTCCCTGAATTCATGTAAGCCCAAGACAATTCTATAAAGTCCAATGAATTCATCACTTAAAAAATATCCTTAAAAATAATTTATAATTCTAATTGAACACACCCCCTTTAGTTATTCTTCTAAGAAATATTGAACGTGTCAGTACAAAACTTTGAATCTAAATATAATATTTTCTTCTTATTAGGTATTGCGAATTCAATTTTCAAATATATTTCGGTGAAATAAGTAACAAAGTCAATAAAAGGTCTGGTGTAAACAAAAAGTTAGGTTGGTGGTATTCAGTCCAATTTGCTCCATGTCATTGAATGTCGACATTTTTCAAGCAAAGTTATGGCAAATTTATGTACGGACGTTGATGCATAAGCCTACATCTGCCACAGGATGAGTACACAATGTCATCATTTTTATTCGATCTTACAGTTTCTCTGACATATATAGACCTATGCAATTACTATTTAGCCTCAAACATTTCAACAAACTGCCAGTCATGTAACAGAAACAAAAGGGTATATCAGTAATTCAACAAGTATACAACATAACAAAATCAATATCAATTTTGTAGATGTAACATGATGAAGACTAATTAAATCTAAGGTTTGTCATCTCAGCTCTAGCCATCTCAGAAGCACCAGAGAGGGTAGAATCTCAGCAACCAAAAATACATGGCTAGATTTAAGGATGCCATGTCGACGGTGATGGGGGTAATATTTCTGAGGAAGAGCATACAAGTATACGAGGAAGTCGGAGTTTTACTTGTCCACTTTGTTTCTGTTCTAACATCCGCCGTCCAATTTTCAAGCTTCATTTTTCTCCCAACTACAAGGGTTTCTTCAGCTAGGCACTCTCCCATGTCGTCCATGTTCTCTCGTCACGATCGTTAGTTCTTCACAGATTAAATTCCTTGTAAGTGATGGTTTTAATTGTTCCAATATTTTGAAGATCGAGGCTGTACGTTTTGATTCAATTTATGATGAGTTAATTTGTTTTGGGGGCTAATTAAGTTAATTGATATATTTCACCAAGGAGGAAGGTAGCATATATATATAACTAGAGATCGAGGTAAAAATTAATGATTATTTCAGGGACTTTACATGTTAATTAATCTCACACATCTTTAATCATGATTACTATAATAATCTAGATTAATTGATTAACCCATTCATCTCATGCATCCGTTGTGAAACTACAATGTCATCATTCAATTGTTTATCATAGTATCATACTTTTTAGTCCGATTTATTGGAATGCACTTGCTCGATCTATAAGTAAAATATTCCGTAAGTATCGTAATTAACCAACGAATAGACATATAGTTATGGTGATCATGAGAATATAGTACATAGAGGAGAGAGCTAGAATTTTATTGACGAATTTAATTAAGATGTTGGAGTAAATTAAAGTCAATTTATTCACAAATTCAACTCATTTAGCCATAACTCCCTCTTTTGAGTTTACTACCATCATTGATAATTTTTTTTAATTAAGTTTCTTCATTAAATAAAGCAAGCAATTACAAGGCATTGAAAGCCCATTAACAAGGAAAAGCTTAAAAAAGACATATGAAATACACACAGATAAACAAACAAGACCCATATGCATCAAATAAGTCTAAAAACTTAAAAAATTAAATAGCCCAAAAGAAACCCTAGATCTAAAACATGGATAGCCTCCATCACTGCATCCTACTCATTGAGAGTTATTGGCAAACAAATTTGGCAGCTGTTGACGCCCCATCCTTCCTAAATCACTCTTCGGACTTTGATGATGTTTGGATCAATTTTGTTATCTTCATATTGTTTCACCGTTTTTATTGTTGGAAACTATTGATTATTATAGATGTAAGATGCCGCTAGTGCCTTCCTGCGGTTGTTTAGGTTTCTCGTAAAAGAAAAAAGCATTAGAGCATCCACGTCAGGCTAGTTAAATTTTTGGATAAATTTAACGTGAAATGACCAAAAAGTTATTAATAGATGACCAGTTTTTTAATGCTACAAAAATCAGACTCTCTATATTTAACCAACTTTGAATATTAAATTAATTTTTTAAATTTGAATATATAAAAACATAATTTTCCTACAACGGCTAGAGTAATTTAGATGGTTGTATTTCATTTTCCTATAAAGTAGAGTAATTTAAGTTTAAGTATTTCATTATCTTTTATTGAACACCTGTGGCAAAGTAGAGTAATTTGGATGATTGCAAATTAAACCTGTTTGGTAACATTACATGGATACATATATATATATATATATATATATGTATGTATGTTCAACAATCAAGAGACGGAGGGATATTCAGATTAGTGTTATGTTATTGATCTTTCAGTTTTTCTTCTTTTCTTGATGCAATGAATGAATAAATGGAATGAAGGTATAATACCAAGAAGAAGAAGAAAATGATCAAAGTGGCTTCTGGGCCTTCAATTGGCAATCAAGAGAGCTTCTGTGCCCTCAATTTTTACAAGCGCAATATACACTAAACAATGAATGTCGAAATTGAGATCCAACTTGTGAAATGTATCTATCACTGCTCCACTCCTAGAGCTAGCACAACAAAGAAAACCAAAACAAAATGTTTCCTTGCCGTTGGCAATGGCAGTTAGCAGAAGTGGCAGTATTGAGTACAACTGAGCCTCATAATATTTGAAGACTCCTCAACTGATTTGATGGCAATGGCATGAGAATAGTTTTCTGATTTCAAATAAAACAAGACACTTTTCATTAATCATAATCCTTTTTCAATAGCAGAATTTCTTATTAATAACTAGCAGCAATCAAATCGCACATAAAGGGAATAGGAGCAGGCAATGGTGTGTTCTACCTCCACATCACCAACACCAGCAGTGTGATGAACGATTGATTCATCCTCGTTTCCAGCATCTTCTACTTCTTCTGGTCTAGAAATATCAGCTAGCTGCATCACCTGTAACCGCAAGACCCATTGCTTCTCCCAACTTCTGCAAAATGTCTGTATCATTCCATGATCTACAATGCCAGAATTTCCACTTTAGTTCAACCAAAGCTCACAACCAATAGACTCAACCCCAATATACCATATAATTAGGTATGTTACCCGATTCGGGTTGGTATAGTTTGCTATATATAAACATGCAGAACTGTTGAATAAGTTCATGACATCAGACAGCTACGTACATAATAAAGAGCTAGACAACAGTTGCTTATTCATCCATCCACCCCAACTCGATCATCAATTCATCATGGCAAGGCATGGCGATAGCTGTGATGATGAGGGCCACCAAGTTGGCAAACGTGGTGGAGTTTTCAAGACTCTTCGGAGTAGCTTGTTTGGCAAACGTCGTAGCCGTCGCGGATCCACAAAAACTGTACCTTGATGATCATATTGAAATTTCTGATTCCGAAGACGGATCCACAAAAAGTTATGATCCTGATGATCATATTGAAATTTCTGATTCCGAAGACGAGGACGAGTCGAACAACCACGGCATAAGAAGCGGCAGCGGCAATCAAAATCATCCGATGCATTCTGCACAGACGATGACGTATGGATACCCTTATTATCAAGATCCTCAGCAGTACATGATGATGTGGTACCAATACCAGAGGCCAATGTCAATGCCGATACCAACGATGGATCGTCAACAAGGGCAAAATTGGAATAATAATAATAATATGAATTCAAACTCTGATTATTTTAACAACATGCATGCAGCAGCAAATCCACAACCATATGATGACGGTAACTTCAGTGAAGAGAACCCGAGGGTTGCGCTATCATGTAAAAGTTTCTAATAGATTTTTGCTTACTTTTGTATTTTTTTTTCTTTTAGTTTTGAGAATTAATTACTTTTGTTTAGGTAAAATATAATAGTAAGAACTTGCAGCGAAATTATTAAATAGTGCAAGGTAATTTAAGTTACAATTTTATGACAAGACCTCATTGCGTTTTCTTTATAGATAATTCATGCTAGCTATAATGCATGTCAGTTCGCTGCTCCGGCGGAACTATGATGGGGGTAATTCATCTGACGTTGTTGTTGGTAATAACGTCTTTTTGTCGGACGAGAGAGAAATTAATAAATAATTTTATTTTACAGCTACAAAATACATCAAAATCAATGAGAGTTCATTATTAAAAACAACTCTGTTGGAACCTGCTTGGTTTAGGTTGAGAAAATCATATCTACAGCTCATTTTTCAATTATGGGTTTAATACTTTAATATTTGTGCTCAGCCCTCATGATTTGGGCCTCTAATTAACGACAAAGTCTCAAAGTTTTTTTTTTTTTTTTTGTTAAATTTTCCTCGAAGTAAAACATCTTCTAAACACACTTCATTAGGAGATTAAATATTAATGGGCTTGCGTTGGAGAAATTATAGATGGAGAAACTTTGTTCTCCTATAATGGTATTTTTACTTATTATGTACTAAGAGATTTTGGATTCGACTCTCATAAAAAACGATATTAATATACAATATTTAAAACTCTTTCCCAATATACTTTTGTATAAAAAAAAAACTTTCTCTTGTCGGACAAACCATTGATTTGAATTACTGATCACTTAAACTTTACTTGAATGTATGATATCCGAATAATTTTGTTGTTGTTGAGAAAGTATGGTATTCATTGAACTTTCTCTTCTCTCATAAAGGTCGAGGTAATTAATACACAATGTTTATAACCCTCTACCTATATACTTTGTATAAATTGAAAAAAGTTTCTCTTGTAACAAACCATTAATTTGAACCACTGATCACATGAACTTTACTTGAATGTAATATTTGAATATTTTTTTTTAGAGAAATTACAATATTCACCGTATAAGAGAATATAATGCTTTTTGTTATCTCATTAAATTAAACCTTGTCTAAACTTATAATTCGAACATTATAAACTGCTTCAAAATATAAATGTACATTAATTATCGGACTCTTTCTAATTGTATTCTACAATAAAAACTCAAAACAAAACAAAATCTTAAGTTTAACTTTTTGTTTTGTTTTCGTTTTTAGTAGGTAAGAAATGAAGGGATGCAATTTGGTGTTGGAGATGAAGCATTTAAGTTGAAGTGTTCCAATGGACAACTGATAAGTTGATTCATTTGGTCCTTATTTTGGCTTGATCGACGTCGGACAAAGCCAGCCCATGCTTACCTTACCATATTATAAAGCCACCATATATATATATATATATATATATATATATATATGAATTATAAAGACCAAGTTCTAGTAAAATAAAGGGCATTTAAAACTCAAAAATAAAAAAAGAAAATAGTTTTGCTTATGCAACTAATCTAAAGACTAATATGCCCATGTTATATTTTGCCACATGGATGTCACATAATTAAGCCTCCTTAATGGTGTTTGTAATATTGTGATTCAATTGCTGCAACAAAGTTAATGTTGTCCTTATTCGGGGTGCAAAATGACACAAAATTGTGTTCTAAATATAAAGTGAGAGGTCGTGTCTTGTTCTGAGTACATTTTGAGTAATAAGCATGTCCTAATTCGTATATTATAGTACAAAATCGTATTCTGAATATAAAATGAGAGGTCGTGTCTTATTCTAAGTGCATTTTGAGTAATAAACATGTATTATAATATGATATTATTCACATATTATAGTACAAAATTATTTGAAATTTCATTAACAGTTGGCGGACAAAATTCGTATTATACATAACAATTCGATAAGTTATATGACGCCTTATAAATTGTGATATGACCACCGAGAAGATAAAAAATGAACAACTTCTGTAATTTTGATATGAAAATATCCAATATATAGTTTTGAATTTTTCCCGCAGGTTCTTAATTAATACGAATAGCTTCGCGATGTTTATTGATATTTAATTTTGGAAAATTAAATTATTTAAACTTGAGCTTGAGTCATTGGAAACAACAGGAATTGAATACAATCTCAAATCTGAATATTGACAAGAATGTGAAGGAAAAATGAATTTGCCTGGAAAATATACATGCATGAATCATGATAGTTTACAAACTCCAACCATATATGACTAGCTACCAAATCAAACTGATTCATGTCATGTGTCAGCTGCCATGAAGCTTATCATCATTCACTTTGCTCTTTCAGAAAAGTTATATTTTTTCAATCACATTTTTTTTTTTTTTAGAAGATACGAAATTTTATTGATTAAACAAATATACAAAGCAAAAACAAGCTAGACTGCAATATCTTGACGACAAACATGGGTAAATACTTCCAATGATCATGTTTGATATCTGTTAAAAAGATCTAGAGGGAATAACGCACAAAATAATATAACTTGAATCCCTTAAGTATCATAAATGCCATTACTGCCTAAACAACTAATCTTTGCAATCTCATAAAAGGGAAAACCTAACACAGCCAACTTGAAATAAGAGCCGTTGGACTTATTTGCATAAAGCAAACTAAAAAGAAAAAAATAAATAACCCAACAAAAGGTACAAATGGGTCACTTCCACCGTCGATGCCTATCACATCCATTATTGTAGCCTCCGCGGAATTCCAAAGACGACGAGGATACCGTCCACCTTCATATAGCAGATGTTTCAATCCACTGTGATTGACACCACACCACCAATGGAGGACCGCGATAGCTCGATCAAAATCCACCAGGCCGCATCACGAGTTAAAACCATGTGAAGGCAGATAAGGCTCCTGAAGACAAGAGTTTCACCGGCAACTTGATCTGTCGGGACGCCTAAACTTGTGACCATGATCGACACCATGACGATCGATTAGAAAATGAAGCATGAAGACGAACAAACTTCGGTAAAATCGACACCAAGACTGGTTAGATTATCCGATTTATTCACTATATCCCTATGGGTACCAGGGGAAAGCCCCTTGAACTCGAAGAAGATTCGTTGAAACTTGTAAGTAGAATTCTTGAGCCGAAGTATACAGAAAATTCTATTATCTTATTCAAGTAAAACTTGTGAGATGAGATCAATATCCTCATGTTACAAAGTTCTTCGAGGCAAAACTAGCTAGTGAAGGGATCTGGCGTAGTTTTTTAGAAGTTTCAAAACTATAATATGGCAAGAAAATCTATATTAAAAATTCTTTAGAGTTTGATGTTTTAATCTTCAGCTTATCACGTACTCAAATGGTTAATAATAATCTTATGATATTTCAATTCATCTAAAATTTCAACAACTAATGTCGAATAAAAGGGATTTAGTTTGTTGCTTTGTACTTATTAATTTGTTTTTAGTAATCTATCATTTAGATCAATAAAATTTTATAATTAGTTAGCGCTTCAACATATATATATATATATAGAGTGGAAATAGACGGATTTAAATTGTTGTCACTTGCTATCATCTCCTGGTTACCGACTTGTTGCTCAACGTACACACATCACTTTCATCCTCACATCTCGATGAGTTGGGGTCCTAAATAAACTCTTGTCAATATATCTCCTTGTTGGTCTACATATCTGGATGAGTTGGGGGGTCCTTGACTCCTTGGGGAATGGGGATGGTGATAATAGCAAGTAACGCCCACAAGGGATTGAAAATACCTTAATTAATGATAATGTAATGAATATTCAATAATATATATATGTTGGTATAATTTTTTATTAACATGCTATTAACACCTCACGTACGGACTGATATCATTCCTCATCAACAATCCTTTCTTCAATACATAATAGATATATTTTGTACGGAAAAAAAACCTACAAAGATATATCTCATGTGCACATGAAAGATTCATAAATATTTTTGGGGAAGTGATATGCTTAATATGTAAACGTGTATTCATTTTCTTCCAACTCAAGAATTGTATGGTTACGGGTTACCCAACAAAAAACACAAGAATTGTACGCTTCTAGTTCAATCACAATAAATCCCTGCACATTTGCTGCTTAAATTTGATACTGCTGCTGCAACAAGTTAACATCCATATCTCTAATCAACCAACACTACACATATGTTATATTTAAGTTGATCACAAAATTACGCTCATTATTTGGTTAATGCTTCATGGTCTTCCAAATTAATGATATTGGAACGAATTATTGATTATTTTGAAGGTTGAAGTAACAATTCTAAATCAAATTAAACATATGCACCAGCTGTTACATACAAAGATGAATAGCCAAATAGGCTTGGTTCTAAATTAAATGGGATTTGCATAATCACAAAGCCACCATTAATCACACAAATATGCGGGGATGGAGTGATGATTATTTCCCGTTTGAGGTGATACGAGGAGATTGTCCATTACACCCCGCAAGCTGACAGAGCGATCAAGCACATGAAGCTTGGACACGAGCAAACGAAAATGAGGAACATAGAGACCCTCGGTAAAAGCTTCACGAAGTTGATCAAATGTAGACATATAACACCAATAATTCACTATGAACGACTTTCTCGCGAACATAGTGACAGTCAACTTCAACATGGCGAGTTCGGGCATGAAAAACAAGATTTGAGGCGAGAGAAATAGCATTGATATTTTCACACTAAAGGATAGGGCTTCGACCGAAAAAAAAGTATACGACAAGAAAAAGTACTTGGGTTAGGTTGTAGGGGTGACTTGACTCCCCAACAGTTATACAACCTATTTTTAAATATATGCATATATATATATATATATATATTATAGTAACTCCGCGTCGAAGGAAAAAATTCACGTTTCTTATATTATTGAGTTATAGTTTAGGGGGGACATACATAAAATTCTGAATCCGCCTCATTATGTCTTTTTATGTTTATTCTAAACTTTTTTTTTTCGTTTGATATGTATCAAATTTATTAAATTTTGAGATTTTAATTGGAGAAGTAATAAGAACCAAACTATTGAATTTTAGCCTTAGCAAGCTTAAGTATGCTTCATTCAAATTTCTAGGAATTTTGGGGGCATGAGAATGAAAGAGTTTCAAATTCCTTATGCACATTACCTATAATTATGAAATTATATTCATATCAGCATCATCTATATCTCCTCAGTTTCCAAGTTGTTGCTCTACATATCAATTTCATCTTCATCTTTCCATGAGTGTGGAGATGGTGAAGCAAGCGGAGGCCACAACAGATTCCTCTGCTTCCTCACTTTCCTCACAACCATCCTTGTGTGTTGCCTTAAAACCCCATTCATGGCCTTCAGATAGTTGCAGGAGTCGTGGTCTTGTAAAATTGTACCTTCTGAGCCATAAGCTGTGGGATCCCTAATTGTTTCTAGAGGATGTGGGGAGTTCAAGAAGGCCCTATAGACATTTGGAGAGAACCCAGATAGCGTGTTGTCCAAGGCATACAGGGCACTCCCCATGGGCAGCAGAGGGTGTGGAGGTGATGACTTTTCTTGAGGTTGGAGAATGAACAGCTTGCCCATTGGAGAGTATAACGTCTTCTGCATAAGGACAGAACCCATCACCAGTTTAAATATACAAAATTTCATAAATTTAAAAGATGATTACAAGACACAATTACAACTAAATTTGCGGAGAAGAACAATAATATTTTCTTTACAACTATGAAGAAATCTATTTTTTTTAGAGGTGTGATTTTACTTGTTTAACCTTAACGGAATAAATGGTATTTTCTGGAGTTTAATGGTTTATGTTTTACAATTTAGAAAATTTTACGGAGGCGGAAGGGGTGTTTGAGTAGGGGTGGTGGTGGGAGAGCTTATGACTTAAGGTTTAGTCCTTGAATTATGGGTGGAGTTCAAATATTGAGAGCTAAACCTTAAACAATTAGTCATTAATTATCTCAATACTTTGGCATAGGACATTGTTGAGACTTCAAATTTAGTAGATAGAGATATATAGATTGTTTGTTAGACCTTTTTTTTAATTGTCAAATTTTGAGTTGGGTTGTCCTTGATTAATTTAGTTGTCCGCTTATGTGTTTTAAAAAAAATATCAATCACTTACATGTTATCAATATAATACGAATTTATCATAGCATACTCACATTTTTTATGAGACAAGGATGTGACTGAAAGGAGCCATGCAAACACTTGAGTAGTGTAACCACTTGGTTTGTGTAGTTGCAAGAGAAAGCTCTAGGCACAATATCTCTATGCATCATCACACAATGGATTTGATCCTTCTCATCCAAAACAGGTAGGTCAAGCAATCTTTGACCTCCGCAGAACACAAATGGTGACCCAAATGTGACAACTGGTCTTAGAATGGTGGGTTTAACAACGCCCCTTGTGAGCAGCATCAAATGGACTAAAACAGCAATGCTTCCTCCAATACAATGGCCTGTAAATTGAAGCTTGGCCTCCTCACCGTTTGTTTCCAAGTGGTCTAATATGTCCGGCATGAATTGGTCGTATATTTCCTTTGCTGCTTCATAGATTCCTCTGTGAACAACCACATTTGTTTCCTATATATACAAATTAAGGATATATATTGTTAGCTAGTGGGAGTAGTGGAGGGTTGTTTATGTGTCTAATAAATATCCTTGCTTACCTCAAATTTGGTGGGTTCAAATAGAAGGCACGTCTTCCAGGACAGCTGCGAGTCCAGACCCTGCAAGCCCAGAACAATTTTGATTCTTATGCATTTTTCAATTTGTTTCCCAACATGATATCTTATTGCTTCAGAAATCACGAATATTGTCTCGACTCTGTTATATCATCCTGTTAATTGTGCTTACACCACAATTGATGACCGACCAACTACTGCTAACCAGAGAGAAGATGCCGACTAACTAGGTCATAGGAGAAATACCCTTGCACCCCATCGGTACCAACCACTAGTCAGTAGGACCCACCTGTCAGACCACGTCAATTGAGTGGGCCGTTTATTATCTAGACATGTGTATCAACATCAGGACGTTGAGCATTAATCTCACATCGAAGAAATAAAGAAGTTTCTCCATTTCTCTTATAAATAGGAGACTTCTCCTTTCTCAAAAGTAACTTCATTATCCTGTGCTTAGTATCATACACTACTGAAATGACCATTTAACTCAACCGACTTAAACTTCGATAACCATTAGGCCAATACCACACCGATGCACCTAATCTCTCTCTTTGTCCGGCCGAAGAAGAGAGGACTTGAAGCTGCTGAGGCGAAGTTCACCACTAAATTGGTACATTTTGTACATCAATAAATTTAGAGTGGTTGCAAGAAATTACCTGAATCACAAAGCAACGAGTGGAGGTACTAGGCTCATCACAAACAAACCATGCACAAGGTGAAGGTGAGGATTGCTGCACTGATTTCGCCGTTGCTTTTGTCATTATTGAACTTCCCATGGAAAAGAAAGTTATTACCTCTTCTGCTTTCTTTTCTAGTGAAGAAGTCACAAATTGTAGTCCATAGTATCTCTCCAAATCCACCGCCTGCACATTGCATCAATTTTTACATTTTATGCTTAAAATGTCAAAACTTTTGTCACACAGCTATAAAATATGTGAACACAAATCATGTTGAACAAAACATACCTTGATATCTGGTATCACATACGCAATGTTGTACAAGAAAGCTAGCTGAGAAAATAGCTTGGTTTCGGACAATGGCACCCGAACCAAAAATCTTGAGAAAGATTCACAATCATAGGATGATCTGCATCTGATTTCTCCGCCATTTTCTTCTAAACTACAACAATCACCACCATTTTCATCCTCATCGCGAGCATTGTCTACATCCCCAGCAACCTCTTTTTGCTGCCAAACATTCCTCCAGTTACTTCTGAGCTCCACAAGCTTCTCCACCCAATTAGCTCTCTTTATCTCCTCCCCTTTCTCACCGGCACCCTCCTCGCCGGAATTCATAGGCCTACATAAAACTCCAGAGGAAGAGTTGTTGTCTGTTTGAGTTGATTTGGCTTGGACATGTCTGATGCGATAACAGACATGGTTAACTGAATAAGACATTTTCATACTAGCTTGCTCTTCGAAGATTCTCGAGGTTGAGGAGGCCGGAGAGGCTGGAATAGTAAAGGAAGTGCAAGCCATGGTTGCACAAAAGTGTAATTCAACGAACTTCTAGCAATGGACTTTTTATAAGCACAGCATGTCACAACCATTTGCCCCTTGTTTACCACGCTAGTATTAGGAAACTACTAGCCGTTATATTCAAGGAGTCATGTAATTGAAAAAAAAGAATACAATGTCTTGTCAACGCCTTGGTTGTTAATTTCAATGGAGCTAGCCTCCACACAAATTGTCTACTTGTTTTTGGAGTTCCCAAC
Organism: Oemleria cerasiformis; assembly: GCA_037349345.1. Classification (NCBI taxonomy): domain Eukaryota; kingdom Viridiplantae; phylum Streptophyta; class Magnoliopsida; order Rosales; family Rosaceae; genus Oemleria; species Oemleria cerasiformis. The sequence goes on along the minus strand of JAZGTL010000008.1, from coordinate 16,041,307 downwards.
TTCACATCACTTTTGTTTCTTACTCTTCCACTCTGAATGATTTACATCGAAATGAATAAAATCTTAAGACATCAACAAATGGGGATACAAAACAAATTAAGTACATAAACTTTAAATATATGCAGGAGATTTAAATAAGAGAGGTACTTATCAAATGTTTATGAGATCATAAGTAAGCCAAGAAAAAACCCAGAATGTCAGCTGAGCGAGAGAGACAACGAGTTGTTGACTCTACCCTTTATTTTTTTTTACAGGATCGTAGCGAATTATTGAAGCATAAATCTACATACATATATTGATAATATTTTTTTTTTTGCAAGATTACATTACAACGGTTCTTAGACCGATTTGTGCAAGATAATAAGACACCTTTTATCTACAATCAGATCTGAGGCTGCTTCAAATCTTAGACATTGTGTAGTCCATTGCATCCACCAGAAAGTCTGCATCCAGAAAAAGGAAACCAATTGGAAATTGTTGAATCAAATGTCATTCACTATCTTGCTTTGAATGCTAAGATGGTAGAGGAAAACAAAACTGTACCTGCATCATCTTTGGTGAAGCAGAGAGGAGGTGTGATTCTGAAAACATTTCCATAATATCCACCTTTTCCGATCAGGACTCCCAAATCTGAACCCAGAAAAGAGAGTTAAGTAAATTAGTAGTTCATTGTGTAACTCAATTGAGAGCCAAATTGGGGATTAAGGGTTAACACAAACCTTTCATCTTGTCCATTATATGTGCAGTTTCGACCTTTGCAGGTGTCTTCAGCTCACGGTCGGTGACAAGTTCAACTCCAAGCATTAAACCTTTTCCCCTCACATCCCCAATAACTGCATAATCAACCACAAGTTCAAAATACAAATTTATGTGATATATTCTAATTCAAGAGCTAATTAGGCAAAGTAAGAGAGGTCTCACGTTCATATTTATTCTTGAGGACATTGAGTCTTTCTTTCATATATGATCCCACAACGAACGCATTCTCCTGGAGTTTTTCTTTCTCAATCACTTTCAGAACAGCCAGTCCTGCAGCTGTACACACCGGGTTCCCACCGAAGGTGTTGAAGTAATTGCGGCGAGTCAAGACCTCTGCAACTTCAGGGGTGGTTACCACAGCACCAAGGGGAATGCCATTACCAATGCCCTGCAAAAGCCAGAAAAAAAAACAAGTCAACACACAGAGAAACCGGATTCTGTTAGACAGGATATATGTTGCTTGGGGTTGAAGAAAAGAATGAACCTTTGCCATTGTGACAATGTCAGGCACAACACCATGGCTTTCAAATCCCCAGAAGTGGCTCCCGGTGCGAGCAAACCCGGCCTGTACCTCATCAGTGATGAAAAGGCCTCCTGCTTTCTTCACACTCTTATAAACGGCAGGCAAGTAACCTGGAGCCAATTCTACAACTCCTCCTACTCCCTGTTGCATAAATAGCAAGTTAGTCTTCAATTAAATTGGCGACATGACAAGTGGCCTCAAGTGACAAGCACCTGTATGGCTTCACACATAAAACCAGCAACATGGCCTGAAGTTCCGAAGTCTATAAGATCATCCACATCTTTGGCATACTTCTCTCCATCTGAACCGAAAACACCTCTGTATGGGTCCGGGTTTACGGCGTGATGAACTCCACTCTGTCATGAATCATTGACCAAACCAAAATAATCTGAATGTTAGCAAAATGTGTACAATGCATAAGATTTATACTTGAATAAGGAAGAACAAAGGCTCAGTTCTCATTCATCAAACTGACATGGAATATGGATTACTGAAATGCAGAGGGTTAGATAGGAGGATATTTAGAGTGTTTATTTCATCGCATAGTATTATCAATTCACGTGTTATAATAAAGGTGAACGACATAGTTAATATTTCTCGTTTTTAACTTCTAGGATATACCAAAATATTTCTCGTAAGCTAAATGTTACTAAAAAAAGAAACATCTTATTTAGTTAACTTTGGAGGGTTAAATATTAAAATAGCATCTATTGTTTTTGTTGGAGAAAAAAAAGTTTAAGAATGCTCAACAACCTGGCGTGTGTCTCCTTGTCTTACTTAATCTAATTCCATAATTGTTGACAGCGCTGAAACACTCTAATAAATTAAATTTTGGTTTCAGCACCTAACTTTATCTTTAGACATTCTGAACTATTTTGGTGACAATTAAAATAATAATAATAGAACCAATAATAGAGTCTTATCAATCAAACATGCATAATTAAGTTAAGTCTCTTCTATACAAGATTTTAGTATATACTATTAAAGGGTCATTATTATCAACAAACAAATGTAAGCAACTAAGCAAGACTATATCTTGAATCAAAATTAGCCTTTCACAATTCCTCAAATGTTAGAAATTATGAACACTAAGAAATGGATATAAAATCCAGCAATTAAACAAGTCAAATCACACAACATATATAGAAATGATAAGTTTTTCGACCAAATTATTCAAGTCTACTAGATCCTCTTCTAAATTATAAGTGAATTAGTAACATGGAAAAATTACTTATTATATCTAATCATAAATTATATTATGCATTTAACATGATGTTCATTATCTTTAAAGAGAAAATAAAATATAGTGTTTCATTCACACACAAGTCGAGTATGTTGTTGAAAAATGATTTGCTCAACTCATGGGTAATGTGATTATTGATGTATGAATAATATTATTGTTTTAACCCCAAAAAAAATTAATATTGTGGCAGCCAAGTGCCTACCCATTTTAGGCCTTTGCTTTTGCTTCATGGACAGGGCGGCCCCCCTTTATCTCACCCGAAAGAAAATTAGGCCGAAAAAAAGTTATCATTATCCTTGATTTGGACATCCTCATCGTTTAGTGATATGAATTAATATAGTAATGCTTCAACTGGGGTGACGTTAGGGGGTCTCCATTTAAATCATGGGGCTTTACCACTTTATTAATCAACATATGTCTCTTTAGTCTTTTAGCTAGCCAACCACTGCAATTTGATAACTTCACGTGGTTTCTCAACAATATTATTCCAAGAGGCGTAACAGATCACCAAGTGTCCCTATATTTGTCCATGCAGTCTTATTCATTATAAAGGTACATTTAAACATCTATAAATTAATAATTTTGAGATAAAAAATTCTATTAATTCAACGTGATATTAATTAATGAAAATGATCACGATGATGAAATTAAAGATGATAATGCTATCGAGTCCGTTTTCCGAAAAGAAGAGTTACTTCTTACCATGTTAAGAAAAGTTACTTCTTATCATGTTAAGAAAAATTACTTCTTACCATGTTAAGAAAAATTAGAGATGGGGTCCAAGATACCATCAATTTCAAGAATAAACAAACAAGAATTGAGTCTTATTTTAAAAAGGCATAATAGTCGAATCATAGCCACTATATATTAAGAAATTAATATTCATATATTACATGAGACCTATTCGAATTGTTTATAAGGTATTATCTTATAAATTTAACAAGTTATCCCTAGACATGTCAAAATTTTTATTTAATCTAAGTTATTAATCTATCCGGTATTAAATTATTGAGATTCTATTGTGTATGAGAAATAATTTTCACTCTCTTTATTAAGAAGTGCATAAAATAAGAGTGTGAAAATTAATTACCAACGGGAATCACTTTTATCCTTCACTTCTATAAGATTTTTTGTGTTCCCACACAAATAGTAGTTGCTAAAAGAAATATTACTCCAAATTCAAAGATGAATTGAATTGATTGCAGATTAAATTTCATAAACTTTAATTCTCATTAATTTGCATAAATAATCGCGATCTAATCAATTACTAGCATTGACCAAGTATTTTTCTATTTTGTTATCAAACATATCAATTTCATTAAGGCCGGATAAAAATGTTTCCATTTTCTGCCAAAATATTAAAACGCCAGTTAAATCATACTTATCCCTTCGGCCTTTTGGCCAAAATTCAGAATACTTCAAATTACGATCGCAATCAATAGTTGGTAATACTGTAATATTTTTACCAGTTCAATAACATTATGATCAAAGAAAAGAAACGAGAGAGTGAGAGTGAAGTAGTAGCTAAAATATAAAATATAGAAAAAGAAAATACCTGTACGACATTAAATTTCCAGTTGGCCTGAGCGGTGGCGCCCATGGTTCCATTACCGTTGCCATGGTATGCGTTCCTCAACGAGATTATGTCATGACTCCCCGTATACAGCCGGGCCATCAACATCGCCAACTCGTTCGCCTCCGTCCCCGAGTTCGTAAAAAACACCACCTATTACCCAAAAAAACAAAAACAACAATTAATTAATGAATTTTTCAAAAATAATAATATTTTTCTAGAAGAAAAAACAAAATTCATCATGAAGCAGAAATTGATGGAGTCCTTCATGGGTCGGTTTGTGAACTGTAACAACAAAAGATAACATGTCACTCTCTTTAACTCTCTCTCTTCACTGATAATGACAATTATTCGCCCAAAAAAATGTGGACCGTCGGATCAGTATGATTCAATTAATTAATTAATTATGAATTAGAAAATTTGATGGAGGCGAACCGACCTTGAGATTGGCGGGCAACTTGGAAGCGAGTGCCTGAGCGAAGTCGCCCATGTTGTGGTTGAGGTAGAGGATGGTGGAGTGCTGGATGCGGTTGATTTGGTTGACTATGGCCGCCACCACATCGGGATGACAGTGCCCACAACTCACCGTAGCAATCCCTCCGAATCCGTCCAAATATCTCCGCCCATTCTCGTCGAACAAGTACTGCTTCTTCCCGTCCACTATGTTCAGCTGCACCAAAAACAAAATTAAACATATGAACCACGTGATCAAATTGATAAAATGGGGGAATGATCGGGTGCGGCGGGGCTTACGGGTTTGTTGTAGAAATAGAACATGGAGGGGCTGAGGTACTCCTTGCGCTGGGCGAAGATCTCGTCCGCGGTGGGGCCGGTGTACGGTGGAGGTGTGTAATTGAAAGGGGGGATTTTCGGAATATCAACGCTATTGTCTGGCAGGGCTTCTTTTTCCGCGACCTGGGAGATGCAACGTTGCCAGCCACGAAGAGTTTGTGCTCCCGATTTTACCCTTCTCCCTATTATTCCCTGCATTTTTCGGTTTCTGCGGATTCCGAAAATGCAGGAGTTTGTGGGACTTGCTAGTGAGAGGGAAGATTGAGAGAAGAGAGAGAGTGGTGGAGATGGAGGTGGAGGTGGAGCTAATTGAGGGTGAGACAGAGGAGGAGTTATATAGGGGCGTGTTTGGTTTAGAGGTGAATTAGATTAATCAGTTACGTAAGCACGTTAAAAATGCTGGAAAATTTTAAAATTACACCTGCGATTACTGGACGGTGTGGTGAAAAGGGAAGGGTAAAAAGTTAAAAATAACTGAATGGCGATTTGGGCACGAAACCGGGGGTTGTCTGTATTGGTTATTTGGTGAGATGAATCTGCCCGGTGTAGTGCTGCAAATTCCTATAATGACTCATTTTACAATTTCTTTTTTTTTTGGGTCAAAAAACTCATTTTACATTTTCGGAAATAGGGAAAAAGGGAAAATGAATTTGAATTATTGTTTTGCAAAATCTTCGATCGAATTCCAACGCACGATGTCCTATCAATTAACTTCTTCAAGATCCAACGGATCAAATTTCATATGTATATTTGTATTTCATTCGTATATTCTTACCTAATATTGTTAGTTTGTTAATATGTTAATTTTAGGCGTAGTAGGAATATATATTATGTAGATGAACATGTGATTGAAAAGTGTTTTGTGAATTTTGTGCATGTTGAAAGTTTACATGTGCATGAGTGTTAATTAAGTCGCAAGTTCATAATTGGTAGAATATTATTTTTTATGGTACATAATCAAAACGTAAACAAGAGTATACAATGCACCTTATGTTGTGCAACTTAGAGTAGATGTGACGCCATGTCGACGTTTGGTGAGTAGGATTGAATTGTGTAACTTATCAAATTCCACGTATTTTTGAATGTAAAAATGGATACAGTTTCATGTAGGAGAATTATATAGAATTAGATATGGAAAAAAACTTACATTTTCTAATTCTACTATTTTGAGGTGATTGTATTGGATAAATTTTCTTCTATGTCTATTCCCTCTAATCCCTTTACAATGAAAACACATTCATTTTTAGATTCAAAATACATTGAATTCGATAAGTTATCTAATCCCCGTCACCAAACAAGTACCATATGTATTCGAATATATTCAAATTTCTCTCTTATTAGTTTAAATTTAATTAAAACAAAATGTTATTATTTCAGAAGAAGAAAACTCATTACGCTTGGAAGATTGAATTGAATTTGCAAAACTCTATAGACAAAAGAAATAAAAAATTGGAAAACTCTAAAATTCAAACTACTTTGATATTAGAAGTGAATGGTTTTCATTTTTAAAATATTGAAAACGAAAAATTATCCAATCCAATTATATCAAAATAGTATAACTAGAAAATATAAGTCTTCTTTATGTAAGAAAGGCATATTTCGAATATAGAGGAGTGAAAGTTCCCAACAATCAACCAGTTGATCATAAGCCATTACCCAACGGCTGTTTATCCAATCCTCTCTCAACCCACTGAGAATGAAAGTGTACGTTTTACTTTTTAAATAACTTAAATTTTATTTTATTCAATTTTATCCGATTAAACGATCTCTAGAAAGAAATATTAAGTGACTTATTTGCAAGGAGGGCATTCATTAAAGTGCTATCCTTATTTGCTTTAAAAAGGATGGTTCCTGAGGAAAATTGGAATTAACCAAGTGTCTACCATATGATAGTGGGTAGACTCACATCAAGTTTGGCTTTTTCTTGATCCAAGATCAAATCAATTTCTCTTAAGGTGTTCATTAGCAAGAAGTGAACCCACCTACACATATGACTCAGATTTTTGTGAACCCATATTAGTTCTTGTAAGTACCCAACTAAATTATGATTTTGTTGACACCATGATCCTTAACCAAATTGTGAGGATTACTAGGATGAAAACTAGAAGTAAAAAGATGCTGTAATCACAAAAATCCTAAACACGCATTTGAAACCTCAAAACCTCAAAATCTATAAGATGAGAACCAAGTAAGAAATGTCAAGGCACCATGGATTTTGATGTAAGGGAAAGCTAGGCTGCACCTTTTTCATGATAGCACAACCCAATAAAAAAGAAATATCATATTAAACAAACAAAACAAAAAGACAAAGTAGGGTGAGGGTGAAGGTAATTTTAGTTATATAATTCATGGTTGAAAATATCGGCACTTTCGACGATATTTTCATTTGGTGGGTCGGCATCAAATAGGGGGAAGAAATTTTTTCCCCCAATATCGTGGATTTTGCGAAATGTCGATAATTATCGACTAAATTGACCGAAATTTGACCATATCCATTGACACCCAAATTGATTTGCTAGCTACAGGCAACAACGATCGTGACAAATGGCAGACCCAACTTCACCTTGCTAAGACGAAGTGAATGGAGGTGCTCTCAAGGCCTGGGTCAGCCGGGAACGTTGACGGAGACGGAGGAGAGTTCTGGGTTTTCTCGGCCGTGACTCATCTTATAAGGCGAGGGTCGACTGCGGGTGAAGGCAGGGAGGGTCTGTCTCGAGGAAGAGGTTCATTTGGTGTCGTTGGTGAGCTCGATGTCTCATATTTAGTGAGACTTCTCTTTTATTATTAATCGTCTTAAAATAGGGAAGATATATATATATATATATATATATATATATATATATATATATATATATAGACTAGGAATGTTACTATGGGCCTAATTATTAGACTGAGTTTAATTAGGAATATACAGCTCATTGACACTCCCCCTCACGTTGGAGCATGTATGTCGTCAATGCCCAACTTGCTAAGTGAGTTGTGGAATACTCTGCCTGTGACTGCTTTAGTGAGGACATCTGTAAGTTGATATTCAGATGTAACAAATGATACCTCAATGATCTTTGCCTCGAGTTTCTCTTTGATGAAATGTCTGTCAACTTCAACATGCTTTGTTCTATCATGTTGCACTGGATTATATGCGATGTCTATTGCGGCTTTGTTGTCACAATTCAGTTGCATGGCATGATTGGGTTTTAACCCCAATTCCCCCAACAAGTTCCTTATCCAGAGTAGCTCACATACTCCTTGTGCCATACCTCGATATTCTGCTTCAGCACTTGATCTTGACACTACTTTCTATTTTTTACTTTGCCAAGACACTAGATTGCCTCCCACAAATGTAAAGTATCCAGATGTTGATTGCCTATCAGTAACAGAACCCGCCCAGTCTGCATCAGTGTGACCCTCAACATTTAGATGACCATGTCTTGAGAACATTAATCCTCTTCCAGGAGCTGACTTCAAGTATCTCAGAATTCGGTTTACCGCATCCATGTGGGATTCACTTGGTGCATGCATGAACTGACTCACCACACTTACGACATATGCGATATCAGGTCTAGTGTGTCCTAGATAGATGAACTTACCCACCAGGCATTGATATCTTTCTTTGTTGGTGGGTACATGATCATGATATTCACCAAGCTGATGATTCAACTCCATTGGCGTATCTGCTGGTTTGTTGGCTAGCATTCCAGTGTCAGTTAAAATATCAAGAATATATTTCCATTATGATAGAAATATTCCTTGGTCTGAACGAGCCACTTCGATGCCTAAGAAATATTTCAGAGCACCAAGATCTTTCATTTCAAACTCACTCGCCAAGTGGTGCTGCAATGCTGCCTTTTCCTCTGGGTCATTCCCGGTAACTACCATGTCATCAACATATACAATAAGGGCAGTGACTTTACCTTTCTTATGTTTCAAGAAAAGTGTATGATCTGAGTTACTTTGCTTGTATCCGAAATCCTTCATTGATTTGCTGAACTTTCCAAACCATGACCTCTATAATTTTTTAAGTCAACTTGGTATTGTTCATCAAACCACCTACGCCCATACACCACAACAGAATGGTGTCGCAAAGCGTAAGAATTGGCATCTCTTGGAAGTTGTTCGTGCCTCTTTTTTTGAGGCCCTCATGCCACATCTTTTTTGGGGGGAGGCTCTTTGTTCTGCTGCTTACCTCATCAATCGAACACCTTCCAGCACTCTTTAGTATCAAACTCCATTTCAGACATTGACTACTCTCCTCACCATGCCATCCACACCAAATCTCGAACCACGTCTCTTTGGTTGTGTTGTGTATGTTCAGGTGTATCCCCATCAACATGGCAAGCTTGATCCGTGTGCACGGCGTTGTGTCTTTGTGGGTTATGCTGACACTCAGAAGGGCTATAAGTGTTTCCATCCTCCCACTCAAACCATGCATGTTATCGCAGATGTGACCTTCAACAAGAGTGAGTTCTATAACTCAGGGGGAGTCTCTGAGCATCCTCTGTAGGGGGCAAGCTCTATCTTTGCAGAAGATACTCAAATCATCCACATTCAACAACATTCTTTAGAGCAGTCAGTGTCTGAGCAACCAGCTACAGTGGTGCAACGAGCTCAAGAGTCTCTAGATACTCCAGATACTGGTTCAGATAATTTCCCCTCTACAATACCATCACCACTCATCCAATCAGGTCCTGAAGATCCCCCTCTACTACAGTACCTTCACCACTCATCCAATCAGGTCCTGAAGATCCCCCACAGGTAACTGAACATTCAAACTCTATCTCAAGCACCTTACCTTCGTCAGGTTATCAGTTACCCCCACACACGACTAGAGGGATTCCTAGACAATAGTATGACCCTGACCCTAAAGCAAAAGTTAAATACCCGATTGCTAATCATGTGTCCGTACATAGGCTGTCTCCGTCATGTGCATCATTTTTGTGTCAATTAACCACTGTATCTATTCCAAGCAATGTGCAGGAAGCTCTTAAAGATCCCAGGTGGACACAAGCAATGAATGATGAAATGGAGGCTCTCTAGAAGAACTCCACTTGGGAGATGACTATCCTTCCGCAAGGGAAGAGAACAGTGGGTTGTAGATGGATATATATAGTAAAGTTCAAGGCAGATGGCACCATTGAACGAAAAAAGCAAGACTGGTGGCGAAAGGTTACACTCAGACTTATGGGATTGACTATAGGGAGACCTTTGCCCCTGTAGCCAAGATCAACACAATTCGGGTACTTCTTTCTCTAGCAGCAAACCTAGACTGGCCATTACACCAGTTTGATGTCAAAAAAGCCTTTCTGCATGGCGACTTAGAAGAAGTCTATATGGATTCACCTCCAAGATGCAAGATAGGGCTCAATAAGGGCAACATGGTGTGTAAACTAAGAAAGTCTCTTTATGGATTGAAGCAATCGCCCCGAGCATGGTTAGTGGACGGCTGGTGGTGGTGCGGCGGAGTGGTGGTTGGTTTCTGGGGTTGTATGGCGGCTAGGGGCTATGGAAGTGATTTATTGGGTTAGGGTAAGAGATAGTCAAGATCGAATGCTCTGATACTATCTCATATTTAGTAAGACTTCTCTTTTATTATTAATCATCTTAAAATAGGGAAGATATATATAAAGAGACTAGGAATGTTACTATGGGCCTAATTAGTGGGCTGAGTTTAATTAGGAATATACAGCTCAATGACACGATGGTGGTCGGATTTGAGGGTAGTGGTGGTGGTTGGTGTCGCGGTCACAGAGAGGATGGAAGGAGAAGAGGAGGGTCGGGGAGAGAGAAAGTAAAATAGAAGAAAATATGGTGTTTTGTGATTGGTGGGGGATTTTTAGGGAAAACAAAGAAGATAATAATAATAAAAATAAAATAAAGATAATTAATAATAAATAAAGATAAATAATTTCTAATTCTCCTAAATAGTTTATTTACAAAACAAAAATGCTAACGATTCGGTTTCCACGTTTCGAATTTCGTATTGGGAAATTTTCTACCAATTCTCAATTTAAGTTAAAAATTCGGAGTCTAACTCCCGAATGAGCTCCTTTTGCTCACGTAGTAACATTTATAAAAATTCGATTTATAAGATATAAGGGTAATTTGGTAATTTAATAATTTGGATTTAAATTTCCGGAGAAGGTTGTAACAATAAAATCTAATTAATTTATATAAATTGTTTTGTATAATTCATTGTTAGTCATCATCAGACCGTGATTATATCATATTATATATCATATACTTAGTATATCAAGTCATTTTATAATTTTTATTAGTCTTATATAACCATTATTGGGTTCTTAAGCTTTTCCCAAAGTTTCATTAAAAATTTCCAACTTTTAGACTAAATTTCCACTATTTTTTGTTGAGTTCCTCATTTAGAACAAATCACAATTTAAAACGTTAAAAATATTGTTCTTTTCATAAGTATAATAGAGTTCCGATAACAGGTCACTAAGCACCCTATTTGTCTAGCAAAGTATGCACCTAGTCCCAATAATGGAGTTGTTAAGCAAAAATCGGACATTCGACTCTCCACTACAACGGTGATTGGAAATAATTGAACCCTGACTAGGATTAGCAAAGGAAATCAGCCTGCAATGAACTTGGTCGAAACTTGGGGCTAAATGAGACCTAAGTTGGTATAATACGTAAATGCACCTGTTCTTCCATGGAGGTCACGACACCATGAATATCTTGGAGAGAATCACCATGAGGTAGGAGGCTTATGCAAGTTTGGCTTTAGGGTGCAACAAAAACTTCAATTTTTTGATGGATGAAAGCTAGCCATCAACAGCTTCAAGAACTATAAACAATTCAATATATTAATAAAACAGCTTTGAAGTTGTGGCTATGGTGAAGTGTGAGTAGGGCAACTATGCAATAATGCATACTAAAACTATAAACATTTCAATTAGATAATAATGAACACAAGGACCCAAGAGTATACTAAATAGGTTTAGACACAAGTCATCATTATAATAACAAAATGGATTTCGACATCCAAGTTAATCAGATGCCACCATTGCGTGTTTCCTGCGTAGGATTTCCACATCCGTATCATTGAGTGCCAACAAAAGAAAGTAAAGATGCCCGTGTAGAAGTGATGTTTACGTGTAAGACATTATAATATGTTATGTTATCAAACTGTTAATCTAAACTGCAAATTCGTTATATGATAAAGTTTTCCAATCATGTCAGATCACAAATGCAAGCCTATCAAAAATGATCATTCAATCAGCATAATTGATGCTCAAGAAAATAGACACAGGACAAGGGGCCTTGTCAGATCAAAGCCCATATTGTTTTTGGAGCATTAGTATCTTATCTTGAAAACACAAATTCGATTCCTTGCATATGTGGCATGATAAGTTTATTCATGATCTCCCAAGATTATCCAGGTGTTCAAGATTATAAAAAGATAGGAGATATTTGCATTATCTAACAAGACAAACTGATGCATGAATCAAAGCAAGGGCTGAGAAGTAGAATACTGTTTTGAGCCTATCACTGAACTCATCACTTGAGAAAATTAATCAGCTATTTGAACTTAATTAAGCACATTATGTTTGAATGGAATATTAAGCTCACAACTCAACCGATCAAACAGACGCGCATAGCCGAAAGAACCTTCTAGGAGAACAAGTTAAACGTAATATACAAATGGGGAACTAATAATAGGACTAGAAAGAGTTTAATTAAGAAGAAGAGACCATCAACATTTAAGAATGAAAAAACAAAACAACCTATGCATCAGATGTTACGTTAAGGATTGAAGCCTCTAATTTGATACCAGTGAATGAAACGAGTCACTGTCATGGCGTAAATCTCAAAGATCAGTTAGTTTGATACAGAAGGAAAGCAACTTATAGCAGCAATTTTTTAAGATCAGTTAGTGATGATAAAACAAGTTACAGTCACAGCGTAAATCTCAAAGTCGACAATTGCATTAGCACTAATTATAAACATGGTTAAAAAAAGATTATACAGACAGCTTGAGGAGGACATAAACTGTGTAAAATATTATAATTATATTACTCACACCCACCAGATTGTGATGTTTAGATAATGAAAATTAAACAAGGTGTACAATGAGTAGAAAACATGCCAGACCTGTGGTTACAGATGAAGGGTATTTAATTAATACTTTCTGAAGGTAAGATTAAGACGGCCTGGACGAAGGCCGGTTTCTTCCAACAAAGTAATTGGAGCTGAGTCTGGTATGATGGATGTGACACCATGAAATATATGTCTTGAACGCCCTCCGAATATCAACACATCTCCTGATTCCAAAATAACACTCTCTGCCTTTGCAATGTCTCTCTGGACCCCATAGAGGAAGTCTGCTGAATCACCTACAGAGATGGAGACCACAGGTAATCCTTCTTGGAGAGACTTTCTACTTTCATCCCGATCCTGCAAATCAAAACAAACTATTAAGAACAATGGGGACTCTTTCAATGGAACATAAAGTTATGCATATGATTGATCAAATTAACTGCATTGAGGCATACTTAACATACCTATAAACTGAATGTTGATGTGTAAATCTAACTTCTGGTGCTTATGGTTATATAAAAAGTGTATTTCAGTAATACCTGATGAAGTCCGAGTCGCCCATTTTTTGTATAAAAGTTGGCAATGCATATATCAGGAGACATTGAAGGGAGTATTTCTTCTACACTGTAAACTCTAAGTTCCTCTTTGATATGTGCATGCGCCTCTTGAATTGCTCTTTCAACCAACAAACTAAATTCTTGAGGAATACCAGGAGGCTTGGTATCATCGATTGCTCGTTTATAGTCATATTTCCGTGTCTCGGGATCCCAGTTCAGGCCAAGACACATCATCTGTAAACGAAGTTTTGCTCCATCTTTAAAACCAGGCTGATAAAAACCACCAGGACCTAGACCGAGCTCCCGACATGTTTTCACTATTTCAACCTATAAAATTAAGTGTTTCAAAGGTATTATTAATAATTATATGGTACGATAAATCTAGTAATGTAATACCCCACAAAACAGGGAGGGGTTAGGGGTTGCACCAAAAGATCAAACACAGATTTATTCTCTGATAGCCATCAGAACAAGAATCGAAACATTAAGAATTCAGTTGACAAGCATTAATATCGAACAACTAATGTCATTTTCTGATTACTGTATCTGTCTAGAATTGCAAAATTAAGATTTAGAAGTGAAAGAATGCAAACCTGTTCACTGAGGGTGACAAAATGTTTCAACAATACCATCCCTGGCCTCAGTAGTACTATTGGATTTATGAACTCCGTCACATGCTCTGGATTTGTGAACTCCACCATGTCCTCTGCTTCAGTCTGGTTTTCCATCTTTCTTGCATGCAAAGAAGCTTTAAGAGTAGAACTTCTGCTCCCGGACAAGCATATATCAAACGGTTCATTATAATTCCAACCCTTAGAACAATCTGAATTCCTGGTTGCAGCTACATACTTCATATTTCTTGTTACATAATGAGGCTGTTCTGCACGAACATCATTATAATTCGAACCCTTGGAACAATCTGAATTCTCGGTTGCAGCTGAATACTTCATATTTCTTGGCACATAATGAGGCTTTTCTGCACAACCACTGTTATAATTCCAACCCTTGGAACAATCTGAGTTCACAGTTGCAGCTGCATACTTCGTATTTCTTGGCACATAATGAGGCTTTTCTGCACGACCATCATTATAATTCCTACCCTTGGAACAATCTGAGTTCTCGGTTACAGCTGCATACATCAAATTTCTTGGCACATAATGAGGCTGTTCTGCACGACCATGCCTTCTTTTCTTCCCAAATTCTGTAGGCAAAGATGAATATATATCCATCTTGCTCTGACAATCTGACACTGTTGAGCTCTCATGTGGAAATTTACTTGCATCCTCAGAACTTGAACTTGTAGCAGTATCCTTCATACTAACTAGCTTTGACATTAAATCAATATGATATTTCCTTTTGTTAAAATGAACATCAGCACTGAGTGAGTAACACTGCTCCTTATCAGTAGGATTTGATGCACACTTTGGAACAAGTAGCCTCAATCTAATACCAGTTCCCCAAGCAGAGATCTTGTAATAAATTTGAATACTTCCAACTGTTATCATCTACCAATTTCCATTTCTAGTTATGATCATTTCTAGTCCTAACCCCCAGCAGAAATATAGGAACAAAGCACATGTTTAAATAAAGTGAAAGTAACTGATGCAGGGACAGGGGGACCAGCAATAAACAGCAGAATTCTACAAAGATAAAGCTATAGGATCGAAGTGGAACGGAGATAATAAAGTTTGAGGGCAAAGAAACCCAAAAAAACCCTTAAATCAGACAATTCTGATATATTATTGATAAAAGATAACAAAACTAAATACAAAAACCCCCTTATTAGCCTATTTATACTAATGTTCAGAAACACTAACTTTTCTTACAAGAAATCCTAATTCTACTAAACCTTGCCTAAAAAATCCTATTCCTAAAAGGACTACTTAAAATAACGAGAATCCCCAAATGAACTAGAGTTCAATTTCCACGGTTAGAAAAGTCATTTAGAAATTAGAATTCAACTTGCACGTGATATTCGAAAGCAAAATAGTAAATACAAAATAAATTAAATCAATCCCCTTTCAGAAACCCTAGCATCCACAAATTCCCCAAAATTTGCTCCATAGATTTCATGTTTGACCTTATAGCGAACATTATTACTGAACTTCTGAGTTTACCCTCTTCCAGCATCAAACATATTAAGGAAATTTATACCAAAACAAATTAGAAACAAGAACTCACTGAATCATACGGAAATACGGAATTGCCACCGGGGGTGGGCGGTGAAGTTGATGCTTTAGAACTCCTTGTAACCCAGTCGTTCCTCGAATTCATCTCCTTTCGTGGAGGAACTTGGCGGAGAAGGAGCAGCCCCGATATCGAACGGCGAATAGGCGCTGAGGAGCGAGTGGTCGTACAGTGCAATTGCCACATAACCTTCCATTAATATTTCAAAAGGAGGAAGTTTGAACGACAGCATATACGAACTGACAAGCTACAGATTCAAATTCAATGTTCCTTCCTTGGTTTGGCGGTATCGGTAGCGCCTAAACAGGAACAAGAGGTTTCTTGGGTTGCTAAATAAAAGCCCAATAGATCCTGGTTCATCCGGCCCATTGGGCCGTTAGTAGCGCGAGGCTTTTCAACTCTACATGACAATATGCCCGGGACAATGTGAGGACACGTGGAGTGCATAATAATTGTACACGTGGGAGAAGTCTCCATGTTTTTCATGCATGATGCCAGTCGAAAGCTATGGATATGTTTTGATATTAAACTTCAAAATACCAATAAATTTACATTATATTATTAAGAAATGTACAAATTAATTGCAACTTATCATTTTGAAATGGCTTGGTATTTTGAAATTCCTAAAGGAGGTATTTTGCTCCCTATTAGTATTATTATTTTAATGAAATTATTACTTACTGCTTAGTAGGAAATTTTGAGTGAAATTTTTAAGGAGGACGCAATCGATATCCCATTTATATAAATCCCTTCATACAATAATCAAATACAACATATGAAACATTAACGAGTTACATGCAACACATGAAACATCAAACGATGGAGTTACATGCAACACATGAAACATCAAGAAGTTACATATATTGGTCACCACTTGCCAAATAAGTAGAACAAATAAAAATTAAACAAGAACTTTATTACCACACGACTAAGCACATTCACACATGCATATATGCAAGAAACCGTTGCATGCTTGCATAATTGCACCATATTATTTATGAAATTTCTCTTTGTTTTATGGTAGAAGAGATTTATTTGATACTAGTAGCTAGTGAGTGACCGATACTTGGTGAAGACATTAGTTTGCTTCTAAAATTTCAAACCAAAAGCGCCCAACTTTTCCTCGGTGATCTTGTCAAGACGTTGGAGCATCTCCGGCGTGAGATGATTCTTGGAATCTCCGACTTCACCTCGTCTGAAGAAGACACTGTTGTTCATAACTACATTGGGTTTGGATCCACTCATTGCTGTCACATAAGAATGGTATGTTTCACTTTTGTTCACCTCCAACTTACTCAAATTCTGAAAGCTGCACAAGCTGATGATTTCTTGTATAACTCCTTGTCTTTGTTCCTCCAACGAAAAAGGATGCCCTATGAACTCGGCCACCCTCTTCACATGGTACTCTGTGTCCCTTTTCAAGTCCTCATACTTGAGGAATAGTACTTGATCAGGGCGTTCCAAGCTTGCTTTCCAATACTCGATTATATGATCCCAAACGGGCCCCATAGTTGAAACCCCTCTTCCGCAGAACATCTCGAACGCCTCTTCCATAGGAATTTGGTTTGGTGGTGGTGGTTGTAATTTCTGAGACATCATCCAATGAGAAACAAAAACATCGTTTGGATTCCTAGCCACATACACAATCCGACCGCGGGAGTTGCTCAAAATGGAAGATGGCAAACATGTGTAAGGGACGTGGGTTCCAAAGAGTCTAGGTGAAGGAAGGGAGTCAAGGTACGCCGCCGGGTTTCCTCCGGAAATGTTCTCCCGTGAGAGACTCTCTAGGAATGGAACAATTTTGTGAGGATTCTTTGTGAGCAAGGGGTGCGATGGTGATGATATGGAACCGCCGTCACGGTTTCGATTGATGATAGAAAACACGAGGGCCTTCATCCATGTGGTGCCGGACTTTGGAGCAGTTGCCACGAGAATGTCACTGTCTTTGGGCTCGAAGTTTTGTTGTGCCCAAATGGTGCCTAAAAGAAAAGGTGCTGGATACCAAAAGCCTTGGTATTGGTACAAATACCCTGCAGCTCCCCACCCTTCCACTTTAGGAACACTTGACATCAATTTTTCTACGTAAGTTTGAGGGTCCACGTCCACGTCTCCGACCAAAACATCAGGGCCGCCGCCGCCACTTGAACCCATATTTAACAGGATAGTGTGTAGCTCTGCTAGAAAATAAAATAATAATTGTCAAGTAGCAGTGGTGTAGCTAGAAAACAACAGGAGAGGTCTCTATTTATATAATGCAAAGCAGGGACGTTGGTGATCCTGAGAATTTGGGGGCCTTTGCAAAATTTTAAATGGAGGTCTCCCATAATTTCACATGAAAATAGGAAACAAAGTTACCATAAATGATGCCATAATGAAAATTCTGAATTAAATTCCTATATCTTGCCATAAGCTCCTTACATTTCCTCAGGAAAAAAAAAAATCTTACACACTCCATAAACTATCTTTCCTTATAATCAAAATATGACTTTAAAAAAAAATAAAAAATAAGGCTATTATATGAATTGAAACTATTAAAAGAGCTTTTCCAAAAGCAAAAACCACATTCATGGCAGTACTATATTTTGAAAATTGTTCGGATGCATGTTCATGTTGAAAATTCTAGATTTTCTAGCAAAAAGAGAAAAATTAATGGTGAATTTTCTAGCAAAAAGAGGAAAATGATGGGTTATCTAGAAAAAGAGGAAAATGATGAATTTTGTTGCCGAAAAAAAAAAGTAGAAAAGAAGAACAGAGAAAGTAAAATTATAAAAAAAGAAAAAATAAGCAAACCAAACAAAAAATAAACGGTTGAAAATGTGCGATTTTCTAGCAAAAGTGAGGAAAATGGTGGGTCTGGTAGCCTCAAAAAGAAAAGAAGAAAAGAGAAATTAAGATAAAAACAGAAAAAAAATTTCTGTTGAAAATGATGAATTTCCTAACAAAAATAGAAAAATGATGGATTTTCTAACAAAAAGAGGAAAATGATGGATTTTGTAGCAAAAAAAAAAGAAAAGAACAAAAGAGGAAGTGAAAAAACAGCAAAAAAAACAAAAAAAGAAACTGTTGAAAATAAGGAATTTACTAACAAAATGAGAAAAATAATGGATTTCGTAGCCAAAAAAAGAAAAGAGAAAATAAGATAATAAAAAAAGGGAAGCAAAAGGGCAAACAAAACAAAAAAGTAAAGCTTTAGTATTATATTTTGAAATTTTTTCATGTGGATTTCCTAAAAAAAAAAACGAGGAAAGTGATGGATTTTGTAGCAAAAAAAAAACAGAAAAAAAAAACGAAAGTTAAATAAAAGAACAAGAAAAAAAAAAAAAACTGTTGAAAATGAGGGATTTTGTAGAAAAAAAGGGAAAATAATGAATTTTGTAGCAAAAAAAAGAAATGAAGAATAAAGAAAATAAGATAAAAACTTTAAAAAATATTTCTGGTTGAAAATGATGGATTTTGTAGCCGAAAAAAGAAGATGAATACAAGAAAAGAGAAAGTAAAAAAAAAAATTAAAAAAAAAAAGAAATTGTTGAAAGAAAAACTAAAACACGAGTACAAGTACGTTCGAACATGTGCGCAAAGAATTGCTATAAACCAAGTTACCAATCTCACTATTAGTACACTAAGACTATGTTTTATACACCGTATAAGGAACTGGATAAGATAATATAGTACAAAATCGATGTTGGGTATGTAACGATCTGGACCTTAAATTTATGTAAATTCGAAAAAATTAGTGGAGAAAGAACAATTTTACCCCTAGTTTAGAAGGGGTTTGAAAGTTACTTTTTGTTTGGGAAGACTTTTGGAAGTTTTTCTTAGACCGTTGCGTAGGTCTCGAACTTACGAGTTCGTAGACAGGCGACATGCGGAAATTAGAGTTCGTGTGAGGAAGTTACGGGTCTAGAAGGTTAAGGGGTAGATTGGTTGTTTAGCGGGTTAGATATTTTAAAGGTCAGTCTCTCTCTCTCTTATTTCTCCAGAATTCTCTGGGACCACTTTCTCTCTCTCCTCTTTGCGATTCTCTCTCTCGTCCTCATGAAGAACCCGAAACCCTACCCTCTTCATCTCCGTCGTTCAACGACATGTCTAGCTATGAGCACCACCATCTTCTTCTTCTCGTTGCGCTGAACAAAACCATGGCCTCCATCACTGTTGTCGACCGCTGTGCGTGGAGAATCGAAGGGCAAAAGCTTAGCGGGTTCGGAGCTTCACGCTCGATTCCAATTCGATCCAGGTAAAATCGAAGGCCAATGAGTTTGATATGGTCTTAGTGAGTATGTTAGGATTTTATTGTGCTAATTTCTGAGTGTTTTGGTGGAGGTTTGACTGGGGAGGTGTTTTGGTTGGAAAAATCGAAAGCTAGGAGATTCTTCGTCGATTTGGAGGCATTTTAGTGGCTTCCAAGTCTTCTAAGGTACGTATTCGAACTCCTAGGATTGTGTAGGTGAGTTTTGGCGTATAAAGTGTGAAAAACGGCTGAGAATTAGAGGAGATAGGAGCTCGTCGGAGATGGAGTTTTCGGTCGCTTTTTCCAGCGAGTCCTGATGGACTAGTTCGACTGGGTACTGACGTAGCGTGCCACCTGGAAGCCACGTGGAGCCACCTGGCAGTCAATGGTGTGCTAACGTGGCAGCAAAATCAGTAGCCCAAACATCGGTTAGTCAATCGTTAAGTCAACTGATGCCGTTGATGTTTGACGGAATATGCTGACACCATCAGCATATTCCGTGAAAAGCTAATGGCATTATAACGGAACCCTAATGCTGTTAATGTGGGCGGAATATTCCGATTCCGTCAGAGTCGACGGAATATTCTGTCATTCTGTCAGAATGATAGAATATTCCGCCGGTACTGTGCAGGCTCTTAAGACGTGCGTGGGGTGGCCGCCGGTCTTCCTCCAGCGCGTGATGACATGCTTTCGACGTTCCGGATATGTTTTTGGTGGTTTCGAGGCTATTTGAATTTGTTTAGAGCCTCAGTTGAGTAGGTTCAGTTTGTATTGCATTGTTACGGGGAGATATTTGATTCAAGGGAGTTGGGTTAGTTGGGTATTTAAGGATTTCTTAGTACTCATGCTTCCTTGATTGATACTTGGATGTACTGTGAATGAGTTTTGGACTTACACCGGGGTTTTTACCAGGTATGCCATCCCCGAGTTTCATGATATTTCTCCGACATATGATGTTGAGGTGTTCTTCGTCATGGGATCATTGAGGTTTCTCCGATGTTGGCGTCAAGGTGTTCTCCGCCAGATCGTTGAGGCTGTCTACGCGTAGTACAGGGATCCGCATATCTTGAGGTATATTCGGATATGTGGAGGGGTTTCTCCGACGTTGGCGTCGAGGTGTTCTCCATTAGATCGTTGAGGTTGCCTACGCGTAGTACATGGATCCGCACATCTTGAGGTAATATCGGATGGGCGAGGAGTAGGTCCCCGGGTTGGACCTCTCGGGATCTAGCCATTGCTTGAGGTAGTATCGGCAGTCGTTAGGAGGGCTTGTTCCTGTGTTGGATGGCCCGGATATCAAGCTGTGGCTCAGGATTATGCTCAGGGGATGGTAGGACGTTGTAAGTATGATAGTCGTAGCACATGCCAGCTTCTATTTGATATGTTGATGATGGTGCCAGCTGATAGGGTATAATAGATGGGTTGATGAGACGTATTAGCCAAGGGTTATGTCAGCTGAGATAAGTTGACTGAGATTATCATGAGTTAGGGCTCGGGATGAGCAGGACATTGAGCTATGGAGCTATGGCTCGGGTTGAGCCGGGATATCGGGTTTAGGGCTCGGGATAAAGTCAACGAGTCTCAATTCAACCAAGTCTTGAACATTGAATTAAATCAAATCATTGAGGCATGTATGGACTTCTATTCAAGTTCAAGGAAACATAAGCCTGACCAGATTATCATATTCAGGGAATAGCTATGATGTGATAGCTGAATTGATGATATGATAGCCGAAGAATTTACCGGCTTATAGGTTACTTTGATTACTGTCACGGATTATGACCAGTGCCTGAGATATCTGGCGAGGATACTTTCTTCATCGAGGTTAGTGGGTGGTGACCTAGATTGACGAGTTGTGGCTGGTTCATACGAGGGCGACATTTCGGTTATTTTGTATTGCTTGTTGAGGAAGTCCTCATGGGTAGTTTATTGAACTACTATTGTATCCCTCGTCTGACAGAAGGATGATGGTCAACCAGATATGGGGAGTTTCTACCGGGTTTTCAGTAAAATTTCGTACAATGTTTAAGAGGCGGTAAGGGTAGTTCTGGTATTAAATTGAGGTGTCAGAGGTTGCCAGATAGGAGCAGGGCCTTTCTTGGGTTTCGTGAGGGAAATTCGGGAGGGGTCCTATCATGGTACCACTCGTATTACTTAGCCACCGAATAAGTTAATACGGTTAAGTACCTTTATACGCTCCACAAACGCTAAAATAATACCCCCGAAATTGTACGTATTAGTCGGATGACGAGAAATCTTGAAAAGTAGTAGTAGTAATAATAAAAATAATAGTAAAATAATAATAATAATAAATTAATAATAAATAATAATAAACTAATAATTAATAATAATAAACTAATAATTAATAATAATAAATTAATAATTAATAATAATAAAATAATAATTAATAATAATAAATTAATAGTAAAATAATAATAATAATATCAGTAATTAATTAAAATAAAATTAAACTAGATAATAATAATAATAATTGATACATATGTTTGATATAGATACATGTTTGCCAAATACTTGATCATGATGAAAACTTGAGGTGCTGTATAAAAAAAATTAAATAAAATGTGTGCTTTGACTTAATTTTTTTTTTACTCTCTTTTTATAATAAGAAAAAAAAGATTTTATGGGAAAAAATAAAATTAAATTGTAAACTTGCACTAGGCACAGTATAATATGATCAACTAGTATAATATAATCCGGTCAGTATAATATAGTCGACATTTTAATCTAGTAGAACACCAAACGCCTGACTACATAGTCAATCTATACGGTGGATAAATTAGTCTATCCGACTGAAATAGTCAGTACAATACGGCGTACCAAACGATGCATAATATTAACAAACAATTATTTTATTATTTATTAGATAATATATGTATTATATACATAAAAAAAAAATTTTGGGCCCAAAAAATCGGAGACTAGTGTGGCACCACCTGCACCATCTCAAGGGCGACTTTGATGCTAAGCGCGCTTTTGAGGCTATACACTTTGAAAACTAGTTTTCTGATAACATTCATAAATAAGTTAATGTTTGAAGGTGCACTTTATATGAACAATCAGAATTTCGAAAAAAACCTACAAAAAAATAAAATTAAGGAAAATGTTAGGGAAATCACATGGTTTGCAAACCACACACTAATATAGGTGAGTCCTACTTGTGTGTCATGGATCCTACCTGTATTAGTGTATAATTTGCAAACCATGTGGTCTTCCTAGCCTTGTCCTAAAATTAATGGCAAGAGTGAGTAAATTTCTATGGACGATCATATATGATATTAATTGACCAATAAGCAATTGTGCTATCATCCATCTTGATCGAGTACTCAAAACTATGCAAAACAAATACCAATGCACTCAAATTTTAATATTTTAAGTATAAGTGATATCAACATGTTAATTAACCTGAGACAATGGAAAGTAATAAGCCATAGAAGATAAACAAACTTCAAAATATTTATCAATATCAATTCAGTGATACTATACTAGCATAAATTGTAACAAAAAAAATATTGTAGGAGGGCCCTGGGACTTCCGGTCCTATTGTTGCTCTGCAACTGTTGTCAAGTAAGTTATATATTTAACTCAACCTCCACAACCACTTCTACCCTTGCCTCGATCGATCTCCACCACCTTCACAAACTGATTAGCACACAACACTTTCAACATTCTCGTTCTTTTTTCAACAAGTAAGCCCCTTATTAAGCAAAATCTTTAGTCTACATCAGTCTTTCAAACACATGCATGCACAAATTATAAATCTTAGAGTGAAGATTTTGAAACTAAAATGAAGAAACCATCCTCATCAGGAGCATGCTAAAGTGAAGATGCAAGAGTGGTTTCACGTCATCTAAGTTGATCTCGCAAACAAAATAAAAAATCCACCATAGCATTTTTCAAAATATAGTATATATTGTACTGGCTGTGGTTTCAAAATATAATACAACAGTTGGATGATTCTGGATTTTGGATATTGTTTAGGCAAGACCTTGATGTGAAACTTTTTTATGAGGAAAGGAAGGTCATCCGGTCTCGGGAAAGCAAGGTTTTCAGGCCTTGACGAGAGGTCATCCGGTGACGAGCAATAATTTGAGAGGATAGACAGATTCTTTTCAAATCCGATTTGAGAAGGTTGTTGGTGCTTAAGCTGTACACTTGGCAGCTTGGATAGAAGTTGTGGTGGCAGCTGAGCTGGATTACAAGTCAGCAAAGTGTGTGTGAAGAAACTGTGTAACATAATGAGGAGTGTGTGAGTCTTACTTGGTGTGCAAGGCTAGCTATGTAACCGTGATAGTGTGTGGATGACATCATAGTGTCATCACACTAACCAATGTGAGTGAATGAGATAAGTGTGTGTGCATTCTGTAATCTCATTCAATTCAATCAAGGAAGAAAAACTCAGTCACAGTTGAGAGAAATTTACTCAGAAAACGTTTTAGGTATTTTCAGAAACACCTGGTGTGCACTATGCTCATATTGCAGATCACCAGAATTTCTTCATTGAATCGATCCCAAATTTCAAACTTAGTCTAATAAAAAAATTCTAATCCTATACTAACCCCAATAATTTTCGGCTACAAGTTTTAGTTTAGAATTCATACTTGATTTTAGCTCTCCAAGGACTGCATTTGCTATCCACTTCTGGGCTCGAAATACCAATATGCTATCAGAGCAATCTGGTACTTGATCAGGTTTACTGGGGCGTGTTCTTTGTGACTAGTAGCAGTGTCTAACATGGTAGGGGTTGCTGGAGCTGAGCTGAGAGCTCCGATCTTCGATGGAAACAATTATGAGTTATGGAGCATAAAAATGAGAACCATACTCAGAGCACAAGATCTCTGGGAGTACGTGGATGTTGGATTGAGTGAAGAAGCAAGGAATGCTGCTGGTGAGGTAGTCAATCAACCAACACGAGCATATTACTTCAAGAATGCACGAGCTCTAGGGCTGATACAAACTTCTGTAGCAGATCACATCTTCTCCAAGATCAGAAATGAAGAGAGTGCTAAGGCAGCTTGGGATCTATTAAGAAGAGAGTACAATGGAGATCAAAAGGTTAGAGCAGTAAAACTTCAGTCATTGAGACGTGATTTTGAGTATACTAGAATGAAAGACAATGAATCCGTATCTACCTATCTGTCTAGATTATATGATACTGTCAATCAAATGAAAACATATGGTGAAGATATCACTGTGAAAAGAACGGTGCAAAAGATATTGATTAGCCTAACCAAACCCTATGATTCTATAGTATCAATACTTGAAGAAATTAGGGGCATGGACACTGTAAATGTTGAAGACATTGTTGCATCAATTAGGGTCTTTGATTATAGAATTGAAATGCATGTTGATGATAATGTGGATAAAGCGTTTGCAAGTTTATCTGTGAATCCTAAGGGACAGTAGGGCAACAATCAAGGCAAGTTCAAGAAGCAATTCAAAGGAAACAAGAACTGGAATCAGAAATCTAATGCTGGAAAGTCCAATTACAATCACAATGCAAGTTCAAACAAAGCTGAAAGCAGTGGTGCAAAGTGCAAAATCTGTGACAAGCTACATTATGGAGAGTGCTGGTTCAAAGGAAAAACTAAATGTTATTAGTGTAACAAGTTTGGTCACATGGCCAAGGATTGCAATAGGAAACAAAGTGTGAAGGTTGCAAAGAAAGTTTGTAACAACCCGGAATTTCAATTATTGGATTTACGTAAATTATTTATGTAAAATGACGATTTTACCCTTGGTCGGGTAAGGGCTTGGAAATCAAGTTTTGTTTCGGAACATTTTAGATGGTGTTTTGGATACCGTTGCGTAGGTCTCGAACTCACGAGTTCGTAGACAGGCGGCACGCGGAAAATGGAGTTCGTGTACGAAAGTTACGGGTCTAGATGTGCAAGGGCATTTTGGTAATTTTGGCTTGGGAGAAGATATTTTTAACCCCAATCATTTTACATCTTTTACATCTTCACTCATTTTCATCTTCATCTCATTACCACTCATCTCTCTCTGAAAAACAAACACACACCCTCTCGAATTCGTGCGAAAAACACACCCAAAACCCACAAAGTCAACTTTTGATTCAAGGCTTTAAGTTCCATTTTTGATCCGCTAATCGTATTCTACTCCTTCCCACGATCACAACCGTACCAATCATCGATGGAGAGGACCACAGGGGAAGCCGAACCGAGTATAGGAAGTTTCGGATCTTCCGATCGATTTTCCAGCTTACACGGGTACATTTTTGTGGTTTTGAGATCATATTTGGATTCTTGGGTTTGAGTAGATAGTTTTAGACGTAAAATTTGTGAAAAATGGTTGAGTTTTGAGCAAGTTATAAAAGCTTGAAGTTTCGGCCGGAAATGGGGGATTCCGGCGGAAACCAGACGGCAGCGCCGGCAACTGGTCGTCTTCTCCGGCGAGTCACCGGTAACCGGTCGGGTCGAGTTGGACTGGGTCAGGCTGAGTTGGGCCGATCCAGGTGCGTGGGCACTGTAGCAGGCGCGTGACCGGTGCGTGAGGGCGCGTGGCGACGTGTGGACGCATGTTCCGACCTTCCGTCGGCGTGTGGCGGCACGTGGGGCCAAGTCTGAGGTCATGGTGTTGCGTGACAGCTAGTTTTTGACGTTCCGGATCTGTTGGCGTAAGTTTTGGGTCGATCGGACGTCGTTTAGTGGTTTTTTTGGGCGTTTGAAGTTGCTGCATTTTCTAGACCAGCATATGTAGACCTCACGGGGTTTAGGGGGTTTATATTTAAGATTCTTATTATTAGCTGGTAATCCCGATGATTAATTTGGACAGGCGACCCTGCTCCAGGAACTTCAGGGGAGCGTACAATTCGGGATTGAGCTTGCTTCGACAAGTTTGTGAGTGGACTTTTGGTTTATAAACTATAATGCATGCATAAATGTATCTTTGATTTAAATACTGTTATGTATGGGTGAAATGATTTCCTGGAATTTATAAATGATTGCTGGACATTTGCTTTTCCAATATTTCAGTGAAAGTGTGTTGTGAGAAATGGCATGGTTGTTGGATTCGGTTTTGATATTGTTTTGACGTGGCAATTATTTGAGTCCATGATTTTGAGTTGAAACCGTATTTGTGATTATAAAATACTTGATTTTGGATCCAATACTGTTTTGAGGGGGGGCCCAGGAGCCGGGGCTAGGATCCCCTGTTGGCGGTGAACCCGGTGAACTCGGTGAACCTCGAATATAAACAATACCGATTTGAGGGGGCCCAGGAGCCGGGGCTAGGATCCGCTGTTGGCGGTGAACCCGGTGAACCTCCAATATAAAAGGTGATTTTGCAGAGATTGTGGTCGAGGTCAAGTAACACAGATTTTTACAAATCTCAAGGGATACCCTGGTGTGTAGTGGATTTGTCGGGAACAATGGATTTGAGATATTATGTGTTCAGGTCGAATTAAATGATGTTTACTATCACAAACTGCTTTATATGATGCATTGCATGATTTTATTTGTGGAGGGGGAAAAATGTAAGTTTTCCTCGAAAAATGATTTATAAATGATTATTTTTGGTCCACTCACAACTTTGTGTTTTAAATCCCCTCCAGGCTGTTGAGTTGAGTTGACGCGGGCACTTCTTACGAGGCAGAGGAATTAGGAGTTTACAACTGCGCTTTGTACCTAATTTTGAGTAGGATATCTAATTTTGTATTATTTATCCTACCTAGACGCTATGATATGATATATTTTGGGATGATTATTGTCTATTGGAATTTGGAGTGCTTTTAATCCCTTGTCTGACAGGTGGAATCCAGTTATTTAAGTCCCTAAGAGGAGATTATGCCGAAGATTTAGGCAGAAATCTCATATTATATTCGTAAGGATTGAAGGGTATTTTGGGAACTTTTCCTTAGGTTTTCAGACGGGATCATGGTCTTTCTCGGGTTTCGAGGGGAAATCTGGGACGAGTCTTGACAAAGTTGAGGAAGAAGGGACAATGTTCTATGCATGTCATTCAGCTACAACCAAACTAGAAACTGGTATTTGGTACTTAGACAGTAAATGCAGTAAACATATGACCTGAAACGAGGCTTCACTAATTGATCTAGACAGAACCCTAAAGTCCAAGGTGAAAATGGAGATTGGTGAGCTTGTAGAAGCTAGTGGTAAGGGTACCTTGGTGATCAAGACAAATAATGGTAATAGATTGATAAAAGAAGTCATGCTTGTGCCAAGATTGGATGAAAACCTGCTTACTGTAGGTCAGATGGTTGAGCATGGTTACAATCTGGTATAGCAAGGGTCGTGAAATTGCATCTATTCCAATGACTGGAAAAAAAATTTCCCACTTTCATTTCATCAAGTGATTCCAGTAGCAAGGATTGCAACTGAAGAAGGGAATACCTGGTTGTGGCACAGGAGGTTTGGCACAGGAGGTTTGGTCACCTACAATCTGGAAACCAAGAAGATTGTGATTTCTAGAACTGTGACATTCAATGAGAAGACAATGTGGAGTTGGGAAGAAAATGAAGAAGTTAGTGTTCATATTCCTGCTGGAATAGACACTGAAACAGAAACAGAAGTACCTATGGTTCAAGAACCAAATCAGCAAACACATAACGTACAGTCAAGTTCCAGTTCTAGTGGTGATTCATCCTCTGGATCATCATCTGAATCTGGGAATACACTAGTGAAGTTAAGGAGTATAGGTGATATCTATGCTAGATGTCATTTAACCATTGTTGAGCTTGAAAGTTTTGAAGAGGCTATGAGGGACAATGCTTGGAAGGAAGCAATGCAAAATGAGATACAAATGATTGAGAAGAACTCAACTTGGGAGTTGGTTAGCATACCAGATGACAAGCCAGTTATTGGAGTCAAGTGGGTTTACAAGACTAAATTGAACCTAGACGGATCAGTTCAGAAGCACAAGGCAAGGCTTGTAGCTAAAGGTTATGCTCAAAAGCCTGGAATTGACTTTAATGAGACATTTGCTTCAGTTGCAAGGCTAGATACAATCAGAACCTTGATTGCTTTAGCTGCACATAAGAGGTGGTGTTTGTATGAACTTGATGTCAAGTCTGCCTTCCTAAATGGTGTACTAGAAGAGGAAGTGTATGTGGACCAACCAGATGGTTTTGAAGTGCATGGTGAATAAGGGAAAATGTACAAACTCAGAAAGACACTCTATGGATTGAAACAAGCTCCTAGGGCATGGTATGGTGAAATTGATTCCTATATGCTAGCATGTGATTGTCAAAGAAGTCCTAGTGAAGCAACTTTATATATGAAGGTTAATCAAGCCAGTGAGGATCTTATTATGTCTATCTATGTGGATGACATTATCTACACTGGAAATAGTGAAGCCCTGATTTCAAGCTTTAGGCAGGACATGATGAGGAAATATGAAATGACAGATTTGGGATTACTACATCATTTCCTAGGCATGGGTGTTATTCAGACTGATGACTCTATCTTCATCAATCAGAAGAAATATGCCTTGACACTATTGGAGAAATTTGGCTTGAAGGGTTGTAAGCTAGTGTGGACTCCTTTAGCAAAAAATGAGAGGTTAAGCAGGGAGGATGGCTCTGATGCAGCAGATGAGACAATCTACAGACATATTGTGGGTAGCCTACTCTACTTGACTGCTACAAGACCAGACATAATGTTTGCTACCAGTTTACTTGCTAGGTTCATGCACAAACCTACCAAGAAGCATTTTGGTACTACCAAAAGGGTGCTAAGGTATATCCAAGGTATTGTCACTTATGGCATTGAATATGAGAAAGGAAAACATGCTACACTGATTGGTTATTGTGACAGTGATTGGAGTCGCAATTTGGATGATATGAGAAGTACCTATGGTTATGCAATTTCATTTGGGAGTGGTGTGTTTTCATGGGCTTCAGTTAAGCAGCACAATGTAGCACTGTCTACTACTGAAGCCGGGTATGCAACTACCTCAGAGGCAACTACTCAAGCCAGGTGGTTGAAATTTGTACTTGAGGACTTTGGAGAAGAGTAGACATATGCCACCCCTCTCCTATGTGACAACACTTCTGCAATTGCCATGTCAAAAAATTCAGTCTTTCATCAAAAGACCAAGCACATTAACATGCGGTTTCACTTCTTAAGGGAAGCCATACAAGCTGGTGAGATTGACCTAATCTACTGTAAGTCAGAGGAGCATCTAGCAGATGTGTTTACCAGAGCATTACCTAAGGTCAGATTCTACTACCTAAGGAGTATGCTAGGGGTAAAACCAGTGAACAGCTCAGGGAGGGCTGTTGGTGCTTAAGCTATCCACTTGGCAGCTTGGATAGAAGCTGTGGTGGCAGCTGAGCTGGATTACAAGTCAGCAAAGTGTGTGTGAGATGTAAAGAAACTGTGTAACAAAATGAGGAGTGTGTGAGTCTTACTTGGTGTACAAGGCTAGCTATGTAACCGTGAGAGTGTGTGGATGACATCATAATGTCATCACACTAACCGAATGTGAGTGAATGAGATAAGTGTGTGTGCAATCTGTAATCTCATTCAATTCAATCAAGGAAGAAAAACTCATTCACAGCTGAGAGAAATTTACTCAGAAAATGTTTTAGGCATTTTCACAAATACCTGGTGTGCACTCTGCTCATATTGCAGATCACTAGAATTTCTTCATTGAATCGATCCCAAATTTCAAACCTAGTCTAATCAAACAATTCTAATCCTATCCTAAACCCAATCATTTTCAGCTACAATTTTTGGTTTAGAATTCATACATGATTTCTGCTCTCCAAGCACTGCATATGCTATCCACTTTTGGGCTCGAAATACCAATAAAGGTCATCATACTCAAATTGAGCTGAAGTTTTAGTGTAACTTAAAAAGAAATAATTTGAAACAAGTTTCATGAAGAAGAAAAATTTCATCAGACCACTCGAAAAAGGACATGCAAGAGGATTTTTTGTGTCCTCTAGACTAGAAGAGGTGCAGAACAATCTTTGTTCGTACCTGTTTTACTAAAGCTCTAGTCATCTGCATTGGGCTGTAATTTGGATATGTTAAGTCAGAATCGAGCTATTCTGAACAACTATTACGAAGAAAGTATTTTCAACTCTACATGCGATGCCATTATGGCCTTAGACAATGTACGGAGAACACATGGAGGGCATCATGATTGTACACGTGGCAGAGAGCGCTCCATTTTTTTCATTCATAATGCCAGCTAAAAGCTTAGAGTATGCTTAAATGAGCAACTTCAAAATACCAAAAAATTTACAATGTAATATTAAAAAATACACAACAACCAATTGAATAGGTTGACTGAAAATAATTAGTTTAGTTAGTAATTAAGTAGGAAATGAGTACATGCATCACCTGAGTATAACAAAACCATTAAAGAAGAGATTTCCAAAATAACACATATCAAGTTGTTATTTACATATCCATATAAAATTATTGCATCTTATCATTTTCAAATTCATTTCTTGATATTATAAAATTCCTCATTTTAAAATTATTTAGTCTAAATCTTTGGGACTTTTATATTCCTCATCCAAACATAGCCTAAAGGATGCCCTTGCTGCCTATTAGTCCTATTATTTTAGTGGAATATTATTACTGCATTTAGTAGGAAATTTCGAGTGGGATTTTTAAGGAGGACAAAATCGACATCCCATATATATATAAATCCTATCATACAGTAATCAAATACAACATATAAAACATCAACAAATTATACATACATATATATATATATATATATATATATATATATATATATATATATATATATATTGGCCATCACTTATTTAATAAGTAGAACAATTCAAAATTAAACAATTGAATACGACTACGCGCATTCACACATACATATATACGAGAGACCGATGCATGCATGCGTAAACGCGCCTTATTTTGTATGAAACAACTACTTTTCTCTTCGTTTTATAATAGAAGAGATTTATTTGATGCTAGTTACTAGTGATGAGTGACCGATACTTGAAGACATTAGCTTGCTTCTAAAATTTCAAACCAGAAGCGCCCAACTTTTCCTCGGTGATCATGTCAAGACGGTGGAGCATCTCTGGCGTGAGATGATTCTTGGAGTCACCGACCTCACCTCGTCTGAAGAAGACACTGTTGCTCATAACTACATTGGTTTTGGATCCACTCATTGCTGTCACATAAGATTGGTACGTTTCACTTTTGTTCACCTCCAACTTACTCAAACTCTGAAAGCTGCACAAGTTAATGATTTCTTGTATAACTCCTTGTCTTTCTTCCTCCAACGAAAAAGGATGCCCCATGAACTCAGCCACCCTCTTCACATGGTACTCTGTGTCCCTTTTCAAGTCCTCATACTTGAGGAAGAGTACTTGATCAGGGCGTTCCAAGCTTGCTTTCCAATACTCGAGTGTATGATCCCAAACGGGCCCCATAGTTGAAACCCCTCTTCCGCAGAACATCTCGAACGCCTCTTCCATAGGAATTTGGTTTGGCGGTGGTGGTTGTATATTCTGAGACATCATCCAATGAGAAACAAAAACATCGTTGGGATTCCTAGCCACATACACAATCCGACCGCGGGAGTTACTCAAAATGGAAGTTGGTAAACATGTGTAAG
Source organism: Oemleria cerasiformis (assembly GCA_037349345.1). NCBI lineage: Eukaryota > Viridiplantae > Streptophyta > Magnoliopsida > Rosales > Rosaceae > Oemleria > Oemleria cerasiformis. Next base: position 16,008,796 of record JAZGTL010000008.1, on the reverse strand, counting down.
GGATGTGGGTTCCAAAGAGTCTAGGTGAAGGAAGGGAGTCAAGGTACGCCGCCGGGTTTCCTCCGGCAGTGCTCTCCCGCGAAATACTCTCTAGGAATGGAACAATTTTGTGAGGATTTTTTGTGAGCAACGGGTGCGATGGTGATGATATGGAACCGCCGTCACGGTTTCGATTGATGATAGAAAACATGAGGGCCTTCATCCATGTTGTGCCGGACTTTGGAGCAGTTGCCAAGAGAATGTCACTGTCTTTGGGCTCGAAGTTTTTTTGTGCCCAAATGGTGCCTAAAAGAAAAGGTGCTGGATACCAAAAGCCTTGGTATTGGTACAAATACCCTGCAGCTCCCCACCCTTTCACTTTAGGAACACTTGTCATCAGATTTTCTACGTAATTTTGAAGGTCCGCATCCACGTCGCCGACCAAAACATCAGAGCCGCCGCCGCCGCCACTTGAATCCATAAGTAACTGGAGTTTTGTCTGAAAATAAAATAACAATTGTGAAGTAGTGGTGTACGTAGCTTGGAAATTATGTTAGGAGAGGTCTCTATTTATATAATGCGAAGCGGGGTTGGTATTGTGCAAAACTTTATACGGAGGCCTCTCATAATTTCAAATGAAAATACCAAATTTTTTTTTACCATAAATGTAATGAAAATTTTGAATTAAATTCCAATATCTTGCTAAAAAACTAAATTCCAATATTAGTCTAAAATATAAAATCACTAATTAAATAAGTTCCATCTATTTCCTCACCAAAAAAAATTCCTAACAGTTCACCAAAAATAAAATTCCTAACATACTCCATAAACTTTATTTCCTAATAATCAATATAAGACTTTAAAAAAAATTTAAACTATGGCTACATTTCTATTGAAAATGATGGATTTTCTAGCAAAAAGAGGAAAAATGATGGATTTTATTGCGAAAAAAAGAAAAGAAGAAAAGAGAAAGTAAAATAAAAGAAGAAAAAAAGAAATGGTTGAAAATGAGGAATTTTCTAGCAAAAAGAGGAAAATGATGAATTTTGTAGTTAAAAAAAGAAAAGAAGAAAAGAGAAAATAAGATAAAAACAAAAAAAAAAGGATTTTCTGTTGGAAATGATAGATTTTCTATTGAAAATGATGGATTTTTCTAGAAAAAAGAGTAAAATGATTGAGTTTCTACCAAAAGGAGGAAAATGATGGATTTTGTAGGGAAAAAAAAAAGAAATTAAAATAAAAAGCAAACAAAACAAAAAAAGAAATTGTTGGAAACGAGGGATTTTCTGGCAAAAAGAAGAAAATGGTGGATTTTCTAACGAAAAAAAGAAAAAAAGAAAAAAAGAAAGAGAAATGATATTTGAACTTTCTTAATTGATCTCATCAATTGAACAATTTGATGTGAGAATAAATGAATGATGTTATTTCAATAAATTAAATCACCTTTTATTTATTTTTTGTGGTAAATAGAATGACATATCAAGTGTAGTAAATTAATGTGGTCAATTAAGATGGTTCAAATAGCAGCGCTCAAAAAGAGTCTCTTGTAGTGGCTATCTAGTGTGAGCCATGATCATATATACCCATCATTGTTATTTTGCTATTTTTTAAATCCATTCCCTTACCCAAAATTTTGCTTCAAATTTTTTTTCCCCCAAATTTGTTCTACTTTGCTGTTGGAGGAGTTTGCCACATATTTCCCATTGATTTTGGTCACAATAGTTAGTTTAGAAATTTTGGTCCTTTATTCACATTTATGCACCACTAGATCACTGGAAATCAAGTATTCCTCATATCCGCCCATGCTTTACAGGTTTTTCAAGACTAGATGTGATGAGTTTGACGACGATGACTATTTCTTTTGGTGGAGGTAGTTTGTTTAAGATTAGGTGTTGTTAGGATTTTGGTTGTTTTGGGCTTTTGTGGGCATGGCTTGTAATTTTGCATGATTTTAGTTATGTGGGTTTTTTTAGTTATTTGTACGACTTTTATCCGCGTTAGTTTTAATGTATTGACATGTGGGTCTTTATGTCATATCTTGACTTTGATGATATGTTTGTACCCTTCATTATAATATAATGAAATCAAATTTGATAAAAAAAAAGTAGGCTCAAAACATGTGTCTAGAGCATTGATATAAACCAAGTTACCAATCCCGCTATTGGTACAATTCTACTATTAATGAATATTATTGATCATTTATTCGATACATACTTATTATATACATAAAAAACCAAATTGGGGGCCCTTAAAAATTGGGGGCCCTTAAAAATTGGCGGCCCTTAAAAATTGGCGGCCTTGTGCCGTGGCACCACCTACACCACCCCAGGGCCGGCTCTGATGCTAAACATGTTTTTGAGCCGAAACATTTTCGAAAACTAGTGTTCTGATTCCATTTCGAAATAAGTTAATGTTCGAAGGTGTTCTTTATATAAACAGTCCTAATGCTGGAAAAAAAAAATGTACAGCAAAATAAAATTAATGGCAAGAGTGAGAAAATTTTATGGACACATATGATGTTCATTGACCAATAAGCAATTGTGATATCATCTACTTGAATACCCAAAACTATGCAAAACAAATACTAATGCACTCAAGTTTCAATATTTGAAGTATAAGTGATGTCGACATGTTAATGGATAAATGGAAAACAATAAGCGAAAGAAGAGAAACAAATTTCAAAATATTTAACAGTATTAATGCAATTCGAAGATGCTATATTCGCAGAATCTATAATAAAAAAAAATATTACAAGAGGACCCTAGGACGTACCTTTGGTCCCATTGTGGCTTTGCAACTATTTTCAAATAAGTTATATAATTGGGAAATTAACAGCTTTGGAACCGGCTCCACAAATATATTAAAAAATAGATCTCTCATCAAACCAATTGCAAAAATAGAACCTATATAAAGGGGATGTTAACCTCATAGTGCCCAAGAGTCATACTTGGTGTGAATGAACGAGAGCAAAGAGAAATAGAAAGATAGAACGAGAGCAAAGTGAAATCTTCCTCTCATCTTCTATCGTCCCCTCATCTTTTATCTTCCACTCATCTTCCTTATCTTCTATGTTTGATTTTTTTAAGGTGGATGAACCACAGGTGTTGGGCATTCAAGAAATTAAAGCAAATTACCAATTTTCATTCCATGTTAGCAAAGCATAGATTCAATTGCTGCATCGTTTTCTTATCTTCCTCTCCAAAACGTGTTGGGCATCATTCCAGGTTTGCAAAACATTGGTCTCAATCCTATGTTTGATTTTTGTTAAGGTGGATGAACCACAAATGTTGGGCATTCAAGAAATTAAAGCAAATAACCAATTGGGGAGTGAGGAAGATGAATTTGGAGGTGTGAGGTCTGGTGGGTAGAAGGTCATAGAAACCAGGGCAAATTTGTAGATGTAGTCTTATTTTCAGGTAGTGTCCTCATCATAGTCAGGTAGTGTTCTCATAGTCAAGTAGTGAGAATTGCTTTTGTTGGCAGTGAGAATTGGATGTTTTGATATGACATTTTCATCAAACTATGTTGTTTTCTGTTCTCATAGTCAGGTAGTGTCCTCATGGTCAGGTCTATGACTTGCATTTTTTGGGCAGTGAGAATTAGATGTTTTAGCATTAAATTTTCATCAAATTATGCTCTTTTCTGTCCTCATAGTCAGGTAGAATCCTCATAGTAAGGTAGTGTACTCATAGTCTGGAAGACCATGCACGAGAATATTGTGCAGCAGATAGTTGCTGACCAAGATACTTTGGTTGACATCCGGAGTAGAACCATTCGAAAAAGGCATCATGCAAGGCTTAATGTCCATCCAATTAAGGGAATGAAGATGAAGCTGGAGTCCACAATGGCATTTGTGGTGTGGGAGTTTAAGGAGTTCGAAGATATGGCGCAATTGAAGCTTAAGTCTCTTGAAAGTGGCTTCAATTTATTCAAGAAATTTTCAAATTGGGTTGATTACGATGCATTGGGAAAGTGGGATGAAATCACTATCGAAGGGGCCAAGAATTTGTTTGGTTGTGGACGTCGTTGAATATGGGTCCATTTGAAGTTGTTGTTCTGTTCAGTGTATGAAAAGGAAACATGATTGTTGTTTTTGTTTTGGTTGTGTGATGCAAAATAGTCAAGTTTCCATGTCTTTATGGGTTTAATTTAATGCGAACTTTTTATGAAATGAAGTCTATGAATTTGTCAACATAGCAATGGACTTTCCAAACATGTAGTTAAAAACTAAAAAGCATTCTACATTTATAATGCAAAAAAAGCACATAATTTGCTGCCCAAAAAAAGCAATTGTCACATACCTGACTATGAGGACACTACATGACAATGAGGATAGAAAATAGCTTAGTTTGATGCAAATTTCAGAACAAAACATCCAATTCTCAATGCCCAAAAAAGCAAGTTTCACAGACCTGACTATGACGACACTACCTGACTATGAGGACAGAAAAGAGCATAATTGTGAAGATCCATTTTTAAAAAAAAAAATTAATTTTTTTTTTGTATCTTGTTGTTTTGTTTAAGCATGAGGTGTTTTGTTTAAAGCATGAGGTGTTTTGTTTAAAGCATGAGGTGATTTTGTTTAAGCACGAGGTGGAGACTTACTATTAGTTGCATGGCTAAAGCAAGATGTGGTGAAATGGTAGAAAGCCACCTAAGTAGGCTATTAGTTTGGTAGACTACATGTGGATGATTTTAATCCATTGTTATCTAAATTAATCATTATGAAGATACGTAGATTGAAGTTAGCCACTTTTCTTAACCAACTCACCACCCTATCAATAGGCCTATTCTTCACTTCATACAAGAACAAGAAAACCATATTCTTTTTCTTTCTTTCATCTTGGCAGAATTTTAGTGAGAAAGAAAAAGAGAGAAAAGTAGAGAGATTTTGGTGGAGATTAAGGTCGTTTCTTAAAGGGGAATTTTTAGCTTAACCTCGGACTCAAGGTAGGGATTCTTGGGAAAATCTTTACGGGATTTGATTTAACTAAATTTTGTGTGTTACACTGTGCGTAATTGATTGAGTTTACTTAATTGCTATAATGTGATTTTTATGGAATCTAGTTTTCCCATTAAGTGATTATATATTTGTATTGTTTATATCTGGAAATCTTTTTATACATGGGGGTTAATATTGGTGTTGAGATAGAAATTCTGGACATGAGGGTAATACAATGAATCTTTTGTGTAGTTGAGTTTAACTCTTGGTAAGTACCAGGCCTCAGGTCAGCCCAAGTGCACATGGTTCTTATCGGGTAATTCTGGGCTGGTGACAAGGAGTTCAACAAGATGACTAACAAAAGGGGAATTATGGGTTGCTTATGGTTGTTAATTCATGTAGATGAGCATTTGGGACCACAATGGTAAATGCATGGTATGGGACGTGCAGGTCTGCTTACTCATATATATGAATTAACGGGACTGGATGAAGTGTTTGCATTGTACCATGCTTATTAACATTATTTGGTTTGTTAGACACTTAATATAATTCACTGTGGCAAGGTTAATGCCCTACTGAGCTGTTGATTCTCACCCCTAAATAGATTTTGCAGGAACTGAACCTGAAACTTAGGACTTGTGATGGAAGTTGAGAGACCATAAATGTTTAATTAAGTGTGCTACTGTTTTGAGCTTGAATAATGAACTACTCCAATGTATACTTTTGAGTAGTCTCTTACTTGTAATAGACGTTGTGAGACCCGAAATTGTTTTTGTTTCCGCTGAAAGGTTTTTATGAGAAATATTCATTTACTTTTCTTCACATCTTACTTTTCTTTTCATTTTCTCTTAATTTCTTTAAGTAAGGTGTGAATCACGTTCTAATTCAAGTTTAGACTAAATTTTGGGTTGGGGCGTGACAAGTTGGTATCAGAGCTATAGGTTTCATTTTAATAGCGTTGTTATTTACTAACGTCATAGTTTAATCTCAATGATGGAGCCAGCTCACAGTGATGACTCATAGGGAGGGTTTCAGATGGGACCCGATGGCTTGATACCTTGGAATGAGGAGGTGTATAATTCATGACTATGAAAACAAGCATATAATGAGCTTGTAGAAGAAGTTATTGATGTTGGATTTAGGAGAATGTTTTATACACCAGCAATGCAGAGGCTTGTAGTTAAATATTGTAATCGGACGATGACTATCAAGGAACACATTAAGGATGCAATTCAGGTCGATGAACATTTATTTGCTCAAGTACATCAAGATGCAGTGGCAGCGGTTGGAGATCTCTGGCCACCACCTGGAGAAAATTTGCCCCAGGTTGTAGTTCTTGAGCCAAATCCAAATGAGAATGATCCACTTCTAAATCCTCTATCTGATGATGTCGAGTCATCTACTTCTTGTATTATCACTGGTTCGGTGCCACCACGACTTCTTGTATTAAGACTAGTTCTGATGAAGAAGAGGATCTTATTGAGCTTGGAACTTCTCATGCTGAACCTGTTATTCCTCCCATCACTATCATGGATATTAGCTCTGATGAGGAATAGGTTCCTTGTGTTAAATCTTAACTAATGTTGTGTTTTGTGTATCTAACAGGCTATTTTTGTAACGCCCGGACCATGAATTAAAATAATTAAGGAAATGATAATTTTATCCTTGGTTTTGGAAGGGTTCGGGAGTCACTTTTTAACTGGCAGTACTTTTGGGAATTTTTCTTGGGTCGTTGCGTAGGTCTTGAACTCACGAGTTCGTAGACCGGCGACATGCGGAAAACGGAGACCAGGTGAGATTGTTACGGGTCTAGAAGCTTCAGGGGCAGTTTGGTAATTTTGAAAAAGTTCAAATTTTGGGGGATATTTCTTCTCCCTTTCGGACTCTGCCCGGAACAATTTTTGAACCTCTCTCTCTCTTTCCTGCCTGACTCCCCACCCCTGCAATCATCGAACCCCCACCCTCATCGGACCATTCTCGGTCCGACTTGACTGAATCCAAGGCCGGGGATGTCTTCCCCGTGACTCCATGAGTATTTTGAGATCACCATCGAGATGGGAGCATCGCCGTAGGAGACGAACAAAAGAATGAGGTGGATCGAAACTTATCGGCCGTTTTTCGGCCAAACCAGGTACGATCTCGAAACTCTGGCCTCATTTTCGGATTCCTGGTGAAAAGTAGATGAATTACATGTGTAGATCGTGAAAATAGGTCAAGAAATAAGGGAGTTGGAAGCTCGTTGGAAATGGCAATTTTCGGCGGGAATTTCCAAATTTCGGCAATGGCGGCCGGCGACGTCGCGACCGTCTTCTTCGATGAGATGCCGGTGAGACTCCGACAACGGAAAACGGCGACACGACCGTCTAGTCCAGTGAACTCCGGCGACTGGTTTGCTGGTGGTGGCTGACGTTAGCCGTCAGTTAACCGTTGAGTCAACTGACGCCGTCAAGGGTTTGACGGAATATGCTGACGGCGTTAGCATATTCCGTCAAAGGTTAACGGGAGGTTGACGGAACCCTAACGCCGTTAGTCTAGACGGAATATTCCAACTTTGTCAGAATATTTCGTTAGGGTTGACGAAATATTCTGTTAGGGTTGACAGAATATTCCACTGTGAACAGTGCCGACGTGTGGGGGCGCGTGGCGGCGCGTGACCGGCCTTCTACCGACGTTTGACGGCGTGTGGGACCGAGTCCAGGGTCACGGCGACGCATGGCTATGGTTTTGGGACATTCCGAATCTGATATTGGTGGTTTTGAGGCCATAGGAGTTCGTTTAGAGCCCCGTTTGAGTAATCCCAACAATATTGGTTGTTCAACGGAGCGGGTTTTGACTCGGAAAGTTAGAGGAGCGGGGATATGTTTATATCAAGGGTTCCTTGGGGCTGGGGTTTCCTTGAGACGATACTTTGGATGTACCATGAACAGATTGGATTTCTGGGATCGCAGGGTATGCATACTTCTAGGTATTGGGTTATATCACGGGATTCTCCGATGATTGGCGTGGAGGGTGTCTTTCTCCGCTGCATTGTTGAGGGTTCTCCGACTGGCGTTAGAGGGTACATCTCCGCTAGATCGTCGAGGGGTTTTCTTATGTTGGCATTCGAGCAGGGATATCGAGTCACCACTCGGGTGCTCAGGACGAGCCAGGTTATCGAGTTATCGCTCGGGGTGCTCAGGATGAGCCGGGATATCGAGTACGACACGGAGTAAGTCAATGAGACTCAATTCAACCAAGTCTGGTACCTTCGTCGTCCAAGTAAGTGGGTTGGTGTGGGCGGTGACCCAGATGGACTAGTTATTGACGGTTCATAAGATACTGATAAGTCAGTTGTCTTGTGCTATTACAGTAGAGGTTCCAGTAGTGTCTAACCTACTGTCAACTTGGTATTAGAGCTTGTTAGCAGAGGGCTGTAAACTTCGAATCATGATCAGGGATTCTCACATTGTGATATGTGGCGAAGCATTGGCTCTTACCCTGACATGACCAGGCTGGTTAGCCACCAGTGCGGTTGCTCAGTCGAGAGGCTGGGGAGTAAAACAAGTTCGTGAGGTTATATTGTAGGGCTACCACTGTTCCGAGGTTACGGTAGTGACTTGTAAGCAATCCTGCGTCTGATAGGTATGTGTAGTCAGTAAAGTACATAAAAGGTTCTGTCGGAAACCTTGTAAGGTTTATTTAATATTTCTAAGGATAATGGGTATTCCTGGCATTAAATTGTAAAAAAAAAAGGGTTGTCAGACGGGATAAGGGCTTTTCGCGGATTTCGAGGCGAAACTCGGGAAGGGTCCTTACAATTGGTATCAAAGCGCTAGATTTAACTTCCTACAAACCACACACTTGTGTGCAAATTATTTAAGGATTCCTATCAATAAGATGCCTCCGAGACGTTTGTCTCTTCAACGACCTTGAATTGAGGGAGGCGGAGGTCCTGTGATGCACGGGCAAGGTAGGCGTCGCTGTTGCTGGTGAGTGGATCTTGGTTTTGTAAATTACAATGCATGCATACAAGTATATTCGAATTAAACTCTCTTATGTATTGCTTTTGACAATTTCCGAAATAAAAAAAAAAATCTTACTGGACACAGGTTTTCAACATTTAAGTGAAAATGTGTTTTGGGGGAAATTGCCTGGTCTTTGGACTCGGTTTTGGTGTCGTTTTGACGTGGTAATTATTGAGTCCGTGCTTTCGGGTTAGACCCGTATTTGACGATTTACTGGTTTTGGGCCATAAATTATTTTTCAATGATGTTGGCTTAGGCCAAGAAACAAAGATTTCAAAACATGAATTTGGTTTTCACTGGTTTTCTATCCCCGATGTCAAGGTTGCTCCGACTGGTGTTAAGGGTTTTGCTCCGCTGGTTCGTTAAGGGCTCTGACGCTGGTGTCGAGGGTTTTTTCCGCCGGGTCGTTGAGGCTATCTACGCATAGCATATGTTTCTACACCACTCGAGGTATATCGGGTGTACAGGGTCATGGTTTTCTCCGATTGGCATTGAGGGGTTTTGCTCCGCTGGTTCATTGAGGGTTCTCCGACTCTGGTGTCGAGGGTTTTCTTCGCTGGGTCGTTGAGGCTGTCTATGCATAGTAAAGGGTTCTGCACAACTAGAGGTATATCGGGTGTGTGGAGGGACTTTCAGGAACAGCGGGTTTGGTGTGTCCAGGTTGATTTACATGATTTTAACTCCTTTGAGGAGGATTTTCAAACCAAATTGCGGACCACAGAATATTTTCATTATTTGGATTTTCGTGGGTCCCACCGATTTTTTTTACAAAAGATGGATTTTCCAGCAAGTTTTTGGCTTATCTTTATGAACTTGTTTGAAAAGAAATTTTATGTATGTATGCATTGTTTTACACATAATGAAGGGTATTCTCTATCACGTATTCGTCAAGGTGGGAGCAACGCCGTAGGCGACGGACGGAACATGGAGGTGGATCGAAACTTCTCGGTCGTTTTTCGCCAAACCAGGTACGATCTTGAAACTCTGACCTCATTTTTGGATTCCTGGTGAAAAGTAGATGAATTTACATGTGTAGATCGTGAAAATCAGCCAAGAAATGAGGGAGTTGGAAGCTCGTCGGAATTGGCAATTTTCGGCCGGAATTTCCAGATTTCGACAACGGCAGACTGTGGCGACCCGGCGGCGCGGTCGTCTTCTCCGGTGAACTCCGACGACTGGTTCGACCGGCGGTGGCTGACGTCAGCCGTCAGTTGATCGTTGAGTCAATGACACTGTCAAGGGTTTGACGAAATATACTGACGGCGTTAGGATATTCCGTCAACGGTTAACGGAGGTTGACGAAACCCTAAAGCCGTTAGTCTAGACGGAATATTTCGATTCCGTCAGAAGATTCTGTCAGGGTTGACGAAATATTCCCCCGTGAACAGTGCCGGTGCGTGGGACCGATTCTAGGGTCACGGCGACGCGTGGCTAGGGTTTTGGGACATTCCGGATCGGATTTTGGTGGTTTTGAGGCCATAGGAGTTCGTGAGAGCCCCGTTTGAGTAATCCCAACGGTATTGGTTGTCCAACGGAGTGGGTTTTGACACGAAAAATTAGAGGAGCGGGGATATGTTTATATCAAGGGTTCCTTGGGGCTGGGGTTTCCTTGAGACGGTACTTTGGATGTACCGTGAACGAACTGGGTTTTCGGGATCGCGGGGTATGCATACTTCTAGGTATTGGGTTATACCACGGGATTCTCCGATGATTGGCGTGGAGGTTGTCTTTCTCTGCTGCATTGTCGAGGGTTCTCCGACTAGCGTTAGAGGGTACATCTCCGCTAGATCGTTGATGGGTTCTCCAATTTTGGCGTTCGAGGGATCTTTCTCTGCCATATCGTTGAGGTCTAAGGTAGCTCTGGAGGAGCAGGGATATCGAGTTACCACTCGGGATGCTCAGAACGAGCCGGGTTATTGAGTTATCGCTCGGGGTGCTCAGGATGAGCCGGGATATCGAGTACGACTCGGAGTAAGTCAATGAGACTCAATTCAACCAAGTCTGGTACCTTTTTTATCCAGGTCAGTGGTACCAAGCTATTGACGGTTCACAAGAGACTGATAAGTCAGTTGTCTTGTGCTATTACAATAGAGGTTCCAGCAGTGTCTGACCTACTGTCAACTTGGTATCAAATTATGATCAGGGGTTCTCACATTGTGATATGTGGCGAAGCATTGGCTCTTACACTGACATGACCAGGCCGGTTAGCCACCAGTGCGGTTGCTCAGTCGAGAGGCTGGGGAGTAAAACAAATTCGTGAGGTTATACTATAGGGCCACCACTATTCCGAGGTTGCGGTAGTGACTTGTATGCTATCATGTGTCTGACAGGTAGGTGTAGTCAGTAAAGTACAGAGAAGGTTCTGTCGGAAACCCTGCAAGGTTTATTTAATATTTCTAAGGATAAAGGGTATTCCTGGCATTAAATTGTAAAAAAAAGGGCTATAAGACAAGATAAGAGCTTTTTGCGGATTTCGAGGCGAAACTCGGGAAGGGTCCTTACAGTTTTTTTTTTTGTTGATTAATGTAGTATAATGGCAGCTTTATGGGAATCTTTGGGAGAGCAAGTAGTCTTTTGTAACTTAAGTTGGTTTGTGATTTGGTTTGAACTCCTGTAAATTAGTGTGTTTGTTAGGTTTAATATGCATGTTTAGTTTCTTGACCTTTAAGCTCTCATTTATTTTATGGATTTTATATGATCAAGTCCATTTGTGTATCTTTCAAGATGGCTGGATTAGAAGGGCAATATGAAAATGATCTGAATGGTAGTATTAGGGTAATACAAGCTATTCAAGATATGGCTTCTGCTATTCGATAGACAAATCAACATAATCATGATCCTCGTATGGAAAATGAAAGCGATCAGATCATAAGGATTCAAGGAGAATTTCGTAAGACTCGACTGCCAGTATTTAAAGGTAATCCAAATCCAATGGCGGCAGAAGAATGGTTACGACAAATCAAGAGGAAGATGCATGATCAAAGGGTTCTCGAACATCTGAAAGTGAGCATTGCTTGTACGTACTAGGAAGGACAAGCTTATCATTGGTGGGAATATGTTTTGACTATGCCTGACCTTGAAATTTCAACTTGGGTAGCTTTCGAAACCATATTCTTGGAGAAGTATTTTCCTGAGATTATGAGGACAATGAAGACACGCGAGTTTGTGAATATGTGTCTGAATGAGCTGACAGTGGGAAATATGTCGCTAAGTTTGAAGAGCTTATGCGTTTTGCACCTTACCTAATTCCAGATGAGATAGTTGAAGCAAAGAAATTGGAAGAAGGATTGCGATCAGAGATTAAGGAGAAGGTGAAAATTTTCAAGTTGAAAAAGTATGATGAGGTTATTGATCGTGCTTTATTGGTAGAAAAAGAACATTTATTCTAAGAGAGCTTTAGAATTTAAGAATCCTGGTAGAGGAGAAAGTAGTAAGCGCTCAAGATTTTTTCTATCTCGCTTCCAAAATCAAAGACAATTTAGAGTAACCCAGGATTCAAGAAACTGTTTCCAATGTGGGCAAGTGGGACATTACCTGAGAGATTGTCCACGAACGCATCCACACCAGACATCTCAAATTGAACAGCCGCAGTTTCGTCCATCCCAATAGTAATTTCATGTTCTCCAACAACAGTATCAAGCTCCACACCAACCTCAACAAACTCAGTTTGGAGGCCCAATCAGCCAACATGCACCATGTCCATGAGGACAATTTGCACAAGGGAGACGAAGTTCACCAATAGGTGCTAGGAGGCTAGGGAAACTGGCTCAAGGTCGAGTATATGCGGTGGGTCAAGTAGTTGAAGAAAATGATACTGCAGTGGTGGAAGGTACATTTCTAGTCTTCAACTCTTGGGCTAGGATATTATTTGACCCCGGTGCTACACATTCATTTATATCCACATCATTTGCATCCATTCTTGGATTGGAATATGGATTTATGAAAACTTCGTTAATGATTGGATCCCTTTTGGGTGGATGTGTGGAAGTTAATCGAGTATGTAGATGCTGCAAAATAGAAATATCTGGTCACAAGCTTGATTTTGATTTGATAGTTTTGGAATTGTTAGAGTATGATATAATATTAGGGATGGATTTACTTACCCAATTTAAAGCTATTTTTGATTGTGGTAAGAAGATGGTTACTATGACTATTTCTGAGGGTGAAAATTTTAGTTTTTTTTTTAGATAGGAGCATTACCTCACCTGACCCAATCTTGAATAAGAGAAAATGCAGTTATTTGAGGTTGATTGCTCACTTAGCCACGGAAGAACTGAGTGATCCGCAAATTGAGTTAATTTCCATAGTGAAGGATTTTAGTGATGTTTTTCCAAATGACTTATTTGGTTTACCTCCACACCGTGAAGTGGAATTTCTCATAGAGATATATCCTGGCGCATCACCTATATCTATACCTCCACACCGGATGGCACTAGTAGAATTGAAGAAATTGAAAATAAAACTTCAAGAACTTCAACAGAAGGGTGTTATTCGTCCTAGTATGCCACCATGGGGTGCTCCTACACTCTTTGTGAAAAAAAAAGGGATGGTACTCTTAGGATGTGTATTGACTACCGACAATTGAATAGAGTCATATTAAGGAACAAGTACCCATTTCCCAAGATTGATGACCTATTCGATCAACTACAAGGTTCACGATACTTCTCGAAGATTGATCTTTGTTCTGGTTATCACCAACTTCGAGTCAAGGAAGAAGATGTTCCAAAAACTGATTTTAGAACTCGTTATGGACATTATGAGTTTTTGGTAATGCCTTTTGGATTGACAAATGCCCCGGCAGTATTCATGGACTTGATCAATCAAATTTTTCGACCTTATTTAGATCAGTTTGTGATTGTATTCATTGATGATATTCTTATCTATTATGCTTCTGAAGAGGAACATGAAAAACACTTGTCAATTGTTTTACAGGCTTTAAGAGAGCATAAGTTGTTTGCAAAGTTAAGTAAGTGTGAATTTTGGTTGACTAAAGTGAAATTCTTAGGACATGTTATGTCAAGCGAAGGCATTACAGTAGATCCTTCGAAAGTGGAAGCAGTGTTGAATTAGAGTCAACCGCGGAATGTTCATGAGATACGAAGCTTTCTAGGTTTGGCTAGCTATTATAGAAAATTTATCAAGGATTTTTCTCAAATAGCCATCCCAATGAACAAATTGACACAGAAGGGAGGAAAGTTTGCTTGGAATGATGAGTGTGAGGAATCGTTTCAAGAGTTAAAGGTTCGATTAACCACTTCTCATGTGTTAATTATTCCTGAAAAAGCTGTAGGTTATATAGTATACACTGATGCTTCATTGCCTGGGGTAGGTTGTGTACTAATGCAATTTGATAAAGTTGTTGCTTATGCTTCTCGTCAATTGAAGTTGCATGAAAAAAGTTATCCGACACATGATTTGGAGCTAGAAGTGATTGTTCATGTATTGAAGATGAGGAGACAGTACCTGTATGGGGAAAGGTTTGAACTCTACTCGGATCACAAGAGTTTAAAGTACTTATTCACACAGAAAGAGTTGAATCTAAGGCAAAGGCGCTGGATGGAATATTTAGAAGATTACGATTTTGGTTTACACCATCATCTGGGAAAGGCTAATGTGATAGCTGATGCCCTAAGTAGAAAACCCCAAGGAACCGTAGCGAAGCTGCAACATCAGAAATGGAAGATGGTGGAGCGTCTTTGTGAATTTGGCTTACACGTGGGTGTCCGAGAGGATTGCGCATAGCTATGTAATTTAATTACTCACCCTACTTTGATTGGAAGAATCATTGAAGCACAACAATCTGATTTTATGTTTAAGGATATAAAAACTAGGATCAACACAGGAGAGCAACTTGAAGGATGGAAGATGCATGCAGATGGGGGATTAAGATATTTTGATAGATTGTATGTACCAGAAATATCTGTTTTGAAAAATAAAATTCTTCAAGAAGGTCATCACTCATCATATACAATTCACCCTGGAGGGACGAAAATGAATCCTGATCTTCGACGACAGTTTTGGTGGAGTGGGATGAAGAAAGTTATAGTGAATTTTGGTAGGAAATGTCTCACTAACCAACAAGTGAAAGATGATCATCAGATACCATCAGGTTTATTACAACCACTACTAGTAGCAGAATGGAAATGGGATCATATTACTATGGATTTCGTTACTGGCTCGCCGAGATCTTCAAGAGGATGAGATGCGATTTGGGTCATTGTATATCGTTTGACCAAATCATCACATTTCTTACCTGTCAAAACTACAGTCCCAACTGAAACACTTGGAAAACTTTATGTTCGAGAGATAGTTAGTTTGCATGGAATACCTATCTCAATTGTGTCTGATAGAGATTCCAAGTTTACATCTAAACTTTGGGGAAGCTTACAAAAAGGTTTGGGTACACAGCTCCATTTTAGTAGCGCTTTTCATCCTCAAACTGATGGATAATTAGAAAGGACATTTCAAATTTGGGAGGATATGTTGAGAGCAGCATGTGTTTTAGATTTTGGAGGAAGCTGGGAAGATCATTTACCATTGGCAGAATTTTCCTACAACAATAGTTATCAATCTAACATTCAGATGGCGCCCTATGAAGCATTGTATGGAAAACCATGTCGATCACCAATGTGTTGCGCAGAAGATTTGGAAAGATTTGGATATGTGTTTCTCAAAGTATCGCCATGTAGAGGAGTCAAAAGATTTGGAAAATCTGGAAAATTAGCACCAAGATTCATTGGTCCTTTTGAGATTTTGGAAAGAATTGGTGAAGTAGCTTACAAGTTAGCATTTCCTCCTCAACTTTCTGTCATACATAATGTTTTTCATATCTCTATGCTTCGAAAGTACGAACCGGATCCATCACATGTGATATATTGGGGAGAACTTAGTTTGGACGAACATTTGTCGTTTGAGGATAGACCAATCCAAATACTAGATCGTAAACAACAAGTGTTACAAACTAAGACAATTCCATTGGTGAAAGTCTTATGGCTCCATGGAGATGTTGAAATTGAAATACGTAAGAAGTATCCGGAAATGTACTATGATTCTGGTAAGTTTTAAATTTTGAGGACGAAATTTCTTTTTAGGACGATAGATTGTGAAGAACCGTTTTAAAACAAATTTTTTTTTTTGTATCTTGTTGTTTTGTTTAAGCATGAAGTGTTTTGTTTAAAGCATGAGGTGTTTTGTTTAAAGCATGAGGTGATTTGTTTAAAGCATGAGGTGATTTGTTTAAAGCATGAGGTGTTTTGTTTAAAGCATGAGGTGTTTTGTTTAAAGCATGAGGTGTTTTGTTTAAAGCATGAGGTGATTTTGTTTAAGCACGAGGTGAAGACTTACTATTAGTTGCATGGCTAAAGCAAGATGTTGTGAAATGGTAGAAAGCCACCTAAGTAGGCTATTAGTTTGGTGGACTACATGCGGATCATTTGAATCCATTTCTATCTAAATTAATCATTATGAAGATAAGTAGATTGAAGTTAGCCACTTTTCTTAACCTACTCTCCACCCTATAAATAGGCCTATTCTTCACTCATACAAGAACAAGAAAACCATTTTCTTTTTCTTCCTTTCATCTTGGCAGAATTTTAGTGAGAAAGAAAAAGAGTTGCTATCTAAATTATTCATTATGAAGATAAGTAGATTGAAGTTAGCCACTTTTCTTAACCTACTCTCCACCCTATAAATAGGCCTATTCTTCACTCATACAAGAACAAGAAAACCATTTTCTTTTTCTTCCTTTCATCTTGGCAGAATTTTAGTGAGAAAGAAAAAGAGAGAAAAGTAGCGAGATTTTGGTGGAGATTAAGGTGGTTTCTTAAAGGGGAATTTTTATCTTAACATCGGAATCAAGGTAGGGATTCTTGGGAAAACCTTTACGGAATTTGATTTAACTAAGTTTTGTGTGTTACACTGTGCGTAATTGATTGAGGTTACTTCAATTTTATAATGTGATTTTGTTGGAATCTATTTTTCTCATTAAGTGATTATATATGTGTATTGTTTATATCTGGAAATCTTTTTATGCATAGGGGTTAATGTTGGTGTTGAAATAGAAATTCTGGATATGAGGGTAATACAATGAATCTTTTGTGTAGTTGAGTTTAACTCTTGGTAGGTACTAAGCCTCGGGTCAAACCAAGTGCACATGGTTCTTATCAGGTAATTTGGGGCTGGTGACAAGGAGTTAAACATGATGACTAACAAAAGGGGAATTATGGGTTGCTTATGGGTGCTAATTCATGTAGATGAGCATTTGGGACCACATTGGTAAATGCTTGGTATGGGATGTGCAGGTCTGCTTACTCATATATATGAATTAACGGGACTAGATGAAGTGTTTGCATTGCACCATGCTTATTAACATTATTTGGTTTGTTTGACACTTAATATAATCCATTGTGGCAAGGTTAATGCCCTACTGAACTGTTGATGCTCACCCCTTAACAGATTTTGCAGGAATTGAACTTGAAACTTAGGACTTGTGATGGAAATTGAGAGACTATAAATGTTTAATTAAGTGTGTTACTGTTTTGAGCTTGAATAATGAACTACTCCAATGTGTACTTTTGATTAGTCTCGTGCTTGTAATAGAGGTTGTGAGACCTGAAAACGTTGTTTCCGCTGAAAGGTTTTTATGAGAAATATTCATTTACTTTTCTTCACATCTTACTTTTTTTTTTCCTTTTCCCTTAATTTCTTTCAGTATAGTGTGAATCACATTCTAATTCAAGTTTAGAGTAAATTCTTGGGTTCGGGCATGACAATAATTTGATGAAAATTTCAGAACAAAACATCCAATTCTCACAGCCCAAAAAAAGCAAGTTTCACAAACCTGACTATTAGGACACTACCTAACTATGAGGACACTACCTGACTATGAGGAAAGAAAAGAGCATAATTTGATGAAAATTTCAGACCAAAACATCAAATTCTCACTGCCCAAAAAATGGAACAGTCACATATTTAATGAGGACACTACTTGACAATGAGAACATAATATAGCATTCCTTGATGCAATCGTCACATATCAAAAAATGCAATTGTCACATATCAAACAATGCAATTGTCACATACCTAAATATGCAAATGTCACATACCTAAATATGCAAATGTCACATACCTAAATATGCAATTGATACAGTCCTCATCTCCTTGAAGTACAAGTTCTTCCATCTACTTTCTCCATCAAAGGCTTTAGGTTTTGAAGGCTTTCCATCCTCAAGACCCGTAATTAAGCAGAAATCCCTTGCTGTGAACTGCTTCACACGTCCCCTGAGTAGAAAACACACCCCTTCATTTTGTTTTAGGCCATGTCCCGTTACCTTGCGCACCAAAAGTCCGTGCACTATGGCATGGCTCCACTCCAGCTCATCTATGCGAAGCAGATGTCCAAAACAAGTAGCCTCAAACTGAGCCAATGCATCCCCGAGTTCATTCTTAATTAGTTTAAGGCATCGCCTTGTTTGGCGAAGGCATAGTACTTTTGTTGTGAATATTTGGTCCTCTGGAACTACTAGCATGTAATTCATACTCATGACCTGCAAAATCAATCTATCAACATATGAGTAGGAACACCCCCCATTATGCATATAATACCTCCATTTTCGTGTTTTACCTGCACATACACTATAAGGACACTGCCGAACTACTGAGTCACTATAAAGGCACTGCATAACTACGGGGGTACGATGGGGACACTACCATGAAGTTCGAAACAAGTGGCATCACTATGCAAACCAGTATATCCTCCATTATCATTCATCGCACTATAATCAAAGTGTCCAAGTCGACTATATCATAAGATTTTGCAATTCACATAGCAAGGAGTCAACAACATTGTTACAAGAATTAATTGTCATACCAAAGCTAAATCTTAAAACATGAGAATAAATAACCAACATTTAAACTGAAATACAATCAATCTAAATCCAATTCCTTTTGCAATAACAAATTAATTTTATCCAAATTAATTTTATCAACACTATTTGCAGGAACAAACAATTGAAATCTTTGATATTGAAACAAAGATATATATTTATTAAAACAAAATGAATTAATATAATTGGAATTTAAGCCTTAACAGAATTAATATATACTTATTAAAACAAAATGAAAAAACTAATCTAGCTATTTATTATAATTGGGATTTAAACCTTTACCACCACAAATTATAATTTGGAAAACAAAGACAACAAATAACGCCTTTAACAAGAGAAAAACAATGCCACTCCAAGGCCACTCTGGAATCAAATCCATTAAAAAGAAATTGTTCAAACTATTCTAACATCTTCAATCAACTCCAATCCACTTTTCTAACATCGTCAATCAAATCCTCTGGTAAATATAAGTAACTGTTCTAACATCTTCAATCAACTCCAATACCACTCTGGAATCAAATCCATTAAAAAGAAATCAAATTTAAGAAAGAAATAACGCATACTTTCAACAAAGATTGAATTAAACTATGATTTCTGACACCGAAACACCATTGCTATGCTTTCAACAAATATTGAATTAAACTATGATTTCAACAAAGATTGAATCCAAGTCTGTCCCATTGTAAATGTTAAGGAAGAGCCATGCAATACGACATTACCTTGCCCAATCCTTATCAGCCTTTTCAATCCATTTGCATAGCGCCTTACTCTAGGTCGATGCATATCGAGATTGATCCTTCCACATCATAAAAATAATGAGTCAACATTAGCATCACAAAAGTACATATAATTTAAAAGAATATGATATGCAAAGTGAAGTGCATCAAATTATTGAATTAACGATATGCCATTACTGTAAGGCATACAGAAAAGAATATAAAGAACAGATAACTCAACAACAAAATATAACAAGTTATAGGAACAAATATAGGACGCAAGCATAAAGATTACAGCATCATATGGATATCAGCAATAAATGGGTCATATCAACATCAAATTCAATATTTTCCTCATGTTAGCATTGAACTTCTCTTACACTATAGTCAATTAAGCTACTAAACTACCAATAGTATTTTCAAAACAAGGAAATATTTCATTAAAAGTCACCATAAACAATTGATTAAACGGAACTTCCCTTTGATCCACAGTAACAATAGTTCAAATAGTTCAAAGACCCACCAAAAATCGTTAAAATAATATCATTGGTTAAGGATTAAGAAACAATGACTAATATGAATTACTCTGCAAGTGTATCACCAATCCAGGAATTATGAGCGTACTCAGTCTCCATATTCAGTTTGTTTCTGGCACTACCTCCTCTTGTCAGCTCAAACTCAGCCTGTCAGAAGAAGAGTTCCAGTGTATTAAACACAACAATGAACTGGAAATACGCAACTATAATCCAATTCCAGACTACAGTTTCCATGTATGGGGGAATAAAGAAACCGTTCTGTGTCACAAGGACCACCAAAATGCTGAATTCAAAAGGTAAGAACACTCTCTACAAGGAAAAGCGTCACATACATTTTATACTATTTTTTCTGTGTTAGCCATGGAATTTTGGTGAGAAACTTCATGTACCTGTTGCTTGGCTTGATCAAAGGCCTCCAGTCATTTTTGTGCCACTCCAGCCGTAGCACTAGAGCAATCTTCAAAAGCCAATTAATTGTCAACCATCTCATCAAATTAGAGAAAGATATCCCAAATGTGTTATGTATATAAGGAGAGTCATTTAAACAAGTGTCAGTATTAGACAAGGTTCAAAACTAACAAATCCTTCCCAAGATGCTTAATTCATCACACAAAAATTCATGAAGTAGGAAGCAAGAATGTAAAAATATATAGAACTTTTAAATACAGGGATTGTTCTAAATACAGGGATTGGGATGACAGAGCAAAGATAGCTAATTTGAATTTCCAAATAAGATGAATTAGGTGACAAACAATAGGAGAATTACACACACAGCCATAAACACACCTAAAAGCAGGTACATGTGTGTGTCGTACATCACCAAGACATATGACTGAATCTTGAACCAGACACCAAACACAACCAAAGCTCTATGCAGTATATTCGCACCATTTCTTGTGAATTTTAAAAATGAATATTTGATATGGCACCAAAACTTACTTCTCCCTTTTTTGATTCATCCAATCGATTGAAAAACCTTAGAACATAAACATCCTGCAAAAAGAAAAAAAATTAGGTATAGGTCAGCAACAATTTATTTCCACATCAACAAATTATAAACTTGAAATAAAGCAGTAAATACTACTTCCAAAACAGCATGATAATTATCTGCATTTCTGCTTAGGCATTCTAGCTCACTACTTCCAGTTAAGTAATCGTCATCTTTACGACACAAAAACCTTTACAGATCAATCATCTTACCATTAAAATCATGCTCAACAATTGAAATTCATATAATTTTTTTTTTGCTAAATAAACTTGGATTAAGACAGGGACTAAGCCCAGAAACAAGAAGCAGAACTTGAAGGCAACAAGAGGGGTGCCACAAACCAGCACCTCCCCAGAACCAAAACAGCAACCAAACACCTACACACACTAATCAGCAAATCAAACTTACTCTCAAACTCTCATAACATACTCAATTAAGCCACTGAAACATTATCCATTTTTTTCATGAAACCCTAGAAATCTAACATCAAAATACCCAGAAAATCGAAATTACTATCCAACATTATCCCTTTTTTTCATGATTAAGAAAAATATTAGAGAAATAGAAAGATGAAAGATGAAATGAGTGGAACTTAAGGTGGAACTTGAGGTCACTGCTGATGATGAACGATAGTTAAGAGAAGATGAGTGGCAGCCGACTAGTTCGAATTCGTCCTTGAGGTCGCGGTTGGACGTTGAGCTCGCAGCTCGAAAATGAGCGGATGGGTCACTTCGAATTTGTGGGAGGGAGGGAGGGAGGGTTTGATTTCGTGGGAGGGGAGGGTTTGATTTCGTGGGAAGGAGGGTTCGATTTCGTGGGAAGGGACGGAGGGTGCGATCTCGTCGGAAGGAGGTACGGTTCGATCTCGTGGAAGAGGGAGGGAGGGTTAGATTCGGTGCTACAGTTCAGCTGGGCACTACAGTTAACATTTAGAATTTATAGGTTTTATTTTTGTAACCTTTTTCATAAAATTCTATTTTTGAATATATTTGTAAAATCGGTTCTTTAGCCGCTAATTTCCGTATATAATTAACTGAACCAGCTCCACAACCACTTCTACCCTTGGCCTCCATCTCCACCACCGCCACCACTATGTGTGTATCTGATGGTTCACAAACTGATTAGCACATAACACTTTCAGCATTCTAGTTATTATTTCCAAGTAAGTCCGTTATTAAGCAAAGTTTTTACTCTATATCAATTTTTCAAACATATGCAAATTACAAGTCTTATCGTGCAGAAAAGCTATGTTTTCGTACTTTCCCTTTTTCAACAAATAACCACCGAGAAAAATACACATATTACTTATATGCAAAATTAAGTCGGAAATAAAACAAAGTATTCCTACCCACAGATGAAAATATCATTTTTCACTGAAATATCGACAGTCAAATTTATGAAAATATCGATAGATATTTTGATATCGATATCAATATCGTTCACACCAAGGATACTGTTTTACTCATTGAATTTCCTAAAAAACAAGTAGAGTGTCTAACAGATTGATCGAAGTCGTATTGGGATCCATCTACCATGACACAATAGTTTTGCCAAGTGATGCTACTTGACCAACTGGAATGGGGGAAGATTTTTCTTCCCACCTATTTTTATGCCAAGATAATACCGATAATATTACACGGAAATATCGCGGATATTTCTTCCCCTTATTTTTATGTCAAAATCTCAAAATACGGATATATCGACGGATATGTAGAAACTCCGAGTACAGGCCTAGATCGCTTGTACCCCTACCTTACCCCCGAAGACAACAAGCACGTACTCCAAAGATTCTTAGTAAAATATCAAGCGTGTTACTTCCTGACCAAGGAGAAACGTACTTACTAACATGGCTTGGAATTTTGATATATATGTTATCGGTATCGAGCTTCTGAACCACTTTTGTGAAGAAACTATTTTCATTTGAGTTTCTGAACTACTGACAAGCTAAAGGATGTCCTTAATTTGCTGCCTATTAATCATATTATTCTAGTGGAAATATTATTACATCCTATTTAGTAGGAAATTTCAAGTTTAATTTTTATAAAGAACAAAATCGAAATCCGATATATATTAATCCGTTCATACAATAATCAAAATTATCAAATACAACAAATGCAACACATGAAACATCACCGAGTTACATATATTTGTCATCATGACTTATTTAATAAGTAGAACGACTAAAAACTAAGCAAGAACTTAATACCACACGGAATTGCGCATTCACGCATGCATATATGCGAGAGGTTGTTGCATGCATGCGTAAACACGCCTCATTATTTATGAAGTATGTAATTATGTAATTCCAACTACTTTTCTCTTCATTTTACAATAGAAAAGATTTATTTTATATAGAAGGCTAGTGAGTCACCGATACTAGGTGAATAATTAATTTGCTTCTAAAATTTCAAACCAGAAGCGCCCAACTTTTCGTTAGTGATCTTTTCAAGACAGAGGAGCATCTCCGGCTTGAGATGATTTTTGGAGTCTCCGACCTCACCTCGTCTGAAGAAGCAACTGTTGCTCATAACTACATTGGTCTTGGATCCACTCGTTGCTGTCGCATAAGATTGGTATGTACCACTTTTGTTGACCTCCAACTTACTCAAATTCTGAAAGCTGCACAAGTTGATGATTTCTTGTATCACTCCTTGTTTTTCTTCCTCCAACGAAAAAGGATGCCCCATGAACTCGGCCACCCTCTTCACATGGTACACTGTCTCCCTCTTCAAGTCCTCATACTTGAGGAATAGTATCTGCCCAGGGCGTTCCAAGCTCGCTTTCCAATACCCGAGTATATGATCCCAAACAGGCCCCATAGTTGAAACCCCTCTTCCGCAGAACATCTCGAATGCATTTTCCATAGGAATTTGGTTTGGCGATGGTGGTTGTAATTTCTGAGAAAACATCCAATGAGAAACAAACACATCACTTGGATTCCTAGCCACATACACAATCCGGCCGCGGGAGTTACTTAAAATGGAAGTTGGCAAACATGTGTAAGGGATGTGGGTTGCAAAGAGTCTAGGAGAAGGAAGGGAGTCAAGGTACGCCGCCGAGTTTCCTGCTCCAGCGGTGCTCTCCGGCGAAAGGCTCTCTAGGAATGGAACACAACTGTGAGGATTTTTTGTGAGCAACGGGTGTGATGGTGATGATATGGAACCGCCCTCACGGTTTCGATTTATGATAGAAAACATGAGGGCCTTCATCCATGTTGTGCCGGACTTTGGAGCAGATGCCAGGAGAATGTCACTGTCTTTGGCCTTGAAAGTTTGTTGTGCCCAAATGGTGCCTAAAAGAAAAGCTTCCGGATACCAAAAGCCTTGGTATAGGTACAAAGACCCTGCAGCTCCCCACCCTTTCTCTTTAGGGACACTTGACATCAAATTCTCTACGTACTTTTTAGGGTCCCCGTCGGCGTCTCCGACCAAAACATCGCCGCCACTTGAACCCATATGTAACAGGATGGTATAGAGTTCTGCCAGAAAATAAAATAATAATTGTCAAGCAGTGGGTAGCAAGAAAATTACATCAGTTCAGACCATTATATAGATAATAAAAAGTCATGTGCTTTTAAGCCGAAACACTTTAGAAAACAATGTTTTTTTTTCCAAATGTTTTGATTCCATTATGAAAAGTTAATGTTCGAAGAAAAACTTTATATAAACATCTTAATGCCAAAAAGGTACAACAAAATAGAAGTTATGGCATTGAGGTGAGAAAAATTTATGGACATATATGCGATTTATTAGCTAATAAGCAATTATAATATCATTAATATTGAACACGCAAAAGAATACAAAACTACAAAATACTGATGCACTCAAATATAATTTGAACTACAAAATACTGATGCACTCAAATATAATTTGAGTGATATTAGCATGTTAATAAAAATTGAAAACAATAAGTAATTATAATATCATCAATCTTGAACACGCAAAAGAATACAAAACTACAAAATACTGATGCACTCAAATATAATTTGAGTGATATTAGAATGTTAATAAAATTTGAAAGCAATAAGCAAAAGAAGCGAAACAAACTTAACAATATTAATACAATTCGCATACACTATATAAGCAAAAATTGTAACAAAATAATATTATAGGAGGTGCATGGGACCACCACAACCTCTACCTCTACCCTTGCCCTCTATCTCCATCACAACCTTTAATTAACTCAGCCTCCACCTCCACCACGTACGACATGTATTATTTACAACATAACACGTTCAACATTAATCTAGTTATATTAATTATATATTATTTACAACATGTCCATTATTAAGCGAAGTCTCTAGCCCACATCAATTTGTGTAAAATTCTAGTATCCAAGAGTAGTCACACATGGTACAACAACCAAGTCAAGAGTACTCTAACCTAGCCTTACCAATTTGTTCAATTTTTCAAGCACATGCAAATTACAAGTCTTACGGTGCAGAAAATTAAGCTATGTTTTCCTTCATGCTTCACAAATTTTTCTATCGACTAACTACCAAGAAAAATAGACAAATAAGGTGAATTAAACACATGGTACATTATGGCACAACTAGACCCAGTTTGGTCTTATAATTGGGGCAGCAAGACAACATGCAAGAAGGTTATCATACTCGGATTGAGCTGAAATTCTAATATTATATAAAGACATAATCTGAAACAAGTTTCAAGACGAAACGAATCTCATCAGACCACTGGAAAACGGACATGCAAGAGGATTTTTCGTGTCCTCTGGACTGAAAGAGGTGCAGAATGTTCGTACCCACTTTTCTAAAGCTGTGGTGATCTGATTGGGCTGGAATTTTGATATGTTCTCGGAATCGAGCTTCTGAACAACTTTTATGAAGAAAGTATTTTCATTCGAGTAACAAAAATTGGAAATTTTGGAGGCTTGAACAGGTCTGACGGGATTTGAGTCAGAAGTGAGGATTTTTTATTATTTTTTTGTTTCTTTGAAATGTAGAGAAGAAAGGAAGAAGGGACATAAACTGAGAATGAGCTTTGAGCATGGCGAGGTTAAATAATAAAGGGAAGCCCAATGCATGTGTGCCGTTGTCCAGGCGTCACACCCCCAAAACCACGTGTCTCATTTATTTTTATCTTCTAAAATTCGATATAATAGCTTAGGTACGGTCTCCCAAAAATGCTACGTACCAACTCGTAAAAACGTCTACTATTTTATCCCTTTATCAAAACATCACCTCTTAAGTAGTCTTTGAAAATACTTTCAGAAATTTGATTTTTAATAAGTATAACGAAGGTTATATTCGTTATCACTTATCATTTTATTATAGTGGAAATTTATTTGATATATACTAGTGGCTAGATATTTGATAAAGACGGTGGTTTTGGTTTGTCCAACGTTTCCTGGGTGATCTTGTCAGGATGGTGGAGCATCTCTGGCGTGAGATGATTCTTGGTGCCACGTGCCATATTTAGATTTGAAAAATATTTGCATCCTATTTTGGTGGTACCCACTTATATTATCCTTTTGATTTATTGAATTGTCTTTGTATATATATCATAATCCGAACTGCTCATTTTTTAAATCATCGTGTCAAGATCATCTCTGTTAAAATTTAAAAAAATTGGATGTCGTTTAATCATTCATATATATCAAATTAATCAACGACTTTGGTAAGAATTAATATCCTCATGGTGAACCGTCCATTTATTTGATATATATATATATATATATAAATGACTAAACGACCTCCAATCTTATTGATTCATTACAGATCGAGATGATATTGACATGATGATTTAGAGAATGAACGGTTCCGATTATGATATATCTACAAAAATAATTCAATAAATTGGAAGAGTGATACGAGGAGGTACCACTAAACTAGGATACAATTATTATTGTCCTTTAAATTTTATCAACTAAAATGTGCAAATAAAAGTTTTGATTAAAAAAAAATACTACGACTTGTACAAACGTCTTGTCTACAATTTTATCAAAACATCACTTTTTCAGAAGAACGGGTTATTTATATATATATATATATATATATATATATATATATATATATATATATTGGTCTTCATTATTATTTATGCAAACAGACATACGCATCCACATATGCATATATGCAACTGATCATCACATGCATGCGTAAATGCGTTTTATTATTTAGGGAAATTAACAGCTATAGAACTGGCTCCACATTTTCATTCAAAAATAAAACACTTTGAAAATTATTTGCAAACATAGAACCTATAAATATTAATTGTTAACCCTGTAGTCCTGTAGTGACCAGCCGAAAGAATTGAACCCTCCCACAAAAAAGAACTCGCGAAACCTCCCACCATGAAATCGAAGTGCAACCCAGCGACATCTTCCAGTCGCGACCTCAACAACCAGCGACGAATCCACTCATGTTCGTCGATTCGAACTAATTCTTACACCCGTCTAAGATCGATCGCAACCTTCGCGAAGAAGATCGCGGTGCCGTACGATCTGGTAAGCAGTTGGGGAGGCTTCCGTGGTGCACTTTGTGGCGGGAAGGGTTGCAACACCGGCGGATGATGGTAGCCTTTCAAACAGTTAGTGATTCAATAGTTTGTTTTAAGTCTTTTCGACACCTCTTCTTCGGTCTCTCTTCTCTCTTCTTTCTTTCGCTCGTTTGCTTACTTTTCCGAATCTCTTCTCTCTTTGCAATCTCGTTTCAGTCTTCTCTAGCTTTTTTTAGTCTCTTCTCTGTCGTCTCTCCTTGCTTCACTTTCAGGAAGAAGAAGAAGAAGAACATAATTGAAGCTGTGGTGCGTTTTAAACTATTTCATGTATGGTTTTCTATGATTTTCAATGTTTTTATTTTGAATGGAGTTTTGGGTTCATGAATTTTTCTATGTATTGTGGGTTGGGTGCGGTGAATAAGTTTTCAAATTCGGGTGTTCGAGTTTGGGATTTCAAAATTGGCTTCTTGATGGATTTTAATCTTGGGTATGAAGTTAGGATGTTTCTTTGAACTCATAGAAACTAATTTGGGTGCTGAAAGGGATTGAAAACTTGATTAACAATTATGGAAAAAAAAATATGGGTTTCTTTTCTGGAAAATTTGTTAGTTCATAAGCCCTGCTTTGGCTCTGTTTCCTGTCCAACCCTTAACATTTTTCTGAAAGGATTTTAATGACCTCAAAACTAGACATGAAAAGCTTCAAAACAAGTATAAGTTTGTTGATTTCCGTTGAGAATGTAGCTACCTAAGTTTGATAAAATGTTGGGGAAAAAACTGTAAAAATCTGGGTTGAATTTGTTCATGTCAGTTGTTCCATCTTTCTCCTTTCTATTTATCAACTATTTTTCTTAACCATTATTTTTGTGGGTTGAATTTGTAGTTTTTTTTTTTTAAATCTGTGGCATGGTCATGGGCTTTTTTTGTTGTTGATTAATTTTATGGGAATCTGAAGGATGAATGATTTGTTTTAGTTTTCTAGGGTTTCATGATTTTTCTGGGTAGTATGATGTTTTGTTTTGTGAGGTTATCTTAACTAGGTCAATTTGTTGAGAGAAATTTGGGAAATAAAAAGAAGAAAAGGGTTTCTACAATTTTTATACAAATTCTTTGTTTATACTATATGTAACGACCCGGACCAAAAATTAAATTATTTTGAGAATTGGACGATTTTACCCTCGGTTTTGGACGGGTTCCGGAGTCACTTTTTGACTGGCAGTACTTTTTGGATTTTTTCTTGGGTCGTTACGTAGGTCTCGAACTCACGAGTTCATAGACAGGCGGCACACGGAAAACGGAGACCCGATGAGTTTGTTACGGGTCTAGAATCTATAGGGGCAGTTTGGTAATTTTGGAAAAGTTGAAACTATATATCAGATATTTTTCTCTATCCTCGAGAGATTGGTCGATGCAGTCTCTCTCTCCTACCCGAAATTCTTCCCGTGCGAACACCGAACCACCGTTTTCATCGGACGGATTTCGGTCCGATTCGACCGAAACCATGGTTGGGAAGATCTTCCCCGGAGTCCCACGAGCATTTAGGGGTATTTATCAGAGCGGGAGCACCGCCGTAGGCGACGGACGGAGGAGGGAGGTGGACCGAATCTTCTCGGGCGTTTTCCGGCCAGACCAGGTACGATCTCGGAACTTTGACCTCATATTTGGATTCCTGGTGAAAAGTAGATGAATTTACATGTGTGGATCGTGAAAAATGGTCAAGAAATGAAGAAGTTAGAAAACCTTGAAAATCGATCGGAAATGGCAATTTCCGTCGAACCAGACGGCGGCGGAGGCGGCGGTCCGGTCGTCTTCTCCGGTAGGTTACCGGCGATTAGTCGGATCGGGTTGGATCGGGTCGTGTTGAGTGAACTGATCGGGTTGAGTTAACGGGTCGGGTCAAGTTGAACCGGGTCAGGTCGAGCCGGGCTAGGGTGGACCGGTCCAAGCGCGTGAACACTGTAGCAGGCACGTGACCGGCACGTGAGGGCGCGTGTGTCGTACTTCCAGTGGCGCGTGGGACTGTTTCCGATGTCACGGCGACGCGTGACTAGGGTTTTGGGACGTTCCGGATAAGATTTTGTTGTTTTCGAGGCCATAGGAGTTCGTTTAGGGCCCGATTGGGCAATCCCAATGGTAATGGTTGACCGTAGAGCGGGTTTTGAGCTCGGAAAGTCAAGGTAGTTGGGTCATTATTGTGCATGTGTTCCTTGGGCTAGAGCGTCCATGAATTTTGGGTTGGATGATGTTTGTGAATGGACTTTTGGTTTATAAATTGTAATGCATGCATCAGTATCTTTGATTTAAATATTGTTGTGTATGGTTGCAATGATTTCCTGGAATTTATAAATGATTGCTGGACATTTATTTTTCCAATATTTCAGTGAAAGTGTGTTGTGAGAAATGGCATGGTTGTTGGATTCGGTTTTGATATTGTTTGTACGTGGTAATTATTAGAGTCCATGATTTTGAGTTGAAACCGTATTTGTGATTAAAAAAAAAAATACTTGATTTTGGATCCAATAATATTTTGAGGGGGCCCAGGAGCCGGGGTTAGGATCCGCTGAGACGGAGAACCCGGTGAACCTCCAATATAAACAATACCGATTTGAGGGGGCCCAGGAGCCGGGGTTAGGATCCGCTGTTGGCGGTGAACCCGGTGAACCTCGAAGATAAACATATTTGAGGAGGACCTGAATATGGGACTAGGATCCGCTATTAGCGGTGAACCCGGTGAACCTTCAATATAATTGGTTATTGTTTCTTCGACTAGCGTCGAGAGTTTTACTCCATTGGATCGTTGAGTGCTCCGACTCTGGCATCGAGGAGTTTTGGCTCCGCCGGGTCGCGAGGCTATTTATGCATAGTACAGAGAGTTGTGATACATGACTAGCACACCCTAAGGGATACTCTGGTGGCTAGGGATATGCCAGTCGAGGGATATGCCGATTGATGTGATATGATAGTCGAATTTTATTTCGGCGGAGGATACTTGCCGATTTATATGATATGATAGCCGAGGATATTTCCAGCTCTAATATGGTTTGACGACAATTTTCATGTGATTAATCAGCCTATGAAAATACTTTGTCATCCGGGTCTGTGGGTTGGTGTGGGCGGTGACCCAGAGTGACGAATTATTGTTGGTGCACAAGTATCTGACTAGTCGGTTGTCTTGTGGTATTCCAGTAGAGGTGTCAGCAGTGTCTGACCTACTGACATTTGGTGTCAGAGGGTATTCCTATTTGGACCACAACTATTACGAGGTCTTGGCTTTGACCTGTATGCAATCCTACGTTTGATAGGTAAAAGTGGTCAGTAAGTATAGAGGTTCTGTCGGGAACCCTGTAAGGTTTACTAAAAATTATTTAAAGATAAAGGGTATTCCTGGTATAAAAATTTGAGGTAAAAGAGGTGTCAGACGGGATAAGGGTTCTTTCCGAGTTTCGAGGAGAAATTCGGGAAGGGTCCTTACACTATATATTGTTTGGAGCAAGTGAAAATAGTTGTCTTAGTAACAATTATGATTTATACAATCCCTAGTTTGCAAAGTGATTATGATTTGGACCGTAGAGCATCCATATCAATTAAGCATATGAAGAAGCATTATAGTAGAAAGAAAAGAAAAAGGCATCTGCCTAATGGTGATGAAGTTCTCTCGTCTTTGCTTTTGAAGTTTCAGAATATTAACATAGGTATTTGTGTATTCAAGTGGTCCGTTGGTAGTTGGACTAATGTTGGGTCTCTATAAGAAGCTGTATGTATTACCAACCTGAGGGATGATGCATATTAATTTGTATTTTGAGTAACTACTTTGCTTATTATGTAGTGTTTTCGCTACCAATATGTCTTAAGTGTTAAACTCCCTTCTATGCATATGTACTGTTCTCCTACCAATATCTCTTAAAGGTTAACTCCATACATTTGTGTATCCAGATTGTGATCAAGTCGCATTAAGGGTGAACAAAATGCTTTTTACAGGCCCTTCATCCAGATAACACATATTATGGCTATGTTTGTTTTTGCTTTTGTAAAAGTTTTTGCATAAATGTATTATTAAGTGGCAGGTGGTAGTGAGGCTGCATCATGTCTCTTTTTTATCAGATATTGATATGTTGGTTTCACTCTACTGGCAGGTGGGCCATGAGGTAGACCAATTCACATTCCCAGAAGGAATACCATGGGTTCCAGAGCAGATATTATCGAGTGGATGAAAGTCAAGAGGCAGATGCTAATGAGACATTAATAGCAGAAGTTGTGGTTAGGCTGGAGAATTCAGAAGAATTGGGTTCCATGAAAGATGGCAATGTTAGTGTAAGGAACATAAGAGAGGGGCTAAGGCTCGTTAGATGACTGAAATGGTTGTGTGTACACTACAAGAAGATCGAGATTGCCCGACAAGTTTTTGCTCAACGAAGATATTTTCGCCGAGTAAGGTATTGTTGCCCGACGAACCCGGAGGCTCGCTGGGTAAACAGTTGGCGGGAAGAACAAAATGTTGGCGCGCAAAAATGGAAAGGTTTGCCCGACGATTGGTATAATATGTCGGGCAAGATTATATCTAACGACGATTATTCGGCGAAGGCTCGTCGGGTAAACTGTTGGCGGGAAGAGCAAGATGTTGACGCACGAAATAGGAAGTGTTGCCCGACGATTTAGACTATCCGTCGGGCAAGATTATATATAACGACGCTTATTCGTCGTCGAGTAAAACTTGGCGTTTACTTTATTTTGTCCGACGAATCATTAAACTTTGCCCTGAGAATGGTATTCGTCGGGCAAAAGTCTAAGCATACTAAATACCCGAGACACTTTCCTTTCTTCTTCTTCTTCCTCATTTCTGCTTCATCGATCAGCCTCTGCTCACTCTCTCTCTCTCACTCACTCACACTCTCTCTCTAGCTACAATCATCATCTCATCACCATTTTCACTACCAATCAAATCCTTTTTCTCTATCAATCACCA
The DNA here is from genome assembly GCA_037349345.1 of Oemleria cerasiformis. Taxonomy (NCBI): domain Eukaryota; kingdom Viridiplantae; phylum Streptophyta; class Magnoliopsida; order Rosales; family Rosaceae; genus Oemleria; species Oemleria cerasiformis. The sequence continues at coordinate 15,976,327 of JAZGTL010000008.1, read as the reverse complement.
AATATCAAATTTTAAGGTTTGATAAATTTAATAGTTTTGAAATTTTGATTTTTGATTAGAAATTAATTATGTTTTGTGTTGTAGGAATTTTGAGGTTGATTTGAAGGAATACTTATAAAAAGGTATGCGTGTTTACCTCTCAATTTAATTTTGTTAAGAATTTTGGATATAATTATGTTAGGAAATTTTGTATTTATTGTGGAAAATGTGTAGAAATTATTTAGAATTTGTGAAAATTAGAAATTAGAAAATTTGTTAGGAAAATATGAAAATAGAAAATATGTTATGAAATAAAGAAAATAGAAAATAGGTTAGGAAATTAGAAAATTTTGTTGGAAAATAGGAAAATTAAAAATATGTTTGGAAATTAGAAAATATGTTTGGAAATTAGAAAAAATGTTAGGAAAATAGGGAAATAGAAAATATTTTAGGAAATTAGAAAATTTTGTTGGAAAATAGGCAAATTAAAAATATGTAATGAAATTAGAAAACATGTTTGGAAATTTGAAAATATGTTAGGAAAATAGGAAAATAGAAAATATGTTAGGAAATTAGAAAATATTTTAGGAAAATAGGAAAATAAAAAATATGTAATGAAATTATTGAAATTAGAAAATATGTTAGGAAATTAGAAAATATGTTAGGAAAATAAGGAAATAGAAATTATGTACTGAAATTATAAAATTGTAAACTCTGTTTTATGCCTAATTAATATAAGTTTGTATTTGTGAATTTGTTGTGATATTCATATTTCATAACCGTTTATGCGAAGTTAATCGAGTTGATTAACTTTGTATAATGAAATTCAATGAAAAACCTTAGACCTGTTTGAGAGTCAGTGAATCGGGTTGATAGACTGACTCTTGAATTGTCCATTTATTCGAACAATTTGGGGGTGTGCAACTATGTGTTGTGTAGTTGGCGGTCTACGAGGTTAGGTTTCGATTGTGGGAAATTCGGTTTGTATCCCCTCAATGTTCTCCGAATGCATACTAGATATTTGTTTATAATAGCTACGTTGAGCATTTGGGGAACTGTATGGAGATGCTGCCGAAATTTCCCTCGATCGAAACTTAGCCTCGTAGGTCGCAAACTACACAGCACAGAACGTGCACTCTCGAATGGGATAGGGCTAAATCACCGGAGGCATAAGGAGACGAGCTGCTTTTGTTTTAACTTGTTCTAATTGCGGGACAATGTTAACTCAATTACTTACATTGACTCTATGTTGTGAAAGCAGGCACAATGGACAGAGGCTAGATGCAAATGTTGGATAGATCTTCTGATCAGTATTTGGAAGGGATCGACAACTTCATTGCCTTTGCACGTAGTTATTGCAGTGTTGAAAGACGTATCAGGTGTCCGTGCCGTATATATAACAACTGCAGTTGGATGTCGTTGAATGAGGTCCATACTCATCTGGAATGGAATGGGATCGTACACAACTATACTAATTGGATCTATTACGGTGAAGAAATATTTTCCGCATCGACATCTTCGGTTCCTAGGACCCGTCGGGACAAAAGTCCTTTGGACGGGTGATGTGATAATGATCAAGTCGTTGAGTTATCAACCGATATTTTTCCTCCGACATCGGATGATATGGATGATGAGGCACCTAGGTTGCAAACCGAAGACTCTAAGCTCCATTACGAGAGATTGTTGAAAGAAGCTCAGCGCGAATTGTACCCCGGTTGTAAATCATTTTCGGTTCTAGGGCAGTTGTGGAGTTGATGCACATGAAAGTTGAGTATAATCAAATGAACAAGCATTTTGATCACATGATGGACATCATCATCCGAATGCTCCCTGAAGACAACCGTCTGCCTAAAGATCATTATAGCTCGAAGAAGTTGTTGAAGGGCCTCGATTTATGGTAAATCAAGATCCATGCATGCAAGAACAATTGTGCATTATTTTACGGTGAATTCTAGCAGCTTAACAAATGTCTCATGTGCAATGAGCCTAGGTTTCAAAAGAACAAGATTTCGAAAAGGTGTTGCGTTATTTTTCACGGAAGCCAAGGTTACAAAGATTCTACATGTCGTCCCACACATCCCGTGACATGAGGTGGCACAAGGATGAACGCATTGATGATGATGTACTGAGGCATCCGGCCGATTGAGAGGCTTGGAAGGAATTTGATAAGATGTATCTCGAGTTTGCTGCTGAGCCAAGAAATGTCAAATTAGGGCTCGCTACTGACGGGTTTACTCCGTTTGAGAGTTTTGCAAAGCCCTATAACACTTGGTCGTTGGTTATGGTTCTGTATAACTTGCCCCATTGGAGATGCATGAAGAAAGAATTCATAATCCTCAGTACTTTGATACCGGGGCCCAAATCGCCGAGTAATTCCATCGATGTGTATTTGCGGCCGTTGATTGACGAACTCTTGGATATGTGGGAAAATGGTGTCCGAACATACGACAAGTACAGTGGAGAAATGTTCACTCTACGAGTGGCCGTAATGTGGACAATTAATGATTTTCCTGCTTATGGAATATTGTCGAGATGGAGCACCAAAGGCTATCTTGCTTGCCCGACATGTGGACCAGACACAACGTCCTTTCGGCACACATATAAGGTATGCTACATGGGTGCGAGAAGGTTTCTGCCCTGGGATCACCGATGACGAATGCAATTTGACTCATTTTATGGAAAATCAAAGTTACGAGCTCGACCAAGGGAGAGGTTCGGTGATGAGATATTATTCGAATTGAACAGTATACATGACTTCGTCACACGAGGATCGAAACCAGCTGAACAGGAAAATTGGACGAAAAAGAGCAAATTCTTCCGGTTAGCATATTGATCGAAATTGAAAATCAGACACATCGCGGATCCTATGCACATCGAGAAAAATGTTACTAAAAGTGTTGGGGGAACGACTTTACCCATTGAAGGCAAGTGAAAGGACACAAAAAAGACTCGTTTGGGTATGAAAGAAATGGGGATTCGACCGAATTTGTGGCCAAAAGTCGTCAATGGCAAATACATCATGGCTCATCCAAGTTATACATTTACGCTGGAGAATAAGAAAAAATTCCTAAAGTGCTTGCAGGGTGTGAAATTTTCCGACGGGTATGCCGGCAACATATGCCGCAGTGTTAGCACCGACGGTGGGACCATTTCTGGTATGAAGAGCCATGACTATCATGTTTTGCTACAACGACTTATTCCGATTGGTATTAGGCCTTTCTTAGAGCCTGGTGTTGTTGGGACGATAGTTTATTTGTCTCAATAAATCCAGATACTATGTGCTAGACCGTTGGTTAAGGCAGACCTCGAAGCAATTAACGAGGAAATTGTCTACATCATGTGCAGGCTATAACAACTATATCCACCTGCATTCATTGATGTAATGGTGAACCTACTAATACATCTGCCGGAAGAGGCAAAGCTAGCTGGCCCGGTGCATTATCGTTGGATGTACCCAATCGAGAGGTATAACTTATCCCTGCTATTTGATAATATTTCCTTACTATCATGTATATATGTGAATCATAATGTAAATTTCCTTGCAGAATGTGATGTACGTACAAGCGGTACGTTCGAAACAAGACACTTTCCGAAGGCTCTATGGCGGAGGTGTACATTGCAAATGAGGCAATGACATTTTGTGCAATGTACCTTCGGAATGTTGAAACTTCCTTCAATAGGGAGTCGTGCAACGACGATGGTGGTCAATGTCCAGAGACCCTATCTGTATTTGCCCAACCCACACGACCATTCGGCACTGGTCCAATCTCGGAGCCGTTCACCAATAGCGACATGAAGGTGGCTCATTGGTTCATACTAAATAACTGTGACAAAGTCTGGCCCTTCCACGAGCAGCACGAGACGTTGATGAAGGCCCAATTTCCTTCTAATTGGGAAGAAATGGACAAACAACTATTTCCACGTTGGTTTTCCGAGCATGTAAGTGAAATATTTTATTTGCAAATTTCTTAAATTGGTTTTATGTTTACCAATTTTGTTTCTTGTGTATATCTTACCAGATGGCACATCTGAAAGATGTCAACTCGCCAAATTTCAATAATGAATTAATGCAGCTGGCCATTGGCCCATTCCGAGGAGAAACGTATGCTGGTTGTCACATTAACGGAGTTAAGTTCGTGTGCACAGAATGAGACGACAAATTGTCTATGCAAAACAGCGGGGTCTTCGTGCCAGGGATGGGGAAAATGCTGAGACAGGGTTCTACGGTAAATTGTGAAGTGTGGTTATGGTATTATACGTAGACCGCAAGGAAGTCGTCTTGTTCAAGGGTCATTGGTTTGATATGAACCCAAGTATCCCAGGCAGTGTCATTTTAGATCAGTTATGTACCTCTGTAAACACAAACACCCGGTGGTTTAAGAGTGATCCTTACATCCTCGCTAGTATGGCAATACAAGTATTCTATGTGGATGATCGAAAAACTGGTGGTGGTTAGAGAGAGTAGCTGAGATGGTGAATCATAGAAACATTTGGGACTTGGATGACCGATACCATGAAGAAGATGGGGTACAAGATGATGACCAAATCGTTTACCAGGTGGATTCCTCGGCATCCACACAAAACGTGGATGGAGTACGGACCAATGACATCATCCCACCAATTGCGATTGATGACATTTTTATTGATCTCGGGGAATTAGAACAAATTGATTGTGGTTCAAAGGAATCAAGTACGGTACACATCTCGGATGGCTAGCGTGAATGGGAGGGGGAAAGCGAATCTGACACCGAATGAAAGTTGTAAATTAGAAATTTCATTTATATATGTAATATCCATCTTCAAATCAATAAATGTGATTTATATGTATGTTTTATGATTTCATTCACAAAAGTTTCAATTAATCTTTTATATATGTACTAAAGCCACAAACTTTGATGTCCTCATCCTTGAATCGGCTTCCCAACATTTCATCTTATTTGATAAAATAGTGTATACAACATACAATTAATTATACCAAATAAAAAAAATAAAAAAATAAAAATAAATCTAATTGGAATTTATAAAAACTAACAGACATTTACCCAACGAATATACTTTTACATCCGTCGGGCAAAGACTTCAAAATCTCATCAGTACGTGTTTATCTGTTCGGTGGGCGGTTTCTAAACTAGGATATTTTGCCAGACGAATTTTCATCTAGGTTCGTCGGGTAATATATAGCATATTCAATTTACATTTGTTTATTAAAAAACTTTTTAAAATTACTTACGAGATGAAATAGACCGATCTAATCGTCAACTTTTATGGTAGGTACTCATAGATCGCCTACGCGAAAAATTACCCAATTTGGAAATCCCGGGATTAGGTAACGGTGCGCGACGATTCAACGGTTACACAACGTTTCTTCACGATCAGACGGTTTGAAATACTCAAAACATCAAGCTTTTCGATGGGCGAGATCTAGGCACGTAAAATAAAAAAATGAACGGTTAGAGCTGTAAAATTCAATCGTTTGAATATCAATAGAACCAAAACTTCGAAATTTGTTTTGAAGTTTCCTTCAAGTGTTTAAACTCCTTGATGAATATGTTTATTTTCAAATTTTTTAATAATTTAAAAATTGAAATGGACCGATCTAACCATCCACATTTATGGTAGGTACTCATAGATCGTCTACGCGAAAAATTACCCAATTTGGAAATCCCAGGATTAGGTAACGGTGCGTGATGATTCAACGGTTACATAACGTTTCTTCACGATTGGACGGCTTGAAATACTCAAAACATCAAGATTTTTGTCGGACGAGGCTACAAACTTAAAAGTAACCATTGAACGGTCCCGATCTTAAAAATTTTATCGTCGGACCTGGTTTTTCGATCAGTCATAAACTCAACATCATATGACTTTGGCTCGACGAAGGAAACAATTCGCCAGGCAATATGTAAGGATTCGTCGGGCCACTGTAGAATCTTCGTCGGGCAACGTAACGAAAATGCCAATTTTTTTCCCCCGAAAATTTCAAACACTCCGCCAAAATTTTCGCGAGATCTCAAACTTACCGCGTATTGTTGCCCGACGAATAGGTAAATAGTTACCTGACGAATCTCCACCGATTGTTTTTACCCGACGAAGATTTTCAACGGTTGCCCGACGAACATTCTGCCAAAAAGTTTCGCGAAATCTCGAACTTACCGCGTATCCACCGCTTGTTACCCGACGATATATCTACCGACTGTTACCCGACGAATCTATAAACTGTTACCCGACGAATATCCACCGGTTGTGTTTACCCGAAGAATCATTAAAGGGTAGCCCGACGCAGATGTTCGTTGGGCAAGGCCAATCAGACAGATAAATTAGACCGACTCTTCTTCTTCTTCCTTCTTCTTCATTTTCCTTATTTTCTCCCGAACCCAGCTCTCTGCAACTCATACTCCAGCATCACTCTAGCCGTTCTGGTCGCCGTAACTCAAGCCCTTTCTCGCTCTCTCTCACTCAGATTCTAGCCCTCACTCCGCCGCCCTAGCAATCCATCGCGCCACCTCTCTCTCACCTAGGTTAGTTGTAGCCGCCGCTTGCCTCGCCGAACCTATCTCTCCCCGAGTTTCTTCAAGGTCGAACTCATTGTCACTCTCTCTCTATTGTTAATGTAGATTGGTTATTGTTAATTTTGATTAATTGGTTAAATTTTAATTTTTGTTTGGATTGAAATTTCAATTTAAATTTGGTTTGGATATTATGAAATTGAATTGAAAATGGAATTTAAATTTGGATTTGATTATTGCAGATTGTGCATTATTATCAATATTGCAGATTGAGAATTTAGGGGGATTAGTTGAATATTGTGATTTTGGATTGAAATATAAATATTTGTTTGGTATAATGTTGAAATTTTGAAGATTTGTTTGGATTGGAATATAACAGTTGAAGATTTGTTGAAATTTTGATGTTTGGTAGAATGTTGAAATTGGTATAATGTTATGAATTTTGCATATGATTTTTGTTATGATTTTGGATATGAATTTTATGTGAAGTTTGGATATGTGGCGTTTATGAATTTTGGATATTTGAATTTAAAAAAATTTATGTGAATTTTTGATGTGGTGTAGGATATGTGAATTTTGGATATGTGAGTTTTATAAATTTTGGATATGTGAGTTTTATAAATTTTGGATATGTGAATTTTATGATTTGGATATTATTATTGTATGTTTGGATTAATTTGTAAGTTTGATTTTATTCCTGAAATTTGGATTTAGAAATTTAGGTATAATGTTGTGAATTTTGAGTTTAGTACTTTTGGATTAATTAGTATTTTAGGTTTAATTTTCGTTTTTGTTGGTTTTATTTAAAAAAATTAGAATTTGGTGGTTTTAGTTTTTAGATACCAATTTACTAATTTTTAATAAATAAAAAATTGGTTTATTTATTTATTTTTATTGGAATTAAAAAATGTTGGTTAATTTTAAATGTGGTTTTGTTTTCAATTTGTAGGAGGCGGTGGAGCAAGATGTCCAGCAGACACAGGCTAAGCTCACACAACATCATCCTGAAGTACCGTTGGAGCAGCAACTCCCGAATCCCGAGATATCTATTGTCATCCTTGAGCGACGACTTGGGAGGCGTCCAGGGAAGTTCGTTTAGGGGGCGAGCGACGAGATAATGCGGGATGTCTCTAGTCACTCATCGAGTTCATTTTAGGCAGCCAATCCTGAGCAGATGTCGGACCTCAAGAGAAACTACGAGTTTCTCCAGGCCGAAAATGCTGAGATCAAGGCTCAATACGCAGAGATCCATGCCCAAAACGTGGAGATCAAGGCCGCCCTAGTCAAGGTGCTTGACCACTTGAGTGACCGTGGACTGGATGAGCTTTTGTCACAACCTCAGCCCCCATCCCAACAGCCTCCCCAAGATCCCGAACACTACGATCTGTCGCCGAGTAGTTAGAATGTAATATGTAAAACATTGTTTTAGTTTTAATTATCTAAAAACATAACATTAATTTTTATAAATATTATTTTATTATTTTAATTTGATTCTTTTTATTCTTTTAATTGTATTTTTCAAAATTATTTTTATTTTAATTATATATATTTATTTAATTAAATAAATCATTAAAATTTTTTTTTTCAAAATATTAATATTTGACCCGACGAATAACCAATTCGTCGGGCAAAGTAAGACAATTCGATGCACCCTTACCGAATTTCTGCATCTTTGCCCGACAAATGTAGTTCGTTGGGCAAAGGTTGTTTTTTTGGATTGCTCAACAAATTCTAAGCGACGAAATATTTTCCGGGCAAGTTTTAAATTGCTCGACGAATTCACTTTTGTCGTTGACTAACATCAAGCCCGGCGGCGTTTTCCCGGCGAACGTTGCTCGACGCATGTTCGCCGTTTGTAATTTGGCACGACGAATCCAAAAAGTTGCTCGACGAATCTGTTTCGCCGGGCAATACTGCTTTTCTTGTGGTGGTAAATGTGGTTGTGAATAAAAATAACAGGATTTGAGTATGTATAAATTTTGTATCCAAATGGTTTGACTTCAGTGGTAGGGACTACACTATGAAGTGAATGGCCTTATCAAACTTGACACCAAACTCTATTTTACGCATTAACCCCGTAGTGCCTTCATAGTGCCCCTATAGTCAAGTAAGTTCTTCATAGTACCCCCATAGTCCGGTAGTGTCCTCATGGTATAATATCACAGAGTTTGGTTACCAACTTAATTTTACAAATTGAGCATGCATAAATGTGAAAGGACTCCCATCAATTCTTAATAAAGTTTCTGTCATCAGTGGACAATACATCCATGCTTGACTTCAGTGGTAGGGACTACACTAAGACTTAAGAACTAATCGAATAAGCACTAAAAACTCTTTTTAGAAGATAACTCAAGGATGTTAGACAATTGGCATATGCATACATAAACCTCAAATCATGGTTGGATCTAATACAAACGTCAAATCATGAGCCCAGTAGCAACAAACCTAAACTATGAGGACACTACCTGACTATGAGGACAGAAAAGAGCATACTTTAATGAAAATTCCATACCAAAACATCCAATTCTCACTGCACTGACTATGAAGACACTACCTGACTATGAGGACACTACATGACTATGAGGACACTACCTGACTAAGAGGACACTACTTGACTATGAGGAGAGAAAAAAGCATACTTTGATGTAAATTCCAGACCAAAACATCCAAGTATGAAAATTCCACATTTAAAGTATCATCATGCTCTTCTCTCCCAATCAATTTTGTCTTCAATCTTCGTTGGGTCAAAAGGAACAAGATCAAAATTTGGAAAAGGTTGAGGGTTGTCAATCTCTGTTGACTCAAACGTAATCATGTCTGAATGGTTAAAACTTAGATCATCATAGTCGACCAAGTCATAATTTAGAGTCTTGATGGCATGTTGGCTTTTGAAAGACGACTTGAGAGATCCGTCATCTCTGCTTTCATCTACATGAGCAGTGAGTTCGGTACTTGCTTGACCATCTATATTAGCAACACTATCTTGCTTAAGAGCTTATGGGAGCCCTTTCACATTTAAGCATGATCAGTTTGTAAAAGTAAGTTTGTAACCAACATTTAATATGAACATTATGAGGACATTACCGGACTATCAGGACACTATTAAGGCACTACTTGACTATGGGGGCACTATGAAGGCACTATGGGGTTGACCTGCGTAGTAGAATGAATTCAGATAAACATATGACCTGCTCAGTAGAATGAATTTAGATAAATATATGGAATGTAAATTTTTGCAATCAAAGCTGTCTTGTTTGTTGAATCAAATGCCCAAATTAGTGTCTTGAAGAGGATGCGACGAATAAGTCTAGAGTCCAAAACAAAAATCTAACAGATGTAAGACACCACCAAGCTAAATAGGAACACATAGGGAATCTGCTTACAAAAGAAAAATGCAAGACAACTACACTCGCATTGATTCATGACAAGAAGAATACCATTCAACAAGACTAGAAAGGAAAATGAGAGAGAGTTCAAGTTTGACACTAATGAAATAAAAGTGGAGAGCTTGTTGGCCCAAGCCAGCCCTTATTTCTACCACTCAATTGTGGATTGAATATCACCAGTCACCTCCACAACAATCTTCACAAGGTCTTAGGCTACCATGCTACCAATAAGCCTCCCTGCACATTGTTTCAACTGCCAACTTCAACCCAAACAAAAACCAAGTACCACCTCATATTCCTTCCAAGCAATACAAAAATATCTTCAAAAATAAGGCATTGAGTTGGATAATCTTTTCCTCCCAATTAGAAATGTGACCTAGTACCAACAAGGGAAAAAAAAAAAAAGAACAACCAACAATTCAACTCCACACAATAACACAAACCAGAAAACAACAATCATCAATAGCAATAGCAATAGTAAAACAACAAACACCATCTTGTTAGAGTTGGACCAAACAAAAACCAATGTTATGTATGGTAGGAGAATTGTTCATGTTTAAAGCAGTAGTAATAGTAGTGGACCAAAAGTGTGCATATCATATGTAGTCTAAGCCCTACAATTCATACAACTTCACTTCACTTCCATACCAATTTAAAATATTCGAAAAAAAAACTCAGCCCATACAAACAATACCACTGCTATCCAAATGAACAATGGTAGAACCTGAATAGTAAGCCTGCCAAATTTGCAAGCCCCTCGTCATGTATCTTACAGGAATCCAGGTTCAAGCTCTCCAATTTCGTTAAACCTGATAGAACAGATACCGGATATAAATCAAATTTGTGACCACGATGAAAAAGTTTATAACAGTGACCGAAATAAACGATATCTAGAACAATTCTGTAAAATAAGTACAAGAGCATTATCATCTTAGAGCAGAAAGAAAAAGGCTTTCCTCTTGATCAAACATTCAGCCATTCCTAGTCAAGTAGGCTTCCTAATTTTTTTATTCCAAGGATTAAATGAAAGATTTGTGGAAGAATGATTCATGATTTGGTGTATACCTTGGAACGCCCATATGGATTCAAAGCAACAAGGGGAAAATCCTCAGTACATGGAATTTTTTCAAGTTGCCCATACACAGTAGAGGATGATGAGAAAACCATCTACACAATATCATACTCATCATGTTAGCAGGGAGCAAAACATTAGAACATTTTATAAAAACAAAAGGCTCAGATGCTTTGAAACTCCTCTGGTTGTTCATCACAATTACCAAAATTAATAATTACCCACCAAAACAAATATAAAACAAAATCAAACCCATGAAATCAAAATGATAAAGCATAGAAATTCAGCTGACCTGACCAGCTGAAATTCCAACCTAATAGCAAATCAAACCAAAAAAACCCCAATCTAATAGCAATTCAACATAGAAAATTCGAATAAAGGACATAAACAAAGCAAAGAGAGGGTTTTGAGAAAGCAAGTGGTCTAACCTGACATCGATAATGGTGAGACCTCAACGACGAGTCCTTGTAGGAACAGAAAATGTCGTCCGACCTGAAATGAAAGCCCTGTGAGCCCGCATTTGCCCCACCTGATGATCCTGAAGCCATATTGGATTGGAAATTATCAGAATTGTAGAGAGACAAAGTTAGGGTTTTCTTGAGAGAGAAAATAGTGGCGATGAAGATAGAGAGATTCAGAAAATGATAAAAGGAAAGATAGGGAAAGGAGAAAATACCACCTCCGCGAGCTGGTATGTCTTCGGTAGCAGCGGGGCAAAGCGTGGAGTTCTTCAGCGAGGCGTGGAGGTCTGGTATCGTCGAAAGCGTGGAAGGGTTCAATTCTTTCGCACGTTCTTTTTGGTGGGAGGGTTCAATTCTTTCGGCGGGTCACTACAGGACTACAGGGTTAACAGTTAGTATTTATAGGTTCTATTTTTGCAAATAATTTTCAGTGTGTTATATTTTTGAGTGAAAATATGGAGCCGATTCTATAGCTGTTAATTTCCCTATTATTTATGAAATATATGACTTAAACTGCTTTTCTCATCTTTATAATAGAAGAGATTTATTTGATAATAGTAGCTAGTGAGTGATCGATACTTAAGTAAAGACATCAGTTTGCTTCTAAAATTTCAAACCATAAGTGCCCAAATTTGCCTCGGTGATCTTGTCAAGACGGTAGAGCATCTCCGGCGTGAGATGATTCTTGAAGTCTCCATCCTCACCTCGTTTGAAGAAGGAGTTGTTGTGCCCAACTACATTTTTGGATTCGCTCATCGACGTATTAAGATTGGTACGTTCCAGTTTTGTTCACTTTCAAATTACTCAAATTCTAAAAGCTGCACAAGTTGATGATTTCTTGTATCACACCTTGTTTTTGTTCCTCCAAAGAAAAAGGATGCCCCATTAACTTAGCCAGCCTCTTCACATGGGACACTGTGTCCCTCTTCAAGTCCTCATACGTGAGGAATAGTATATGATTAGGGTGTTCCAAGCTCGCTTTCCAATACCCATGTATATGATCCCAAAGAGGCCCCATAGTTGAAAATCCTCTTCCGCAGAACATCTCGAACGCCTCTTTGATCCATAGGAATTGGATTTGGTGGTGGTGGTTCATATTTCTAAATAAACATCCACTGAGAAACAAAGATATCACTTGGATTCCTAGCCACATACACAATCCGACCGCTGGAGTTACTTACAATGGAAGTTGGCAAGCATGTGTAAGGGAGGTGGGTGTTGCAAAGAGTCTAGGTGAAGGGAGAGAGTCAAGGTATGCCGCCGGGTTTCCCCCGGCGATTTCTTCCGACAAATGAATCTCTAGAAATGGAGCACGACTATGAGAAGTTTTTGAGAGCAACGGGTGTGATAGTGATGATATTGATACAGATGCTTGACAGAGTGCAAGGGTGGTGATGATCAATTCGAATAGCAAAACCAGGTATGAAATTCAATCTAATCTCCCAACTGAAACCGATTGAATCAGGACTAGCCTATGATGCTTTCAATTCTCTTTTACTTTTACTTGAAATTTGGATTGAGATTAGTGATTGAATCTGAGTGATGATCAGTATGATGACCAATGCCCTTCAAGTGTTTGATGAAATGCTTAAGAAGAAATTTTCTAGTTTATTTTCAGCTGTGATTGAGATTTCTCATTAGATTTCAATTGAATCGGAATGGATGCATACATACACTCTCGCTCACTCAATTCAGGTAGGCTTGTGATGCTATGACATCACAGAGGCCAATTATATTATGCCACCTAGCTTGGCAATTTCATAGAACCTCCTTGCTACTCACACAAGGCTCACACACACACACACACACACACACACACACTAGGTACACTCTGTTTCTATTGTAGTTTTCCAGCTCACTCACTTACACACACACACACACGCACACACACACACACACACACACACACACACACACACACACACACACACACACACACACACACACACACACACACACTCATTTAAACCTTGTCATTGCTCTGTAGATGTCTAGCTAGGAGGCTTAGTCTGCAACACTCCCCTTTAAGCTACTACCTGGCTTCACCCCAAGTAGATCCCTTAGCTAAGTTAACCTTTCTTTAGGTAGTGCCTTTGTGAAGATGTCAGCTAATTGACCTTCTGACATGCAGAACATCAAATTAATATGGTTGTCTTGTAGAGCATCTTTGATGAAATGGAACTTCCTGTAAATATGTTTAGTTTTTTGGTGGAAAACTGGGTTCTTGCCATTGCTATTGCTGACATGTTGTCACAAAGCAATGGTGTAGCCTATCCTTGCTCTTCTCCAAAATCTTTGAGCACAAATCTGAGCCAAATGGTTTATGAGGTTGCTTAAGTCGAACTCACATATTCTGCTTCTGCTGTGGATAAAGCAACTGTGCTTTGCTACATTGAGGCCCATGAAAACTCCCCACTGCCTAGAGTAAATGCATAACCCAAAGTACTCTTCAAATCATCCTCAGAACCACCCTAATCACTATCACAAAAACAAAACAAAAGTTGAGACTTTTCCCTTAACATACTCAATGCCATAGGAAAGTGTACCTTGAATGTATCTCAAGACCCTTTTGGCAGTTCCATAGTGCTTACTTGTAGGGCCATGCATGAATCTGGATAGAAGACTTGCAGCATACATGATGTCTGGTCTTGTTGCTGTCAAGTAGAGTAGGCTTCCCATTATCTTCCTGTATAACTGCTCATCTGCAGGCTTTCCTTCTTCCTTTCTTAACTTGTCTCTTGGAACTAGTGGTTTGTAGTCCTTGAAACCAAATTTCTCTAACAAAGTAGAAGCATATTTTCTTTGATGAATGAAAATGCTCCTATTAGATTGTAGAACTCCAAGGCCTAGGAAGTGATGAAGTAGACCCAAATCAGACATCTCATACTTGGTCATCATATCATGCTTGAAATCTCTCATCGATGTCTCACAAGATCTAGTGTAGACAATATCATCTACATAGAGCGTGACAATTAGAATTCCACTATCATTAGGTGTCTTCACATACAATGTAGCTTCACTAGGGCTTCTATGATATCCACACTTAGTCAAATGAGAGTCTATCTCACCATACCAAGCCCTTGGTGCTTGTATGAGTCCATAGAGTGCCTTCCTGAGCTTGTGCACTTTTCCATCCTCTACTTGAACCTCAAAACCTTCAGGTTGATCAGTGTAGACTTCCTCTTCTAGTACACCATTCAAAAATGCAGTTTTCACATCCAACTGGTATAGTTTCTAGTTTCTCTGAGCTGCTAGGGCAATAAGAGACCTTATAGTATCCAACCTTGCCACAGGGGCAAATGTCTCATTGTAGTCAACATCAGGCTTCTGAGAGTACACCTTGGCCACCAATCTAGCCTTATGCTTATGTATTGACCCATCCAAATTCAGCTTAGTGTTGTACACCAATTTAACCCCAGTAATAGGCTTGTCCATTGATCTGTCTATAAGTTCCCAGGTTTCATTCTTCTGGATCATGTCAATCCCAGCTTCCATTGCCTTTCTCCATGCTTGATCTTTAGTAGCTTCTAGATAAGTTTCAGGCTCAATGATGAACATTTGACATCATGCATATATGTCATTCAAACTTCTGAGTCTGACAGGTGTTCCACTAGCGGATTCATCTTCAGGTTGAACCGCAACAATCTAGTTTTCAATCTGAGGCTCAATTCCTAGTGAAGTATCAGCTGCATCCTCAACTTGAGAATCAACGTGCTCATTTCTGATTTCAAAACCATAGTTTAGTGTGATAGATCCACCTGCCCTTGACTTTGCTTCATTCCAATCCCAATGTGCATCTTCATTGAACACTACACTCCTGGATATCACAATCTTGCCAGTTTACAAATTGTATAATCTGTAACCCTTCTCACAACTTCCATACCCCATGAACAGATACTTTGTTCCCTTTTCATCTAGCTTCTGTCTCAGCTGATCTGGGAAGTGAGAATAATAAATTGAACCAAACACCCTTAAATGTTTGATCCCTGGTCTTCTACCACTAAATTGCTCAAATGGTGTCTTACCATTCACAGCTTTTGTAGGACATATGTTCTGCAAATACACAACAGTGTTTACTGCTTCATCCCAAAACTTGTAGGGTATTGCTTTGTCATGCATCATAGCTTTTGCCATCTCCACTATGGTTCTATTCTTTCCCTTAGCAACACCATTTTGCTGAGGTGAATAGGCCACTGTGAGTTGCCTTTCAATCCCAGTTTCTTCACAGAACTTTTCAAACTCCTTGGATATGTACTCACCTCCTCTATCACTTCTTAGTTTCTTCACTTTGTAGCCACTCTGTAATTCAACCATGCTTTTGAATTCCTTGAACACATTTAGAACACCAGACATATGCTTAAGAAAGTATAACCAACACATCCTGGTATAGTCATCAATGAAGGTTAAGTAATACTTATTTCCACCCACTGTCTCCACCTGCATTGGTCCACACAGGTTTGAATAGATGAGTTCCAGAGGTGTGGATGCTCTCTATGCTGGTTCCTTATCAAATGACTCCACATACTGCTTGCGAGCCACACAACCTTCACAGACTTCACCCTCACCTTTTAACTTAGGTAGACCAACAACCATGTCTTTCTGTTGCAATGTCTTTAAGCTTGTATAGTTCAAGTGTCCATATCTCATGAGCCATAACTCTGAATCTTCAGTAAGAGTTGATTTCAGTGCCACAGGGCTTACAAAGTCCATAGACATAGGAAAAGATCAATTTCCTATCATAGATACCTTAGCTACTTTGTGATTCAGCCCCTTGTCTTCAAATATATCTACTGTGTGATCAACAAAAACCAGAAAGAATCCATGCTCTACCATTTGACCCACACTTAGCAGATTCTCATCCAATCCAGGCAAGAGCATGACATCTTTGATGTGCCTTTCACCTTGCTTGGTGTGAATAACCAAAGTCCCCTTTCCTTCAGCTTGAACCATATCACCATTTGCCATTTTTGCTTTAGCTCTAATGCTTCTGTCAACATCAACCAAAAGAGATTCATGTGCAGTCATTTGACTACTACATGCAATGCCCACATACCATACACTGTCATCTTTCACAGCAGCAACATTACATGCATAGAATAGGTTTCATTTGGTCTCAGTCACTTCTCTATCCATGTTCACAGTCTTAGTTGCATAATCCTTTGCCATGTGTCCAAAATTATTGCAATTATAGCACTTGGTCTTCCCTTTGAACCAACACTCACCATAATGCAACTTGTGACACACTTTGCACTTTGAACCACTGCTCTCAGCTTTGTTAGAATCTGCATTCTGATTGAAATTAGGCTTTCCAGTATTGGACTTCTGATTCCAATTCTTGTTGTCTTTCAATTGTTTCTTGAACTTGCCTTGAGAGTTGCCCTATTGTCCCTTAGGATTCACAGACAAGCTAGCAAAGGCCTTGTCTACACTACCATCAGCATGCATTTCTATCCTTTGGTCAAATGCTCTGACATTCACATTTTCCACATCCCTTGTTTCTTCTATAATAGATACAATAGGGTCATAGGGTTTGGTTAAATTGAATAAGATCTTTTGAGCTAGTCTCTTCTCTGTAATCCCCTATCCATAGGTTCTCATGTTATTCACAACAGCATATAATCTAGACAAGTACACAAATAGTGATTCATCTTCTTACATTCTAGTGTACTCGAAATCTCTTCTAAGGGATTGTAATTTCTCAGCCCTTACCTTAGAATCACCTATGTATTCTCTTTTCAGAATGTCCCAAGCAGCCTTGGCACGAACCGCATTCTGGATTCGAGGGAAAATATCATTTGCCACAACATTTTGGATCATACTGAGCGCCTTTGCATTCTTCACACGATCAACATGCGTTGGTTGATTCACAACACCACCATCATCTCCTTCTCTGGTTGTCTCAAGTAAGCCTGCATCAACGTACTCCCATAGATCACATGCAATCAGCACAATTTCCATTTTAACTCTCCAGAAGTCATAGTTATTCCCTGTGAAGATTGGAGTCTTTAACTCCCCTCCACCGTGTGTTGCCATTTCAGGTCTATTCAAGATCTCTGTAGCACTGTGATACTACTCAGCAGCTTAACACAAATTCAACGCTCCAGATAATGATGATCAGAGTCAAAGCTCTGATGCCATATTGGTTTCAGAAGCTTGACAAAGTGCAAGGGTGGTGATGATCAATTCGAATAGCAAAACCAGGTATGAACTTCAATCTAATCTCCTAGCTGAAACCGATTGAATCAACTCTAACCTGTGATACTTTCAATTCTCTTTTACTTTTACTTGAAATTTGGATTGAGATTAGTGATTGAATCTGAGTGATGATCACTATGATGATCAATGAACTCCACGTGTTTGATGAAATGCTTAAGAATAAATTTTCTGGTTTATACTCAGTTGTGATGAGATTTCTCATTAGATTTCAATTGAATCGGAATGGATGCACATATACACACACTCTTTCACAATTCGGTTAGGCTTGTGATGTTATGACATCATACAGGCCAACTACATTATGCCACCTAGCTTGGTAGTTTCATAGAACCTACTTGCTACTCACGCAAGGCTCACACACACACAAGGCGCACTCTCTTTTTGTTGTAGTTTTCCAGCTGACTCACTTACACACACACACACTCATTTAATCCTTGTCATTGCTCTGTAGATGTCCAACTTGGAGGCTTAGCCATCAATAATTGAAGCGCCGTCATGGTTGCGATCTATGATAGAGAACATGAGGGCCTTCATCCCATGTAGTGCCGGACTTTGGAGCAGATGCCAATAGAATGTCACTGTCTTTGGCCTTGAATGTTTTTTGTGCCCAAATGGTACCTAAAAGAAAAGCTGCTGGCCACCAAATGCCTTGGTATTGGTACAAATACCCTTCAGCTCCCCACCCTTTCTCTTTAATTTGGGACACTAGAGATCAATCTTTCTACGTAAGTTTGAGGGTCCACATCCATGTCCACTGCTCCGACCAAAACATCAGGGCCGCCGCCGCCACTTGAACCCATATGTATCAGGATAGTCTGGGATTCTGCGAGAAAATAAAATAATAAGTATCAACAAGTTGTATATGTCACAACCTTTAACTCAACCTCCATCTTCACCACCTCATGTATATATCTGATGCTCCACCAACTGATTAGAACATATCACTTTCAACTTTCTTGTTTTTATTCACAATAAACAAGTCCGTTATTAAGCAAAGTCTCTAGCCTACATCAATTTATTTATAAATCTAGAAAGTAATAGCGAAGTCAAAGCTCTAACCTAGCCTTACCACTTTGTCCAATTTTTCAAATACATGCAAATTTGGAGAAACGTATATACAAAGAAACCGTCCTCATCAGAGCATGTTAAGGTAAACATGCAAGAGTGGTTTTCCGTCATCGAAATTGAAACTAGCTTAATCGGTCTTCTATTTTCCAAGCTTTAGTTCGATAAGATGGACATCTAATTATGGTTATCATACTCAGATTGAGCTAATGTTTTATTATGAAATAAAAGTCAGAAATTGGAATAAGTTTCATGAAAAAACAATTAAATGTCATCAAACCACTGGAAAATGGACATGCAAGAGATTTTTGTGTCATATATATGGACTGAAAGAGGTGCAGAATAGCCTTTATACCGTACATTCTTTTCTGAAGCTCTGGTGATTTGATTTGGCTGAATGTTTTCTATGTTGTCGGAATTGAGTTTCTGAACAACTTGTTGCTGACTAAACTACCAGCTAGAAGTCTACAAGTCAGCTGAGGTGTTAAATGAAGACTGAGAGGTGCGGTGAAGGTGTAACTGAAAGAGGAGTGTGCCTAGAGTGTGTGAGTCTTGCATGGGTTGCAAGGAAATTCTGTTAGAACTAGCTAGAATAGGTGTCAAGCCGTAATTGGCTCTTGTGATGTCATAGCATCTAAGGCCTAACCGAATGTGAGTGAGAGTGTGTATGAATGCATTCAATTTACATTTAATTATAATCTAATGAAAATACTCAGTCACATCTGAGGAAATAATCCAGAAATTGTTCTAGGCATTTTCACAAGATCTTCATTGTGATCATCACTCTGATTCAATCCAGTTTTCAGTGCAAAATTTTAGAAGAGAAGTAAGAATTAAAAGTTAAATGCATCACAGGCTAGTCCTGATTCAATCGGCAGCTAGAGAGTTGAGTTAAGAATGTTCCCTGGTTGCTGCCATTGGAGCTCTGCATCCGAGTGTAGAAGATGAGCCCGATTGCCAATATGCATATGAGCTACGACTCTTATCATCATCTGGCGAGTATCTCTGTGCTGGTAACTCAGTAGCATCACATTGCTGCTGAATCTCATCCTGAAATGACAACACAAGGTGGAGGTGAGCTGAGAATTCCAGTGTTCACTGGAACTAATTATGATTTATGGAGTGTGAAGATGAAAACAATGCTGATAGCATATGATCTATGGGAATATGTAGAGATTGGCTTACCTGAAACTGTAAATCAAGAAGGAGAAGCAGGTGCAGTGGACAATCAACCCAGACATGCAGATCGTGTGAAGAATGCTAAGACTCTTAGCATGATTCAAAATGCTGTAGCAGATGACATTTTCCCTCGAATTTAGAATGAGGTTCATGCTAAAGCTGCTTGGGACATTCTGAAAAGAAAGTATAGGGGAGATTCAAAAGTATGAGCTGTGAAACTACAATCCCTTAGACGAGATTTTGAATACACTAGAATGAAAGAGGATGAATCTTTATCTGTGTACATGTCTAGACTATATGATGTGGTGAATCAAATGAGAACCTATGGGGAAGAAATTTATGAGAAAAGGCTAGCTCAAAAGATCTTAATAAGTCTAACAAACCCTTATGATCCTATTGTGTCTATCATAGAGGAAACAAGAGATATGGAGAATATAAATATTGAGAATGTGATAACATCAATTAGGGCCTTTGACCAATGAATTGAAATGCATGCTAATGGAAGTGTCGATAAAGCCTTTGCAAGCCTATCTGTGAACTCTAAACAGGGAAATGGTCAAGGCAAGTTCAAGAAGCCTTACAAGGGGAATAAGAACTGGAATCAAAAGTCCCAATCAGCTGGGAAGCCTAGCTATACTCAGAATGCAAATGGAAACAAAGGATAGAGCAGTGGTACAATGAATGCTTGCAAGATTTGTGATAAACTACACTATGGTGAGTGTTGGTTTAAGGGAAAGCTCAAGTGCTACAACTATAACAAGTTTGGTCATATTGCCAAAAATTGTACAGGGAAGTCAGCTGTGAACATAGCAAAGGAAGTGGCAGAAACAATAGGAAACCTATTCTATGCCTGCAATATTGCCTCAGTGACCAAGGATGATAGTGTGTGGTATGTGGACAGTGCTTGTAGCAATCATATGACTGCTCAAGAATCCATGATTGTGAACATGGATAGAAGTATAAAAGCTAAAGTCAAGATGGGCAATGGTGAGCTAGTACAAGTGGAAGGAAAAGGAACACTGGTAATTCAGATTGCACAAGGGGAAAGGCATATCAAGGATGTCACGCTCCTACCTGGTTTAGATGAGAACTTGTTAAGTGTTGGGCAGATGATTGAGCATGGATATTTTTTGGTGTTTGGAGACCACACTGTGGACATTTTTTAAAACAAGGAGTTGATTTCTAGGGTAGCTAAAGTACCTATGACATGGAATAGATATTTTTCTATGTCTCTAGAATGTGTGAATCCTATTGCAATGAAGGCAACTACTACTGAGAACTTAGAACTGTGGCACAAAAGATATGGTCATTTGAATTATGCCGGTTTGAAGACATTACGCAGAAGGACATGGTGGTGGGACTGCCTAAGCTGACAGGTGAAAGAAATGTGTGTGAGGGCTGTGTAGCAGGTAAACAACATGTAGAGTCCTTTGATAAAGAGAAGGCATGGAGGGCTTCTACACAATTTGAAATTATTCACACTGATGTGTGTGGTCCAATGCAAGTTGAGACAGCTGGAGGTAACAAGTATTTTCTGACCTTGATTGATGATTTCACCAGAATGTGCTGGTTATACTTTCTTTCACACAAGTCTGGTGTCCTAAATGTGTTCAGGAAGTTCAAAAGCATGATTGAATTACATAGTGGCTACAAGATAAAGAAACTAAGAAGTGATAGGGGAGGTGAGTACCTATCTAAGGAATTTGAGAAGTTATATGATGAGACTGGAATTGAAAGGCAACTCATAGTAGCCTATTCTCCTCAATAGGAAGAACATGACAACTGCAGAAATGGCTAATGCTATGATGCATGATAAAGGTGTATCCTATAAGTTTTGGGGTGAAGCAGTAAACACTGTTGTGTATTTCCAGAATAGGTGTCCAACAACAACTGTGAATGGTAAAACACCATTTGAGAAGTTCAGTAGAGGAAGACCATGGGTTAAACATCTAAGGGTTTTTGGTTCAATCTATTACTCTCACATTCCAGACCAGCTAAGACATAAGCTAGATGAAAAAGGAGCAAAGTGTGTGTTCATGGGCTATGGAAGTTGTGAGAAGGGTTATAGGTTGTACAACTTGCAAACTGGAAAGATTGTTATATCCAGGAGTGTTGTATTCAATGAAGATACAAAGTGGGACTGGAATGAAGCAAGGTCTAGTGCTGGTGGGACACTCACACTTAAGTATGACTTTGAAATCAGAAATGAGCATGTTGATCCTCAAACTGAGAGTTCAACTATTGTCCTACAAGAAGTTGAGAATCAGATTGAAACTCAGATTGTTACTGTTGAACCAGAAGATGAATCCTCTAGTGGAATTCCTATGAAGCTTAGAAGCATAGATGATATCTATGATAGATGTCACATGTGCATCATTTAACCAGAGAACTGTGTTGAAGCTGCTAAAGATAAGGCTTGGAGGAAGGCTATGGAAGCTGAAATTGATATGATTCAAAAGAATGAGACATGGGAGCTTGTTGATAGACTTGTGAATAAACCTGTGATTGGAGTTAAGTGGGTCTACAAGGCAAAACTAAACCTAGATGGTTCAATCCAGAAGTACAAGGCTAGGTTGGTGGCCAAGGGCTATGCTGAAAAGCCTGGCATCAATTTCAATGAAACCTTTGCTCCTGTGGCAAGGTTGGATACGATTAGAACCCTCATTGCTCTAGCAGCTCAGAAGAATTAGAAGTTATACCAGCTGGATGTGAAATCTGCATTTCTAAATTGTCAGGACCCATCCCGAATTTCCCCTCGAAACCCGGGAAGAACCCTGATCCCGTCTGACAACCTAAGAAAAGGTTCCCAAAATACCCTTCAATCCTTACAAAATATAATAACAATAACAAATACTTCCTCTTGTCAGACAAGGGACTTAAGCACTCAATAATTCCAGTAATTAATGACCAATCAAATACCATATAATATCAGAGCGTCTAAGTAGGATCAAGAGTAAAATTTAGATATCCTACTCAAATATAATTACACAGCGCAGTCGAAGTACTAATGCCTTTGCCTCGAGATCAGTGTTCGCGTCAACTCTACTCAACTGCCTGAAGGGGGTTTAAACACAAAAGTTGTGAGTGGACAAAAATAATCATTTATAAATTCCTTTTCGAGAAAATACGTTTCTTCCCCTCCATTTATAAAATCATGCATGCATAACATAAAAAAATTTATCATACTAAAACATCATATGTAAATCACCAAAAATTCTCATTTCTCTTTAAAACCACTTAGTTGGACTCACATAAAATCTGTATAATAAAAATACCTCGTGATCCACAATTTGGTTTGAAAACTCTCTTCAAAGGAGTTTAAAATCATTTAATTTAATATGGACACAAAATATCTCAAATTCAAATCATTTCGTTCAATCTGACACATAATATCTCAAATTTTCACTGTTCCCGACATATCCATAACACACCAGGGTATCCCTTGAGATGTGTTCAAATCTGTACAACTCTGTGTACCATATGTACTATCTGTACTTTCTGTACTATGCATAGACTGCTTCGCAACCTGGTGGAGCAAGGCCCCTCAACACCAAGGTCGGAACCCTCAACAACTGGCAGAGCAAGGCCCCTCAACACCAGTCAGAGCAACAATAACCATCGGGACGGGAACCAGTGAATCAAATCCATACTTTGAAATCTTTGTTTCTCGGCCTAAGCCAAATTCTTTGCAATATCATTTTATGGCCAAAATCAATAAATCATAATTATGGGTCTCAACCCAAATCACATACTCAAATAGTTACCACGTCAAAACGATATCAAAATCAAGTACAAAAACCCGGCCATTTCTCAAAACATACTTTCACTGAAATATTGTAAAACATGTGTCCAGCATCATTTCTAAAATCCAGAAATTCATTGCACCCATACATGACAGTATTTAAATCAAAGATACATTTATGCATGCATTACAGTTTATAAATCAAAGTCCACTCACAAACCTGGTCAAGCAAGCTCAATCCCGAACTGTACGCTCCCCTGAAGTTCCTGGAGCAGTATCGCCTGTCCAAATTAATAATCGGGATTACCAGCTAATAATAAGAACCTTAAATATAAACCCCCTAAACCCCGAGAGTCTAACTATGCTGGCCTAGAAAACGCAGCAACTTTAAAACGTCCGAAACAACCCCTAAACGACGTCCGATCGACTCAAAACCTGCACCAACAGGGCCGAAACGTCAAAAACTACTTGTCCCGCGCCATCGTGACCTCAGACTCGGCCCCACGCGCCGCCACGCGCCGACGGAAGGTCGGAACACGTGCCCACGCGCCGCCACGGGCCCTCACGCGCCGGTCACACGCCTTCTACAGTACCCACGCGCCTGGACCGGTCCAACCCGGTTCAGCTCAACTTGACCCGGTCCAACTCGACCCGACCGGTTCAACTCGACCCGACTGGTTCAACTCGACCCGACCGGTTCACTCAACCCGACCGGTTCAACTCGACCCGACCGGTTACCGGCGACTCACCGGAGAAGGCGACCGGCTGCCGTCGCCGGAAATTGGCCGGAGAAGATGACCGACAGTCGCCGTCGCCGCCATCTGGTTTCGCCGGAATCCTCCATTTACGGCCGAAACTCCAAGCTTTCCAACTTCCTCAAAACTCAACCATTTTTCACAAATTTTACTTCTAAATCTATCTACTCGAACCCAGGAATCCAAATATGACCTTAAAACATCAAACACATACCTGTGCTAGCCGGAAAATGGATCGGAAGGTCCGAAACTTCCTATCCTCGGTTCGGCTTCCTCCGTGGTCCTCTCATTCGATGGTTGGTACGGTTGTGATCGTGGGAAGGAGTAGAATACGATTAGTTGATCAAAACTGGAAGTTGAAGTCTTGAAATCAAAGTTGACTTTATGGTTTTTCTTTGGTATTTTTCTCACGGTTTCGGGTTGAAGGTTTTGTGTTTATGTTTGTTTTGTCACAGAGAGAGAAGAACGAGATGATAAAGATGAAATGAAGATGAGGTGGATAAGATAAACTCTGATTTGGATAACAAAATATCTCCCCTCCATGGAAAATTACCAAAAGGCCCTTGCACATCTAGACCTATAACTTCCGTCCACGAACTCCGTTTTCCGCGTGCCGCCTGTCTATGAACTCGTGAGTTCGAGACCTACGCAACGATATCCAAAACCCCACCAAAAATGTCTCGAAACAAAATTTTACTTCCATGCCCTTTACCGACCAAGGGTAAAATCGTCATTTTACATAAATAATTTACTTAAATCCAATAATTGAAATTCCGGGTTGTTACAATCTACCCCCTTAAGAAATTTCGTCCTCGAAATTCAACTCTATCCTTGGAACAAATAAGGATACTGCGTCCGCATTAGTTCCTCGGTTTCCCACGTGGCTTCCTCCACGTTATGATTCCTCCACAACACTTTAACTAGAGGAATACTCTTTCTGCGCAGTACCTTTTCTTTCCAATCCAAAATTTGCACCGGTTGCTCCTCAATGGTCAAATCATCCTTCAGCTCAAGTGGCTGCTCTCCCATATAGTGCCTCGAAAGGAGACATCCCAATACTCGACTGATAACTATTATTATAAGCAAATTCCATCAGAGCTAGGTGTGAATCCCAGTTCCCTTTAAACTGTAGTACACAAGCTCTCATCATATCCTCCAAAACCTGGATTGTCCTCTCAGACTGACCATCCGTCTGAGGATGAAAAGCTGTACTAAAATGCAAGGTAGTGCCAAAAGCCTTCTGCAAACTCCGCCAAAACCTGGAGGTAAATCTAGGATCCCTGTCCGAAACAATGGACTCTGGAGTCCCATGTAGTCGTATGATCTCATCAATGAACAATTTGGCATACCGACTCATCCGAAAATCTTCCCGCACTGGCAAGAAATGTGCAGACTTCGTGAGTCTATCAACAATTACCCATATCCCATCATGTCCCTTCTGTGTCCTTGGAAGTTTATACACAAAATCCATCGTAATGTGATCCCACTTCCATTCCGGAATAGGTAATGGTTGAAGTGCCCCATATGGTTTATGCCTCTCTGCTTTCACTTGATGACACGGCAGGCATCTACTCACAAACTCAGCAATTTCCCTTTTCATCCCAGTCCACCAATAGTATTTCCTTAGGGTATGATACATCTTGGTACCTCCTGGATGCATAGCGTAAGCCGAACTATGAGCCTCATCAAGAATTTCCCTTTTTAGTTCCAGCTCATTCGGTACGCATAATCGGCCATCCCTAACCAAGGCTCCATCATCCCTAAGCGCATAGTCCTGCCTGTTTCCAGCCTCCAACTCCATCCTGATAATGCATAATGTAGGATCCTGGAGTTGACCCTCAATAATCCGATCAATCAAAACAGGCCTCACATGGAAACTAGCCAATAAAGCCCCCTGGCTATCCATGTCCAGTACTATTCCTGCTCTACGGAACTCTACCAGTAACGGTAGGTAGACTGTATGCAAATGGGCCAAAGAACCCATGGATTTCCTGCTCAATGCATCCGCCACAACATTGGCTTTCCCTGGATGGTACTCTATAGTACAATCATAATCCTTTATTAGCTCAAGCCATCTTCTCTGCCTCAGATTCAGGTCCTTTTGGGTGAACAAGTACTTTAAACTCTTATGGTCGGTGAAGATCCGACACGTCTCCCCGTACAAATAATGTCGCCAGATTTTCAAAGCATGCACCACTGCAGCTAACTCCAAATCATGTGTGAGGTAATTCAACTCATGGGGTTTAAGTTGTCTAGAAGCATACGCTATCACCTTCCCATGCTGCATCAACACACAGCCTATACTCCGCAATGAGGCATCACTATACACCTCGAATCCCCTCGAAACCCGGGAAGAACCCTGATCCCATCTGACAACCTAAGAAAAGGTTCCCAAAATACCCTTCAATCCTTACAAAATATAATAACAATAATAAATACTTCCTCTTGTCAGACAAGGGACTTAAGCACTCAATAATTCCCGTAATTAATGACCAATCAAATACCATATAATATCAGAGCGTCTAAGTAGGATCAAGAGTAAAATTTAGATATCCTACTCAAATATAATAACACAGCGCAGTCGAAGTACTAATGCCTCTGCCTCGAGATCAGTGTTCGCGTCAACTCTACTCAACTGCCTGAAGGGGGTTTAAACACAAAAGTTGCGAGTGGACAAAAATAATCATTTATAAATTCCTTTTCGAGAAAATACGTTTCTTCCCCTCCATTTATAAAATCATGCATGCATAACATAAAACAATTTATCATACTAAAACATCATATGTAAATCACCAAAAATTCTCATTTCTCTTTAAAACCACTTAGTTGGACTCACATAAAATCTATATAATAAAAATACCTCGTGATCCACAATTTGGTTTGAAAACTCTCTTCAAAGGAGTTTAAAATCATTTAATTTAATATGGACACAAAATATCTCAAATTCAAATCATTTCGTTCAATATGACACATAATTTCTCAAATTTTCACTGTTCCCGACATATCCATAACACACCAGGGTATCCCTTGAGATGTGTTCAAATCTGTACAACTCTATGTACCATCTGTACTATCTGTACTTTCTGTACTATCTGTACTTTCTGTACTATGCATAGACAGCTTCGCAACCTGGCGGAGAAAGGCCCCTCAACACCAAGGTCCGAACCCTCAACAACTGGCAGAGCAAGGCCCCTCAACACCAGTCAGAGCAACAATAACCATCGGGACGGGAACCAGTGAATCAAATCCATACTTTGAAATCTTTGTTTCTCGGCCTAAGCCAAATTCTTTGCAATATCATTTTATGGCCAAAATCAATAAATCATAATTATGGGTCTCAACCCAAATCACATACTCAAATAGTTACCACGTCAAAACGATATCAAAATCAAGTACAAAAACCAGGCCATTTCTCAAAACATACTTTCACTGAAATATTGTAAAACATGTGTCCAGCATCATTTCTAAAATCCAGAAATTCATTGCACCCATACATAACAGTATTTAAATCAAAGATACATTTATGCATGAATTACAGTTTATAAATCAAAGTCCACTCACAAACCTGTTCAAGCAAGCTCAATCCCGAATTGTACGCTCCCCTGAAGTTCCTGGAGCAGTATCGCTTGCCCAAAGTAATAATCGGGATTACCAGCTAATAATAAGAACCTTAAATATAAACCCCCTAAATCCCGACAGTCTAACTATGCTGGCCTAGAAAACGCAGCAACTTTAAAATGTCCGAACAACCCCTAAACGACGTCCGATCGACTCAAAACCTGCACCAACAGGGCCGGAACGTCAAAAACTACTTGTCCCGCGCCACCATGACCTCAGACTCGGCCCCACGCGCCGCCACGCGCCGACGAAAGGTCGGAACACGCGCCCACGCGCTGCCACGGGCCCTCACGCCCCGGTCACACGCCTTCTACAGTACCCACGCGCCTGGACCGGTCCAACCCGGTTCGGCTCAACCTGACCCGGTCCAATTCGACCCGACCGGTTCAACTCGACCCGACTGGTTCAACTCGACCCGATCGGTTCACTCAACCCGACCGGTTCAACTCGACCCGATCGGTCACCGGTGACTCGCCGGAGAAGACGACCTGCTGCCGTCGCCGTCGCCGGAAGTTGGCCGGAGAAGATGACCGACAGTCGCCGTCGCCGCCATTTGGTTTCGCCAGAATCCTCCATTTCCGGCCGAAACTCCAAGCTTTCCAACTTCCTCAAAACTCAACCATTTTTCACAAATTTTACGTATAAATCTATCTACTCGAACCCAGGAATCCATATATGACCTTAAAACAACAAACACGTACCTGTGCTAGCTGGAAAATGGATCGGAAGGTCCGAAACTTCCTATCCTCGGTTCGGCTTCCTCCGTGGTCCTCTCCTTCGATGGTTGGTACGGTTGTGATCGTGGGAAGGAGTAGAATACGATTAGTTGATCAAAACTGGAAGTTGAAGTCTTGAAATCAAAGTTGACTTTATGGTTTTTCTTTGGTATTTTTCGCACGGTTTCGGGTTGAAGGTTTTGTGTTTATGTTTGTTTTGTCACAGAGAGAGAAGAACGAGATGATAAAGATGAAATGAAGATGAGGTGGATCAGATAAACTCTTATTTAGATAACAAAATATCTCCCCTCCATGGAAAATTACCAAAATGCCCTTGCACATCTAGACCCATAACTTCCGTCCACGAACTCCGTTTTCCGCGTGCCGCCTGTCTACAAACTCGTGAGTTCGAGACCTACGCAACGGTATCCAAAACACCACCAAAAGTGTCTCGAAACAAAATTTGACTTCCATGCCCTTTACCGACCAAGAGTAAAATCGTCATTTTACATAAATAATTTACTTAAATCCAATAATTGAAATTCTGGGTTGTTACAATCTAAATGGTGTACTTGAGGACGAGGTTTACATTGACCAGCCTGAAGGTTTTGAAGTCCAAATTGAAAAGGAAAGGTATACAAGCTTAAAAAGGCTTTATATGGACTCAAACAAGCACCAAGGGCATGGTATGGTGAAATTAACTTTACTTGCTGAGTTGTGAATTCAAGAGGAGTCCTAGTGAAGCCACACTCAACATCAAGTCTAATGAAGCTGGTGAGATTCTAATTGTATCTATCTATGTGGATGATATTGTGTACACTGGAAGTTCACATGTTATGATCAAGGAGTTCAAACATGTAATGATGAGTAAGTATGAAATGACAGACCTTGGCTTACTTCATCACTTCCTAGGGATGGGTATTATTCAGTCTGACAGGAGTATATTAATTCATCAAAGAAAGTATGCATCTACCCTACTTGAGAAGTTTGGTCTCAAGGACTGTAAACCAGTGAGCACACTATTGGTTCCAAGAGTCAGATTGAGGAAAGAAGACGGCAGTGAAGCTGCAGATGAGCAGCTATATAGGCAGATTGTTGGGAGTCTACTGTACTTGATAGCAACAAGGCCAGACATTATGTATGCTATAAGCCTTCTATCAAGATTATTGCACAACCCAACAAGTAAACACTATGGACAGCCAAGAGGGTCCGAAGATACATCCAAGGAACTCTTTCCTATGGGATTAAGTATGTCAAAGGCAAGGCTTCTACACTGATTGGCTTTTGTGACAGTGACTGGGGTGGCTCAGAGGATGACATGAGGAGTACCTCGAGCTATGCTTTCAACCTAGGGAGTGGAGTGTTCTCTTAGGCCTCTGTGAAGCAAAGTAGTGTTGCTTTGTCCATTGCTGAGGTTGAGTACGTCAGTGCGGCTGAAGTTACTACTCAAGCAATGTGGCTGAGATTTGTTCTCAAGGACTTTGATGAAAAACAAGGTGAACCTACCCCCATTACTCTATTATAGCATGTCTGCCATATCCATGACCAAGAATCCAATGTTTCATCAAAAGACAAAACACATCAATAGAAGATATCATTTTATCAGGGAAGCTCTGCAGGAAGACCTAATGTTTCATCAAAAGACAAAACACATCAATAGGAAATATCATTTTATCAAGGAAGCTTTGCAGGAAGACCTGATCACTCTTATGTATTGCATATTAGAGGACCAACTAGCTGACATTTTCACTAAAGCTCTGCCTAAGGAGAGACTAAACTATTTAAGGGGTTTACTTGGTTTTAAAATAGCAGCTAGCTTTGAGGGGAATGTTGCTGACTAAGCTACCAGCTGGAAGTCTACAAGGCAGCTGAGGTGTTAAATGAAGACTAAGAGGTGCGGTGAAGGTGTAATTGAAAGAGGAGTGTGCCTAGAGTGTGTGAGTCTTGTGTGGGCTGCAAGGAAATTTTGTTAGAACTAGCTAGATTAGGTGTCAAGCTGTAATTGGCTCTTGTGATGTCATAGCATCTAAGGCCTAACCGAATGTGAGGTTGAGTGTGTATGAATGCATTCAATTTACATTTAATTATAATCTAATGAAAATACTCAGTCACAGCTGAGGAAATAATCTAGAAATTGTTCTAGGCATTTTCACAAACACTTGGAGTGCATTGATCTTCACTGTGATCATCACTCAGATTCAATCCAGTTTTCAATCCAAAATTTCAGAAGAGAAGTAAGAATTAAAAGTTAATTGCATCACAGGCTAGTCCTGATTCAATCAGCAACTAGAGAAATGAGTTAAGAAGGTTACCTGGTTGCTGCCACTGGAGCTCTGCATCCGAGTGTAGAAGATGAGCCTAATTGTCAATACAACTTTCCTGAGAAAAAACTATTTATTTAAGAAACATAAATTAAAATTTTGGAAGCTTGAACAGGTCTGACGAATTTTGGTTAAATGGAGGATTTTTTAAATTATTTGGGATGTGGAGAAGAAGGAAGTGTGGGCATATTTCGGTTTTGGTATGCCAATGCATGGCGTGGGGTTAAATAGTAAGGAAACCCAGTGCATGTCCATGTGTGCCATTATCCAGGCGTCACACCTGAAAACCATGTGTCTCATTCCTTTTTTGATAGAATAATGCTATCGGTATCACATACAATTTCATTTTTGTATCTCATCACCACATGTAACATACGACGTGGCAATCTCACGCCATCCCTTTTTAATTACCTATCTCATCATAAAATCAAAAATAAAAATAAAATCAAACATAAAAAAATCCAAAATAGAAAATAAATAAAACTATAAGATATTTATTTATTGTTTCATAAATCTTAAGAATTTCATTATGCATCAAATTGTCTCATTCCCAAAAATACATAAACTCTAAGAATTTCATTATGCATAAAATATTCTCCTTCCTCAAAAACATATACCCTCAGAATTCAACTGTTCTTCTCGTTTGAAAACTGAAGGCCATGGTCATCAACATCACTTAAACATTCCCAAGATATGCTCTGGCTCAAAGAACTCAAAATGATTTTTTTGGTGCCCATAAAATCCACCATTAAACGGAGGGAAAAACGGTTAAATTTTTAGAGCTTATGATATTTTTGGGAAGGAGACGATTTGAAAGTTATGAAATCATTTGGAAATATTTGTTTTTCTTATTTATTATTTTTTAGATTTTAATTTTACTTTTGTTTTTATTTTGAAATAGGTAATTAAAAAAGGATAATGTAGGATTTCCACATCATGCGCCACATGTAGTTGGATACAAAAAGTAGGATTTTAGGTGGTACCCGTAGCGTTACTCTTTTGGATAATACTTGCATTCTATCCATGTGTTACCTTTTCGTATCACCATTTTGATTTATCAAAAAATCCTTACACATATATCATAATCGAAACCGTTCAATTCTTAAATCATCATTTCAAGTTCAATTCCAAAATCATCATTTCAATATCATCTCTGCAAACATCAACAACATTGGAGGTCGTTTAATCATTCATATGTATCAAAAAAATCAACGGCATCACTAGCAATTAAGATTCTCATGATGAATTGATCAATTAGTTTATAAGTATGAATGACAAAATGATTTCCAATTTGGTTGAATTTTTGCGTAAACGATCTTGAAATGATGATTTAGGAATTGAATGGTTTCGATTATGAAATATATATAACAAAAATTAGATAAATTGAAAGGATGGTATGAGGAGGTATCACCATGATATGATGTGTTTATACCATATCGACCGACCACTAGGGACACGGCCAACAACCACCAGTATCGATATATACCTGCCGACCGACCAGGACAGATCTTGTTGGCCCACCTTGGCCAACCCACCTTTGAACCACAACTGCTGTCAAGGGCCCCACGGTAGGCACACCCGGTCTCCCCTCCCTAGTCGGCACTGCTCTGACACGCTAAGGGGGACCACCGCCACTCTCTCTACACCCTGAGTTCTCAGGACACGTGTCAAGATAGTAAAGGATGGCTTGGGCCTGACACCATTAGAGTTCCAACCGCTACATTCATTGCTAACGATTCCTTGCCTTTATGCTTACTAACTTAAGCATCGAAGTGTGCTAGACCGACACTCCACCAGTGTGAAGTATTCTTCTTGTTGTCCCGTAGGTCTCCTGGCAGACGAGAAGAAGGCATTCTAGCATCAACCAAGACCGTATTCCGTTAGGTCCATTTTCGAGTCAAACATTTGGCGCCGTCTATGGGAATTCTGAGTAAGTACTCCTGCTAGCTCACATACCACTATCTCGTCTACCTACCGACCACAATGTCGACCGAACAAGGACATGGAGAGCTGAACAACGCCTTTCTCTTAGGAGGGCGAAGTACAAACAAGCCAAAATCAACCTTAGAGGCGATGGTTAAGGCATTAGAAACACTCCAGCAGGAGATCACGGAGCTCAAGACTAGCAATTTAGAAAACGAATGCCAAAACCAAGTATGGGGAGAGCAATACCAGAGCACATTCGCTCTACTCCAAGCGAACAGGGAAGAACTGAAAGAACAACAAGCAGCAATAGAAAGAGCATTGGTAGCCATGCTGAACAAGAACCACGTCATATGGAATACCCTGGGCCGGAACCCTCCAGAAGAATGATCATCCGCCAGAACGATAGTGCCGATCCTTCGAGAACACAGATATTTCGGGATGCTCACAAATTGATTGAGAAAAGGACACTTCCTATTGAGCCCGTCCGATTGACGTATCAGGCGAATGATCCCAGGATCATAGAGCAACTTCCTCTTCCTACACTCTCTCAGGTTGGTCACGCTCTATCAGGGTCAGCCTTGATAAGAGCAAACCGGCATAAGGGCCCAATGATACAGGCAGAAGAGCAAGTCTTGAGAGAAAATTCGGAACATGTGGAGGATGTGGCTAACTCTACAGCAGCCAAATCTGGCGAAAGAACAAGAACGGCCGAATGGCCAAAAGGGAGCACCAGTAATGGGGGATGCTGCCCCATTGCTGATCGCCTAGGACCATAACCCGACCCTCCCAAAACAGACGACGTTGTTCAACAACTTTTACAGCGACTCCAAGATCTGGAGACCAAGAAGAGAAAGACCAAGTCTCCAACAAAGATCAAGACCAACACTGGTCCTTTCACTGATCGCATCCTTCAGTACCGCCATGATTCGGAAGTCAAACCCCTCAAGATCACACCCTACACAGGGAAGGGTGACCCAGTAACACACATGAACAATTACCTGCCTTCTGTGGCTTTCAAAAACCTTTCAGACGAGGTCCAATGCTTGATCTTCAGCTCCACTCTCACTGAGGCAGCAGTCAATTGGTTCTACCGGCTAGAACCAAGGACGATCGACTCTTTTGACGAACTCCATACCCTCTTCTTGAACCAATTCATGATCCAAACAGACAGCCTATTAAACACAGAAAACTTAGTGTCATTAAGGCAGGGGGAGACCGAAACCCTACAAAAATTTGCTGCTCATTTTAGCCTTGAATACTCAAAATGTCTGGAGACTGACGACAAGGCAGCCTTCAGAGCATTTCGCATCAGTCTAAAGGAGTCTACCTTTAAGTACCATGCCTTCACGCAAGGATGGGAATACTACAACGAGTAATGTGGCAAGCAACAATCCATGCTAAGGCTAAATATTTCAACGCTCCACGGATGAAGACCAAGCAGGATATCATTCCGGTCTACTCTTCCCCCTAAAAGGCACCAAGCATCAATCCCCATTGTGACTCCACCAGTTAAAACCAAGGCTATGGGTATAACTCTTACTCCGGTAAGAGGAAAGGCCCATATGACAACAATTATAACAAGAAGAGGGAGAAGCACTACGGCCACAACCAAGGGCACAAGAACAACAACCAGTCTCCCTAGGGAGACCGCCCCAAGGGCCCAGTCCCTAGGTTTGAGACCTACAATATCCTCAACACCTCTCTAGAGAATGTTCTGATGAATAGTGAGGGTATGATCGACAAGCCTAAACCATGACCAGCGCATCATAGACCACCAGTTCACTCCAACTTATACTGCCAATACCACAAGTTCAACGGTCATACCAATGACGAATGCGTGGTCATTAGAGACATCATGGAAGGCTTAGTCAAGGACGGGAAGAACAACCAATTCCTACAACATGAGCAACTAGTCGCTAATCATCATCGGATCAACACCATCAGTGGTGGACCAACGATCTCCTCTACCTACACCTCCAATAAAGCGAAGAAAAACTTCATCCGGGCCACCCAATCAAACAACTAGATCTTCAACATTGAGTCTGGAAGAGCAAGAAAGGTCGGTAAAACTGGTTTGGAGGCCATAACCTTCTTCAAAGAGGAAGAACGAGGTATGATGATCCACTTATCATCCGGACTCGAATCACCAACTTTGACTTTGGACGAATCAGTGTAGAAACGGGAAGTTCAGTCAATGTGATCTTTATGGAAGCCTTCAATCAGCTGGGAATGGAAGACAAAGAACTCAATAGAGCAGTGACTCCATTGCCAAGTTTCTCAGGAGACTCAATAATGCCCATCGGTAGAGTCTCCCTCCCCATCTCTGTCGGCACCTCCCCATGCATAGAAAAAGCGATCATTACTTTCTTAGTGGTGGACTGCCCCACGGCCTACAATGTCATCTAAAGCAGGGGACTACTGAATCAGATCAACGTAGTATGCTCTACGTGTTTGCTCTTGATGAAGTTCCCAACGATCAAGGGGACTGGTTAGGTACGTGGAGACCAACTTTCAGCAAGAACATGCTACTAATCTGCTCTCACCAAGATCAACCCTAATGCTAGCAGGGAGACTATGGCCGTTATAGAATCCGCATACTTGATTCACAATTAAGTCTCTACAAATTATGCTTCACTAATCTTTAAGAAAAAAGGGTAAGGATGAAAGTGTTTAGGCTAGGTGAGGAAAATGAGGGTTATGAAACAAAAAGGCTTAAACAAAGGCTCAACAAGGGTTTACCTAGAGGAAAGTATATCATGGGTCAAAGGCCATTTTGGAAATGGTGGTAATCTAGGTGCCTTCATCATCTCAAGTATGTCATGCAAATCAATTCAATGCCTCGAAAAGAAATTAGTACCAGTTCTAGCATTTAGTTCCAATGAGAATAACCAATTCAAGTAGCAACCAAGCAAAGAAAGATAAGATCATACAACAACTTAATTGACAAGAAAGTGACAGATTAAACAAATACAACTCTCTCAAACAAAGGATAAAGGTTCAAAAGCTCACAAAAAGGTTGTATTGAGCTTCATTAAATTAAGAATGTTATGGGTAACACTTACTCGAGTGATTACATGTGATTTTGTATATGATAACCATGAATACTTGAGTATTAACCAAAGAATAATTTCAGACCTTGAATCATGCTTAGAAGTCATCTTAAAGTCATGCAATTAAAAACCAAATCTCATCATTGTGTTGGAAAGAAACCTAAGGCACAAAAAAATAAAAAACAAAAACACAAAATCTACCCAATTTAACCCTAGTAAAACCGACACAAACTAAGGCAAAAAAAAAAGCTGTCAAATTTTTTTTTTTTTTAAAAACTAATGCAAAATCAACGGAAAACACAAGTGTTTCCCCCTCACACCTAAATCTAACATTTTCCTCAATGATTGACAGTTAAAGTAAAACAACGAAGCATTTAAGGAAGGAGAAACAAACGACGACACACACAAAGAAAATAAAACAAAACAAAACAAACGAAGGCAAAGTTACCGATAAAGAAGGAAAGGGTGAGAGAAAGAAAATCTGATTGTCAAGTAGTTGTAGAGTGCCAAAACTGTCATAATCCTCTTCACATGGATTGCCTCCCAACTTCCCTTTGGGTTACCTCCCAAGTAGTGCTAAGTTTATAGTCTTCAGCCAGACTGTTGGACTCTTATGCAATGTACTAAACAGGTTGGAGAGTCACCCCCTCCTCTTTAGGCTCAAAGCTCATCTCAATATAGGGCTTTACTCTATGCCCATTCACCAGGAATGTCTGATTCTTCTCTTTGCTATGAACCTCCAAAGCTCCATGAGGGAAAACGTTTGTAACAACATAAGGATCGTACCACCTAGACTTGAGCCTACCAGGGAAAAGTCTCAATTTTGAATTGTAGATCAACACCTTCTGTCCCACATGAAACTCCTTCCTAACTAGCTGCTTATCATGATACGCCTTGGTCCGTTCCTTATACAACTTAGCATTCTCATATGCATCATACCTCAACTCTTCAAACTCATTCAGCTGTAACTTCCTCTTGTGACCTGCTTGTTGCATATCATTGTTGAATTTCTTTATAGCCCAATATGCTCTATGCTCCAACTCCACTGGTAGGTGACATGCCTTCCCAAAGACTAGATGATATGGGGACATGCCAATGGGGCTTTTGTACGCAGTCCGATATGCCCACAATGCATCATTCAAGCGTAGAGACCAATCCTTCCTTCTAGCATTCCCTGTCTTCTCTAGGATGCTTTTGATCTCTCTATTGCTTATCTCCACTTGACCATTGGTTTGAGGATGATATAGAGTGGCAACCTTATGTGTGATCCAACATTTCTTCATTAAGGAAGCAAAAGCATGGTTGTTGAAATGGCTACCGCCATCACTAATTATTTCCCTTGGTGTCCCAAACCTAGTAAAGATGTTATCCTGCAAGAACTTCACAACAACTTTGTGATCATTAGTTTTTTAGGGTACATCCTTGACCCATTTAGATACATAATCCACACCCACAAGAATATATAAATAATCAAATGAGTTAGGAAATGGACCCATGAAGTCGATACCCCACACAACAAAGAGCTCCACCACTTGAATGTTTTACAATGGCATATGATTTCTAGAAGAGATGTTCCTTGTTCGTTGGCATCTGTCACAAGACCTGCAAAACCAAAAAGCATCTTTAAACACATTAGGCCAATAGAACCCAGAGTGTAATACCTTAAGTATTGTTCTCTTCGCTCCAAAGTGTCCTCCACATGCAAACTGATGACATTGTTGGAGAATGCTCATATGCTCCTCCTCAAGAACACACCTTCTGATAATTTGATCTGCACAAAATTTGAACAAGTAGGGCTCATCTCAATAGTAGTGCCTAGACGTAGACACTAATCGCTTCCTTTCTTGGCTCGACATACCTGGAGGAAAAACCTTAGTAGTTATAATTAACAATATTTGCATACCATGGAAGTTGTAAATCAATTGCAAATAACTGCTCATCTGGAAAGTTTTCACTCAAGGGAAGCTTGTTCCCTTCTTCATCATGAATTTTTCCTGGACAAGTGATCTGCAACCACATTCTCACTACCCTTATTGTCCTTAATCTCAAGATCAAATTCTTGCAGTAAGAGCACCCATCTAATCAACCTAGGCTTAGCATCTTTCTTATCAAACAAAAATCTCAAAGTAGCATGATCAGTAAAAACAATAACTTTAGAACCAATCAAGTAGGACCTAAACTTCTCCAAAGCAAATATAACAGCTAACAATTCTTTTTTAGTAGTAGAATAATTAAGCTGAGCATCATTCAAAGTTCTAAAGGCATAATAAATAGCATGAGGTACCTTGTTAACTCTCTGACCTAGAACAGCTCCCAAAGCATAATCACTGACGTCACACATGAGCTCGAATGGGAGGTTCCAATCAGGTGCCATCATAATGGGTGCAGATGTCAGTAGCTCTTTCAATGTGTTAAAGGCATTCATGCACTCTTCTGTCCACACAAACTCAACATCTTTAGACAATAACGCACAAAGAGGTCTAGACATTTTAGAGAAATCTTTTTAGAACAAGCTGCAAATGGTTAAGACAATCATCAAAGTTAGAACCAAAAACACTGAAATCATCCATTAATACCTCTATAAATCTCACCACCATGTCTGAAAATACGCTCATCATGCACCTCTGGAATGTGGCTGGTGCATTACACAAACCGAATGGCATCCTTCTGTATGCAAATGTGCTATAGTAATCTGATTATAACCACTATAACCATCTAAAAAACAGTAATGACTATGACCTGCTAACCTTTCTAACATCTGATCAATAAAGGGAAGAGGAAAATGATCTTTCCTGGTTTCATTGTTGAGCTTTCTGTAATCAATGCACACTCTCCAACATGTGGCTAACCTGGTAGGAACAAGCTCATTCTCTTCATTCTTCATCACTGTGATTCCACTCTTCTTAGGCACAGCATGAATGGGACTTACCCATTTGCTATCTGAGATGGGGTAGATGATGCCAACATCCAAGAGCTTAAGAACCTCTGCTCTCACTACTTCCTTCATGTGTGGGTTAAGCCGTCTCTGAGCATCCTTGTTAGGCTTTGCATTATCTTCAAGGAGGATTCTATGCATGCACTTGGATGGACTTATGCCTTTGATGTTGACAATGGTCCACCCTAATGCAGTCTTGTGCTCCCTAAGAACTCTCAATAACTTCACTTGCTCAACCATACTCAAGTTTGCAGCAACTATCACTGGTAATTTCTAGTTCTCTCCCAAGTAAGCATACTTCAATTGTTCAGGTAGTTGCTTCAATTCTAGTTCTGGTGCCTTGACAATGGAAGGGACAAGAGTAGTATTAGTAGACACAAGAGTTTCAAAGGAAGGTACATACTTACTTGCATAAGGCTTAGAAGCCTCAAGAGAATGCACAGCTTCATGGAGGTCTATCTCTGTAACATCACATCCACGTTCATAATTCAGCCTTGTGAGGTTGTGGGCTATGCATGCCTCCAAAGGGTCAATGCTATGTACCTGAAACACTTTCTCAACAACACTTCCTACCACATCAATCTTGAAACAATCATGGTTATCATGTGGCAATTTGATAGTGTCAGACAACATGAATTCTATCTTCTTACCATTAACTTTCATGCGTATAGTACCCTTTTTCACACTTATCTTCGTATCAGCAGTTATCATAAAGGGTCTACCAAGAATAATAGGTAATGAAGATGGCATAGGGGAATCTTCCATATCCAGAACAACAAAATCAGCAGGCAAAATAAATTCATTTACCTGAACCAAAACATCCTCTAATATATCTCTAGGTCTTATGATGCTTTTATCTACCAATTGCAATATAATTGAGGTTGGCTTGAGCTCCCCCAACCTCAACTCCTCAGAAACGGTATAAGGCACCAAGTTAATGCTTGCTCCTAAATCATGCAAAGCACGTTCAAAAAGACGGTCACCAACCCTGCAAGGAATAGTAAAACTACTTGTATATTTTAGTTTAGGTGGCAGCTTTCTCAATAAAACCGCACTTACCTCCTCAGTCAATGCAACTTTCTCATGTTCCTGAAACTGTCTTTTGTGTGTACAACAATCCTTTAAAAACTTAGCATAAGATGGAATCTGTTTAATTGCATCAAGTAAAGGAATGTTGATTTCTACTTTTCTCGAAGTTTCAAAAATATCAAGACGTTTTTCTTTCTTTTGCTTAACTAACCTTTGAGGGAAGAGTGGTAATATCACCTTCTCCTTCTCACCTACCTTTGCGGCTGGAGGTGGTTCAACACTTTCTGGTTCATTCTCATCTGTCCCCACCTTGTTGTCAACTACCTTGCCATTTCTAAGGATTGTCACAGCCTTGAGATGCTCTTGGCCTCCCGGATTAGGTATGGTTTGTGATGGAAACTCTCCTTTCTTCCTCACACTTAATTCCTTTGCCATTTGCCCTACTTGTGCCTCCAATCTCTGAATAGCTTGGCTAGTTGTTGCCTCTAGTTTTTGAATGTTCTGACTAGTTAGAGCATTTGTCTGTAGTTGTGCAGTCAAAACTGGAGTATGGCACCTTCAAGATTATTCTTCTTCTGGTCAGTATTTGGTTGTGCCACCTGTGATGAAGCATGATAATTATTTCCCTGCTGGAAGTTCTTCTGCTGCCCTTATGGATTAAGCACATTCTGATTGTTGCTCCAAGAGAAATTTGGGTGGTCTTTCCATCCTGGATTATAAGTGTTCGAATATGGGTTGTTCTTGAGATAATAGTTGTTTTTCCCCACATAATTAGCTTGCTCATGATCTGTAAAACAAGACATAGGACAAGTCTCAGTAGTATGATTAGAATGAGAACATATAGCACATACCTCGACTTTAGCAACTTGTTGAACTTGAGAGATGTTCTGAGCTGACATTGCTTTCACCAGCATATCTAACTTTTTCACCGTTGCTGCCATTTGACTATGGACTCCACCATTTGTGCTAACTTCATAAACACCTTTATTTTTTACTCCTTGTCTCCTTCTTGATGAGAATTACTAAGAATTTTCACTTAGGGTCTCAAATAGCTCAATGGCTTCATCATTGCTCTTTTCCATAAGCACACCTCCACAAGCTGAATCAACAAGACTTTTGTTAATATCATTTAAACCTTCATAAAAATCTTGTACCTGATCGTCTTGAGATAAATTGTGGTGTGGACACTTGAGAAGCAACTCCTTGAAATGCTCCCATGCCTCAAAGAAAAGATCTCCATCCTTCTGTTGAAAGGCTTGAATCTCCCTTTTAAGTTGTCTTGTCTTTTGGGCTGGGAAAAACTTCTTCAAGAATTTAGTAGCCAATTGTTCCTAAGTAGTAATGGAACCTGCAGCCAGAGAATTCAACCACAACTTAGCATTATCTTTTAAGGAGAAAGGAAAAAGAATTAACCTGATTCCTTCTGGAGTTAAGCCCTGGATGTTCTTAGTCTTGCAGAGATCGAAGAAATCCCTAATGTGCAAGTATGGATCCTCAGAAGGTGTGCCTTTGTAGTGCGGAACCATTTTAAGAAATTTAGGTGATAAATTGAAGCTGCCTTGCGCAGTTGGTTGGTAGGCAATCCATGATGGTTGATTAAGGTTTTGAGGGACAAATGAGTTCTTCATTGGCCTTCGAACCTGTTCCTCTCCCATTTCGTTCTCTGATTATGATCTTTCTCCTTCTTCAAAATCTTCTCTTTGTGTGTTAAATTTTGCCCTCTCAGCTTGGTTTCGAAGACGTCTAAGAGTTCGTTCAATCTCAGGATTGTAGTCACCGACTGCTAAATTTTGGGATCGACGACCTTGCATAAATGAAATTCAGCATGTAAAAGAAAACCAAGAATCAATTTCAGCACAAATTAGTTACACAGTCCCCGGAAACGGCGCCAAAAACTTGTTGTACAAATAGCAACATAAAAATTACGCAACTATATGCATGTTTTAACTCGCAAGTACACAAAATAAGACAAATAGTACATAAAGCAAATACGAGATCATTCCCACGAGGACTGGATTAATATGTGTTTAAAATTGATTTTAAGATGATTTTGAAAACTGAAAATTTAGAAACAAAATATAAAAAAAAATAGCATTTGATTAAAAATAGAATTGGATTGAGGTTAAAACAATGAGAATAGGAATTCGATGTTCACCGCCAATCTTCTTCCTTAAGCAAACGACATGCACAATGCTACAAAATAGATTTTAGATGCTCATGTTTGTCAACCTAAAGACATGATATCTACTCTTTAAATTATTGATTTCCCTAAGCAACAAGTTAGGCATGGGTATCTACACTAACTCTTTTCATTCTTAAAGTATTTAGCATGATATCTACTAAGTTGCACTTTAAGAATGCATAACACAATGGAAATCAACAAACACAAAACTCCTAGAACATGGTATCTATTCTAGTTATTCATGATGATTAATTTCAAGAACTTATAGCTAGTTCTTTTGTTACTCTCATAGGCACAAGATTCGGTCATCTAAATTTACCTATGTAACAAACACAATACACAGCATGCATATGGTGATCAAGCATAACATAACGTATGTAAAGAGTAAAATATAATTTGAAATTAATCAATTAAGCATCAAAAAAGTAGTTTGCAGCAAAGACATATCGAAATCCTTAAAGAAACATGATTAGGGCTTCAATCGAGCCCTAACTAAAGTACTTAGTTACCCATAATTTAACTAGACAGCAAGAACATAAAAAAAACATAAAATAAAAGGAGGAAGAAGATAGCTCTTTGATGATGTGTTGGTCAGTCAGAATGATTGGATGACGCCTTGACGTTCCTCCTTGCTTCCTAAGCCTTTTAGACCTTGGAACCTTGAAGGATGGAGCAGAATGAGATGGTGTGGCTGAGTCCTTGTGTGAGAGCTTCCAACGTTTCTGCAGTTTTCTTTTTTTTTTGGGAGAAAAGAGACGTTCCAAAGTATAAGATAGAGAGAGATGTTTCTGACTTTTTGTGTGGGAGAATGACTCTTTGCTGGCTGCCTTTTTGTCTTCCTTGTGCGTTTTCCCCTTGTCCCATGTATGTGTCTGCCCCTTTGCTGCCCAGAATTGATGTGGGTGTTAATTTCCTTAATGAGGGAGAGAGACGTTACCGTTTGCATTCGCTGCTCAATCAATCCTCACGTTGTGTCTGCTCCTCTCCCTTGATTATTTTTTTAACTTCCTTTGTCTGATTAAAACGTTTCCTCCCTTAACCTTAATAAACTAGGCCTCTAGTCGTCCAAGGCCGATAACGATTAGAAAACTTGAAATAGAAGGAATGCTGAATTCCCGCTCAGCCTGACCTTGCTGTACTAAAACGGCCATAACTCATTCTAGACAACTCCAATTCACAAACCTTAAAATTCTCTAGAAACTAGACTTCCGTATCTTTCCAACAATATATGGACCATCAACTAGTTCTTCCCGAGCAGGTGCAGTTAATTTCGAGAAATTGATACATCTGCTAAAGTATGTTTGAAAGTTTCCTCCTTAGATTTCCAAAACAGCACTCATTAACTCCTTTTGTAACTTTGCTTCCAAAAATCCTACAAAAGAAGAAAACAAGCTAAGTATTAAGAAAACATAGGAAACATGCTAAGAAAAGCATAAGAAAATAAGATAAAACGTCGCATAAATATGCTCCTATCATGATGCCAAGAGAGCATGGTCATACATCCTACCAGACGTCCTATGGTCTTACCATACATCATATCATACTTCTACCAATGAAATGCCATTTTCCATGGCATTCGGCACTGAGGCCGTGGTACCAGTAGAGATTGGTGAGACCTCTTACCGAGTAATCTCCTATGATCCTGATGAAAAAAATGAGCTCCTCACTCTTAATCTCGATCACTTGGAGGAACACCGTGAGCAAGGCAACTTATGCAACATGGCCTACCAACAGAGGCTTACACGGTACTATGATTCCAGGGTCAAACAAAGAGCTTTCAAGGTGGGAAATTGGGTTCTCCGGAAGATCAGTTTGGCAACGAAGGCCAGAGCAGATGGGACACTCAGCCCAAAAAGGGAAGGACCATACCAGGTCACCAAGATCTACCGACCAG
The DNA here is from genome assembly GCA_037349345.1 of Oemleria cerasiformis. Classification (NCBI taxonomy): domain Eukaryota; kingdom Viridiplantae; phylum Streptophyta; class Magnoliopsida; order Rosales; family Rosaceae; genus Oemleria; species Oemleria cerasiformis. Next base: position 15,932,295 of record JAZGTL010000008.1, on the reverse strand, counting down.
GCACTTACGAGTTACAATCCCCCAGGGGCAGTCCACTACCCCATCCCTGGAATGCCGACCACCTAAAATACTATTACAAGTGAAGCCTAGTCTTCTTGACTTTGTTCACATCGGGACCATTTATTTTTAATCGATCATGCTACAGTCGATCAGTTTTAATGTACTATCAATGAAATATAGTTATTTTGGCCATCAATTTTATTGTTGTTATGCAAGTTGTGCTTGGTCGGACGCATGCTCAAACACCCACCAATCAGTACACATGCCAATCGGCCCAGACCTAACAAACAATTTAAATAAACCTATGGACTAATCTACACTTAACAACAATCATCGGTCCTAATTGCAACTCAACGACCGAAGAGCGTACAGTTCATTTGATTACAAACGATCATTTCGAACGGCTTCTTAGGACCCACTCGCGCTAACTAGTATGCACACATTCATGTTATAAAGCATACAACCCTTGATCGGTAACAGACAACCCAAAAATCGAGGAAAATAGACATACATTTTTAAATTTGTTCGGCAATACCAAATGAAACTTTTGTTCGGCCCTACGAAATACATAATCAAACATGGCATACCCTGATAGGATCCCTCCCGAATTTCCCCTCGAAATCCTTGAGAAATCCTGCTCCTATATGACAATACTTGAAATCTCAAAATAATTCCTAAATTACCCTCATCTGTCGAACAAAACTCAATGAGAATTCTACCCAAAATTTGGTAGAATCTCCTCTGTAAATTGATCAAACCGTCTTCCACTTGTCAGACGAAGAATTCAAAGTCTAGAATAATATCCCAAACAGTTCAGGTCGACTCATAACTAACCAACTCCAGGTCCAAGATAATCAATCCACAAAAATAATTACAACCAACCCAAATGGTTAATCAGAGCAAGTAGGCGAGAATAAAATTTACAAGTTTAACAAACCGTACTCAGTACAAGTACAAAGAAAACGCAGCCTGAAAGTAATGCCTCCGCCTCAGAAAACAAGGACAATTGTGAGTGGACAGAAAATAATAATAATTTAAACCACCAATGTCGAGGAAATATAATCTTTCCCCCTCCATAAGTAAAATCATGCATGCATACTATAAAATCCATTTTAAATCATTACATAACTAAATATAATTAAGAAGAACTTACCGAAAAACCATTTTTATTTTAAAACATGGCGGGACCCACGAAAACACAAGTAATGAAAATATCCCGTGGTCCGCAACCATGTTTTGGAAAACCCTCCTCCAAGGAACTTAAAATCATTAGAAAATCTTGACATAAAATACTATAAAAATATCCCACCACACCCCTAGTGTAATCCCGAGCCGTAGCTCGATATCCGGGATGGTCCAATGCTAGGACAAGCACTCCTAACCACTGTTGAAAATACCTCAAAGCAATGGCTAGAAACCGAGAGGTCCAACCAGGGGACCTACTCTCCACATATCCAAAAATACCTCCAAGATATGCGGACGTAACCCTGTACTACGCATAGACAGCCCCAACGACCGTATGGCAGAAAATACCTCGACGCCATACGTCTGAGAAATAACCCTCAACGAGAACATGACGGAAAATACCTCGACGTCTTGTGTCGGAGAAAATATCATAATATTTAAGGATGGTAACGTAGTAAAAACCAAAATGTAATCCAAAATCCAGTTTAAAATCCTTTTCATCCGGCCTAAAGCCAAAATCAAATAAACTCGGGCCTAAAGCCCAAAATCATAAGCTTAGCCAAAGCCAAAATCAATAATCCAAAAATCTGTAAAATCGAAGTCCATAAAACTGGGACGTAGCCCAAATCTTCATTTTCCAAAATTCATTATTGAAAATTCATATCTCATAATAGTTCTTTAGAATAATTATTCTAATTTCCGAAATTCATAGAAATTAATAATTCAATTTAGAGTAATTATTCTAATTTATTAAAATTCATAATTGATAAGAATTTATTTAAAAAATACCTTTATGCATGCATTACGATTTACAAAACCAAAATCCACTCACCGGCAGTCCAAATAAGCTCAATCTCGTGTTGTACGCTCCTCTGCAGTCTCAGGAGCGGTATCGCCTGTCAAAAGTAATGATGGAGGTTACTTAATGATAAACAAAACCCTAAAATCTAACCCCCTACATCCAGGAAGTACACGCGCGTTTCAAACGCGTTTAACCGAATTTGGAGTCTAAAACAACCTTTAACCAAATCCGATTGACCCGAAACTTGCGCCAATCGATCCGGAACTTCGAAAACACGGTAACACAAGTTGTCGGAGCCCAGGGAGAGGCCGCACTCGCCCCGCGCCACTGTTGTATTCTGCTCTTACCAGGGGTTCGACTGCACAACTCAGTCGCCCCTACCTACTCTCTCGCCGAATTTTGCAGTGGCCGGCCGGAACTCCATAACCACTCGAAAATTCAAAGCTTCCTAACTCTCCCAGTTGTCAACCAAATTCGACGTTCTAATATTGGAAATCTATCTACTCGAGTCTAGGAATCCAAATATAAACTCCAAATTGAGAAACCTCACTTGTGGTGGCCAGAAATTGGCCGGAAAGCTTCGGCGGTACTGTTCACCTTCGTGTCTCCCTCCCCTAACGCCGTCAACCTCGATGGTGGGTATGGTTAAGCTCGGAATGAAGTGAGGAAGATGATGGTATGATTTGCCTGTCTTGGTTTGGCCATAAACGAAAATCACATTTGAGGGGGTTTTGGGTTTCACGGTTGGATGAGAGATCGAGAAGATAGAGAGAGACTGTGTGTGTGATAAAATCTGGAAAAATTATGGCTTTAAAATATCTAACTAGCGAAATTACCAAACTACCGCTGAAGTTTCTAGACCCACAACTCTCACATACGGACTCCATTTTTCGCGTGCCGCCTATCTACGAAGTTATGAGTTCGCGACCTACGCAATGGTCCAAGAAAAACTTCCAAAATTACCCCCAAACAAAAAGTGACTTTTGAACCTCGAGGGTAAAATCGTCATTTTCTAAATTAATTTACAAAAATTCACTAATTAAAAATACGGGTTGTTACAACTCACCCCCCCTAAAGACATTTTGTCCTCGAAATTTGTACTTGTCAGTGGAACAAATATGGATGGTGGGCCCGCATCAGTGCCTCGGGTTCCTAACTAGCTTCCTCGACGTTATGATTCCTCCACAGAAATTTAACCAGAGGAATAGTCTTTATGCGCAACACTTTTTTCTCAAAGCTCAAATCATATCTTAACTCAATTGGTTGCTCCTCCAGTACATGAGATTCATCAAACAGATACTTCCGAAGCATGGATACATGGAATACATCTTGAACCTTCGAAAGTTCTGTAGGTAGAGCCAGCCTATAAGCCATTGGGCCTATCCTTTCATTGATCTCATAAGGCCCAACATAGCGAGGACTCAGCTTCCCTCGTCTACCAACACGCACAACTCCTTTCTAGGGGGATAATTTCAAGAAAACCCAATCTCCGACCTCAAACTCGAGATCCCTGATCAGTCGGTCTGCATAAATTTTCTAGCGGTCCTGAGCTGCCTACAATCTTTCATTGGTGATTATGATCTTTTCCTCTATTATTTCAACGATCTCTAGTGTTAGTAGTCCTCTCTCACCTACCTCATTCCAACATATAGGTGTCCAGCACTTTCTCCCATACAGTGCCTCAAAAGGAGACATTCTAATGATAGACTGATAACTGTTGTTGTAACCAAAATCCATGAATGCCAAATGTGAATCCCAATTTCCCTTAAACTGCAGTACACAAGCCCTCATCATATCTTCTAAAATCTGAATTATCCTCTCAAACTGACCGTCAGTCTGGGTATGAAAAGTAGTACTGAAGTGTAATTTAGTTCCAAAAGCTTTCTGTAAACTCCGCCAAAATCTCGAGGTAAATCTAGGATCCCTATCTGATACAATTGACTCTAGAGTCCCATGTAACTAGATGATCTCATCCACAAACACTTGGGTGAACTTTTCCATCCTATAATCTTCCCATACCGGCAAGAAGTGCGACTTGGTAAGCCTATCTACAATCAACCAAACTCCTTCATGTCGTTTATGAGTTCGAGGAATTTTATACACAAAATCCATAGCAATGTGATCCCACTTCCATTCCGAAATAGGAAGTGGTTGCAATGCTCCGTACGGTTTCTGTCGTTCTGCTATCACATGCTGACAGGTCAGGCATCTTGTTGGTAAAATTAGAGAACAAGAAATATGCAATCTAATTCTAACAGTTATAAAATCCTTGCAAGTGCACAAATCGATAAGAATAGTATAGTAGGAAAACAAGAGTCGATCCCTCGAGGACTTGTATCAATGTTATGTCCACTTCAGTATTTAAACTCAACTAACTAAGATTAAGACTCAATCAACAATAAAATAAAACAAGGAAAACATACATAGACCTAGACTCAATTAAGGACTCAAACCAAGAAAACTACAAGAAGAAAGAGGGGGGGGGGGGGGGGGGGGGGGGGGGGTGGGGGTGGGGGAAGAGAGGAGAGGAATGGTTTATAGTCCTTAACCAGATTTGACATAATTACTATGCAATTTCTGAATTAAGTGTCTATACAAAGGTCCGATAGTTGGCCTACTCTACATATATTATGGTCTCATACTTGGGATGTTCTAAGAATGATGTGTACTCTAGAACATCTATCACCTACCATTTAAGATGATGCATGAAGTACAAAGAGACTTTAATGACACTACACTAGCTTAGAAGAGTGATGTGCATTCCTAGGTTGTCATGAAGTGGGGAGGGGAATGGTTTATAGTCCTTAACCAGATTTTCTTGACATAATTACTATGCAATTTCTGAATTAAGTGCCTATACAAAGGTCCGATGGTTGGCCCACTCCACATATATTATGGTCTCATACTTGGGATGTTCTAAGAATGATGTGTACTCTAGAACATCTATCACCTACCATTTAAGATGATGCATGAAGTACAAAGAGACTTTAATGACACTACACTAGCTTAGAAGAGTGATGTGCATTCCTAGGTTGTCATGAATTCCGATTCCAAGATTGTTTCTTAAGCTCAACCTTTTGATGCTAATGAATTACAAGATGATATAGTGGTCCATCAAGCAATTTTATGCTCATGTCAGAGCTTGTCCTCCAATGCTCACGTCCAATTCTCTCACACGCAGAAACTAAAAATTGTTTTAATTTAAAACTGGATTACAAAGTAAATTGTAGCTAGGGTGTCTAGATGTCCTCACCCGCGAACCCTAAGGTCCTTCTTATAGGCCTCTAAACCTTTACAATGTAGGAGATAGTTTAGAACAAAATCCTATTTCAAAACTGACTTAAACTTCCTATCCTAGTTCGAATTGAAAAGGAACTAGAAAAAGCAATCCATGTTGGAATTGGAGTAGGATTTGCAGCAATACTTGTGATAAACACTTATGAGCTTTCTTGCATGCTAAGGCAGCTTCTGGAGTCTTCTGGAGGTTAATTGGACATCAAGACCTGGGTTGAGCCAAGCCTAAGCACTTCGAACATAGCTGGGCCAGATTCTGGGCTCAAAACCTCCAAACTTGGACTTTTGAGAACTTAAAATGTCATTGATCAATCTACTCGAGACAAACCATTCCAAGCACTTCCAAATGATGTATCTAGTATAGTTTTGGGCTTTATCTCGCTTTGTTCCATTTAATTGAAGGTCAGGGCCTCTTCTGAACCTTCCGGCCCCTAAATAAGGCGCAAAGGATCTCTTTGGGACAAGGGACCAGGAAAGCATTTCCAGCACAAACGGGGACTGCGCTTTTCAGGCGCACCATAAGCGTAGTAAAAGCGCTTCATGGATCATGCTAGGCGCACTAGTTATCAGGCTTAGCACATAGGAGGAACTTTGTTCCACCGCTGGCTGAACATGAACCAAGGTTTAGGCGTATGTGCTGAGCTCGGCAGGGACTTGGCAGGAATACGCTTGGGACCCAAGATGGTGTCCTTGGGGCATGTCGCGGGACACATCTAGTATGACCTTGGCACTTCTAGGACATGAAATTGATGTCATAAGACACAGGTCTGGGACCCGGATGGCATGATCGGAGGTACTTGGCCAATGGTCCAAAATAGGGCGCACTGGCGCACTCATGACCTAATTCAGAACCTGATATTGAAATGAGGACATCTCCTTCATCTGAACTTCGATTTGAGTCATTCTTTTTCCTGTATCCTTAGAATTTCATTATCTTCCTAAAGCCTGAACATGTCTCACAAAATAATTACTTTCTACTATGGATGGCCAGAAATCATTCAGAAGACATGTAAGAAAGGTACTTGAGGATATCAAAATGATGCATGAATAATGACTGAACAAATACCCCCATACCTATCTTTTGCTATTCCCTGAGCAAAACAAACTTAAACAAAATGAAAAGACTCGATCTTAGTTAAGATAGAACATTTAAACCCCTAGATTCACCTAGTAGGAGGAGTTTTGTCTCCTGAGGGTTATAATAGCACGATATCCACAAACGTTTTACTTAGACAACTACAATGCTAGAAACAGTACTTTTAACAAGCTAATAGGAATCAAAGTAAGTAGACATGCCTTGCAGAACTAAAAGGGATGTCATAGCCGTGAGTACCATGAGAAGGTGTACGTGTATAAGTGCCATAGTTTCAAGTGATCATGTTTGAAAAAAAACTTCATCTAAGTGCCTTAGAAAGATCTCGCCTTGACTCTAATCCTCACTAGGAAACACTCAATTCGCACAAGAATCCTAGGCTTTCACTCTTTCAAGCATATGTGATGAGTTTATGTTATGGAATTCAAGTTTAAGCACATATGAGTGTCAATGAAGAATAGCACTTTATGGAAATAAGGATCTCATGAAAGGAATTGAACTTTAAGAACATAGATACGAACCTTAATCCTCAGCATGATTGTCCATAAGATCAGTTAGGTCTTCCTTTTGAGGTTGTAACATGGATAAGCTTCAGGGTTTAGAAAGGAATGATGGGATTCAAAGAACCTGAGATGTGCCAAGGCATGAGAAGTCTTGACTCGAACTCGCAGCTTCTTAGCTGAATACTTTCTTAAAGGCCACCACTTGTGCTTCCTTGATGGCTTCTTTCGAGGTTCTTGGCTCACTTCACTTTGTTATTTCACTTTTTTTTTTCTCTTCACTTTTCCTTTTCAACGTTTCTTTCTTTATTTCTTTTGTTTTCTTTATATTTTTCTTTGTCTTTGAATTGAATTGAACCAGGATCATGCAATCATTTTCTCAACCTCTCATGTAGCTAGTAACTTGTAAAGTTGAAACTTTGAACTTTGAACTTTAATCCTTTGATAAAAATGCCAATGACTTGGAATTGGGTAGCATTTTATTTCACTTCTCATTCTCACCATGAATCTCATTTAGGGCAACCTTAGCACAAACTGAGGCTATAGGGTATGGCTTTATTGAATGGCTAAGTATTTTGGGTTAGGTTATACTTTAGGTGATGAAAGACAAGGCTGAGTGTTTCGCTTCGAAGTTGGCTTAGGAAGCATGCAATTGTGCAGGGTATGGCCTTCAGAGGTTAAAGTGCACATAGCCTACATCACTTCTTATGGCAAACCACATATAGCATCTATATGATGTTAGTTCTTTAAAATTCAATGCAAAATGATGTGATGAGATCATCAATTAAGAACAAAAGTGATGAGTGTTTAAGAGTAGAAACAAGTATATCCCTCAGAAAGAATGGCAATTAGGCTCAAAGATCTCACAGGGAAGTCTCCACTAATTTTCTAAAGTTCACTCAAATTCAGTTGTTTAGTTCACTTAATCACTTAAACACATGGCATTGTGAAGTGCAGATTATGACGAACTATGGCATGACTCTTAGTAAAGCAAAGACAGTTAACTTAGCATGTACATCCCTATTAACAAGTTATCATAATAATACGAGAAAATTGAAACTAATTGACACTTCAAAGTTAAATTTTTCTGGTCGTGTGTCTCCCAAAAACCTAGAGGTTTTTATATGAAAATTTGAAAATTTTAAGTCCACAGCCTCAAACCTAAACTGAACATTGTCCTCAATGTGATAAGCAATAGGTATGACAATAGCAAAAGGTTTGAAAGATATAAAGAGCAGAAACAGTAAAGTAGGAGAGAAACACAAACCAGGGCTAGGTTGCCTCCTAGAAGCCCTTTATTTAACGTATGGGAAAGACGTGGAATGGCTTGCTAGGAATTTGGTGGTGTGCCCAGGATTTCAGCGTCACCATGGAACCTATTGTGAGCCATTGGCTGTAGAATCGTCGATGCGTCATGGAGAAAAAAGTTAGAAACACATAAAGGAATCCACCAACGAGAACGTAACTTATCAAGAAATAGATTGAGAAGTAATTTGAATGAGGGCATTTTCTGTCCATTCTCGAATGTCTTCCTTGGGCAATGCTCGTGGTGGAACAGCTTTGGTTGTGCCCTGTACGCCCTAGACTTCTTCCTTGGTCCTCTCCATTGAGTTTTTCTTTTGAACTTGAATAGGGGGACCAAGTTGAGGGAATTTAGCATATTCTTGGTGTTTTTGTGGTGTAACCTGCATGGGAAAAGTTCAACAGCATTAGGAGCTAAATCAGAATTCAAATCCAAGTTTGCCTTATTAAAATGAAAGTTAAGTGTTTCATGATTGAGTTGATAGGGCGCATTGAATTTCAAAATTGGGTCCTTGTCCGTGGCCATGGTCTGAGACACGGCTGGCTGCAGATTGGGAGGCACGGGTTGGTCCTTGGGTTCTACCGTGGACGTGTCTTGAAGCTTGACCGCAGCGACGCGCATCTTAGATGCATGCTGGGAAGGTTCTGGTGCATCGGCTAAGGACTTGCCATGCAGTGAATCAGTTGGCGCAGCTTGGCATTTTTAAGGTGTGCCTTGAACGTGTCCAGGTTCTGTGGCGCTGGGATGGGGCTATGGTAGGGCACTTGACGAGTCCTGGGACTCAGAAGGATCCTGGGTTTGCGGCAGGGCAGTAGGCAAGTCCTGGAACATGGCAGGGTCCCAGTTCTGCAGTAGGGTGTTGGTCTAGGGTTGTGGCAGGGCATGTGCAGTTTGAGGCTGGATTTGGGGTAGAGACTCAAGCACGTCATGAGGCAGAACGTGGGCATGGTTGTGGGACACAGCTTGGGGCAGTGCATTGCTGCTGGGAAGCACATAGGGCAGCGGCATGGGCTTAGCCTGAATGTCCTTTTCACCATCAACCATCCTATTCTCTTCCTCCCATTCTTCGTCCATTTGAGATGCCAATCTGTGAGTGCAAGGTAATGAAATATGGTTAGGCATTGAATCAACATTACAAGTATTAGAAAATAAGGAATAATTTTGAGGGTAAGAGATGGGGATGTCCCATTGCTCAATCTGAGCAGATTTGACTGGACAAGTCATGTCATGGAATTGGTTGGGGGCCACGGCCCTTATGACAGGCACTTGAAGTGATGGCGTGATGGAATCTTCATTATGCTCAACATCTATGGCGTCACTTGGTGGGAAGCATGCCATGTCCTCACCTGGACTCATGTGGAATGCAAACTACCCCCTTTGATCGTAATGTCTCTCATCCAGATGATGGTTTAGCTCTCGGACTTCTTCAGCAGCGGCTGCAATGCTTTGATTACAGTCCTCCTTGCATTGTATCATGGCCCACAACGAAGGTTGGAGGTCAGGAGTTGGTTCATAGTGAGGAACTATTTGAGTGGAGTTCCATGTGAAATTAGGTTGCTTGTACCATCCTGGGTTGTATGGTTCTGGGTGTTCTTCATAATGGAATTCTGGTTGATTGCTCCACCCTTGATTGAATGAAGTTGGATATGGATCGTTCCAAGCTCCCGTCTCCATGTATGGATAATTCCATGGTCCCATATCCATGTATGAGTTGTTCATATGTACATGAGAAAGATGACAAACTAAGTTAGTAAACAATCTAAATGAAATCTAAATAATTAATATAAAAAATTGAGTTAAGTAAATCTGAATTAAATGGGCACCGTTGAGGGACTAGTCCCTGGCAACAGCGACAAAAGCTTGTTGGTACAATTAGAGAACAAGAAATATGCAATATAATTCTAACAGTTATAAAATCCTTGCAAGTGCACAAATCGATTAGAATAGTATAGTAGGATAGCAAGAGTCGATCCCTCGAGCACTTGTATTAACGTTATGTCCACTTCAGTATGTAAACTCAACTAACTCAGATTAAGATTCAATCAACAATAAAATAAAACAAGTAAAACATACCTAAACCAAGACTCAATTAAGGACTCTTGGTACCAAGACTCAATTAAGGACTCAAACCAAGAAGGGTGGGGGGGGGGGGGGGGGGGGGGGGGGGGGGGGGGGGAGATGATTTTGAAAAACAGAATTTGAAAAAGTGAAAACGCAGAAAATAACAATGCAAGAATGATAGATTTATTGTTTATTAAACTAGGCGAATTAAGGCTTACTATCCACTCTAACCAATTATAGTCCTTAAAAAGATTTTCTTGACCTAATTACTATGCAACTTCTGAATTAAGTGCCCATGCAAAGGTCCCGATGGTTGGCCCACTCCACATGTATTATCCTCTCTTACTTGGAATGTTCTAAGCATGATGTGTACTCTAGAACGTCTATCAACTACCGTTTAAGATGATGCATGAAGTACAAAGAGAATTTAATGACACTACACTAGCCTAGAAGAGTGATGTGCATTCCTAGGTTGTCATGAATATCGATTACAAGATTGTTTCTTAACCTCAACCTCTTGATGCTAGTGCATTACAAGATGATATAGTGGTCCGTCAAGCAATTCCATCAATAATTTATGCAAACAAGATAGCTAATCTCATAGGCATAAAAGAATGGTAGTTTAAGCAGTAATAAGAATTATTCAGCATACATAGAAACCAAAATCAAACGCCAAAATCTAATTAATGAACTGAATTGGCTAGGGCTTCAAACGGCCCTAATCCTAAAAAGACTACTCACACATAATTGAATTCCTTAAAGTAAAAGCAATAAAAGAAAAGATACAGAGGAGATTATTGAAGACGAAACACAGCAGAAGACCACGCCAGAGCTTGTCTTCCAATGCTCACGTCGAACTCTCGTACACGCATAAACTAAAAACTGTTTTAATTTGAAACTGGATTACAAAGTAAATTGCAGCCAGGGTGTCTAAAGGTCCTCACCCGCGAACCCTAAAGTCCTTTTTATAGGCCTCTAAACCTTGACAATGTAGGAGATAGTTTAGGACAAAATCCTAATTAAAAACTGACTTGAACTTCCTTTCCTAGTTTGAATTGAAAAGGAACTAGAAAAAGTAATCCATTTGGAATTGGAGTAGGATTTGCGGCAATACTTGTGAAAAACACTTATGAGCTTTCTTGCACGCCAAGGCAGCTTCTAGAGTCTTCTGGAGGTTACTTGGACATTAAGAACTGGGCTGAGGCAATCCAAAGCACTTCGAACATAGCTGGGCCAGATTCTGGTCTCAAAACCTTCAAACTTGGATTTTTGAGAACTTAAAATGTCATTGATCAATCTACTCGAGACAAACCATTCCAAGCACTTCCAAATGATGTATCTAGTACGTTTATGGGCTTTGTCTCACTTTGTTCCATTGAATTGAAGGTCAGGGCCTCTTCTGAACCTTCCGACCCAAAAATAAAGCATAAAGGATCTCTTTGGGACAAGGGACCAGGAAAGCATTTTCAGCATAAACGGGGAGTGAGCTTTTCAGGCGCACCATAGGCATAGTAGATGCGCATCATGGATTAGGCTAGGCTTACATGTTGTCAGGCTTAGGGCAGAGGAGGAACTTTGTTCCACCGCTGGCGGAACAGGAACCAGGGTTTTGGCGCATGCGCTGGGCTCCGCAGGGACTTGGCAAGAACATGCCTGGGACCCAAGAGGGTGTCCTTGGGGAATGTTATGGGACAAAAAGTGGTATGACCTGGGCACTTCTTGGACATGAACATGATGTCATGAGACACAGGTTTGGGACCCGAATGGCATGATCTGAGGTACTTGGCCAAGGACCCAAAATAGGGCGCACTTGCCAACTCAAGACCCAGTTCAGGACCTAATACTGAAATGAGGGCATCTCCTTCATCTGAAATCCGATTTGAGTCATTCTTTTTCCTGTATCCTTAGAATTTCATTATCTTCCCAAAGCTTGCACATGCCTCACAAAAACGTTACTTTCTACTATGGATGGCCAGAAATCATTCAAAAGACATGTAAGAAAGGTACTTGAGGACATCAAAATGATGCATAAATAATGACTGAATAGTGTGCCAATAGGCCAAGGAACCCATGGACTTCCCTGGAAGATACTTGATGGTACAGTCATAATCTTTGATCAAGTCCAACAATCTCCTCTATTTCCAGTTCAAATCTTTCTGGGTGAAGAAACTTTTTAGGCTCTGATGGTCTGCAAAAATGCTACACGTTTCCCCATACAAATAGTGTCTTAAATCTTCCGTGCATGCACCACTGCAGCTAACTCCAAATCATGTGTGGGGTAGTTCATCTCATGGGGTTTAAGTTGCCTGGAAGCATAAGCTATCACTTGCCCATGCTGCATCAGCCCACTGCCTATACCCCGTAAGGATGCGTCGTTGTACAGCTCAAATCCTCAACTATCGTCTGGCTGAGCTAATACTGGAGTGGAAGTCAACCTCTTCTTAAGCTTTTAGAAATTCTGCTCACATTCATCATCCCACTAAAACTTGACTCCCTTTCTAGTCAACAGAGTTAACGAGGCAGTTATAGTAGAAAACCCTTCTACGAAGTGTCTATAGTACCCTGCCAAGCCCAGAAAGGCCCTCACTTCTGAAACAGTCTTTGGTTGTTCCCAATTAGCTACTGCCTCTTCCTTCTGAGGATCCACACTGATACCCTCAGCTGCGATCACGTGACCCAAGAATCCTATACTGGTCAACCAAAACTGACATTTACTGAACTTTGCATACAACTGATTTTTCCTCAGAGTGTTCAGCACTAACTTCAACTGTTTTTCATGCGCCTTAGCACTCTTCGAATATACCAGAATATCACCAATAAACACAATTGCAAATCAATCCAAATACCGTCAGAAAACCCTGTTCATCAAGTCCATAAATGTCACTGGTGCATTGGTCAAGCCAAAGGGCATCACTAGGAACTCATAATGCCCATAACACGTCCTGAAAGCTGTTTTGAGAATGTCTTCTTTTTTGATTCTCAACTAATGGTATCCGGACCTAAGGTCCATCTTCGAAAAATACCTCGCCCCCTTTAACTGGTCAAACAAGTCATCAATTTGTTGCAAAGGATACTTATTCCGCACCGTTACCTTGTTCAACTCCCGGTAGTCAATCCACAACCTCAAACTACAATTTTTCTTCCTCACAAATAACACCGGTGCACCCCAAGGCAATTGACTTGGTTGAATAAACCCCATATCCACCAAATCCTGTAACTGAGTCTTCAACTCTTTTAACTTCGTCGATGCTATCTTGTATGGTGTTTGTGATATAGGTTGGGTACCCGAAAGAAGCTCTATGGTGAATTCGATCTCCCAGTGAAGTGGTAACTCAGGAAGATCCTCTAGAAACACATCTAGAAATTCATTTACCACAAGAATATCCTCTAACCTTACCGGAGTATCCCGAGGATCGATCACGTGAGCTAAATACCCCTCACAACTTTTCTTTAATAACTTCTCAGCCGTTTACGCTGAAATCACACATGAGGGAAGCACTCCCCTTGTCTCCCTAAAAGGTAAGCTCTAGCAAAATCGGACTCCATAATATCTCCTTCTTATCAAAACAATCAATGGAAGCATGATGCGTCATTAACCAATCCATCCCCAAAATCACATCAGACTCGTAGATATCCAGGGGAATCAAATCTACCTCTAGGGCCTAACCTTCCACTAACACTGAGCAATCTCGTATCACTAAGTTTGCCACTGACATATCTCCAGTGGTTGTACTAATACCCATTTCCCAACCAATTGGCGATAATTCTCAATTGGCTAAAAGTGTAAAACCTTGAGAAATAAAAGAATGTGTAGCCCCGGGATCTATCAAAACTCGAGCATCATGATCAAAAAATAGACAACGTACCAGTGACCACCTCCGGTGCAGCCCGGGCCTATGTGTCAGAAAATTCCCCGCGGGCCCTTTGTCTCCCACGGGCCCTACTGGCCCCACTGGACTGGGTTTGGCTCCCTATTGTGTTACCTGTTGTCTGTGCTACTCTCTGTCCCTATTCAATAGCATCACGACCTAAGAAATTATTGCCAGACTGTGTGGACATTCCTCTTAGAATGGCCAGTCTCCCCACAATAGTAAAAATTGGTGCCACCAGTCCATCCAGATCTACCACTCTGTCTCCCAGTCGACTGCACAGAAGCCCTACTGGAATGAGCTGATGACTGCAGCCCCACCGTAAAACCTCGGGAACCTCACTGCCCGGCTCCACCACTACCTAACCTGGATCTGGTATTCCCAGATGATCCAGAACTGGAACTACCTCTCTTTGATGGTCCCTAACCAGAGGCTCTGAAACTCTGGCAATCCCGACGTTGCCTAGACCCACTGAGCTGATACCTAGCAGGTAAACTCATCTCCACCCTAACAGTTATGTCTGACAAAGCTCTCAAAGAGGTATACTCCACAGCAGTAACAACCACCATGGTCTCATCCCTCAAACCATACTCAAAACGACGGCATTTGTCAGCCTCATTGGCCATTAGGGTCGGAGCAAACCGAGACAAGTCTATGAAACTCTGCTCATACTGCGGAACTGTTAAATCTCCCTGTCTCAACTATAAAAACTCAGCCTGCATGGCGTCTCGATAGGATCTAGGGTAAAATTGCTCAAAAAACCGCTCCCAAATGGCTTCCCAGGTAGTAGTATGGACGTCCTAGCCCGTCATCACTAAAGTGTGCCACCATTAGTATGCATGGCCATTCGGCAGAAATATGGCCAACCCCACCCGGTAGCCCAAAGGGCACCTCATGACCTCAAAAATTCGCTCAAGATGAATAATCCACTCACCTCTACTAGGCCCAACTAGCCGTAAATACAGTACCCCCCAGCCTCTGGGCTGGTTATATATCATAAACCTCATAAGTGCCCCTACTCTGTGAAACAGAGGTCATCGCCCGACCCAACTGATCCAGTGCATGTCTAAGATCAGGCTCTATCACGGGGACCAGTGCACCCCTAACATTTTTTGCTTCATTGTCATTTCCAGACCATTGACAAGGTACACGTCTCAGAGGCATCTCACTGAAAAGAAACACATTTCGTCAGTACCACGAATAATATGCACACAAAGTGTGCGGTCTGTAGGAATTAAAACCTAGAACTCTGATACCAAGTTGAAAGGACCCCTCCTGAATCACCCATCGAAATCCAAGAGAAATCCTGCTCCCGTCTGACAATACCTGAAATCTCCAAATAATTCCTAAATTGCCCTCACCAGTCCAACAAAATTCTATGAGAATTCTACCAAAATTTTGGCAGAATCTCCTCTGTAAATTGATCAAACTGTCATCCACCTGTCAGACGAAAGATTCAAAGTCTAGAATAATATCTCAAACAGTTAAGGTCGATTCATAACTAACCAACTCCAGGTTCAAGATAATCATTCCACGAAAATAATTACAACCAACCCAAATGGTTAATCAGAGCAGCTAGGCGAGAATAAAGTTTACAAGTTTAACAAACCGTACTCGGTACTAGTACAGGGAAAACGCAGCCTGAAAGTGATGCCTTCACCTCAGAAATTTCCCTCATCGACTTCAACGGCCTGGAGGGGATGCAAAAAAAAGGAAAATTGTGAGTAGGTAGAAAATAATAATAATTTAAACCACCAATTTCGAGGAAATATAATATTTCCCCCTCCATAAGTAAAATCATGCATGCATACTCTAAAATCATTTTTAAATCACTACTTAACTAAATATAATTACGAAGAACTTACCAGAAAACCATTTTTAATTTAAAACCCGGCGGAACCCATGAAAACACGGGCAATGAAAATATCCCATGGTCTGCAACCATCATTTGGAAAACCCTCCTCGAAGGAGCTTAAAATCATAAGAAAACCTGGACATAAAATACCATAAAAATATCTCACCACCCCCATAGTGTAATCCTGAGGCGTAGCTCGATATCCTGGACCGTCCAACGCATGGATAAGCCCCCACAATCACTATCGAAAATATCTCAAAGTAATGGCTAGAAACCGACAGGTCCGACCTGGGGACCTACTTTCCACATATCCGACAATACCTCAAAGATATGCGGACGTAACCCTGTACTACGCGTAGACAACCTCAACGAGAGTATAGCGAAAAATACCTCGAAGCCATCGGAGAATAACCCTCAACGAGCACATGACGAAAAAATACCTCGGCGTCATGTGTCGGAGAAATTACCCTAAACGAGCACATGACAGAAAATACCTAAACGTCATGTGTCGGAGAAATAACCCTCAATGAGCACATGACGAAAAATACCTCGATGTCATGTGTCGGAGAAATAACCCTCAACGAGCACATGATGGAAAATACCTTGACGTCATTTGTTGGATAAATTACCATAATATCCATGGATGGTAACATAGTAAAAACCGAAATGTAATCCGAAATCCAGTTTAAAATCCTTTTTATCCGGCCCATGCCAAAATCATAAAAACCCTGGCCTAAAGCCCAAAATCCTAAGCTTGGCCAAAGCCAAAATCCATAATCCAACAATCCGTAAAATCGAAGTCCATAAAACCGGCCCGAAGCCCAAATCTTTATTTTCCAAAATTCAATATTAAAAATCCATATCTCATAATAGTTCATTAGAATAATTATTCTAATTTTCGAAATTCATAGAAATTAATAATTCATTTTCGAATAATTATTTGAACTTATTAAAATTCATAATTGATAAGAATTTATTTAAAATATATCTTTATGCATGCATTACGATTTACAAAACCAAAATCCACTCACCGGAAGTCCAAATAAGCTCAATCTTGAGCTGTAAGCTCCTCTGTAGTCCCCGGAGCGGTATCGCATGTCAAAAGTAATGATCGAGGTTACTTAACAATAAATAAAACCCTAAAATCCAACCCCCTAAAGCAAGGAAGTACACGCGCATTTTAAACGCAATTAACAGAATTTTTAACGTCTAAACCTGGTCCTAAACGAACTCTGATTGACCCAAAACCTGCGCCAACGGGTAAGGAACGTCGAAAACTTAACAGCATGAGTCGCCAAAGCCCAGGGAGAGGCCACACGCGCCCCCACTCGCCACCATTGTATTCTGCCCCTCCTAGGGGTGCGGCTGCACAACTCAGTCGCCCCTACCTCTTCTCTCGCCGGATGCAGTTACCGGCCGGAACTCCATAACCACCCGAAAATTCAAAGCTTCCTAACTCTCTCATTTCTCAACCAAATTCGATGTTCTAATAATGAAAATCTATCTAATCGAGCCAAGGAATCAAAATATGAAGTCCAAATTGAGAAACCTCACATGTGGTGGCCGAAAATTGGCTGGAAACCTTCGGTGGTACTGTTCACCTTCGTATCTCCCTCCCCCAACATCGTCAACCTCGATGGTGGCTATGGTTGAGCTCGGAATGAAGTGTCGTATGATTTTTTTTGTCTTGGTTTGGCCTTAAACGAAAAATCACATTTTAGGGGGTTCTAGGTTTTACAGTTGGACAAGAGATCGGGAAGACAGAGAAAGAGTGTGATAAAATCTGGAAAAATTGAGGATTTAAAATATCTAATCAGAAAAATTACCAAACTACCCCTGAAGTTTCTATACCCACAACTCTCCCATACAGACTCCATTTTTCGTGTGCCACATGTCTATCAACTCGTGAGTTCGAGACCTACTCAATGATCCAAAAAAAAACTTCCAAAAATATCCCCAAACAAAAAGTGACATTCAAACCGCAAGGGTAAAAATGTCATTTTCTAAATCAATTTAAGAAAATTCACTAATTAAAAATACGGGTTGTTACATACCATGGAATACATGAACAAATATTGTACAATAGTTGAAAGCATAGTGCCGACCGGCTCAATCTTCTATGACAATCTCTTCATCGATCGGCTCCTCCTAAGTTGCAGACCACTCGGTTGCCGCCAGGTTGCTCTACTCGGCCTGCTGAAAGAAAGCCTTATCTGCTACAACAATTCGCTTGTATAGAGGGAGCTCGAATGACCAGTTCAGCACTAGCGGGTCGTCAATCCAGAGGAACTGGATCGGTAGACCCTGATTGAAGAAGATCACCTTTTGTATCTGCTCCTCCTCAACCAAGACAAGCTGGATGTTGACGACATCCATATACTAGGCCTATAGTCAGCTAGGCTTCAGTGCAAGCAATTTTCATATCGGCTTTCACCTACTCCAACTCACAGTCCAGGTCCAACACCATGGTCGTATGCTCGGCCCTCCTCTCCTCAGCAACCTCCACTCAGCCTTACAGCTTGTTGTTCTCCTGAATCAGATCATCCATCTTCTTAAGAGCCACCTCCGCATCCTTTTCCTTCCGCTTTAGGTCCTCAGCCCTCTACTTCAGCTTTTTCTTCTCTTCCTCCAACCTCTCGGCCTACTTAACTGACCTCTGTAGAGCAGTGAATACCTCACCGAAGTACTGCCGACCATGAAACACTTTTTTCGGGAAAAAAAAACAACACATATTTTTACAAAAATGACAAGGAAATCAAAAAAGGATCATAAAGACTTACGTGGACACCATCGGCCATAACTTTAGCATACTAATCGGGAAAGGTAACTGAGCTCATCCTGTTGATATAACAACCCGGAATTTTAATTATTGGGATTTCGTAATTATTCTTGTAAAAGGACGATTTTACCCTTGGTCGGTAAAGGGCATGGAAATCAAGTTTTGTTTTGGAACATTTTAGGTAGTTTTTCGGGTACCGTTGCATAGGTCTCAAACTCACGAGTTCGTAGACAGGCGGCACGCAGAAAATGGAGTTCGTGTACGAAAGTTATGGGTCTAGATGTGCAAGGGCATTTTGGTAATTTTAGCTTGGGAGAAGATATTTGAACCCCAATCATTTTACATCTGCATTTACATCTTCATTCTTCATCTCATTCTCATTTTCTCTCTGTGAAACACACACCCCGAACTCGTGAGAAAACACCCCAAAACCCACAAAGTCAACTTTTGATTCAAGGCTTTAACTTCCATTTTTTATCCACTAATCATATTCTACTCCTTCCCACGATCACAACCATACCAACCATCGAAGGAGAGGACCGCGGGGGAAGCCGAACAGAGTATAGGAAGTTTCGGATCTTCCGATTGATTTTTCGGCTTACATAGGTACGTGTTTGTGGTTTTGAGGTCATATTTGGATTCTTGGGTTTGAGTAGATAGATTTAGACATAAAATTTGTGAAAAATAGTTGAGTTTTGAGGAAGCTTTAAAAGCTGGAAGTTTCGGCCGGAAATGGGGGATTCCGGCGAAACCAGACGGTGGCACCGGCAGCCGGTCGTCTTCTCCGGCGAGTCACCGGTGACCGATCGAGTTGAGTGAACCGGTCGAGTTGAGTGAACTGGCCGAGTCGAGTTGAACCAGTCAGGTTGAGTGAATCGATCGGGTCAAGTTGGATTGGGTCAGGTTGAGCCGGGCCGGGTTGGATCGGTCCAGGCGCGTGAACATTGTAGCCGGCACGTGAGGGCGCGTGGCGGCGTGTGGGTGCATGTTTAGTTCTTCCGGTAGCGCGTGGCGGCGCGTGGGGCTAAGTCTGAGGTCACGGCGGCGCGTGGTAACTAATTTTCGACGTTCCGGATCTGTTGGTACATGTTTCGGGTTGATCGAACGTCGTTTAGAGGTCGTTTTGGGCATCCGAAGTTGCTGTGTTTTCTAGAAACAGCATGGGTAGACCTCCCGAGGTTTAGGGAGTTGTTATATAAGGGTCTTATTACTAGCCGGTAATCCCTATTGTTGTTTTTGACAGGCGATATTGTTCCGAGAACCTCAGAGGAACGAACAAGACGGGATTGAGCTTGCTTGAACAGGTTTGTGAGTGCACTTTTGTTTTATAAACTGAAATGCATGCATCGATGTATCTTTGTTTAAATACTGTTATGTATTGTGACATTGAATTTTCGGATTTTAGAAATGATTACTGGACACATGTTTTCTACTATTTAAGTTAAAGTGTGATTTGAGAAATATCATGGTTTTTGGACTCGGTTTTGATATCGTTTTGACATGGAAATACTTGAGTCCATGATTTGGGTTTTGACCCGGATGTATGAGTTTATCGGATTTGGCCATATTTGAGGGAGGCCAGGACCCGGGGCCAGGATCCGTTCTTAGCGGTGAACCCGGTGAACCTCCAAGATAAATATATTTGAGGGAGGCCAAGACCCGAGACTAGGATCCTCTAGTGACGGTGAACCCGGTGAACCTCCAAGATAAACATATTTGAGGGAGGCCAGGACCTGGGGCCAGGATCCGTTATTCGCGGTGAACCTGGTGAACCTCCAAAATAAACATATTTGAGGGAGGCCAGGACCCGAGACTAGGATCCTCTAGTGACGGTGAACCCGGCAAACCTCCAAGATAAACATATTTGAGGAGGACCAGAATATGGGACTAGGATCCGCTGTTGGCGGTGAACCCGGTGAACCTCCAATATAATTGGTTACTGTTTCTCAGACTAGCGTCGAGAGTTTTGCTCTGTTGGTTCGTTGAGTGCTCCAACTCTGGCATGAAGGAGTTTTGGCTCCGCCGGGTCGCAAGGCTGTCTATGCATAGTACAGAGAGTTGTGATACAGGACTAGCACACCCCGAGGGATACCCTGGTGGCTAGTGGATGTGTCGGGAATAGTGGATTTCAGATATTATGTGTCCAGGTTGAATTAAATGAATTTGAACTCTTTTGAGGATGATTTTCAAACCAGACTGTGGATCACAATGTGTTTTCCTTATACGAATTTTGTGTGGGTTCTACTAAGTGGTTTTAAAGAGAAATGGAAATTCCGGTGATTTACAGATGATGTTTTATATCATGAACTGTTTTATGTGATACATGCATGGTTTTATAAATGGAGGGGGGAAAGGTAATATTTCCTTGGAAAACGATTTATAAACGATTATTTTTGTCCACTCACAACTTTTGTGTTTAAACCCCCTTCAGGCTATTGAGTTGATGCATACACTTCTCTCGAGGCAGAGGCATTAGTACTTTCGGCTGCATTGTGTAGTTAAACTTGAGTAGGATATCTAAATTGTACCCTTGATCCTACTTAGACGCTCTGATATTATATTTTATTTGGTTGGTCATTAATTAAGGGAATTATTGAGTGCTTGAATCTCTTGTCTAACAATTGAAAGCATTTATTATTATTAATTTGTAAGGATTGAAGGGTATTTTGGGAACTTTTCCTTAGGTTGTCAGACGGGATCAGGGTTCTTCCCGGGTTTCGAGGGGAAATTCGGGATGGGTCCTGACAGTTTATCTCCTTCAGCTCCTTCTGTGAGTTGAACACCAACGAGTACATGACTGACACCACGTCTAGGGCATCATCAAGGTTGGAAAAATGTGCCTTCAACCCGCGTTGAAGATTGGCCGATGCAAGGATTTGAGGACCATCCGAGAAGGTAGGGGCAGAGGAGGCTCTGTCGTCACGACTGTCCTGGAATTCTCGATCACCTTGTTCTCCTCCTGCCTCTTTCTCTACCGATCTTCACCAGAGTCCTCAAAAGTTATCTTCCCTTAGAAGACCGCCACCTTCCGTCGACACACCTAAGAAGGATCTGGGTTGGCCACGTCTGCCGACCATTTCTACATCGGTGAAGAAGCAGGGATTGATGCCGACCTATCCGTCGATCGACCAGCAGGCACTTGAGTGCCGGTCACTCTCGGCTCTACGCTCGGTAACTCCGATCGATCTTCCGACCCCCTAATCTCTAGGGCCTGGGTCCTCGACTCTTTCTGCACTCGAACAAGCTCATTCGGCCAGTTGGCCGTGGTCTTCCTCAGTTGAGCTTTGCTCACGTCGGCATCCTCCGTGGCTCCCTTACCCTTCTTCGCCGCCTCCTCGGCAGCTTTGTTTTTGGCGATTGTCTCGTTCATCTTTTCGATCGCTGCTTGGAAGATGTCCGAGTGAACTGAAACACAACAAATGCCAAGTCAACAAGGGTTGGCCCAGACTAATAATACCCATAATCTACCGATCAAAACATCACTTACCTGGACCAGTGTTGAGGCCAACCGCGATCAAGGTCTCCGGAAACCTCAGGATACACCTTCTCCACTCTATAGGGGTAAACTGACGACGAACGTCCTCGTATTCCTCCTCATCGGTAGTGGAACTCCTGATAGGACCATTCCCAAATTTCGACTCGAAATCCACGAAAAGGTCTACTCCCGTCTGGTAGCCTTTGACCATAGAAGTTAATACCTGGAATACCCTTAATCCTTGGAAACATCAAATGAAAATTTACAGGGACTCCAACAGAACATCCCTTTTACTTTATTGCCTTTCACCCACCTGTCAGACGAAGGACAGACTAGTAGTTCACAAACTACCCTAGAAGACCTCATCAACAATCAAGAAAATTGACGTGTCACCCTCATGTGAATCATCAATAACTCGTCAATCTGGGTCACCGCCCACACCACCCACTGACCCTGATGGCGAAGGTACCCTTGCCACAACTCCGACCTTGGTCACACTTCATGACTATTATATCGTTGATTCAATCATTATTCTATAGAGATATCCTGGGTATGCCAATTTATTTAGGCGTCCTTACTTATTTGATTCCATTTAATATTCAAGGCTTGGTTGAATTGAGTCTCATTGACTTTACTCCGAGTCGTAACTCGATATCCCGGCTTATCCCGAGCCGTAGCTCACTATCCCCGCTCATCCCGAGCCGAACTCAATATCCCAGCTCATCCTGAGAGTATGATGGAATCTTCCATAACATACCTCAGATCAATCATCAAGGTCAAAACCCAAATCATAATCCCGATCCGAAACCCTAAAATCAATTCATTAGCCTCCAGAGATGCATAGTGATAAGACATTCGAGAAATCCATTTAAACCCAAAGCTTTAGTTCCCAATCATCGAAAGAATGCTAATATATTCCTAATAATTTCTCTATCCGTGGTATGACATAACACCTAGAATTACGCATGCCCTGTAATCCCAGAAATCCCAGTTCATTCACAATACATCCAAAATACCAACACAAGGAAGCCCTAACCCCAAGGGTCCAGTTTGACATACCAATAACCAAACTCTCTTGACCACACCCCCACCCCAAGGGCCCCGAGCCAAAACGTGCCCTGTGGTCATCCATTACAACTGGGATTACTCAAACGGGGCTCTAAACAAACTCCAACGGCCTCAAAATTGCCAAAACCCGATCCGTAATGGTCCAAAACCCTAGACACGCGCTGTCGTGGGCCAAAACACGACTCCACGTGCCAGAAAAAGGTCGACGGCCATCCCACGCTTTGGTTACTCGCCACCACGTGACGCCACGCTTGTCCACAGTCACAGTGGAATATTCCGTCGGTCTGATGGAATATTTCGTCGAACTTGACAGAATCCGAATCTTTCGTCCAAACTGACGGTGTTAGGATTTCGTTATAACACTGTTACCTTTTGGCAGAATATGCTAATGCCGTCAGAATATTCCGCCAAACCCTGACGGCGTCAGTTGACCCAACAGCCAACTAACCGTTGACTGGACCGCTCACTGTCCTGCCATATTGCTCCACGTGGAAGCTAAGTCAGCCACTAACTGGTCGCCACGTGGCTCCACGTGGCACCATGTGGCTGCCAGGTGGCTTGCCACATCAATATACCGCAGTTCAAACTAATCGTCAAAGTTCATCGGGGATGACGATCGGACCACCGCCGTCACCGGTGGTCGGAATCTGGAATCCCTCACCGAAATTCTTCATTAACAGCCATGACCTCAAGCTTCCCAGATTTCTCCAAACCCCACCATTTATCACGATCTAAGTGTCTAGAATCATGTACTCCATGCCATGAACTCGAATTCAAGCTTAAAATCCAAAAAACTTACCTTGATTGATTGGAAAATCCTTGGAAAGATTCGGCCCAAACTGCCTCTTCGATTTGTCGCTTCTGGTGATGACCCCGTCTCGAAATCACCATTATCCAGCTCATGGGTTTGTGGGGATTCGATATCCGGCCTCAACTTAGCTCAAACCGGCCTCCTACGGACTCACCTCTTTTGAGGTTTGTTTGTGTTTTTCCACGGGAAAATGAGAGGGAGTACGCGGGGGAGAGAGAGAATAAGTGACAAGAGAGAAGAAGATTATGGAAAAATTTGGAAAATGGGGCTTATGACATTGTCCACCTACCCAAATTACCAAAATACCCCTGGGCTTTGAGACCCGTATCTCTCACATATGGACTCTATTTTTCGCGTGTCGCCTGCCTACAAACTCGTGAGTTCGAGATCTACGCAACGACCCAAGAAAAACTTCCAAAAGTACTTCCAGGAAAAAAGTGACTCCCGAGCACCTCCAAAACCGAGAGTAAAATCATAATTTCATTAATTAAAATCTCAAATTACGATAATTTCTAGTCCAGGTCGTTACAACTCTCGCCTTTGAACATACCTGCAAACAAACATGATCGGTTAGACACAATCATGTTGCTGAGCAAAAGTAGGAATAATGAAAAGGAAAAACCTATACTAGCAGCTAGTCGGCAGCCACAACCTTCCGACTAGAAGAATGACATGATCCGCTTCTCCAATATGCTCGGCTCCCCTTCCAAAGGGTTGGACATCCAGCAATACCTATGCCTCCAGTTCTTTTGGGAGGTCTGTATATTGGTAATTAAGGCCCTCTTTGCCTTCTTCCGCATGCATTCCACCTGGAACCATCCGAGTCTGTTCTACTGCCTCCAAAATTTATAAAAATGGCATAATTGTCCCTAGCTCGGCTCTCCCTTGTTACATAGTTGGAAGGCCGTGTATAGGGTGATCAGGGTGATCCAACTGTTCACGTTCAGCTGGCCGAACGCTATCCTCACTCGAGCAAGGAGCCATTGCAGCCACGGATTGAGCGGCAGACGAACACGATGCTCAAAGCAATCAATGTAAAAAAGAATCGACCCCTCTAGGGGGTCACTAGACCTCACACCAGCAGGAGGAAGAGTAAGGATGATGTTAGAAGGTATATTGTACAACCCCCTCAACCTCTCTAGATCTGCCTCTCTCAACGTGGTCACTTCGTGATCCACAATCCAAGGCGAATTATTTAGGGGTATAGCTGTGAGGACCTCTTCGGCCTCCTCCTCCTCTTCAGCCTCTTCCTCTTCTTTGGCCTCTTCAACCTCTTCAGCCTCTACCTCCTCAACCTCGTTCTCATACCCTTCAAGATCTATCAATGGTTGTCTGGATGAAGATGCTTCTACATTTCCCTCGACATCACAAGTAGATACCCCATCAACAATGCCTCGATACTATCAATGGCTGACGAGGATCCACTGCTCGTCGTCCTACTAGTCAACGAAGACCCACTAGTGACCGATGAAGCACTAGATCTACTCAGCGCATCATATGCCGAGTAGGAATGTGATTCACCTCCAAAGGTTTGAGGGGACCTTTTCCCAGATCCACTCATTGACTCTGACTCTGACATCTACAAATGAAAGGGAAAGCTAAGATAAGTAACGACTACTCTATTGAAAAAGGGAAGAGTAGAATGAAAGAAAGCAAAAATTACCTTTGGTTAGAGAATTCTGGTAAGACACAGCTTGCTCGGCCAATACTCGGCTAATACTCGGCTGCTCAATGTGGTCGTACGCACACTTGCTCAGTTCGGCTAACTCGCTATTAGTAGGTTGAAATCAGAGATCAAAAATAAAATTTCCGAAAAGTACGCTCAAATGAATCTCCCAACTATATATAGGCTCCTTCCAATGGTCTGAAATGGAAACCTCGATCCCCGAACCGCACTATCAACCATTAACTCTTCGCCTTCACAACCCCAAGGATTATGACACGCATTAGATCCCACCAAAGTTTACCAAAAACAAAGAAAGCAAAGTCCACACAGATCGGTATCATTCAAGGTTCCCTCTCAAAGATCACGGTGATCAGCAAGCCCATACGAGGTGACCGATCTGTTACATCATTCGAGGTTCCCTCTCAGAGATCGCGCTAATCGTCAAGCCCATATGAGGCGACCGATTTGTCGTATCATTCGAGGTTCCCTCTCAGAGATTGCGATGATCGACAAGCCTATACGAGGGGACCGATCTGTCGCAACATTCGAGGTTCCCTCTCATAGATCGCTCTGATTGGCATGCCCATACAAGGCGACCTATTTGTCGCATCCTTCGTGTTTTCCTCCTAGAGATCGCGCTAATCAGCAAGCCCACACAAGGAGACTGATCTATCGCATCATGCAAGGTTCTCTCTCAGAGATCGCGATGATCGGTAAGCCCATACAAGGTGACCAATCTATCACATCATTCGAGGTTCCCTCTAAGAGATCGCGTTGATCGGTAAGCCTATACGAGGTGACCAATATGTTGCATCATTCGAGGTTCTTTCTCAGAGATCGCGCTGATCGACAAGACCACACCAGGCGACCGATCTGTCACATCATTCCACTTTCCTCTCAAAGATCGTGCTGATCGGAAAGCCCATACGAGGCGACCAATCTATCCCATTATTCGAGGTTCCCTCTCGGAGATCGCGCTGATCGGCAAGCCCACATGAGGTGACCAATATGTTGCATCATTCGAGGTTCCTTCTCAAAGATCGCGCTGATCGGTAAGACCACACCAGGTGACCGATCTGTCGCATCATTCGACTTTCCTCTCAAAGATCGTGTTGATCGACAAGACCACACGATGCGACCGATCTGTCACATCATTCGAGGTTCCCTCATGGGACTCATCTGACCAAGGTAAACTTCCTCACCCAAGGACTTGGCGGACTACAGGGTACTCCTACTGGTCAGTTGACACAGTCTGCACAGAACTTACAAGTCCTCGACTAAGGAAATTCATCTCATTCAACGATTTAGGGGACTTAAGTTTATACCATATCGACCGACCAACAGGGACACGGCCAACAACCACCAGTGTCGATATATACCTGCCGACCGGCCATGACCGATCTGGTTGGCCCACCTTGGCCAACCACCTTTGAACCACAACTTCTATCAAGGGCCCCAAGTCGACACACCCGATCGGCCTACCCGATCGCCCCTCTCTGGTCAGCACCGCTCTGACACGCTATGGGGAGGCCACCGTCACTCTCTCTACACCCTGAGTTCTCGGGACACGTGTCAAGATCCTAAAGGATGGCTTGAACCTCACACCATTAGGGCTCCAACCACCACATTCATTTCTACTATAAATACAGGGCACTTTCCCCAAGAAAAGGTAAATATTCCTTACCTTTACGTTGCCTAGTCCATGAATGATCTTCCTACGCTTATTAACTTAAGCATTAGAGTCTGCTACGTCGTCACCCTACCGGTGCCAAGTATTCTTCTTGTTGTCCTGCAGGTCTCTTGTCCTAGCAAACGAGAAGAGAGCATCCCAGCGTCAAGCAAGACTATATTTCGTTAGGTCCATTTTTGGATCAAATAAGATGGAAGTATTGTTCTTTTTATAATACATTTAGAAAATCCAAAATATTCTAACTTTTAACTTAAAAAATTTTAATTTCTTCAATTTCGGATCAAAATTGGGTTACCAACATTATCAGCTTTTCAAAAATTTATGGGGATTAACATTCATGATAATGTGTGACTTGGAAAATAGATCAATAAAAAAGCCCAGTAGATCCTGGTTTTACAGCCCATTGGGCCATTACTAGCTCGAACCTATCTCAACCCTACACATCATTGTGGTGCGAGAGGAATGTCAGCATGATATATTCTGACACGTGGAGTGCACCTTGATTGTGCACGTGGCAGAAGGCTCCATGGAAGTGCATCTAACAAGCTCCCCATGGTGGGGATATTTTAATACTGGCCATTGAGATAAATCCTAAGGCTGAGAGTGTGTTTTAATTTTTTAAACTTCTGCACGCTCCAAACAAGGCGCGTCCTCTTGTCTTCGTTCATTCCATGGCAACCTGCCATCTTCTCCGTGTTCGATATCGAGGAAAAAAATTAAGGGAAACCTTCTCAGCTTCTCCCATCTACGATCTCCAACCTAACAATGAAACTCCCTAATTTCAACTTCTCCTTCATTTTTTTTGTGGAGCGGGAGAGTAGAGAATGATTTGAGGAACGAAGACGCGCTTTGTTTTTATTTATTCTGAAGTAATCAATTTCATCAGATGAAATCCAAGCCAAGATATTCTCAAGGTTCTCATATGTGAAACCGAAAATTATAAATTCAAAATGATGCTAAATAGTCTATAAGAGGGAATACAATACACAAATTCATTCAAACTATAAAAATCAGCATCACCAAATATACTAGACATCTGAATTTCAATTGAAAGCTCAAAAGCAAGAGACCTATGTGTTGGTGGCCCTGGTGTAGATCTGCTGGGTGGCGTGAGCAGAGAGGATGGACCTATTGACCCTCAGGCCATTTGATTCCTTTATGGCCTTCTTTGTCAGTGACCCATTGACCTGAGCCGGTCAGAGAGGATGGTGATTATGATGGGCTTGTACTTTGGTGCCTCGGAGGAGAGGGGCTTGTCGTTGGTGCTCGACCTGGCAGAACAAAACCATGTTGCTGACCTTCACTTCTTCTTCTGCTGCTTGACTCCGCCGGACTTCGATGACGATGGCAGGTACTTGTCCTTCTTGGAGTCATTGAATCAGATGAGATCGAGGGACAGAGAAGAGGGCAGAGATGAGCGAATGGGGCCAAACAGGGAAGCGACTAAGACGCGCCTTGTTTGGAGCGTGAAAAAGTTAAAAAATTATAAACACAGTCTCAGCCTTAGGATTTGTTTCAACGGCCAGGATTAAAAGATCCCTACCAACGGAGCTTGTCAGATCCCCAGAGAATCAACTTCCATTTTTCATGATGCTACCGAACAACACTCGATTAGGGAAGCGGATCAAGATCCCCATGGTAGGGATCGTTTAATCCTAGCCGTTCAAATCAATCATGAGGTCATAAATGATTTTTAATTTTTCTCACTTCCTCACACCTAACACACAATAATTTTCTGGTTTCTTCCTCCTCACTCCTCACACCTAAAACACACAAAAACTCTCCAAAAATTTTCTTGTTCTTTTAATTTCCAGATCTGTTATATGGGCTTGGAAATTCATCAAACTAAGACCAATGAACAAAAAAAAAATTAAAAGCTTCAGTTAATTTTTGCCCAGAATAGATGATTTTGTGTCTGGTTGCTGCTATGATGTTGGAGGAAGAAAAATTTCCTCTTAATTTACCTTTCGATTTTCGAAAGCAACCCATATTTTTATTTTGTAAAAGTCATGGATTTAATTAGAGCAGAATGAAGAGAGAAAGAAGAGTGAAAGAACAGAGATAGAGGAGGAAGAAACCAGAACATTATTGTGTGTTTTAGGCGTGACGAATTGAAAGAAGTTAAAAAACATTTATGACCTTATGATTGATTTGAACGGTTAGGATTAAAAGATCCCTACAATGGGGATCTTGTCAAATCCCCATAGGACCGGCTTCCCTCGATTAGCATTTAACACCCTACACCATTTGTATGGGCCGGCCCGACGTCGTTCAAGCAAGGCCATCTTTCATGATGACATAGTATGCTTTCGATTGAGGAGGAAGTTTAATTAGAAAATTTCATTTTCTACTGATTCATATGGTCGTTCGCCGATGCAATGGTGTTTTCATTCCCCAGTCTCCACCATAACAAAAAGTCTTCATTATATTTCAGGAGTAATCAAAGAAAGTACGGCGGATGGTGCCTGGAAGGCGTCGACAGGGCTGGGTGGTTATGGGTGGCTTGATAGGACCTTTGACGGCTGTTTTCAGCCGGGTGGAGGCCATCATGGCAACCCCTGCCGTTCTAGTTTGCAAGCTGAAGCTCTTGCTTTGCGGGAGGCCATGGCAGCGAGCGTGGAGGAAGGCCTTGGTGGTTTGTATTTGAAGTGGGCGCTCAATAGTTAGCACCATTGATGGCCTCCTTCATGACATGTCGGTGTTGAGAAGAGAGTTTGAAGTATGTACTTTGCGTTTCATACCAAGATCCTCCAGCAAAGCTGCGCATGAGATTGCAGCCTTTGCTGGGAGGTGTGACGGCATCCATCGTTGGATTGGCCTTATTGGTTGTTTAATACTTTGGCTGTAAACTTTCCGATTCGTCTCCATGAAGTATTCTTTTGACCAAAAAGAAAAAGTACAGTGGATATCAAATTATTGTATGCAAAATTTTCTCTTCTCGATATAGGCATAAGCCACTCATATGCAGTTTTTTAGATAATTTAAAATCACGCTAGTCATAATTCCTTGTTTGTTAAACATAAATGAATCTTGTATCCGAGCATCTTAGCTTAATGTTCATTTCTTCTTAATGTTAAAAGAAATGTATAATGTGGGAATTTTAAACAAAAAATAATTAATAAAGTTACGTATGCTCTAATAATGTATTTCATATTTTTACTTTCTTATTTACTTATTTAGTTTTTATTTTTCTGGAACTTGGGACTTTATTTCACCAAAAAAAACCTATAATACGACGAGGTTGTTAATTTCCTTCCTCTAATTACTTCATTCACCGTTCATCATGTGAGAATGTGAAGGTACAAAAGTCCCACATTGGAAAGTTATACAACCTTGCAAGGGCTTATAAGGAGTTGGGTATCTCCCTCTATTGCCAATTGCTTTTGGGGTGGAACCTCAACTTGTTTCATGGTATCAGAGCAAGTTATCCCACGTGTAAAGCTTAACCGCCACACGTGCTCCACGTGTTAGGCTTGAAAATTCGCCACACGTGAGGGTGAGGGTGCGTGTGAGAATATGAAGGTACAAAAGTTCCACATTGTAAAGTTGCACAACCTTAGTCCCACATTAGAAAGTTGCACAACCTTGAAAGGGTTTATACGGAATTGGGCATCTCCCCCCATTGTCAATTAGTTTTGGGTTGCTCTTTCTCGATTTTGTAGGTTATTTTTTTTTGGTTGTCAACATAAATATTGAATTTCAACCCTCTTTTTTTTTTTAACTAAATTGAAATCTCATTGATAAGAAAGAAGTAATAAATCACAAGAGTTAATGACGGGCCTCGTTAAAAATTTGTCATAAAATCTGCTAATCAGGAAAATCCGGTCAATGGAAAAGGGTGCCCACTCTCCGGCACAAAAACAGAAGAACAAACTTTCAGCTCAAACAAGAGCTTACATGACAGGGCCCTAAACATAAACTATCAAGAGCTGCCCTATAACTAACCACCAATCTACTCCCCCTGCAGAAGAAAGCTGCCCCCCCAGCAGAAGAAAGCTGCTCAGCGCCTCACTCGACAAGCCTCAAGAGCTGTCCTGAGTGCGCCAGTGCGCCGGTGCGCCTATTTTGGGCCACTGGCCAATTACCTCATATCAGGCCCTCCGGGTCTCAAACCTGTGTATCATGACATCAAGGTCAGGTCCTAGAAGTGCCAAGGTCGCGCCAAGGCAGGTCGATGACATGTCCCAAGAAATCCCATCCGAGCCCAGATGTGCGCCTAAGCCCGGGGTCCCTGTTCCGCCAGCGGTGGATCAGAGGTCCTCTGTCTGCGCTAAGCTTGACAACATTTGCCCCAAGCCTGAACGAATATACGCTTCTACTATACTCATGATGTACTTCAAAAGCGCAGTCCCATATCCTGATTACAAAGACAGTCCAAAATCCAAGTTTGGTCAGCTTGCGTTCCCACTTACCAGCCTGCATTCACACTCCCGGCCGTGCTCTGATTAGTTCTAATAGATTTTAAGGACTTTGTAATTAATTAAAAGTAAAATAACTTTCCCTATTCTTATAGGACATGGTTTTACCAATCCTTATAGAATAAGGTTTTACCAATCCTTATAGAATAAGGTTTTACCAATCCTTATAGAATAAAGTTATACCAATCCTTATAGAACAAGGTTTTCCCTTGTCTATAAAAAGGAGAATCAGAGAGAGGATCAGGGGTTCCGTTTTGTTTTCTGAAAAACAGAGACCTGAGCCGCAGATAGTAATTGATTTTTTTAGAGTTTTATGCCAAAGCTTTGTTCTTCCCGAAGTTGAGTGTGCTGGACGTGGAGCTTGGAGAAGAAGGCTCTGCCGTGTCTTCTGCTGCACCTGTTCTTCACAATCTCTTATGTACCCTTATTTTCATTATTGCAATTTACTTATGAATTCAATTATATTTGTTTCAATTTTAGTTATGTGTGAGTAGTCGTTAGCATTAGGGCTGCTTGAAGCCCTAGCCATGTTAGCTTTTTGATTGGATTTCTGGCTCTTGATTATGATTGCTATGCATGCTGAATAAGTTGGATTACTATGCTTAATGACCTTAATTTATGCCTATAAGATTAGCTACCTTGTTTGCATATAATTATAGATGTAATTGCTTGAGTGACCGTCATATCATCTTGTGATTTGGAGCATCGAAAGTATTCTTACTTGTAATCTTAACTCATAACGACCTAGGATTGCATGTCACTTTGCTAGGCTAATGTGGTGTCATTAAATTCTCTTTAAACTTCATGCATCATCTTAAAAGGTAGGTGATAGACGTTCTAGGCATATGCCCTGTTTAGAACATGCTAAGTAAGAGGGAATAAGATGTGTCTAGTGAAACAACGCCAGGTCCTAGGCACGGGCACCTAATTCAGAAAATGCATAGTAATTAGGTCAAGAAAATCTGGTTAAGAGCTATAATTGGTTAGAGTGGATAGTAAGCCTTAGTTCGCCTTAGTTAATAATCAATCAACCGTTAATTCTTGCATTGTTATTTTCTGCATTTTATTTTACTTGTCTTTAAATTTCAGTTCTCACATCATAAACCCCCCCTGCGTGTGTGAGTGTGTGTGTTTTCACTAAGTTAATAAATCTGAACTAAAGTGGTCATAACGTTGATACAAGTCCTCGAGGGATCGACTCTTGCTGTGCTACTATACTATTCTTATCAATTTGTGCACTTGCAAGGATTTTATAACTGTTAGAATTGAATTGTATATTTCTTGCTCTTTAATTTTACCAACAAGTTTTTGAATACCCCCAAACCTATCTTTTGCTAGTCCCTGAGCAAAACAAACGCTAACAAAATGAAAAAACTCGATTTTAGTTAAGATAGAACATTTAAACCCCTAGGTTCACCTAGTAGGAGGAGTTTTGTCTCCTGAGGGTTATAACAGCACGATACCCACAAACGTTTTACTTAAAAAAAAAAGATGCTAGAGATAGTACTCTTAACACTATAATAAGAATCAAAGTAAGTAGATATGCTTTGCAGAACTAAAAGGAATGCCATAGCCGTGAGTGTCATGTGAAGGTGTATGTGTATAAATGCCAATATTTTCAGGTGATCAAGTTTGAAAACAACTTCATCTAAGTGCCCTAGAAAGATTTCGCCTCGACTCTAATCCTCACTAGGCAACTCTCAATTCGCACAAGATCCTAGGCTTACACTCTTTTCAAGCATATGTGATGAGTTTATGTTATGAAATTCAAATTTAATCACATATGAGTAACAATGAAGAATAGCACTTTATGGAAATAAAGATCTCATGAAAGGAATTGAACTTTAAGAACATAGATACATACCTTAATCCTCAGCATGATTGTCCATAAGATCAGTTAGGTCTTCCTTTTTAGGTTGTAATGGGGCTAAGCTTTGGGGTTTAGCAAGGAAGGATGTGATTCAAAGAACCTGAGTTGTGCCAAGGCATGAGAAGTCATGAATTGAACTTGGAATTTCTGAACTGAATCCTTTCTTAAGGCCCACGACATTGTGCTTTCATGATGACTTATTTTGTGGCTCTTGTGGCTTATTTTGAGGCTCTTGGCTCACTTGGCTCAATTTACTTTGTTTTTTTTTTCACTTATTTTTTCCTTTTTTTTCTCAACGTTTCTTTATTTCTTTTGATTTGAACGTTTTTTTTTTCTGTTCTTGTAATTGAGTTTGAACCAAGATCATGCAATGAGTTCCTCAAACTTTCGTGCAGCTTGCAACTTGTAAAGCTTTTCTTTAATTTTGAACTTTGAATTGACGCCAAAGTCCTTTGAATTGGGCAGCATCATCTTTCACCTCTCATTCTCACCATGATTCTCATTGACGGCAAGCTTAGCACAAACTGAGGTTATAGGGTATGGCTGTGATGAGTGGCTAAGTATTTTGGGTTAGGTTATACTTTGGGTGATGAAAGAAAAGGTTGAGTGTTTGGCTTCAAAATTGGCTTAGGGAGCATGTAATAGGGTTGGATAAGCCCTTTAGAGGTTAAAGCACACATAGCCTACATCACTTCTTATGGCAAAGCATACATTAAATCAAGAGTATCTAAATGATGTTAGTTCTTTAAAATTCAATGCAAATATGATGTAATGAGATCAACAATTAAGAACAAAAGTGATGAGTATTTAAGAGTAGAAACAAGTATATCCCTCAGAAAGAATGGCAATTAAGCTCAAAGATCTCACAGGGTGGTCTCCACTAATTTTCTAAGGTTCACTCAAATTCAGTTATTTCGTTCACTTAATCACTTAAAACATGGCATTGTGAAGTTCAAATTATGAACTACTTGACCATGGCATGACTCTTAGTAAAGCAAAGATAGTTAACTTAGCATATACATTCCTATTAACAAGTTATCATACTAATCACAAGCAGAAATTTAAATGTCATGGCCGTGTATCACCCCCAAACCTACTTGTTTCTATATGCAAAATTTTAAATCCACACCCCCAAACCTAAACTGAACATTGTCCTCAATGTGATAAGCAGTAAGCATGAAAACAGTAGAAAGGTTTGAGAGATATAACGGGCAGAAACAGAAAAGGAAGTGAGAAATACAAACCAGGGCTAGGCTGCCTCCTAGGAGCGCTTTATTTAACGTCTAGGCAAGACGGGGTTGTCATGCTAGGAGCTGGGCGCATGCGGAGTTGCAGGGTTGACTGCGCTTGGATTAGAGAGGTCCTTGAAGTAGTGTTTGAGGCGGTGGCCATTTACTTTGAACGGATCCTGCCGTTCCGGGTGCTGGATTTCAACTGCACCATGAGGAAAAACGTTAGTAATAATAAATGGTCCAGTCCATCTTGAACGTAACTTACCTAGCATTAGTCTGAGCCGGGAGTCAAAGAGGAGGACTTCCTGTCCGATGTGAAAGTCCTTGGGCTGAATACGCTTGTCGTGGAAAGCTTTGGTCTTTTCCTTGTAGATACGACCACTGTCAAAGGCCTCGTTTCGCAACTCCTCTAATTCACTTAGCTGAAGCTTCCTATGTATACTAGCATCATCGAAGTTCAAGTTCATCTGCTTAATAGCCCAGAATGCTTTATGCTCCAATTCCACTAGTAGGTGGTAGCCTTTTCCAAAAACAAGCCGGAAGGGAGACATGCCAATCGGGGTCTTGTATGCGGTCCGATAGGCCCACAGCGCATCATTCAATTTGCTGGACCAGTCTTTGCGGTTAGGATTTACCGTTTTTTCCAGTATGGCCTTTACTTCCCGATTGGACACTTCCGCTTGGCCACTCGTTTGAGGGTGATACGGTGTTGAGACCTTATCGGTGACGCCATACTTCTTCATTAGGGCTGCAAACGAATGATTGTAGAAG
Organism: Oemleria cerasiformis; assembly: GCA_037349345.1. NCBI lineage: Eukaryota > Viridiplantae > Streptophyta > Magnoliopsida > Rosales > Rosaceae > Oemleria > Oemleria cerasiformis. The sequence goes on along the minus strand of JAZGTL010000008.1, from coordinate 15,896,553 downwards.
TGTGCCCCCCCATCACTGATGATTGCCCTAGGTGCGCCGAATCTGGCTAAGATGTGACTCTGTAAAAAACGCACCACTACTTTGGCGTCGTTAGTTTTGGTGGGAATTGCTTCCACCCATTTGGAGACATAATCAACTGCAAGCAGACTATAAAGATTGCCAAAGGAATTCGGAAAAGGCCCCATAAAATCAATGCCCCATACGTCGAAGATTTCGACCACAAGAATAGGGTGTAATGGCATTTGATTGTGAGGGCCGATGTTACCTAGACGTTGGCAGCGGTCACAGGTGAGTACAAATTCGTGTGCATCCTTGAAAAGTGTGGGCCAGTAGAGTCCACTTTGTAGTACCTTGAGGGTTGTCTTCTTAGCTCCAAAATGGCCCCCATATGCCAAACTATGGCAAAATGTCAAGACGGATTTCATCTCGTCTTCTGGGATGCAGCACCGAATGATTTGGTCTGGACAATGCTTCCATAGGTACGGCTCATCCCATATGAAGTACTTAGCTTGTTTAGCCAGCTTATCCTTTTGGTACCTGTTTAAAGATGAAGGAATTTGCTTAGTGACAAGGTAATTAATGAGATCGGCATACCATGGATCAATAGCATGGATTGCGAAGAGCTGTTCGTCAGGAAAGGTCTCGAAGAGGGGCAACTGATCGGCCTCTTCATTGGAACTGTGAAGCAATCGGCTCATATGGTCAGCGACCACGTTTTCGCTGCTCTTCTTGTCTCTGATTTCAAGGTCGAATTCCTGGAGCAGTAGTATCCAACGTAGCAACCTTGGCTTGGCGTCCTTTTTAGTGAGCAGATACTTCAAGGCTGCATGATCCGTGTATACTATGACCTTGGTTTGAATTAGATATGAGCGGAACTTCTCAAGGGCAAAGATAACAGCAAGGAGCTCCTTCTCGGTGGTGGAGTAGTTCAGCTGGGCATCATTCAGGGTTTGACTTGCGTAGTAAATGACATGAGGGAGCTTGTCAACACGCTGTCCCAAAACTGCTCCTATGGCGAAGTCTGAGGCATCACACATTAGTTCGAATGGTAAGTCCCAATTCGGTGGCATGATGATGGGTGATGCCATGAGCTTTGCCTTGAGTGTGTTGAATGCCTCACGGCATCCCCCATCATCATGCCACCGAATTGGGACTTACCATTCGAACTAATGTGTGATGCCTCAGAATTCGCCATAGGAGTGGTTTTGGGACAGCGTGTTGACAAGCTCCCTCATGTCATTTACTACGCAAGTCGAACCCTGAATGATGCCTAGCTGAACTACTCCACCACCGAGAAGGAGCTCCTTGCTATTATCTTTCCCCTTGAGAAGTTCCGCTCATATCTAATTCAAACCAAGGTCATAGTATACACGGATCATGCTGCCTTGAAGTATCTGCTCATTAAAAAGGACGCCAAGCCAAGGTTGCTACGTTGGATGCTACTGCTCCAGGATTTCGACCTTGAAATCAGAGACAAGAAGGACAGCGAAAACGTGGTCGCTGACCATATGAGCCGATTGCTTCACAGTTCCAATGAAGAGGCCGATCAGTTGCCCCTCCTCGAGACCTTTCCTGACGAACAGCTCTTCGCAATCCAAGCTATTGATCCATGGTATGCCGATCTCATTAATTACCTTGTCACTAAGCAAATTCCTTCATCTTTAAACAGGTACCAAAAGAAAAAGCTGGCTAAACAAGCTAAGTACTTCATATGGGATGAGCCGTACCTATGGAAGCATTCTCCAGACCAAATCATTCGGCACGGCATCCCAGAAGACGAGATGAAATCCGTCTTGACATTTTGCCATAGTTTGGCATGTGGGGGGCATTTTGGAGCTAAAAAGACAGCCCTCAAGGTACTACAAAGTGGACTCTACTGGCCCACACTTTTCAAGGATGCACACGAATTTTTACTCACCGGTGACCGCTGCCAACGCCTAGGTAACATCGGCCCTCGCAATCAAATGCCATTACACCCTATTCTTGTGGTCGAAATCTTCGACGTATGGGGCATTGATTTTATTGGGCCTTTTCCGAATTCCTTTGGCAATTTTTATATTCTGCTTGCAGTTGATTATGTCTCCAAACGGGTGGAAGCAATTCCCACCAAAACTAACGACGCCAAAGTAGTTGTGCGTTTTTTACAGAGTCACATCTTAGTCAGATTCAGCGCACCTAGGGAAATCATCAATGATGGGGGGGGCACACTTCTGCAATCATTCGTTTGCAGCCCTAATGAAGATGTATGGCGTCACCCACAAGGTCTCAACACCATATCACCCTCAAACGAGTGGCCAAGCGGAAGTGTCCAATCGGGAAGTAAAGGCCATACTGGAAAAAACGGAAAATCCTAACCGCAAAGATTGGTCCATCAAATTGAATGATGCGCTGTGGGCCTATCGAACCGCATACAAGACCCCGATTGGCATGTCTCCCTTCCGGCTTGTTTTTGGAAAAGGCTGCCACCTACCAGTGGAATTGGAGCATAAAGCATTCTGGGCTATTAAGCAGATGAACCTGAACTTCGATGATGCTGGAATACATAGGAAGCTTCAGCTAAGTGAATTAGAGGAGTTGCGAAACAAGGCCTTTGACAGTGCTCGTATCTACAAGGAAAAGACCAAAGCTTTCCACAACAAGCGCATTCAGCCCAAGGACTTTCACATCGGACAGGAAATCCTCCTCTTTGACTCCCGGCTCAGACTAATGCCAGGTAAGTTGCGTTCAAGATGGACTAGACCATTTATTATTACTAACGTTTTTCCTCATGGTGCATTTGAAATCCATCACCCGGAAAGGCAGGATCCGTTCAAAGTAAATGGCCACCGCCTCAAACACTACTTCAAGGACCTCTCTAATCCAAGCGCAGTCAACCCTGCAACTCCGCATGCGCCCAGCTCCTAGCATGACAACCCCGTCTTGCCTAGACATTAAATAAAGCGCTCCTAGGAGGCAGCCTAGCCCTGGTTTGTATTTCTCACTTCCTTTTCTGTTTCTGCCCGTTATATCTCTCAAACCTTTCTACTGTTGTCATGCTTACTGCTTATCACATTGAGGACAATGTTCAGTTTAGGTTTGGGGGTGTGGATTTAAAATTTTGCATATAGAAACAAGTAGGTTTGGGGGTGATGCACGGCCAGGACATTTAAATTTCTGCTTGTGATTAGTATGATAACTTGTTAATAGGAATGTATATGCTAAGTTAACTATCTTTGCTTTACTAAGAGTCATGCCATGGTCAAGTAGTTCATAATTTGCACTTCACAATGCCATGTTTTAAGTGATTAAGTGAACGAAATAACTGAATTTGAGTGAACCTTAGAAAATTAGTGGAGACTACCCTGTGAGATCTTTGAGCCTAATTGCCATTCTTTCTAAGGGATATACTTGTTTCTACTCTTAAATACTCATCACTTTTGTTCTTAATTGTTGATCTCATTACATCATATTTGCATTGAATTTTAAAGAACTAACATCATTTAGATACTCTTGATTTAATGTATGCTTTGCCATAAGAAGTGATGTAGGCTATGTGTGCTTTAACCTCTAAAGGCCTTATCCTACCCTATTGCATGCTCCCTAAGCCAATTTTGAAGCCAAACACTCAACCTTTTCTTTCATCACCCAAAGTATAACCTAACCTAAAGTAAAGCTTTACAAGTTGCAAGCTGCACGAAAGTTTGAGGAAATCATTGCATGATCTTGGTTCAAACTCAATTACAAGAACAGAAAAAAAAAACGTTCAAATCAAAAGAAATAAAGAAACGTTGAGAAAAAAAAGGAAAAAATAAGTGAAAAAAAAAACAAAGTAAATTGAGCCAAGTGAGCCAAGAGCCTCAAAATAAGCCACAAGAGCCACAAAATAGGTCATCATGAAAGCACAATGTCGTGGGCCTTAAGAAAGGATTCAGTTCAGAAATTCCAAGTTCAATTCATGACTTCTCATGCCTTGGCACAACTCAGGTTCTTTGAATCACATCCTTCCTTGCTAAACCCCAAAGCTTAGCCCCATTACAACCTAAAAAGGAAGACCTAACTGATCTTATGGACAATCATGCTGAGGATTAAGGTATGTATCTATGTTCTTAAAGTTCAATTCCTTTCATGAGATCTTTATTTCCATAAAGTGCTATTCTTCATTGTTACTCATATGTGATTAAATTTGAATTTCATAACATAAACTCATCACATATGCTTGAAAAGAGTGTAAGCCTAGGATCTTGTGCGAATTGAGAGTTGCCTAGTGAGGATTAGAGTCGAGGCGAAATCTTTCTAGGGCACTTAGATGAAGTTGTTTTCAAACTTGATCACCTGAAAATATTGGCATTTATACACATACACCTTCACATGACACTCACGGCTATGGCATTCCTTTTAGTTCTGCAAAGCATATCTACTTACTTTGATTCTTATTATAGTGTTAAGAGTACTATCTCTAGCATCTTTTTTTTTTTAAGTAAAACGTTTGTGGGTATCGTGCTGTTATAACCCTCAGGAGACAAAACTCCTCCTACTAGGTGAACCTAGGGGTTTAAATGTTCTATCTTAACTAAAATCGAGTTTTTTCATTTTGTTAGCGTTTGTTTTGCTCAGGGACTAGCAAAAGATAGGTTTGGGGGTATTCAAAAACTTGTTGGTAAAATTAAAGAGTAAGAAATATACAATTCAATTATAACAGTTATAAAATCCTTGCAAGTGCACAAATTGATAAGAATAGTATAGTAGCACAGCAAGAGTCGATCCCTCGAGGACTTGTATCAACGTTATGACCACTTTAGTTCAGATTTATTAACTTAGTGAAAACACACACACTCACACACGCAGGGGGGTTTATGATGTGAGAACTGAAATTTAAAGACAAGTAAAATAAAATGCAGAAAATAACAATGCAAGAATTAACGGTTGATTGATTATTAACTAAGGCGAACTAAGGCTTACTATCCACTCTAACCAATTATAGCTCTTAACCATATTTCCTTGACCTAATTACTATGCATTTTCTGAATTAGTTGCCCGTGCCTAGGACCTGGCGTTGGTTCACTAGACACATCTTATTCCCTCTTACTTAGCATGTTCTAAACATGGCATATGCCTAGAACGTCTATCACCTACCTTTTAAGATGATGCATGAAGTTTAAAGAGAATTTAATGACACCAAATTAGCCTAGCAAAGTGACATGCAATCCTAGGTCGTTATGAGTTAAGATTACAAGTAAGAATACTTTCGATGCTCCAAATCACAAGATGATATGACGGTCACTCAAGCAATTACATCTATAATTATATGCAAACAAGGTAGCTAATCTTATGGGCATAAATTAAGGTCATTAAGCATAGTAATCCAACTTATTCAGCATGCATAGCAATCATAATCAAGAGCCAGAAATCCAATCAAAAAGCTAACATGGCTAGGGCTTCAAGTAGCCCTAATCCTAACGACTACTCACACATAACTGAAATTGAAACAAATATAATTGAATTCATAAGTAAATTGCAATAATGAAAATAAGGGTACATAAGAGATTGTGAAGAACAGGTGCGGCAGAAGACACGGCAGAGCCTTCTTCTCCAAGCTCCACGTCCAGCACACTCAACTTCGGGAAGAACAAAGCTTTGGCATAAAACTCTAAAAAAATCAATTACTATCTGCGGCTCAGGTCTCTGTTTTTCATAAAACAAAACGGAACCCCTGATCCTCTCTCTGATTCTCCTTTTTATAGACAAGGGAAAACCTTGTTCTATAAGGATTGGTATAGCTTTATTCTATAAGGAATGGTAAAACCTTATTCTATAAGGATTGGTAAAACCTTATTCTATAAGGATTGGTAAAACCTTATTCTATAAGGATTGGTAAAACCATGTCCTAAAAGAATAGGGAAAGTTATTTTACTTTTAATTAATTACAAAGTCCTTAAAATCTATTAGAACCAATCAGAGCACGGCCGGGAGTGTGAATGCAGGCTGGTAAGTGGGAACGCAAGCTGGCCAGACTTGGATTTTGGACTGTCTTTGTAATCAGGATATGGACTGCGCTTTTGAAGTACATCATGAGTATAGTAGAAGCACATCTTCGTTCAGGCTTGGCGCAAAAGTTGTCAAGCTTAGCGCAGACAGAGAACCTCTGATCCACCGCTAGCGGAACAGGGACCCCCGGCTTAGGCGCACATCTGAGCTCGGATGGGATTTCTTGGGACATGTCATCGACCTGCCTTGGCGCGACCTTGGCACTTCTAGGACCTGACCTTGATGTCATGAAACACAGGTTTGAGACCCGGAGGGCCTGATATGAGGTACTTGGCCAGTGGCCCAAAATAGGCGCACCGGCGCACTGGCGCACTCAGGACTCCGTTCAGGACCTGATATTGAAATGAGGATATCTCCTTCATCTGGACTCCGATTTGAGTCATTCTTTTTGGGTTCTTTCCAGATTTTACCTAAATTTCTAACTCTGCACAATCCCCACCGCCAACAGCAGCAGAAACAAAACACCATATCCTCATGCACTAAACCTCGGCGAAATCTCTTCCCTCACTGCAGAAACCGCCCCTGCACCACCGAAAGCCAGTGCAGAGACCCCCATAGTCTTTAATCTTCACTGTCAAACACCATCTGCCCTTCCAACCACGGCGGAGACCGTCAAACCACAGTCTTAGAGCTTGATACCTCAGGCCATGCTGAGCCAAGAGATGGGCGGCCTTGTTCCCTTCCCTGCACTGAAAGCAGACTTGGAATACCCAACTGCTGCAGCAGCCATGTTACATCACCAACAAGCACTCCAAGGTCACTCCAGCAGTTCTGAGCATCATTTAACAACTCCACCACCTTCATTGCTGTAGAAAACGATGGGAAGAATATTTGGTTATGTTATGAAAAGTTTCCAAAATTACAGCAGTATATATGCCTACACGCATGGAAGTTAAAAGACCACTGACCAATCTAAGAATCAGCTACCAATCTAAGACCTGTTGGTCATTACAGCACACCCATAACCTCCATTATAGGAAGCCTCTAATTACAAGTAACAAGGAAAACTTGTAAAAGGGACAATCAACTAGCCTAATCTAATCACAGCTAGCAGTCACACATCCACACTTCTAGCAGTCACACAGCCACCAATATGATAGCCACCAATATGTCCAATACTCCCCCTCAAGCTGGATCAAGGAGATTAATTGATCCAAGCTTGGAGAGCAGACGATGAAACTGAGTGCAAGCAAGAGACTTTGTGAAGACGTTGGCAAGTTGATCATGGCTCCGAGTGAAGATTGTTTGAATTACCTTGGACTGAACTTGTTCACGGACATAGTGACAGTCAACTTCAATGTGTTTGGTGCATTCATGGAACACAGGATTGGAGGCAATTTGCATAGCGGCCTGATTGTCACAAAAAATGGACATAGGTTTGTGGCTGGAAAAACCCAGGTCCGAGAGAAGGGCCTTGAGCCAAATGAGTTCGCAGGCAGTGGACGCCATGGCCTTATACTCAGCCTCGGCAACTGTAACGAGTAATGACATTTTGCTTTTTGCTCTTCCATGTCACGAGGTTCCCTCCAACGAATGTGCAGTAGCTAGTAGTGGATTTTCGATCAATAACATTTCCTGCCCAGTCAGCATCGGTGTAGGCTAGAATCTAAGTATGACCATTATTCTTCATGACAATTCCCCGACCAATGGAGCCTTTGAGGTATCTGAGAACCCTTTTAACAACGTTGAGATGAGCCTCCATGGGTGCATGCATGAATTGGCTTACAAGACTTATCGCATTGGTTATATCAGGTCTAGTAATGGTGAGGTAGATAAGCTTACCCACCAACCGTTGATAGTAACTGATATCGCGGAGAGGCTCACCTGCCAAATCCAACTTCAATTTTCTATCAAGAGGAGTACGGGCCGGTTTGCAATCCATCATCTTCACTTCTTGAAGCAAGTCAATCACATATTTTCTTTGACTTAAAAACAGGCCCTTAGGAGAAGCAGTCATTTCAATCCCAAGGAAGTATTTCAACACTCCTAAGTCTTTAATGGCAAATTGTTGATGAAGAGACTGCTTAAGAGTGTGAATCTCATCAAGATTATCACCTGTGATGATGAGATCATCAACATAGATTAGAACGACTAATTTACCAACTGTTCCAGTTCGGACAAACAAGGCTGAATCAACATGACTTCTCTTGAAACCAAACTTTTCAAGGACGAAGCTCAGCTTGGCATACTAGGCACGTGGAGATTGTTTCAAACCATAAATGGACTTGTGAAGCTTGCAACCCATACCTGGATTATGTGCTTGGGAGTGACCAGGAGGTAACTGCATGTAGACTTCATCTTCAAGGTCTCCATGCAAAAATGCATTTTTTACATCCATTTGGTACAACGGCCACTCATGGTTAACTGCAATGGACAACCATACCTGCACTGTACTCATCTTAGCCACGGGAGCGAAGGTCTCCTTATAATCCACTCCAAACTTTTGAGTAAAACCACGGGCCACCAGTATGGCCTTGTGTCCTTCAATCGAACCATCAGATTTAAACATGGTTTTGTAAATCCATCTACTGCCTACCACCTTCTTTACCTTTGGAAGCCGGACGACGCTCCAGGTTTTATTTTCATCCAACGCCTTGAGTTCTTCGGCCATGGCAAGCTTCCAAACATCTTGAAGATTTTCTTCTTGAAAGGTCCTTGGTTCAATATCATGTGACAGTTTACTGAGAAAAGTGGAATGAGAGGGAGAGACCTTGGAGTAATTTACAAACTTGTGAATTGGGTACCTTGCAGTGTACGTTACAAAGTCGTGCAGCCTGGGTGGTGGTTGTCTGTCGCGAGTTGGATTCCGTCAGGGTTGAGAAATCACTTCGGAAGGTTCAACCACACTCTCATCTATGGATGGTGCGTCATAGTAATGAGGAACCACTCCGGAAGCTTCAGTTTCGTCTCCAATAATCACGCTGTCATTACTGGTTGCATGAGAGTCGCTATTGGGAGCAAATAACTTAGTACAATCACTTGGTTCAGTAGGAGTTGGTAATGGAAGGAGGTCCTGTAAGTTCTCCCCCTAATGGCTTTGATCTGATGGTTTGTTGAAATACGATTTGATCTCATCAAACCTTACATCTCTAGAGACAAACATCTTCCTGGAATAAGGATTGTAACACTTGTAAACTTTTTGAGCGGAGGAGTAACCCATGAACACACACTTAACTGCTTTGGGATCTAGTTTGTCTCGGTGATGGGATTGAATATGAGCATAACATGTACATCCAAAAATTCTCATATGGGAAAGGTTAATTTTTTTGTTTTTCATGACTTCATATGGTGATTTGGAATCCAAAACACGACTAGGCAGTCGGTTGATGAGGTAAATGGCTGCAAGAACTCCTTGAGACCAAAACCTCTTAGGCACATTCATTTGTAGCATGAGGGCCCTGGTTTTTTTCAAGTAGATCCCGATTTTTTCTCTCGGCAATTCCATTTTGCTGCGGGGTACCTGCACAACTTGTTTGATGTATAATGTCATGTGTGTTCAGATAGTTAGTCATATTTTTGGATGTATATTCAGTGCGATTATCAGACCTTAGTATGTGGATTTGGGACGAAAAATTGTTCATGAAAAGGTTATGAAAATTCTTGAAAGCATCCATGACTTCACTTTTGAATTTTAGGAGGTACAACCAAGTGACTCTTGAAAAATCATCAACAAAAGTAACATAGTACCTATAACCATCAAAGGACTTAAGAGGTGCAGGTCCCCAAACATCGGAGTGCACCATCTCAAACAGCTTGCTAGTTCTAGACATGGACGAATTAAATGGAAGTCTAGCAAATTTTGACAGATGACAAATTTCACATACAAGTGAGGATTTGCACAGATTAGGGAATAAAGTAGTCAAAACGAATTCTGAAGGATGTGCTAGACGTTGGTGCCACAACTGATGCTCTAGATTTGAACCGACTTGTAATCCCTTTGGAACATTAGGGTCCTTTGACAAATAGTACAGCCCATTTAGGTAGTGACCATAACCAATCAGCTTCTTGGTGGCTAGATCCTGAAAAACAACATTTTGAGGGGAGAAAATTGCACGGCAGTTGAGGGAATTTGTAATCCTTCCTATGGACAATAATTGAAACGGAAAGGATGGAACGTATAATGTTGTGGACTCAACACCTTTTGACATTAGTTTAATTTTGCCTCTACCTAGTACGGGTACACCTCTACCTAGTACGGGTACACCTCTACCATTTGCTACAGAAACTAATGATGGTTTAGTGTAGCTTTCAAAATTGTTTAACTTTGAGTGTTGGTTTGTCATGAGATCTGTGGCACCTGAGTCTATAATCCAAAAATCATGAGGATGACTAACATTTAGAGCAGTTGAAAGAGCACACATAATACTTGGAGAATCTCCTTGATGCACTTGATTGGACTCAGCTAAGAATCCCGCAAACTGTCCAAGGAGAGCAGATTTATTTCCACTAGTCAAAACCTTGTGTGCCTCCTTTTTTGGTTTGAAGATAAGCTGAGAACTCATTTATCAAGTCAACTGGATTTGTTGTGGAGTTCATCAGCCTGTCAGTTGAAGAAGCAGTAGCAGCATAGTTTTTGTTTGTATGTGATCTGGTTTGTGTGCCCTTATAGTCTCTTGACACCTTGTTCTCAAACTTTGGCTTCAACTCAGGATGTAATATCCAGCATCGATCTATTAGGTGTCCAACATTGTTGCAGTGTAAACACTTCAGGTCTGGCCTTTTTCCCTTGTACACTTTTTTCTCCATATGACTTGTGATTTGCCACAAAGCCTCTAGCATAAGACATTCTAGATTTTATGTCAACATTCATGACTTTCCTACGAACTTCTTCTCGCTGAATAGTGGTGCAAACACTTGCAAATGATGGAAGTTCGGGGTTCATTAGAATATGGCTTCTAAGATCTTCATATTCAGACCTCAAACTTGCTAGCAAATGAAAGATTTTATCTTCCTCGGACCTTTTTAACAGCACATCAGCCTTGATAGTACGTGGTCGATACATATCTAGTTCGTTCCACATATTTTTCATGCAATCGAGATGATGGACAAACGATTTATCACCTTGTTGAAGACTTGCACGATTTCTCTTAAGCTGGAACACTCGAGCATCATTGTTTTGATTCCCATACATATCTTTGACTGCATTCCAAAGAGAACGAGAGGATTCCGTAAAACTGAAGATTTCGGAAAGCTTAGGATCCATGGAGTTGAGAAGCCACGACATGACCAGTTGGTCTTTGCACATCCATGCTTCATACTCCAGAGATGAGGCGTCAGGTGCCTCAATGCTTCCATTAACATATCCGAGTTTGGATCTTCCTCCAAGGGCAAGAGATACGGCTCGAGACCGTGGGAGATAGTTAAATTCATTTTAACACCACTGAGCAGAATCGTTGGTTTGGGTTGACTTCAACTTCTGGAAAACTGGTGTGAGGTGCTGTGAAGCTTTCTGCATCTGAGCCAAAGAGATTTTCTTCTGCCATTTATCAAGTCAAATGTGCAGAGATAAGAGGAGAAGTAATGGAGACAGGCCGGTTAAGGTTCCTGCTCTGATACCATGTAGAAAAAAATGGGAAGAATATTTGGTTATGTTATGAAAAGTTTCCAAGATTACAGCAGTATATATGCATACAAACATGGAAGCTAAAAGACCACTGACCAATCTAAGAACCAGCTACTAATCTAATACCTGATGGTCACTACATCACACCCATAACCTCCATTATAGGAAGCCTCTAATTACAAGTAACAAGGAAAACTTGTAAAATCAGCTAGCCTAATCTAATCACAGCTAGCAGTCACACATCCACACTTCTAGTAGTCACACAGCCACCAATATGACAGCCACCAATATGACAGCCACCAATATGTCCAATACTTCCAATAATTGCATCAGCTTCCACTAACACATTCTGCAAACCCAATCTTTGGACAAGGAGGAGGCAATGGCATACCACCAGGAGCTCCACGCCTTCAGTTGAAAGCCAAGAAGGCGCTGCTGCCCCAAAACCACTGATATAATGCCCGTTATGATCACGAACCAGCCCTCCAATGAGAAGCGCCCTCCCCCCGGGCCCCAACACCTCCCCCCCCCCCCCCCCCCCCCCCCCCTCACTTTAGCCGCAGCCCCATCATAGTTTAACTGGAAAAAACCAACCGGGGGTTTCAGCCAATGAACAAGAGCAGGGGGAGGTTGCGGTCGGACATTGACAGAATGCTCCACAAACTCTCTCTGCCTCAGCGACAACAACTCCACTACCACCGCCAAGTCCTGCGCTACCTTGCCATGAATGGCCTGGTTTCGAAGGTTCCAAGCCTCCCAACATCCCCACACAAACCCCTCTAGCTCCTCTCTACGAAGAGACTTCACAGCGGCCTGAATGAGGTCCGCGAAGCTCTCATTACAGTTCAACACCGAGAAGGGGCTAGATACAATAGACCAAAATTTGCGGCTCACCTTACACTCCCAAAATTTGTGTTTCAACCCTCTAAATAAACATTAAATTATTTCGAATAATTCCATTTACGTAAAATCAATCAACGTAATATATCAAATATCAGATAATTACTCTCCAAATTGAAGGAAAATTAATGTAGATTAATTGCTCTTGACCAAAAATACCCTCACGTGGGCAGGCTGTAGAGAATCATCACCCTTTGGTTCTTGAATTTTTAATAACTTACCAAGAATATTCACAATTCATTCCAGCATGCCATGAGTAACCCCCCTAAACATTCCCCACAATAAACAAAACAAAACAAAATGAAAAATCAAACCCTTTTTCCAAAAGATCAGCAATTCATGCCTACCTTTTTCCTCCACTATCAACTCCCATCAATTCTTCCCTCAAAAGAAAATCTCAGGCTTTAAAGCTTGAAATCCCAGACTCCAATTCACTCATGCACCTCTCTTTCTTCATCTCTCTCATTCTCTTTTTCCTCACTCATGGCCTTTCAAAAACAGAAATTCCAATTGGCTACCAGCTCACTATGGCAGTGCCAATTGAATACAGTGTGGGATTCATTGGGAGAGCTTTTGTGATGGAGACCAATGAGATCATGCCAGGTTTCAAAGCTGCATTGAGTGTTGAGGCTATGAATGGGAAATACTCATGCTCTTTGGAAGTCTTTCTTGGAGATGTGAAGGTTTGGAACTCTGGCCATTACTCAAAGTTTTATACTTCAAATGTGTGTGTCCTTCAACTTGAAAAAGATGGAGATTTGAAGCTCAAGGGTCCAAAAGGCAGAGTTGGATGGAGAGCTGGGACTTCGGGACAAGGTGTGCAGGTAAACCATATAACAAAATTACCGAAACAATTTATCACGTTATTTTTAGTCACATTGCAGTTTACAATTCTATTGTACGTTTTTCTTAAATAACTGAGTTATATATCTTTTATTTTTATATATTTCAATTTGCTCCTCTAATATTTTTATTTCCTTCCCAATCTTTGCCCTCCATCACATTTTTTGATAAACTTTTGTTATCAAGGCAAGCTAAAATTGGCTCTAATTCAGACCAATTAGAATATAATGGAAAATTTAACAGAAATGTGACAAATGGAAAAAATTGAAATAAAATAAGAAACTTATGGGACAAATTGAAAGTACATATATACAGGGCAAATTGAAAATACATGTATACGGGACAAATTGAAAGTACATGTATACTGGGCATATTGAAAGTACATGTATACTTTTGTACTAAAAGCACAAAAACTTAATGGAAAATGTGAATGAAGGAAAATATTGAAAGAGAAATAGAAAACTTAAGGAGGCAAATTGAAAGTATAGGTATAAATATGTTATTTAAACTAAATATCAAGGTAATGAACTGTGTTTATTCATATTTTAACGCAGAGCAAACATTTTGTGTGCATGACTTGCGTATAATGCTGGTGATATTTCAATGTAATGTCTTTTTAATTTGATGCAGAAATTAGTGATATTAAGGACAGGCAATCTAGTTCTAGTTGATGGGGTGGGGAATATCAAGTGGCAGAGTTTTAATTTCCCAACTGACGTCATGCTTTGGGGTCAGAGGCTAAGTGTGGCTTCTAGGTTGACTTCATTTCCCCCCAACTCAACTTCATACTACTCACTTGAAATTGAACCCAGCAGAATTGCTCTCTACTTAAATTCTGGTAAGTTGAACTATTCCTATTGGGAATTTAAGCCTACCAAGAACAGACACATTGCTTATGTTCAATTGGGTCCCAAAGGGTTAGAGTTGTTCAATGATAAACAAAAGAAAATTGCCCAAATTCATCCATCTGATGAAAAATTACAGTTTCAGCCCCTGAGGTTTTTGGCATTGGGGAACAAAACAGGAAATTTGAGGCTCTATTTTTACTCACCAAGCTTGGAAAAATTTGATGCTTCTTTTCAAGCACTCAACACCACATGTGATCTTCCATTGGCTTGTAAGCCTTATGGGATTTGTACATTGTCAAGTGCTTGTTCTTGCATTCAAATTTCGACAGCTGAAAATGCGACCGGTACTAGTAGTACTAGAAATTCTGATTGCACACAAGGACTTTCTTCTGGTGGGTTTTGTGGGAGTGGTAAGACAAAGGCAAAGATGCTTGAATTGAAGGGTGTGAGTAGTGTTTTGAAGGGTGGCAATAGGGTTTTAAATGTGAGCAAAGAAGCATGTGCTAATTTGTGCTTAGAGGATTGTAATTGCACATCTGCATTGTATTCTTCTGCAAAAGGAGGCATGGAAGGAGAAGATTATTGCCTTCTTTATGGAATGGTAATTGGGGTTAAACAAGTTGGGAGGGGATCAAGTGGGTTGAGTTGTTACATGGTTAAGGTTCCAAAGGGTGTTCATGGGGGTCATGGGAAGTCAAATTTGAAGAAATGGGTTTTGATCTTGGTAGGAGTGGTTGATGGGTTGATTATTCTTCTTGTTTTTGGTGGGCTTGGGTGGTATTTGATAAAGAAGAGAAGAAAGCACTCACTTCCTAATGGCCATAACAATTGATTGCATTTGATATACTCAAGGCTTTGGTTTGTCACTCAGACCTCAAGCCCAGGATACAATTTTTCTCTTTCTTTTTTTAATTCAATTAACAAAGGAGAAGAAGCATACAAATTTGATTGTTTTTGAAACGTTCATAAGCGAAGCAATGTGAGTTTGTATAAACTTTACAATTTTTACACCCTAAACGGTTTATTATTTGTATTAGAAGAAAATACAAATTTTTTTAATTTTAAAGAAAAATCTTTAAAATACCTATTAAGTTAAATGTTCCACTATATTCCGCAGAGTGTAAAATTGATTCTATATCAATCTACACTATGATTTTTAGAAGTTGTTGTGACCACTACAAAGGAGATAACATAAAAAATGAATGTCATCAGCTTTGTGCATGTGTAATTTTATATTTTCGAAATCCTTAACAAAATAGTATCAATAAGAGTATGTCTAATGCATGCCTTTTTGCTTGGGCTAGTCCAATTATGGCCCAAACACCACCAAAATTCATTTCCAATAGGAGCCTTTTTTACTGAGGCCAGCCTTGGTTTGGCAAGCCTTGAGGCCATTTTTACCCACATGCATGACTAGGCTAGGCAGCTTTCTTCAACAATTCTTCAACAGCAGCCCACATTGCACGGACCAAAGCTCTCTTCAACATAGCCGTTTTATATATTTTTTTTGTGGATTTTTGTTTTCTTTTTCCTTAAACTAGTTGTTTTAATTTTTTTTTATAATTTTTTTAACTGGTTTTTACTTCTATAAATATTCACCCTTTAATTTTAATTTATAAATACTTTTATAAAATCTAGTAGAAGATATCATTTTCGATTGTAGATAAAAAAAGAAAAATCATACGAGATTTTTACAATATTATCTTTAAAAAAAATAATTCAAAAACAATTTAAATTTTTGCCCCTTGTCCGTCTCCATTAGAACAACGAAAAACATCATTAGGGAAATTGCATAAATAATGTCATTTGAGAGGCAACCCCTTGCCCCTTGCTCCTTGACCGTACCCTTGCATTTACCACTAGACATGTTCTAAAATGATGGGAACCACCCTTCATATTCTAAATGAAAGTTAACCTTTTTAAATATAAAAACAAATAAACTTGTATATTAGAATCTTTGACTTGACCCGATTAATTTACAACCATAAATAAAAGTAGTGAGAATTACTTTGCTGGTAAGAAAAATTGAACAATGAATCTATTAAAATCCTCTAAGGCATTGTAAATTGTTGTTGTCTACCATAAGGCCCATTACTATTTGATTTGCACGCAACCCCACCTGGCCCTTAGAGTGAGTGGCCAAAAACAGTTTGTAGTTATTTACTTGTTTGCCAGCAGTTTATATTTATTTATATATTTTCCAACAGTTTGTATTTATTTATTTAAAATAACACAATAATCACACCTTAATCACCTTATTAACATAAAAAAATCTTGAAAAAAAATGTCCCTTCCTATTTCTTAGGTGATGGTTTAGCTCCGAGTCTGGTGTGCGACTGGTCTTGGCAGCATGCGTGGTGGTCCTTGCATTTGTGTGTGGGAATCATACAAGTTTTGCTAGTCGTTATTCACTGGTTCAAGATACTCATGGAATTTGTGGATGGGATGGTGTCGTCGATGGTCTCTGGCTAGGCTATCACGGATCATGAGGCAGCGGAGATTGTGTGTGAGGAAAGGGAGGACACATGCAGCATGCAAAGGCTTTTGTTGGTGGGAAAACTCCTCATGACCAAAACCTTCCATCGGGAGGCGTTGGTAGGGACTATGAAAAAGATTTGGCATCTACGGTATGATTATACAATGGTGGCAATTGAAAGTTCTAATTGATTTCTCTAGTCGCTCAAGAATGATGGGGATCGGCGGAAAGTAATGAGGGAGGCGTTTGAAGGAATGGAACTTGAGGGTGAGGTGAGAGTTGAAGGGACGCTACCTAAGCGTGGACGGTTATTTGAGTCAGGGCAGTAGGAAGTGAAAGGGCTGGCCTTGGAGCCAGGGAAGCGAGTAGGGAGGCATATAATGTATGGATCTTAGGTTGGGGGCAGTGTGGGGCAACTGAATTGTGAGGCACTGGTGGAACCCTGGTCACCCCCTTGTTTAGAGGAAGATGCTGTTATTGGGCAGCGTGAGGGACAAGTAGCCAATTCAGCGGCTGGGACAGACGGTGGTCTCACGGGACGTGCAAGGAAGGGTTGATGAGATTGCGTTCGGGAAACAGATGGCGCCGGGGATTCTAGGTGGGGAACTCTCGGCTCAAGCGTAGTCCTAACAAAGGCATGATTGTTGGGGTGGGATGCAGTTCCACCAAGTTGTCATCATGGAAGTCTACTTCCAATGAATCAGGTTCAGGTATGAAATCAATGGCAGCAGCCAAAAACGTGATGGGATCAGGGACCCATCACGAGTAATGAGTATACTGTGTTGGAATATTCGCGGGTTGGGATGCCCTTGAGCTATGCGTGCTCTTAAGTTCCTAATCAAACTTAAGAAACCAATGTACATTTTTCTTATGGAAACTAGAAAGCCAGTGAGACAGATGGATATAGTAAAAACACATCTTCAAGTTTCTGGAGGGTTTTGTGTGGATCGATGAGGTTTTGGAGGAGGATTGGCGTTACTTTGGATGCAAGGCACCAGGGTGACAATTAGGTCTTACTTTGTAGGTCATATTGATTCTTTGGTGGAAGGGTTGGGCGATGATGGTTTCCACTTTACTGGTTTTTATGGCTATTTGGTCACCCGTCTCAGACATTTTTCATGGGATTTTCTCTGTAGGCTGAGGGGTAACATGTCGGAACCTTGGCTAGTGGCAGGTGATTTTAATGAAGTGTTGCATGATGGGGAGTATATGGGGCAAAGGCAGTGACCCCAATCGCATATGAGAGATTTTGGTTTAGCGTTGGAGGACTATCAACTGGGCTCAGTTAGTTTTAAAGGTCGGAAGATTACTTGGTCGAATCAGTGGCGTGGGAATGGTCTAGTTAGTGTCAGATTGGATAGGGAAGTGGCTAATGGGGGTTTTATGCAGCTTTACCCCTTGGTGGTCTCACATCATATCAATTCTTGGGCCTCTGACCACTTTCCGGTCCTAATTAAACTCACTTCTCAACATTTTGTGAGACGACACAGACGATTCTTCTTCGAAGAGATGTGGACAGGCGGGGAAGAATGTTTCGAGGTGATTGAGCTTGGGTGGAACGCCAGGGATGGTCCCATAATTGACAAAATTAAATATTGTACTGAGCAACTTCAAAAGCGGAGCCGGGATTCACTGGGATCCTTACCTAGGAAGATTAGAAAATAACAAGACCGTATTGACAGGGTGAGGGACACAGACTCACCGGATAATGACCTGAGGATTCAGAGGAAATTAACTGCGGACCTAGATTCTCTCCTATCCCAGGAAGAATTTTTATGTCGTCAACACTCTCGGGTGTCTTGGCTAAGTTTAGGTGACCGTAATATTGTACTTCCATGCATTTGCAAGGTAAAGGGGGACAGAGAAATGCTGTTAAGGGGATTTTCGATGGGCACTAGAGTTGGCAGACTAAGGATGCTGCGATTGGAGGGGTCTTTGAGTCGTATTTTTCATATCTATTTTCTTTTTCTGGTCAAGGGGATTTGTCAAGAATTTTGGAGGTTGTTTCGAAGAGAGTCACGGAGAGTCAGATTGGTGTCTTGAACATGCCCTTCAGTAGAGAAGAAATTGAAAAGGTGGTGTTTCAAATGTATCCAACTCAAGCCCCGGGTGTGGATGGGCTTCCGGTTCTTTTTTCCCAAAAATATTGGGACACAGTGGGAGATGACATTGTGCAGTTTTGCTTGGGGGTGCTGAACGATGGAAGAAGCGTTAAGGAGGTGAATCATACCATTATCACTTTGATCCCAAAAGTTGACCACCAGACGTGGGTAACCGAGTATCGGCCTATCAGTTTATCTAAAGTAGTTTATAAGTTTATCTCAAAAGCTAGGGTCAATCGCTTGAAGCCAGTAATGTAAGGTATCATTTTTTATTTCCAAAGTGCTTTCTTCCCATCCTGGTTGATTACTGACAATATTATTGGAGCATTTGAAAGTGTCCATGCCATTAGGAGAAAGGGGAATACTGATTTGAAGAAAATGATTTTACAATTAGATATGTCTAAGGCTTATGACAGGGTGGAATGGCCATTTCTGGAGGCAATGATGAGGAATTTGGGGTTTCCGGAGAGGTGGATAACGCTGATTATCGATTGCATCTCTACTAATACTTATGCTGTGAATGTTAGGGGGAAGCCAACTAGGCTTATTCAACCGAGCCGGGGATTGCGCCAAAGGGACCCTTTGTCCCCCTACTTGTTCTTAATTTGTGCAGAAGGCTTATCAACGCTCTTAACTCAGGGCCAAAGGGAAAGGGTGATTCATGGCATCTCAGTGGATCCCGAGCCGCCAAATATCTCTCATTTGTTTTTTGCCGATGACAGTCTGCTTTTTTGCCATGCCCATCATGCTACATGCCAGAAACTTATGGAGATTCTGAAGGTATAGAAAGTGGCCTCTGGCCAAGTAATCAATTATGACAAGAGCGCTACAGCTTTTAGTCCCCACACTAATCCAATGATGACAAGGTTGATATTGAATTGATGGGAGTCTGGGTAGTTGAATTCCATGAGATCTATCTTGGGCTTCCTATAGTAGCATTGCAGAGTAAGAATAAGATGTTTAATAGAGTTAAGGAAGCGGTTATAGGTTGATTACATGAATGGAAATCAAAGTTACTGTCAGCTGTCGAGAATGAGGTATTAATTAAAGTTGCGGCTCAGGCTCTCCCAACCTATGCCATAGGGGTGTTCCAATTAACCTGGGGGCTATGCCATGAGCTGTCGTCTATGATTACAAGATATTGGTGGAGCAAGTCCGGAAAGAAGAGCATTCACTGGTTGAATTGGAAAGCTTTATGTAGGCCTAAACAATTCGGGGGCTTTGGGTTCAAAGACTTTGAGGCTTTTAACTAAGCGATGGTGGCTAAACAAGCCTGGTGGATTGTTGAAAAACCTGATTTTGTAGTCACTTAGATGCTTCGAGCAAGGTATTTCCCTCACGGTCATTTTCTTAAAGCTGAGGTGGGATCTAACCCTTCAATGGTGTGGAAGGCGATCATGTAGGTTAAGGAAGTGCTGGAGAATGGGATAATCTGCAGAATTAGGAATGGGGAAGATGTTTGAGTTTTCCATGATCGGTGGATTCCAAAACCCACAACGTTTAGACCTATCCTCAATAAGCTCATTCCATTGGAAACAAAGGTGAAGGCTCTTATCACTAGTGAAGGTAATTGGAACTTAAACTTACTAAAGGCTAGTTATGTGATGATAATGTTAAGGATATATGCTCAATTCCTCTTTATCTCCAACGCAATAATAGGGATGGGCAATATTGGTTTTTCCCCAAGAATGGGTTGTTTACGGTCAAATCAGGCTATTACATAGCTCTTTTCCAATTGGACAATGCTATTGCAGAGGGGCAAGGGGGATCCAACCCCACTCGGCTATGCAGTTTTTGGAAGAAAGTTTGGAAGCTCAATGTGCCCTGTAAGTTGAAATTGTTCCTTTGGAGGGCTTGTAAAGAGATTCTGCCAACTGCTTTCAATTTAGTAAAGAAGAAAGTTCTGCAGAGCATGATTTGCATGCGGTGTAAGAGGGAGGTTGAGGATAGCTACAATGCGATATGGACTTGTCGGCTAAGTCAGAAGATGTGTCGCATTATTGCAATTTCGTTTGATCGGTTCTCCTATTGAGGCTCTTGCTTGGATCTAATTGAAACTGCATTTGAGGTATTAGATACTGACAATGTGGAATGTTTTGAGTATGCTTGGCAGATTTCAAATATATGGAACAATGGATTGCATGGAAAGAAGGTGATGGAGGCTGCAGAGGCGGTGGAAGCTGCCTTCTCTACTTGGTCTGAATTTTTTGCAGCAAACACTCGTTCCAACCTGTCCAAAAAGTTGGGTGTGCTTCGTTAGGCAAAGCCCCTCTCGCCATACTTGAAGCTGAACATAGATGGGGTAGTAAGTGGGAGTAGCCTGGGGAGAGGGCTGGGGGTGTCGTCCAAGACCACAATGGTACCCGGGTGGCCGCTTTCACTAGTGCAGGTTGCCCAGGCTTGACTGTGTCAGTGACAGAGCTTGTTGCAATGAGAGTGGGGTTGAAGTTGATTCATGAGCTGGGGTTGGAAGTTAATAAGATGGAAACTGATTCTCAAGATGTTATTGCATTGATTAATGGAATGCATGATGATTGGTCGGCAGTGGGAATAATGGCAAATGAGGTGGCAGCGAATATGGAAGGGCTACCTATCTCTACTGCGAACCTCACGTACACACCAAGGCATTCGAACTCAGTGGCTCACAAGTGTTCAGTCATTATTTATGCATCATTTTGATGTCATTAAGTACCTCTCTTACATATCTTTTGAATGATTTCGTACCATCAATAGTAGAAAATGATCAATATTGTGAGACTTGTGCAAATTTGGAAAGATAGGTGAATTCCGAGAAGAACGCAAAAAGAATGGCTTGAATCGGAGTTATAATGAAGAAGTTATCTCAAATTGAAAATCGAGTCTCAAAAGTTAGCCGGAGGCTTGTCCTAGACATGCCCTTGACGCACCATTGGAGATGTCCTACCGAGCCCAGAGACATGCCCTGGAATATCTTCTACCGAGTCCCTCAGAGCCTTGATCGAGTCCCAGGATATGTCCTATCACATGTCCCAAGACAGTCCAACCGACAACTCAGCCCTGCTCAAGACCTGCCCGCCAAGTCCCTACGCCAATTCTGCCCCGCCAAGACATGTCCCAGCTCATGTTCCTGGTCCACCAGCGAAAGCATCAAAGTTCACACTACTGCGCCAAGACCCTTATGCGCTTTTGACGAGCCAATGGTGCACCGCAGAAGTGCAATATCATATTATCCGGAGCCACCTCCACACGGTCCGCCAGCACTGTGTCTAGAGCATGTCCCGAGACATGTATGCGCCCTAATTAGGGCGCAGTTTTGCGATCTCCCAGTTCTGCTAGCTTTTTGAGTGCGCCCAGGCTTCAAACCTTCAAAGTCCATCATTAGGAAGCCCAAGACTTGGTTTGGGCCAATTGCTAAGGTTCATGACATGCCAAGTTCAAGAAGTCCTTGAAAATGCCCTAAAATGGTTAAATTTAGGTCCAGTCGTGTTCCAAAATCCCAAGGCTTGGCCCAGCCCATTAAGTGACCTCTAGAAGAACTTCCTTGGCGTTCAAGGAAGTCCAAGAAGATTGTATCTCAGTCTTTGCCGCAAGTCCTACTCCTTGTTAAAAAAGGATTAGCCTTTTGGAGTCCTCTTTCTTGTCAAACTAGGATAGCAGTGTTTAATTCGGATTGTAATCAGATTCTAGCCCTAATTGGTCTTCTATTTCTTAGGGGCGTGGTCTCCTAAAATAGGAGCCTTAGGCGTCAGGTTGAGGACCTTTAGAACCCTAGCCACATTTACACATTGTCATTCAGTTTTTTAGTTTTAAATTAAAACAGTTTTAATTTCTTACAATTTTTTTGGCATGGAGCTTGGAGAGGAGCAACCTTGCCGTGTCTTATGTAGTGCATCATTGTCCACCATTGTTCTTTACTTTAAGCTTTTATTTCATTGTAACTATATATGAGAATTTCATTATGTCTTTACTTTTAATTATGCGTGAGTAGTTTTAATAGAATTGGGGCTCTTGAAGCCCTAGCCATGACAGTTGTTTAACTTGATTTTGGCCCTTGATTTGTATTGCTATGGATGCTGGATATAGTATGAATTACTGTGCTTAATTTATGTTTATTTCTTATAAGTTTGGCATGCTTGTTTGCATGAACTATTGATGAATGATTGCTTGTGTGACTGGCCATCTGCTTGTGATTGTTAGCATCGAAGGTAGATGCATACATCTTACTTGTAAATCGACTTATGACAACCTAGGACTGCACATAGTGTGATGTCTTTAAATTCTCTTCGCACTTCTTGCATCATCTTAATAAAATTTTATAGACATTCTAAGGTACTCATCCGGCCTAGAATATGCTAAGTAAGATAGAATAATATATGTAGAGTGGGCC
The DNA here is from genome assembly GCA_037349345.1 of Oemleria cerasiformis. NCBI lineage: Eukaryota > Viridiplantae > Streptophyta > Magnoliopsida > Rosales > Rosaceae > Oemleria > Oemleria cerasiformis. The sequence continues at coordinate 15,873,431 of JAZGTL010000008.1, read as the reverse complement.
TTAGTCGGACCTTTGCATGGAAATCATATTCAGAAGCTTCATAGTAATCAAATCTGTGAAATCATGTTAATGGCTTAATTGGTTAGTGGTGGATAGTTTGCCTTAATTCGCCTTAGTTACTTTAATCAATCAATTCATTATTTCTGCTGCATTTTACTTTCTTGCATTCTAAGTAATCATCTAATTTCCAATTTCTTGCATTTTACTTTCTTGCATAAGTAGAATGCATTTTACTTTCTTGCATTCTAAGTAATCATCAAGTGGACCAAGCGTAGGATCATTTTCAATGCACGACTCCAACCTATCCTCAAGACCTTCTTCAATTCACGGATCACCTCCACCAAGTCCACACATGGCGAATGCAAGGGGCCAACGTGAAGAGCGCGCCCAAGTGCCACTACCAGCCCCACGGCTCCGCAAGGATTTAGCCATCCCCCATGTCTCGGAGGACCAATTTCCTATCGTTTTCCCCAAGTCTACGGTGGCAAATTTCGAATTGAAGTCTGGAACGATTCACATGCTGCCAACATTCTAACGGCGAAGGAATATTCCGTCTATTAGATTTAACAGAATATGTTAACGCCATTAGCATATTCCGTTAAACTTAATGATGTCAGTTCTAACCAGAGCAACAGAATATTCCGTCTACGACGGAATATTCCGTCATTGGACCTCCCTGAACACCTGAATTTAAACCTCCGTATCTCTCTCAATTCTCAACCAAATTCGACGTTCTAATAATGGAAAGCTATCTAATCGAGCCAAGGAATCCAAATCTCAAATTCAAATTGAGAACCCATACCTAAGGTGGCCAGAAACTGGCCGAGAAGTTCCGGTCAATGTTTAGAGCTTTGCTCCGTCATCCACGGCCATCCCCTCGGCTCCCGAAGGGTATGGTTGTGATTGTGGGGAGAAGGGGAAGCTGATGATGTCCTTAGTTTGGTCTAAAACGTCCAAAAGTTTTTGGGTTTCTCCCTTGGCCTTCACACGAGTTCACGGGAGAGAAAGTGATAGCACGAGGAGAAAGAGGACAAAATGAGAAAAAATCTGAAAAAATGTCTGATTTAAAATATCTACCCAGGGCAAATTACCAAAATGACCCTGAACATTCTAGACCCACAACTCTCTCACAAGAACTCTGTTTTCTGCGTGCCGTCTGTTTACGAACTCGAGAGTTCGAGACCTACGCAACGATCCCCGAAACACAGCCAAAAGTGTCTCAAAACAATAATTGACTTTCAAGCCCCTTAAACAACCAAGGGTAATTTCGTCCTTCTGTAAATTAATTTATGAAAATTCACTAATTAAATTTTCGGGTCGTTACAAAAATATAGTATTATTTATTTTTTGAAAAATTAATCTTTTATCACGCGCTATGTATGCACTATTTTTTTATTGTTAATTCTTAAAAAAAATATTTTAGAAAGCAATTGTGTGATTTTATTTTAAGTTTTTAAACAACAAATCAAAAAGAAAAAGAAACATGGTGGGAGGTTATTTAATTTCAATTTTTTGTTTTAATACTTAGCCTTTAACATATTAAAATTGATCTCTTACTCATTTATGAGTTTTTATTAATAGTTTCAGCATTCTCTACTTCACCCTAACTAATATATATATATATATATATATACAATTGGATGCCAGGATACCAACTTTTGGTAAGTTTAATTACTTTTGATTTATCATAAAAGTTACTTTTTCTTTTTCTTTATTAGGGATTTGCAATTGGTTTGGATAGAATTCTAAGCACCTGAATGAAAACGGACAATTAACATACTGTGAAGGTGATTTAAACATGTGATTTAAGATGATTAAAACACTCTTCGATGTAAAAAAGTGAATGACTGGTATTTTTGGGAAAATAGGGTGAGGATTGGGGCTTATAGTGAGTAGCTGGTTGGCCAATGGCCTGAGTTGATTGGTAGGGATCATAAGCGGTAACTAAGGTTGATTGGTAATTAGGGCGTAGTTGTCCACTTGTAGATCCAAGTGTTGTGTAACAATTTGTCAGGGTAATTGGGAGAACTCGAAATGGAATGAGCCCTTAAGTAGAAGGGGTTTCCTGTTTAATCTGTTTTTTAACTGGTGCTGGAGTCTTGCTAGCAGTTGATTGATTGGAGAGACGTATAGATTCCATCTGTATCACCCTGCAGGAATTCCCTGGTAAGAAAATCAAGAGTGCAATTTTGACTGCCTTGAATGTATTCGATATCAAAATAAAAAATGCTTAACATGGATTGCCATCGGGAAAAAATCTGTTTAGATGCAATATTTTTAACATCTTTTTCTAAAACATATTTTGCACTTTTGCAACCGACACGAACTAAAAACTTTTGATTTAATAAATCTTCTTGAAATTTAAAGAAGCATAATACTATTTGAAATCTTCATATATATATATATATATATATATATATATATATATATATATATATAGGTGCCTACTAATATCAAGTAGAATTCTAAAAAAATTCTCGTACATATTGGTTTTCTATGATTTTTACTTTCTCAAGCAATTCTTTTCTTTCAACATTGTGGGAGCATAATTGGTCCAAAAATTGTGGAGATGTCATGTGGCCCATAATTTATATAATGACAATTCTGCTCTTGGTGGAATCATTACTAGGATATAATTACTGCGCATAATTTAAATATATTTACCAGCTAAATATATTAATTAATATGAATTATATCATATAATAAAAGACATCTCCTTGAGATTCTTTTCCAAGTAGGATTCAATTAATGAGTAAACTTCCTTTCCTAAAAGGATTACTTAATTAATTAGAACTCATTTTCCTACTCCTAATATATAGCTTCCCAGCGAATTATTTATTATTAAAAACCAACCCTAAGTCTTTCCTAACTAGAATTACTTATTGATTGCAAACTCCCTCTACCAATCAGAAGCTCTGAAGACCTCTAGGTCTCCACTATAAATACAGGACATCTCCTCATAACTCAGGTATCTCATAATTATTCTCATCATGCTAGCGAGGATTTAAGATTAATTTTGGACGAGCTCCGCGCCACCAGAAATAATCGCGAAGGAAGGGAACCCACACGCCACCAGAAATGAAAATAATTGCGAAGGAAGGGAACCCACACGCCGCTCAGCAAGGGAATCGCGACATAACGCTCGTCGCACTTCGCATGGATCGCCTTCAGGAGCCAGTTTGTCGTGGCAGGTGGCCCGACTTAACAACCAAGTTCAAATTCAAGCAGAACTTCTGTAGGAATATTTGAGCGACGAAAGCACTTCGCAAACAGTGGGGAGACGTGCTAATTCACAGAATCCTCAAGGCAATGCCCCTCGTAGACACTACAAGGACCCTGTCCGAAGCCACCCTGTGTCGCGAGGCTTCACCCTTGGTGATTCCACCGACGAAAGTCACTCTCCCGACGGAAGCTGTCACCAAAATCGGAGGCAATCGGTCCACGATCGATTGGGAGGATGAGCTGGGGACCATTCTCAAATTAGAATCCCTCATCGAAACTCTTCTCGACGAGCAACCTCATGGAGTACACAAACTCGTTCGGACGGACGAATTGACACTAACTTCAGGGAATCGACGGACCAAGGCAGAGAAGATAGGACATACACTCCGTCACACTCCACCTCAAATTCCACGACGCAGGGGAGTCGGCGCCACCATGGCCACCGAGATCATCTCCCTCGTCAAAATCAGCTTCATGCCAATGACGTGAGAAGAATGTTGGACCAACGACTTCAGGGGGTCCATCGCGACGGAAACTTGGAAGAAGATCTACGCCACCAGCTTTGAACTTCTTCAACCTCTCCATTCATAACTCAAATCGAAAATGAACCATTCCCGCAACGATTCTCGACTCCAAAGTTTACTCAGTTTAAAGGAACTTCAGACCTGGTGAAACACATTGACTACTATTGCGGCGTAATGGTGCCACACCGGCACAACGAGGCGCTTATGTGTAAAGTGTTTCAAACTTCGCTTCAAGGTCGGGCAATGACTTGGTTTAACCATCTCCCCCGGAGATCCATTGCCTATTTCGAGGAACTAGCACTTGCATTTGTGAAGGAGTATTCACAACTTGGCACTGTCCAAGTAAAATATGATCACCTCTTCTCTGTGAGAAAGAGATCCAAGGAATCTCTTCGCCAATACATCCGAAGATTCTGCGAAGAGAAGTCTCGCATCGTAGGCTGCAGTGACCTTGTCGCTACAATGGCTTTCAAACAGGGGCTACCACTAATAGCCAACTCTACGGAGACATTATGATGAACAATGCCAGCACTCTTACCAAAATGCTCTCCCTAGCTAAGCGACATGCTTTTTGGGAGGACGAAAGGATAGCGGCACGCATTGCGAAGGACACCATGATGGACGAAAAGCCCACCGAGAGCTCGAAGCCACCCATGGATGACGCCACTCACGAATATCCGTCCAGAAAATCCAACAAGCGAAAGGCTGGTCGATCTTCCGACTCCCCTTCCATTGGAAGGTCGAACCCGCACTTCGGAGTGCCCACCATTCAAATCTATAACGAGATCAAAGACAAACCGTGGTTTATAAAGCCGGCACTCATCAAAGGGGACCAAGAAAAAGCTTACAAGAAGAGGTAGTGTTCCTACCATGATTGATATGGTCACACCATCAACACTTGTAAAACTTTCAAGAAATACCTCCAAAATCTCATAAAGGAGGGACATTGCACCGAGTTCATCATCGAAAAAGCTGCATAATGTGTTGGGGACAAGAGCCCTAAAGAGCCACCCTCTAAGACGATTCACATAAACACTATCATCGCCGAATCGGAGCTACTTAGAACCACTTCCAAGCAAAAAAAAAAGGAAAGTTCGGGACGCTTTGGCTATCTCCCAAGTCTCCCACGCCGCCACCACCTCCGGGATGGCTGACGACATCTCCATTAGGTTCTCCCTCAAAGACAAAGCCGGCTTCGACTGGCCGCACGATGATGTACTCGTCATTTCAATCCTAATCACCCATGCACACGTTGATCGAATTCATGTGGACGAAGGAAGCGCTGCAAATCTCCTCAACTTGGAAATAGTGCGCAAAATGGGGTTAGAAAATTTCATTACAAAGAAAGCAATCCCGTTGCGGGGTTTCAACGGCTCCACCAGTATGACCGCCGGAACTCTCCAGCTCGAAGTCCATTCACCACCCATCATCTCATCACAAATGATCTACGTAGTGGATGAATACTCACCCTACAACGGCATCTTGGGACGGCTGTGGATGCACAAAATTTTGGCTAGCTCCTCTAGTCATTATCAAAAAATCCGATTCCCAATCCCCAGAGGAGGAATTGGAGAGATAAAGGGAGATCAAGCCATGGCCTGACGGTGCCTCACCGAAGGGCTAAAAGAGGTCAAACGAACATAATTCGTCCCCCAGGTTAGCACCAATACTGGGGGCAAAACTTTCGTTTCGCCTCCCAAAAAGCAACCAATCTATGTCCCAAAAACTAAAATCCCCATAGGAAGGTCCTTACCGCGTCTACCAGCTAGGCGGTAAATAAAGTTATGTTTTGGGGACTATGGATGGAAAATCGGTGAGTAGTTCCATGAACGCTCACCACTCAAAAGGTACTACGTGTGAGTCTAGGCCATGCCTTACCCACCAAAATTGACACCATGCCTTGAAGACATTGGCCCTAGCCCAACTTTTATTTTTTGTCTCAAGCTTTATGCATTTTTTATTTAAATCTTCAATAAAGTTATTCATTTGCAATTTTATTTAAATAGGGTTGCATAAGCTTGAGATACCAATTAAGCCTTCGCCCACCGAAGCACTCAAGCCTTCCTCTACGGAAGCATCAAAGTCTTCGCCTTGCAAAGCATTCAAGCCTTCCTCCACGGAAGCATCAAAGCCGTCACCCAGCAAAGCACTCAATCCTTCCTCTATGGGAGCATAAAAGCCTTCGCCCTGCGAAGCACTCAAACCTTCCTCCACGGAAGTGTAAAATCCTTCGCCCTGCGAAGCACTCAAGTCTTCCTCTACGGAAGCATCAAAGTCTTCGCCTTGCGAAGCATTCAAGCCTTCCTCTACATAAGCATCAAAGCCTTCGCCCTGCGAAGCACTCAAGCCTTCCTCTACGGAAGCATCAAAGCCTTCACCTTGCAAAGCATTCAAGCCTTCCTCTACGGAAGCATCAAAGCCTTCGCCAAGCGAAGCATTCAAGCCTTCCCCATGCGAAGCATTCAAGCCTTCCTCTACGGAAGCACCAAAGCCTTCTTCCATAGAAGCAATCAAGCCTTCTTTTTTAGAAGCATTAAAAACCTCCTTCTAAAAGAAGTACTAAAACCTTTGCACTTGCAAAGTACCCAAGCCTTCTTCAAAGAAGCAAAATTAAAAGTCCAAACACTTAGAAAAAAGTCCCAAGGATATCTAAGTTGAGACAAACATCCAAGCCAGAATTTTTCTCTGCAAAAAACGTCACTTGCAAGGCAAAATTCGGATTCAACACTCATACCCACGGAATGGGACAGGTGGCACTAAAAAGCTACAAGGCTTCACTTTCCAACACTATCCACGGCACCCCAATCCAAGAAGTAACAAATCCAGAATGTTCATTTAATTGAGACAAGGTCGAAAACGCAGTCCTGCACAAAGACATGTCTTGCGAGCTGACTTGAGAATTCAATTCTCAACCTTTTCAAACATGCCCAATGGCATTGGCAAGGTATCGATGTTGCCTTTACAACACTAAAAGGAAAAGCTAAATCAGAGAAATAATGAATTATATATGGGCAAAATGGCGAAGAAGGGCAAAACTCGCGTGCTGCACGCACTACCCGCTTCCAGAACTCACCATAAATTCAATTATTAACCTTTTCCAGAAGGCTTAATGTAGTTAGAAAGATGGGGGTGTTAGCTTTCTAACACTACAAGAACCAACTAATTCCAACAACTAACGAATTATTAATTGATGAATTACTGGGTAAGGGTCAAGCCTGCGAAACTACACACATGACCCAACGTCAAAAATATATCAAAAATTCAATTCTCAACATTTTTTAGAAAGGCCAACTGATTTAGAAAGGTATGGAAGTCATCTTCCCAGCCCTCTAGAATGACTCGATCCCAACTTACTTTGAGCCCGGTGGAGCCAAATTACCACACAAAGGTCAAGTCTGCCAGAAGCTGCATGCGAAAACTGTGAATTGCTTCAAAACTTAGGAATTCTTTTATTTAAAGATTCAACAAACAAGTTGTCAATTCACAAATCAAAGGCTCAACCATTTGCTGAAAAAGAGACTACCTCTAAGCAAAAAAGAAAAGTTTACAAAAACTTAAATGAAGGCTAAATCCAAACATTCATATGCACAAAGCTGAAATTAACAATATTTTGATATTCAAGCTACTTTCTGCCAACCGAGCCTGAAGAGCTACCAATTCTCCCTGAATTTTATCAAAATCAGTACGAGGAACGCTATCTGAAGAGCTCGGAGTAGGAATGGGGGCAACTGGCCTCACAGCCATGAAGGGTGTGGTAACCTTGCCACCCTCGGGAACCACGCCAATGCTCCTCACCTTTGCCATGGCTACCTTATCCCCGGCTTCCCGAGTCACGACGGGTTACCTGGTATGATCCATCATCAAACCAAGCCTTCACCCTGCGGAGCATTCTAGCCTTCTCCCGCAAAAGCATCAAAGTCTTCGCCATGCGAAGCAATTCAAGCCTTGCTCCACGGAAGCATCAAAGACTTCGCCCTGCGAAACACCCAAGCCTTCCTCTACGGAAGCACAAAAACCTTCGCCTTGCGAAGCATACAAGCCATCCTTTACGAAAGCATCAAAGCCTTCTACCATAGAAGCAATTAAGCCTTCTTCCATAGAAGCAGTTGAGCCTTCTTACATAGAAGCATCACAAGGCGATGGATTATCGAAACCGCAAAAAATTACTTCCCTCAAGATTCCCTGAATTCCTAAGAGATGTGGGGGCATTTGAGGGAGCATAATTCGTCCAAAAATTGTTGAGCTGCCACGAGGCCCATAATTTATATAATGACAATTCTGCTCTTGGTGGAATCATTATTGGGATATAATTACTGCACATTAATTAAATATATTTACTAGCTAAATATATTAATTAATCGGAATTATATCAATTAATCGGAATTATATCATATAATAAAAGACATCTCCTTGAGATCGTTTTCCAAGTAGGATTCAATTAATGAGTAAACTTCCTTTCCTAGAACGATAATTAATTAGAACTCATTTTCCTACTCCTAATAAATAATTTCCAAACGAATTATTTATTATTAAAAGTCAATCCTAAGTCTTTCCTAACTAGAATTACTTATTGATTGCAAACTCCTTCAACCAATCAGAAGCTCCAAAGACCCCTAGGTCTCCATTATAAATATAGGACATCTCCTCACAACTCAAGTACCTCATAATTATTCTCATAATTAGCTTTTCAGTTTATTCCCTCGATTAAGCTGACTTAAGCATCGGGGCGTTCTTGGTTGAAACCTCTCCCCTCCCCCCAATCTCGGGGTTCAACCATAACCTCAGGTGTTTCCTGTGTGTGTAGAAACTCAATAGTCAATTCCTACCTGAACGATTTTTGCATCAACAAACATAATCCTTCGATGACTTTCCTTGATAAGTTGGGGTTAAAACAATTTCCTTTCTATTCATGTTTGTTTATTTTATTTTTTTTCAAGGCCAAATTGGACTTACAGTACCTGAGGAAGTCATCTAAAAAATAATGGCCAATCCTGAAGTTGCTATGGCATTTGAAAACCCAAGAGTTCAAGTAGCCATCATGGATATGTATCTATTTCTAAAGTACTAACATTTGATTTATTTATTTTTTATCAAACGGTAAACAATTTCATTAATCCAAATGCAAAATGGGAGCCCAAATACAAAGAATAAAACAAAGCCCAACCAAAAAAATTACAAACAAAATAAAAGTCCTAACCACATACCATAACAACAGGCCTATAACAACAAAAAACCAAAACATCAAAATCCTAGCAGCAGTAAGCACCAGGAGGCCGCCATCCAGACATTTGATTTAGATTGCCATATTGTCACCCTACATTGCTATTAGATCATATATATTTTTTTGAACAACCTAATCCATGGGAAAGAAGCACCTATTTTTGGGACACAATCATATTTACGTATAATATTTGTGAATATAATGTAGCTAACCAATAGCTACTCTATAATGTTCCCTCAACAGTTCTATCAACATCTAAACAGTCAATAGATTCTCATGTTAATTATAAACATTTAATCATACTACGGCATCATGCGGTTGAAACTAGTAGTATAACCTAAATCCACCATTACTAATCCTTCTACCTAGCTTATACATTTCTGGTCCAGATCAATGATCATCAATATTAATATTTAATGCATGCTTTTTGAACCAAATTTATTTGTAGGATCAAAGATGAATTAATGGCAACAAAGAAGAGAGGTTGCAATTATATTGCTGCCAATATGTTTGGAGTTGGTGGCCTATCATCTCTCGATCGATCATGCACCCAGTACCTACCTAACTAGCTAGTCTAGTCTTAAATTTATTCTCACTCATACATCCGTCGCAATGTCATGTCTCGATCGATCCCGATCCTTTAACTCTCAAGAGAGACATGGGTATTGGCTTGGCTCCTATTTTGTGGGGGAATCAAATATTTTAAACTCGTTTTATAATCATTTCATTTTTTTCAAATTTTTAATTTTTATGCATGAGACATATAAAAAATTAAGAGATAAGTATAAGAAATAAACAACAGTGGTATGGAAAGGAAGAAAGAAAAAAATAAAACCCCAAAAGTTTAACTAATAGAAAATAAGTTTTTGTTTTTAATTTTTAGTTCTTAGCTTTTATTATGTCTACTGTTTATTGTATATTTGTTTTCCATTATTTCCACCATAATCTTCCTTTATTCTTCTTCACATCCATTATTTGTTTTCCTCATATTTCAAGGAATAAAAAATAAAAATTGAAAACTAAAAACTAAATGGTTATTAAATGTCCATTAACTTAGGCATATGGCCTCAATAATTCATGAATTAATTTCTCTTATTTTAATGTTATCATCATCTAATGAAATTATTAGGTTAATTTGTTCTCATATGTGAATTTTGCTGGGATCCCACATGTGAGGAAATTAATGGGACAAAAGTCATGTCTAGTCAAATATGCTATAGCTGCGACGGCAGCTATGACATCAGTTGCAACGGCGGCTACGGAGGTGGTCTCAACGGGGCTGTGCTAAGGCTGCAATGTTGGCCTCAACGTCGCTAGTGGCTACGACGGCGGCTATGGGGCGGCTACGACAACAGCTGCAACGTTGGCTTTGGCGGCGGCCTAAAGGGGGCTAGGGTTTGGTTGAGGCAGGATCCACTGTGTGTGGGTACTAGTAGAGTTCTAGTCTATTGGATATGTATTGTTGGGGTGTTGGGTCTTGGGCTTTGGTGTTGGTCTATGTCCTTAATTGGGTTATGCCTAAATTAGTTTAGGCTATATTGGGATTTGAACTAGTTGCTCGGATTATTTGCTTGATTCAAGTTAAGTCATGGGCTTTGAGGTATATAATTTTATTTTTGGTGTACCTTAAGTTTCTTACTTTTCTTGGGGAATGGCTCTTGTAAACTTGTAGCTCTATTTTTTTTTAATAATACTTTTGACCTATCAAAAAAAATATATGCTATAGCTAGCTGGCTCCTCGAGTTCTAGAATTTATTGGAATATATAGTAATAATTATAGTACATTTCTCAGGCCTTGTCTCCCTTTTTATGTCACATGAAAATTATTTTCGTACCAACACATTTCTCTATCTAGCTACATAGCTATGCTAGTTTTAACTACAACCTAGCCCGTGAACTCAATGTCACCAAGTTTCAAACACGAACAACAACAAAAAGGCTAAATTGGAGCAACAGTCCCTGAATTATACCATAATTTTAGCAATCATCCCTAAACTTCAATATTAGTAACCTCTCCCCCTGAATTTTGACATAATAGTTAAGTTAGTCCCTCCGTCAAAAATTCACACGGAATCCGTTAGAAAACGCCCCCCACCCCCCATTGAATGGCCAGTTTTACCCTTAATTTTAACGGATTCCATTTGAATTTTTAATTGAGAGACTAAATCAACTATTATGGTACAGTCCAAGGACGGGCGACACTAATATTGAAGTTTAGAGACGGTTTCTAAAATTATTGTAAAGTTCAGGGACTGTTGCTCCAATGTAGGCGAAAAAAAAATGTCCAAGCTTGAAAATTTGAGAAACTTTGCAGTAGTTTATAAAATAAACTCCGGGAGCACACATGCGCCATAAACGCATTCAAAGTCACTTTGGACGTCTAAAACAGCGCCTAAACGAACTCCTAATTTTGCGTGCCGGCTGTCTACGAACTCGTGAATTCGAAACCTATACAACGGTCCAAGAACCACCTCCAAAAGTATTCTCAAACAAAAAGTGACTTTCAAACCCCTCTTAAACTCGAGGGCAAAATCGTCCTTTTATAAATTAATTTACGAAAATTCACTAATTACACGTATGGATCGTTACATGGATACTAAAAATCCCCCCCTAAAGTAAAGATTTTCTGGTGATTACTTCTTAGAAACCGATTAAACATTAGAGCTCGTCTTCTTCGCATCTTCTAGATCTCTAAGGTCATTTGTGGCATTTGTGGAGATGAGGATGATACTACTGACCATTTATTTAAGGAATGCTCCTTTGCTCAATTAGTTTGGAACTCGTGTTCGCCGCCACTTAGGCCTACCAATGTCGGGATTATTCAGTGGTTGGCTTCACTTAAATCCTCTAATAAATCAGAGCTTTCTCTTCTTAGCTAATGTCTTTTAATTTGCTGGAAAATCTGGGAGGCTAGGAACAAAGCCATCTTCTCCAATGAAGTTCCTCATCCTAGAAGGGTTCTTAACATGGTTCACACGATGGGCTCCAACTACTTTAGGGAAAATGCACCGTCAAATTCTTTGGTGGTGAAAGAGAATCCACTTATGTGGTATCCGTAGGTGTAATTAAATTTGGATACTTATGTTACTTCAGGTACAATTGCTTCTACGGTGTTTATCATTCGAGATATTTGGGCATTCCTCTGCTGTCGGGAGCCAAGAATCTTGGCTTCAGCAATTGTCTTGTTGCTGAGGGATTGGCGATTCTTGAAGGCTTAAAGGCGACCGCTGATCTTAGATGTCACAAAGTTATTATGGAAGGTAATTCTAAGATTATTATTGATGCAGTTAATGATGCGCTTAAACCACCGTAGAGGGTGTTACGAATCATCTCCAATGTCAAAAGATGAAAGAGAAGTTTTCATGTCATTCATTTTAACCATGTGTTTCGTGAAGCGAACTTTATAGCGGACGGTTTGGCTAATATGGGGCATCAAGCTAATATGGATCAAAGGCGGTAGAGGAGTCTGAAGCTTGGAAATTTGATCTTTTTTATTGTGGTTGCCCTAGGGACTCTTCTTTGTTTTAATTGTTTGTTTTATATTAAAAAAAAAAACTAGGCAATATGGGCTAAAATTATATACATAATTTATTTTTTCTTTTGGTTTGGCAATATCGGGTGAGGTGGGAAATATGGACTAACATTGATTTTTTTTAGATCACCAATTTCATGCGAGATGGATTACATGAGCAAACATTACGTAAGTTGTTTTTTAGATCGCCAATTTCATGTGAAATGGACTACATGAGCAAAGATTACATAAATTATTTTTTTGTCACCAATTTTGTGTGGAGTGGGCTACATGAGCTACCATTTCATAAGTTTTTTTTAGTCAGCAATTTCATGCGAGGTGAGCTACATGACCTAATATTACATATATAAGTTTTGTTTTGGGTCACAAATTCCGTGGAAGGTGGGCAACATGAGCTAACATTGTATAAATTTTTGCCTAGTCTAAATCCCTTTTTATGCATTGAGCCCATGCCTAAAATAGGTAAATTACACATATTCAATAATGATCCCGATTTTTACGAGTCACAATCAAGAGTCAATACCATCCACAATATCACTATTGCTAAATAAATTCTAGTTGTAAATTTGGAATGGCAAGTAAAAGTACAGATTTGAAGATTTGAAAATAAAATAAAAAGAGATAAAGTGCTAAATAATGCTTACACATAGGGCAGGGGGTGGCATAGCAAGGCACTTTTATCTCACACAATTTTCTCATATATGTAACAACACTACAAGAAAATCGTGGTTGCCCGACTAGTTTTTGCCCGACGAATACTATCTCGCGGGGTAAGCTCATGTTGCCCGACGGATATGCACACTCGCCGGGTAACCGGTTGGCGGGAAGAACAAGCCGTTGGCGTGCAAAATTGGAAGTTATTACCCGACGGATTGCATCCCCCGTCGAGTAACATTATCAACAACGACGACCAATCTCTGTCGGGTAACACTAGACGTTGACTCTATTTTGCTCGACGAATCATTAAAGATTGCCCTGCGAATGTGGTCCGTCGGGCAAAAGTCTAAACACACTAAATACCTGAGACTCTCTTTTCTTCTTCTTCGTCTTCATCCTCTCTGCTTCTCATCGGTTCTCTCTGCTCTCTCTCTCCCTCTCACTCACTCACTCTCTTTCTCTACCTATTATTATCATCTTATCACCATTTTCACTACCAATCAAATCCTTTTTTCTCTATCAATCATCAACTATCAAATATTAAGGTATGAAAATTTTATTTTTTTGTAATTTTGAAATTTTGATTTTTGATTAGGAATTGATTATGTTTTGTGTTGTAGGAATTCTGTAGTTGATTTGAAGGAATACTTATAAAAAGGTATGTGTGTTTACCTCTTAATTTAATTTTTTTAAGAATGTTGGATATAATTATGTTAGGAAATTTTGTATTTATTGTGGAAAATGTGTAGAAATTTTTTAGAATTTGTGGAAATTAGAAATTGGAAAATTTGTTAGGAAAATATGAAAATAGAAAATATGTTATGAAATTAGGAAAATAGAAAATATGTTAGGAAATTAGGAAATTTGTTGTAAAATAGGAAAATTAAAAATATGTAATGAAATGATTGAAATTAGAAAATATGTTTGGAAATTAAGAAAAATGTTAGGAAATTAGGGAAATATAAAATATGTTAGGAAATTAAAAAAATTTGTTAGAAAATAGGAAAATATAAAAATATGTAATGAAATTAGAAAATATGTTAGGAAAATAAGGAAATAGAAAATATGTTAGGAAATTAGAAAACAAATTTAGGAAAATAAAAAATATGTAATGAAATTATTAAAATTCGAAATTATGTTTGGAAATTAGAAAATATGTTAGGAAAATAGGGAAATAGAAAATATGTACGGAAATTATAAAATTTAAAACTTTGTTTTATGCATAATTTATATATGTTTGTATTTGTGAATTTGTTGTGATATTTTTTTTAAAACGCTTTATTTAGTTCCGACGGAGTGAAATACATTCATATTTCATAACCGTTTATGCGAAGTTAATCGAGTTGATTAACTTCGTATAATGAAATTCAATGAAAAATCTTAAACCCGTTTGAGAGTCAATGAATCGGATTGATTGATTGACTCTTGAATTGTCCATATATTCGGACAATTTGGGGGTGCGCAACTATGTGTTGTGTAGTTGGCGGTCTACGATGTTAGGTTTCAATTGTGGGAAATTTGGTTTGTATCCCCTCAATGTTCTCCGAATGCATACTAGATATTTTTTTTATAATATCTACGTCATGCATTTGGGGAACTGTAGGGAGATGCTACCGAAATTTCCCTCGCTCGGAACTTAGCCTCGTAGGTCGCAAACTACACAGCACATAACTTGCACTTTCGACTGGAATAGGGCCAAATCACCGGAGGCATAAGGAGAAGAGTTGCTTTTGATTTTAACTTGTTCTATTTACGGGACAATGTTAACTCAATTACTTACGTTGACTCTATGTTGTGAAAGCATGCACAATGGACAGAAGGTGGATGCAAATGTTTGATAGATCTTCTTATCAGTATTTGGATGGGATCGACAACTCCATTGCCTTGTACGTAGTCATTGCAGTGATACAAGACGTATCAGTTGTCCGTGTCGTAAATATAATAATTGCATTTGGATGTCATTGAATGAGGTCCAAACTCATCTGGAATGAAAT
The DNA here is from genome assembly GCA_037349345.1 of Oemleria cerasiformis. NCBI lineage: Eukaryota > Viridiplantae > Streptophyta > Magnoliopsida > Rosales > Rosaceae > Oemleria > Oemleria cerasiformis. The sequence goes on along the minus strand of JAZGTL010000008.1, from coordinate 15,858,281 downwards.
GGGATCGTACACAACTATACTAATTGGATCTATCACGGTGAAGAAATATTTTCTGCATCGACATCTTCGGTTCCCGGGACCCGTCGGGATGAAAGTGGTTTGGATGGGCGATGTGATAATGATCAAGTCGTTGAGTTATTAACGGATGTTTTTCCTCTGGCATCAGATGATATAGAAGATGATGCGCCAAGGTTGCAACCTGAAGACTCTGAGCTCCATTATGAGAGATTGTTGAAAGAAGCTCAGCGCGAATTGTACCCCGGTTGTAAATCATTTTCGGTTCTAGGGGCAGTTGTGGAGTTGATGCACATGAAAGTTGAGTATAATCAAACGAACAAGCATTTTGATCACATGTTCGACATTATCATCCGAATGCTCCGTGAAGACAACTGTCTACCAAAAGATAATTATAGCTAGAAGAAGTTGTTGAAGGGGCTTGGTTTAGGGTATATCAAGATCCATGCATGTAAGAACAACAGTGCTTTGTTTTACGGTGAATTCGAGCAGCTTGACAAATGTCCCGTGTGAGCCTAGGTTTCAAAGAACAAGATTCCTAACAAGGTGTTACGTTATTTTCCACTGAAGCCAAGGTTACAAAGATTCTACATGTCATCCGGACAGCCCGTGATATGAGGTGGCATAAGGATGAACGCATTGATGATGATGTACTGAGGCATCCGGCGGATGGAGAGGCTTGGAAGGAATTTGATAAAATGTATCCCGAGTTTGCTGCGGAGCCAAGAAACGTCAGATTAGGTGTAACGACCCGGACCAGAAATTAAACTATTTTGAGGATTGGACAATTTTACCCTCAGTTTTGGACGGGTTCGGGAGTCACTTTTTGACTGGCAAGACTTTTGGGAAATTTTCTAAAGTCGTTGCGTAGGTCTCGAACTCACGAGTTCGTAGACAGGCGGCACGCGGAAAATGGAGACCCGGTGAGTACGTTACGGGTCTAGAAGCTTCAGGGGCAGTTTGGTAATTTTGGAGAAGTTGGAACTATATAATAGATATTTTCTCTCTCCTCGGCAGATTGGTCAATATGGGCTCTCTCTCTCCTACCCGAAAACCCCCCCCGTGTGAACACAAAGCTTGATCTTCATCGGACGGATTTCGATCCGAGTTGAGTGAAACCAAGGTCGGGAGGATCATCCCCGGGACCCCACGGGCATTTTGGGGTAGATATTGGAGCGGGAGCACCGCCGTAGGCGACAGACGGAGGAGGGAGGTGAACCGAAACTTCTCGGCCATTTTCTGGCCAAACCAGGTACGATCTCGGAACTTTGACCTCATATTTGGATTCCTGGTGAAGAGTAGATAAATTTTCATGTATAGATCGTGAAAAACGGTTAAGAAATGAAGAAGTTAGAAAACTGGTAGTTTCGGCCGGAAATGGGGGATTCCAGCGAACCAGACGGTGGCGGAGGTGGCGGTCCGGTCATCTTCTCCGGCCAGCCTCCGGCGACGGTGACGGCGTCCGGTCGTCTTCTCCGGCGAGTCACCGGTGACCGGTCGGGTCGAGTTGACCGGTCGGGTCGAGTTGAACCGATCGGGTTGAGTGAACCGGTCGGGTCGAGTTGGACCGGGTCAGGTTGAGCCGGACCGGGTTGGACCGGTCCAGGCGCGTGAAAACTGTAGTAGCGCGTGACCGGCGCGTGAGCGCGCGTGGGCGCGTGTGCCGACCTTCCGGCGGCGCGTGGCGGCGCGTGGGGCCGAGACTGAGGTCACGGCGGCGCGTGGGAACTAGTTTTCGGCGTTCCGAATCTGTTGGTACAGGTTTGAGGTTGATCAGACGTCGTTTAGAGGTGGTTTTGGGCAATCCCAGCGGTAATAGTTGACCGTATTAGCGGGTTTTGGGCTCGGGAAGTCCAGGTAGTTGGGACATTATTGTGCATGTGTTGCTTGGGCTAGAGAGTCCTTGAATTAAGGGTTGGTTGATGTATATTAGTGGACTATTGTTTATAAACGTAATGCATGCATCAATGTATCTTTGTTTACATATTGTTATGTATTGTTGCAATGATTTCCCGGAATTTAGAAATGATTACTGGATATATGTTTTCCACTATTTCGATTAAAGTGTGTTTTGGTCATATTGAGGGAGGCCAGGACTCGGGACGAGGATCCGTTATTAGCGGTGAACCGGTGAACCTCCAATAACTGATATGATATGATAGTCGAGATATGCCGACTGATATGATATGATAGTCGAGATATGCCGACTGATATGATATGATAGTCGAGATATGCCGACTGATATGATATGATAGTCGAGATATGCCGACTGATATGATATGATAGTCGAGATATGCCGACTGATATGATATGATAGTCGAGATATGCCGACTGATATGATATGATAGTCGAGATATGCCGATTGATATGATATGATAGTCGAGATATGCCGACTGATATGATATGATAGTCGAGATATGCCGACTGATATGATATGATAGTCGAGATATGCCGACTGATATCATATGAGAGTCGAGATATGCCGACTGATATGATATGAGAGTCGAGATATGCCGACTGATATGATATGATAGTCGAGATATGCCGACTGATATGATATGATAGTCGAGATATGCCGACTGATATGATATGATAGTCGAGATATGCCGACTGATATGATATGATAGTCGAGATATGCCGACTGATATGATATGATAGTCGAGATATGCCGACTGATATGATATGATAGTCGAGATATGCCGACTGATATGATATGATAGTCGAGATATGCCGACTGATATGATATGATAGTCGAGATATGCCGACTGATATGATATGAGAGTCGAGATATGCCGACTGATATGATATGAGAGTCGAGATATGCCGACTGATATGATATGATAGTCGAGATATGCCGACTGATATGATATGATAGTCGAGATATGCCGACTGATATGATATGATAGTCGAGATATGCCGACTGATATGATATGATAGTCGAGATATGCCGACTGATATGATATGATAGTCGAGATATGTCGACTGATATGATATGATAGTCGAGATATGCCGACTGATATGATATGAGAGTCGAGATATGCCGACTGATATGATATGAGAGTCGAGATATGCCGACTGATATGATATGATAGTCGAGATATGCCGACTGATATGATATGATAGTCGAGATATGCCGACTGATATGATATGATAGTCGAGATATGCCGACTGATATGATATGATAGTCGAGATATGCCGACTGATATGATATGATAGTCGAGATATGCCGACTGATATGATATGATAGTCGAGATATGCCGACTGATATGATATGATAGTCGAGATATGCCGACTGATATGATATGATAGTCGAGATATGCCGACTGATATGATATGAGAGTCGAGATATGCCGACTGATATGATATGAGAGTCGAGATATGCCGACTGATATGATATGAGAGTCGAGATATGCCGACTGATATGATATGAGAGTCGAGATATGCCGACTGATATGATATGATAGTCGAGATATGCCGACTGATATGATATGATAGTCGAGATATGCCGACTGATATGATATGATAGTCGAGATATGCCGACTGATATGATATGATAGTCGAGATATGCCGACTGATATGATATGAGAGTCGAGATATGCCGACTGATATGATATGATAGTCGAGATATGCCGACTGATATGATATGATAGTCGAGATATGCCGACTGATATGATATGAGAGTCGAGATATGCCGACTGATATGATATGATAGTCGAGATATGCCGACTGATATGATATGATAGTCGAGATATGCCGACTGATATGATATGATAGTCGAGATATGCCGACTGATATGATATGATAGTCGAGATATGCCGACTGATATGATATGATAGTCGAGATATGCCGACTGATATGATATGATAGTCGAGATATGCCGACTGATATGATATGATAGTCGAGATATGCCGACTGATATGTTATGATAGTCGAGAGATGCCGACTGATATGATATGATAGTCGAGATATATGCCGACTGATATGATATGATACATGACTAGCACACCCCAAGGGATACCCTGGTGGCTAGGGACAGGATAGTCGAGAGATATGCCGACTGATATGTTATGGTAGCCGAAGGTTATACCGGCTGATGATACGATATGATAGCCGAGGATATATCCGGCTCTAATATGAAACAGACGACAATGGTCATGGGCTTAATCAACCTATGAAAATACTTCGTCAGCCGGGTCAGTGGGTAGGTGTGGGCGGTGACCCAGAGGGACGAATTATGGTTGGTTTACAAGTATTTGACTAGTCTGTTGTCTTGTGGTATTCCAGTAGAGAAGTCAGCAGTGTCTGACCTACTGACGTTTGGTGACATAGGGTATTCCTATTTGGACCACCACTACTCCGAGGTTTTGGTTTTGACCAGTATACTATCCTGCGTCTGACAGGTATAAGTGGTTAGTAAGTACAGAGGTTCTGTCGGGAACCCTGTAAGGCTTAATAAAAATTATTCCAGAACAAAGGGTATTTCTGATGTTTAAATTTTGAAGTAAAGAGCTGTCAGATGGGATAAGGGTTCTTTCCGGGTTTCGAGGGAAAATTCGGGAAGGGTCCTTACAAGTGGTATCAAAGCTCTAGGTTAACTTCCTGCAGACTGCACACTTGTGTGCAAATTATTTATGGATTTCGGTTAACAAGATGCCTCCGAGACGTGAGTTTCGTCAACGGTCGGGGAATGGTGGAGATAACCATGAACCTACAGTGGAGCCTGATTTGAGGCAGACACTGGAACAGCTGGGTCAGACTTTAGCTTCTGTACTCCAGGACAAAACTTATCATGAAGTCTCTGATGTCGAGAGAGCCCAGAGACTAAGGGCGACGATATTCATGGGTGACTCTAGCCCAGATGAGGCCGAGGAGTGGATTACTCGCATGGAGCGGGTGTTCTTGATTATGAGGTGTCCTCTAGAAGAGAGAGTTCTACTGGCCACATTTTTTTACTAGGTGGTTCTGCTTACCACTGGTGGCACTCATTGGAGGTGTCAGGCTGGAATGTCCATACGCTTACTTGGCAGACTTTCCGGGAACGCTTCTTGGAGCAGTTTTACCCTCGCTCACACCGGAACGTTAAGGAGGCCGAGTTCTTGCATTTACAGCAAGGAGACATGACGGTGGCCCAGTATGAACAAAGATTCATAGCGCTGAGTCGCTTTGCACCGACGTTGGTAGCGACCGAGTCAGACAAGTGCCACAGATTTGAGAGTGGACTGCGGAGTGAAATTCGGTCAGCAGTTACGTCTATTGACCACACTTCGTTGAGGACTTTGGCTAATGTTGCAGCTCGATTAGAGTTGAGTTTGGGTTTCCCAATGCCTCAGTGCAGTTCAACAGGAGACAGGGTGGCAGATCTAGTGGCTTCAGTGTTTCCGTTTGTTATTTCTGTGGGGAGACTGGTCACATCAAGAGATTCTGTCCACAACGACGTCCGGGCAGTAGTTCCTTTAGTCGTGGTGCGACTGATCCTAGCCCGAGTGCAGGACAGATGTATGATACTGCAACTGGGAGTCAGACCCATTTCAGTGGGGCTGGTAGAGCTAGTGGGACCAGCAGTGCTAGAGGCAGGTATGGGGATCGTGGTCGATCTTCGGGTATACCAGCTCGAGTTTTTGCCATGACGCAACAGGAGACTCGAGTAGCACCGGAGGTGGTCACGGATAGAGAATTGTCTCCAATTGGTTGGGACATGGGTATTAGTACTCCTACCGGAGATATGTTAGTGGCGAACCTAGTGATTCGCAGTTGTCCGGTGATGGTTGAAGGCCATGGTTTGAAGGTAGATTTAATCCCCTTAGATATATTTGAGTTTGATGTGATTCTGGGGATGGATTGGTTGTCCATGCACCATGCCTCCATAGACTGTTACGACAAGACAGTAGTTTTTCGGAGTCCAGGATTACCTGAACTTACATTTCGGAGAGATCGTAGGGTATTACCCTATGGAGTTATATCAGCGTTAACAGCTGAGAGATTGTTGAGAAAAGGTTGTGAGGGTTACTTGGCTCATGTGTTAGATGCTCGGAATACTTCGATGAGAGTGGAGGATATTCCTGTGGTGAGTGAGTTCTCTGATGTGTTCCAGATGATCTTCCAGGATTACCACCACACCGTGAGATTGAGTTCACAATCGAGCTTTTGCCAGGTACTCAACCTATCTCACAGGAACCGTACAGGATGGCTCCGGCAGAATTGCGAGAGTTAAAGACTCAATTGCAGGACTTGGTGAATATGGGATTTATTCGCCCAAGTGTTTCACCATGGGGTGCGCCGGTATTAATTGTGAGGAAAAAAAAGATGGTGGTCTGATATTGTGTATCGACTACCGGCAGTTAACTAAAGTGACGGTGCAAATTCTGTATTTGAAGGAAAAGGTACTTGCAGAAAGACTTTTTCTCTAGTTAAAGTATTGTGGAGGAATTATAACGTGGAGAAGGCCACGTGGGAAATCGCGGAACTAATGCGGGCACAATATCGTCATTGTTTCATGGTTAGGAATGAATTTCGGGGACGAAATTTCTTAAGGAGGGTAGATTGTAACGACCAGGACCAGAAATTAAACTATTTTGAGGATTGGACAATTTTACCCTCAGTTTTGGACGGGTTCGGGAGTCACTTTTTGACTGGCAAGACTTTTGGGAAATTTTCTAAAGTCGTTGCGTAGGTCTCGAACTCACGAGTTCGTAGACAGGCGGCACGCGGAAAATGGAGACCCGGTGAGTACGTTACGGGTCTAGAAGCTTCAGGGGCAGTTTGGTAATTTTGGAGAAGTTGGAACTATATAATAGATATTTTCTCTCTCCTCGGCAGATTGGTCAATATGGGCTCTCTCTCTCCTACCCGAAAACCCCCCCCCCCCCCCCGTGTGAACACAAAGCTTGATCTTCATCGGACGGATTTCGATCCGAGTTGAGTGAAACCAAGGTCGGGAGGATCATCCCCGGGACCCCACGAGCATTTTGGGGTAGATATTGGAGCGGGAGCACCGCCGTAGGCGACGGACGGAGAAGGGAGGTGAACCGAAACTTCTCGGCCGTTTTCCGGCCAAACCAGGTACGATCTCAGAACTTTGACCTCATATTTGGATTCCTGGTGAAGAGTAGATAAATTTCCATGTATAGATCGTGAAAAACGGTTAAGAAATGAAGAAGTTAGAAAACTAGTAGTTTCGGCCGGAAATGGGGGATTCCGGCGAACCAGACGGCGGCGGAGGTGGCGGTCCGGTCATCTTCTCCGGCCAGCCTCCGGCGACGGTGACGGCGTCCGGTCGTCTTCTCCGGCGAGTCACCGGTGACCGGTCGGGTCGAGTTGACCGGTCGGGTCGAGTTGAACCGGTCGGGTTGAGTGAACCAGTCGGGTCGAGTTGGACCGGGTCAGGTTGAGCCGGACCGGGTTGGACCGGTCCAGGCGCGTGAAAACTGTAGTAGCGCGTGACCGGCGCGTGAGCGCGCGTGGGCGCGTGTGCCGACCTTCCGGCGGCGCGTGGCGGCGCGTGGGGCCGAGACTGAGGTCACGGCGGCGCGTGGGAACTAGTTTTCGGCGTTCCGAATCTGTTGGTACAGGTTTGAGGTTGATCAGACGTCGTTTAGAGGTGGTTTTGGGCAATCCCAGCGGTAATAGTTGACCGTATTAGCGGGTTTTGGGCTCGGGAAGTCCAGGTAGTTGGGACATTATTGTGCATGTGTTGCTTGGGCTAGAGCGTCCTTGAATTAAGGGTTGGTTGATGTATATTAGTGGACAATTGTTTATAAACTGTAATGCATGCATCAATGTATCTTTGTTTACATATTGTTATGTATTGTTGCAATGATTTCCCGGAATTTAGAAATGATTACTGGATATATGTTTTCCACTATTTCGATTAAAGTGTGTTTTGGTCATATTGAGGGTGGCCAGGACTCGGGACGAGGATCCGTTATTAGCGGTGAACCGGTGAACCTCCAATAACTGATATGATATGATAGTCGAGATATGCCGACTGATATGATATGATAGTCGAGATATGCCGACTGATATGATATGATAGTCGAGATATGCCGACTGATATGATATGATAGTCGAGATATGCCGACTGATATGATATGATAGTCGAGATATGCCGACTGATATGATATGATAGTCGAGATATGCCGACTGATATGATATGATAGTCGAGATATGCCGACTGATATGATATGATAGTCGAGATATGCCGACTGATATGATATGATAGTCGAGATATGCCGACTGATATGATATGAGAGTCGAGATATGCCGACTGATATGATATGAGAGTCGAGATATGCCGACTGATATGATATGATAGTCGAGATATGCCGACTGATATGATATGATAGTCGAGATATGCCGACTGATATGATATGATAGTCGAGATATGCCGACTGATATGATATGATAGTCGAGATATGCCGACTGATATGATATGATAGTCGAGATATGCCGACTGATATGATATGATAGTCGAGATATGCCGACTGATATGATATGATAGTCGAGATATGCCGACTGATATGATATGATAGTCGAGATATGCCGACTGATATGATATGAGAGTCGAGATATGCCGACTGATATGATATGAGAGTCGAGATATGCCGACTGATATGATATGATAGTCGAGATATGCCGACTGATATGATATGATAGTCGAGATATGCCGACTGATATGATATGATAGTCGAGATATGCCGACTGATATGATATGATAGTCGAGATATGCCGACTGATAAGATATGATAGTCGAGATATGCCGACTGATATGATATGATAGTCGAGATATGCCGACTGATATGATATGATAGTCGAGATATGCCGACTGATATGATATGAGAGTCGAGATATGCCGACTGATATGATATGAGAGTCGAGATATGCCGACTGATATGATATGATAGTCGAGATATGCCGACTGATATGATATGATAGTCGAGATATGCCGACTGATATGATATGATAGTCGAGATATGCCGACTGATATGATATGATAGTCGAGATATGCCGACTGATATGATATGATAGTCGAGATATGCCGACTGATATGATATGATAGTCGAGATATGCCGACTGATATGATATGATAGTAGAGATATGCCGACTGATATGATATGATAGTCGAGATATGCCGACTGATATGATATGATAGTCGAGATATGCCGACTGATATGATATGAGAGTCGAGATATGCCGACTGATATGATACGAGAGTCGAGATATGCCGACTGATATGATATGATAGTCGAGATATGCCGACTGATATGATATGATAGTCGAGATATGCCGACTGATATGATATGATAGTCGAGATATGCCGACTGATATGATATGATAGTCGAGATATGCCGACTGATATGATATGATAGTCGAGATATGCCGACTGATATGATATGATAGTCGAGATATGCCGACTGATATGATATGAGAGTCGAGATATACCGACTGATATGATATGATAGTCGAGATATGCCGACTGATATGATATGATAGTCGAGATATGCCGACTGATATGATATGAGAGTCGAGATATGCCGACTGATATGATATGATAGTCGAGATATGCCGACTGATATGATATGATAGTCGAGATATGCCGACTGATATGATATGATAGTCGAGATATGCCGACTGATATGATATGATAGTCGAGATATGCCAACTGATATGATATGATAGTCGAGATATGCCGACTGATATGATATGATAGTCGAGATATGCCGACTGATATGTTATGATAGTCGAGAGATGCCGACTGATATGATATGATAGTCGAGATATATGCCGACTGATATGATATGATACATGACTAGCACACCCCAAGGGATACCCTGGTGGCTAGGGACAGGATAGTCGAGAGATATGCCGACTGATATGTTATGGTAGCCGAAGGTTATACCGGCTGATGATACGATATGATAGCCGAGGATATATCCGGCTCTAATATGAAACAGACGACAATGGTCATGGGCTTAATCAACCTATGAAAATACTTCGTCAGCCGGGTCAGTGGGTAGGTGTGGGCGGTGACCCAGAGGGACGAATTATGGTTGGTTTACAAGTATTTGACTAGTCTGTTGTCTTGTGGTATTCCAGTAGAGAAGTCAGCAGTGTCTGACCTACTGACGTTTGGTGACATAGGGTATTCCTATTTGGACCACCACTACTCCGAGGTTTTGGTTTTGACCAGTATACTATCCTGCGTCTGACAGGTATAAGTGGTTAGTAAGTACAGAGGTTCTGTCGGGAACCCTGTAAGGCTTAATAAAAATTATTCCAGAACAAAGGGTATTTCTGGTGTTTAAATTTTGAAGTAAAGAGCTGTCAGATGGGATAAGGGTTCTTTCCGGGTTTCGAGGGAAAATTCGGGAAGGGTCCTTACATTAGGGCTCGCTACTGACGGGTTTAATCCGTTTGGGAGTTTTGCAAAGCCCTATAGCACTTGGCCGGTTGTTATGGTTCCGTATAACTTGCCTCCTTAGAGATGCATGAAGAAAGAATTCACAATCCTCAGTACTTTGATACCGGGGCCCAAATCGCCGAGTAATTCCATCGATGTGTATTTGCGGCCGTTGATTGACGAGCTCCTGGATTTGTGGGAAAATGGTGTCCGAACATACGACAAGTGCAGTGGAGAAATGTTCACCCTACGAGCAGCTGTAATGTGGACAATTAATGATTTTCCTGCTTATGGTATGTTATCGGGAGGGAGCACCAGGGGCTATCTTGCTTGCCCGATATGTGGACCAGACACAACGTCCTTTTGGCACGCATCTAAGGTATGCTACTTGGGTGCGAGAAGGTTTCTGCCCTGGGATCACCGATGGCGAATACAATCTGACTCATTTGATGGTAAATCAGAGTTAAAAGGTCGACCAAGGGAGAGGTGCGGTGATGAGATATTATCCAAACTGAACAGTATATATGAGTTCGTGACAAGAAGATCGAAACCAGCCGAATAGGAAAATTGGACGAAAAAAGCATATTCTTCCGGTTGCCATATTGGTCGAAATTGAAAATCAGACACATCGCCGATCCTATGCACATCGAGAAGAATGTTGCTGAGAGTATTGTGGGAACGACTTTACCCATTGAAGGCAAGTCAAAGGACACAAAAAAGACTCGTCTAGGCATGAAAGAAATGGGGATTCAGCCTAATTTGTGGCCAAAAGTCGTCAATGGCAAATACATCATGGCTCACCCAAGTTATACATTTACATCGGACAATAAGAAAAAATCCCTAAAATGGTTGCAGGGTGTGAAATTTCCCGACAAGTACACCGGTAACATATCCCGGAGTGTTAGCGCAGACGGTGGGACCATTTCTGGTATGAAGAGCCATGAATATCATGTTTTGCTATAACGACTTATTTTGATTGGTATTAGGCCTTTCTTGGAGCCTGGTGTTGTTGAGACGATAGTTTATTTGTCTCAATAAATCCAGATACTATGTGCCAGATCGTTGGTTAAGGCAGACCTCGAAGCAATTAACGAGGAAATTGTCTACATCATGTGCCGGCTAGAACAAATATATCCACATGCATTCATTGATGTAATGGTGAACCTACTAATACATTTGCCGAAAAAGGCAAAGCTAACTGGCCCGGTGCATTATCGTTGGATGTACCCAATCGAGAGGTATAACTTATCCCTGCTATTTGATAATATTTCCTTACTATCATGTATATATGTGAATCATAATGTAAATTTTCTTGCAGAATGTTAGGTACGTACAAGCGGTATGTTCGGAACAAGACACTTTCTGAAGGCTCTATGGCGAAGGCGTACATTGCAAATGAGGCAATGACATTTTGTGCAATGTACCTTCGGAATGTTGAAACTTCCTTCAATAGGGCGTCGTGCAACGACGATGGTGGTCAACGTCTAGAGACCCTATCTGTATTTGCCCAACCCACACGACCATTCGGCATTGGTCCAATCTCGAAGCCGTTCACCAATAGCGACATCGAGGTGGCTCATTGGTTCATACTAAATAACTGTGACAAAGTCTGGCCCTTCCACAAGCAGCATGAGACGTTGATGAAGGCCCAATTTCCTTCTAATTGGGAAAAAATGGACAAACAACTGTTTCCACGTTAGTTTTCCCAGATGTAAGTCAAATATTTTATTTCCAAATTTCTTAAATTGGTTTTAAGCTTACCTATTTCGTTTCTTGTGTGTATCTTACCAGATGACACAGTTGAAAGATGTCAACTCGCCAAATTTCAATAAAGAATTAATGCAGCTTGCCATTGGCCCATTCCGAGACGACAAGTTGTCTACGCAAAACAACGGGGTCTTCGTGCTGGGGGATGGGGAAAATGCTGAGACGGGTTTCTACGGCAAATTGTTAACTGTGGTTAAGGTGTTATACGCCGATCGCAAGGAAGTCGTCTTGTTCAAGTGTCATTGGTTTGATACGAACCTAAGTATCCCATGCAGTGTCATCAAATATCAGTTATATACTTCTATAAACACAAATACCCGGTGATTTGAGAGTGATCCCTACATCCTCGCTAGTACGGCGAAACAAGTATTCTATGTGGATGATCCAAAAGCTGGTGGTGGATGAAGAGTAGCTGAAATGGTGAATCATAGAAACATTTGGGACTTGGATGACCAATACCATGAAGAAGATGAGGAAATAAACGATGACCAAATCATTTACCAGGTGGATTCATCGGCATCCACCCAAAACGTGGATGGAGTTCGGACCAATGACATCATCCCACCAATTGCGATTGATGACATTTTTATTGATCTGGGGGAATTATAACAAATTGAAAGTGATTCGGAGGAATTAAGTACTGTACACATGTCGGATGACGAGCGTGATTGGGAAGGGGAAAGCGAATCCGAATGAAAGTTGTAATTTCGAAATTCAATTCATATATGAAATATCCATCTTCAAATCAATAAATTTTATTTATATGTATGTTGTATGATTTCATTCAAGAGTTTAAACTCCTTGGGCAATATGCTTGTTTTCCGATTTTCAAAAACTTAAAAATTGAAACTGACCGATCTAACCGTCCACATTTATGGTAGGTACCCATAGATCTCCTACGCGAAAAATTTCCCAAATTGGAAATCTCGGGATTAGGTAACGGTGCGCGACGATTCAACGGTTACACAACGTTTCTTCATGATCGGAAGGCTTGAAATCCTCAAAATACCAAGATTTTCGACGGGCGAGATCTAGGCACGTAAAATCACAAAGTGAACGGTTAGATCGCTCAAATTCAATCGTTTGAATATCAATAGAACCCAAAATTTGAAAAAAGCATTTAAGTTTCCTTCCAGAGTTTAAACTCCTTGGGCAATATGCTTGTTTTTCGATTTTCAAAAACTTAAAAATTGAAACTGACCGATCTAACCATTCACATTTATGGTAGGTACCCATAGATCGTCTACGCGAAAAATTTCCCAAATTGGAAATCTCGGGATTAGGTAACGGTGCGCGACGATTCAACGGTTACACAACGTTTCTTCACAATTGGACGTTTTGAAATCCCCAAAACATCACGATAACGTTAGATGGGGCTTTAGGCATGTAAAACCAAATTTTGAACGGTCCCGATGTTGCATATACTTTCACCGGACTTGGTTTTCAGATTAATGCCAAAAACGGCATAAAAAAGATCATGCCCGACGGATATTTTAAAATTTCCGTCGGGTAACTATAATAAAACGGCCAGATTTGAAAATTTTCAAATTTTCGCCTAATGTTTTCTCGAAATCTCAATTTCCCGCTTGGTGTTACCCGACGGATATTTTAACTGTTAGCCAACGGATTACCGACCGGTTATATTACCCGACGGATATGTTAAATGTTACCCGACGAACCTTGCACCTAAATTTTCACGGATTCTCAAAAGTACCTCGTTTTTGTTCCCGACGAAGTATAAAAGTATTACTCGACGGATATCCAACCATTATCCTTACCCGACCGGTGTTTTGATTGTTACCCGACGAACTTCCCACCTAAATATTCGTGGATTCTCAAATTTACCGCCGACTATTGCCCGACGGATATGTTTAACATAACCCGACGGATTTCAAATATGTTACCCGACGGGCACCTAATAGTTACCCGACGATTGTATTTAATAGTAACCCGACAAATATAGTACACGATACCCGAAGAATAACCACCGGTTTTTAATGCCCGACGGATCATTAAAGTGTTAACCGACGCATGAATCCGTCGGGCAATGCTAATCAGATACATAAATCAGACCGACTCTTCTTCTTCTTCCTTCTTCTTCATTTTCTGAACTTTCCTCCGACCCTACATTCCTTATTTCTCTTCCTGTTTTTGCTCAACCTTTCCAAGCTGCCAACTTGTCTTGGTCTCCCTCAAGCCGCCGCCCAAGCAGTCAAGGACACCGTCTCCCCTCATCGAGGTTTGCCGTCACCGCCGCTCCCCTTGTTCATGTTAATGTTAATTTTGATATATTGTTTATTGTTAATTTGGATATATTCGTTTATATTGGTTTATTGGTTTATATTGGTTTATTGTTTATTGGTTTATATTGGTTTATATTGGATATATTGGTTTATTGTTAATTTTGATTTGAAAAAAGAATTTATGAAATTGGATATTGTTATTGTTATTGTTAATGTTTATGTATATATATTTGGATATATATTTGTTATTGGTTTATTGTTATTGTTAATGTATATATAATAGTTGAAGATTTGTTGAAATTTTGATGTTTGGTATAATGTTGAAATTGATATAATGTTATGATTTTTGTTATGCTTTTGGATATGAAATTTATGTGAAATTTATGAATTTTGGGTATTTGAATTTTAAAAACAATTATGGGAAATTTTGATATGGTGTAGTATAAGTGAATTTTGGAAATGTGAGTTTTATAAATTTTTAATTTGTGAATTTTAGGATTAGGATATTATTATTATATGTTTGGATTAATATATAAGTTTGATTTTGGTCCCGAAATTTGGATTTAGAAATTTAGGTATAATGTTGTGAATTTTGAGTTTAGTACGTTTGGATTAATTAGTTGTTTAAGTTTAATTTTCGTTTTTGTTGGATTTATTTTAAAAAATTAGAATTTGGTGGTTTTAGTTTTTAGATACCAATTTACTAATTATTACTAAAAAAAATTATTGCTTTATTTATTTATGTTTATTGGAATTATAAAATGTTAGTTAATTTTAAATGTGATTTTGTTTTTATTTTTTAAATTTAATATTTAATATTTAATATTAAAAATGTTTGGTTTTTTTTTTATTTAATTAAAAGTATGTTGGTTAATTTTATATTAATTAATTTATATTTGTTATTGTAGATGTCGCATCGCACCTTAATCACATCTAGGACTCGCCCTTGCCCTAATCTCGTTGATGATCATGAGGCAAATGAGGCAGCCCCTGACTCGGTTGCCTCAACAGCAGAGTCGATTCAGGCACCGCTGTCGGTCTATCAGCGATCCGGTGCCCGATCGGCTCGTCGACAACATAGCAAGAAACGGGGGGAACCCCGTACCGACCCCAAGCCCTTACAGGACAACGTCGGAGCAGACGAAACGGGGCCTAATGTCGAAGCACTCCCTAAGGGTAAGTTCATTATTTTGTTTATTTAACCAACTGTTTTTATTTGCTACTCATTTTATTTACCAATGTTCATCGAATTTGCAGGTAGGTCGGTGAATGTTCGCGGGATAAACCGAGGTTTGACATCCCAGAGGATTTGTAGGACAACAAATGCAAAGATACTGGTGGTGTACGTGCCGCGCCTCCGGTCCGCGCCGGTCAAAATTCACAGCCTCCTGGTTCATGACATTGGTACGATTCTTCGCACCAAGTCACTGATCATGGGGGAGACTTTCCGAACCCAAACCCCAGAGGAGATCACGCGTTGTTGGGGAGAGTTATCGGTATGTTTTTTTCCCATTTTTAACATTAATTTCATATATTTTAATTATTTTATTAACTTTAATAATTGATTGCAGATCAATTTTGAGTTCGACTTTGAGAACGTCGAGCTCAGTAGATACTTGTGCCACCACTGGCAGTTACGGTACGCCGACTGAAAGTACGAGCTCCACAAGTACTTCTTGACTTAGCCTTCTCCGGAGGAAGCTCGGGCAAATCCTCCGGAGGAGTTGGACGGGGCGAAACTGACAGGGTGGTTGTGGTTGTGCGACCATTTCATGTCCCCCACTTATTTGGTACGTATTATCTATCTAATTAATTAAATTATTTAATTTTTATGTTATTTTCCATTTTAAAATCTAATTTTTGGTTTTACGAATGAACAGCGGAAATCGATTACCAACACATCGAACCGTGGAGCGAAGAAATTCAACCCCTACGGGGGGTCGCGAACCTTATCGGCCCAACAGGAGGATTAGTGCCTCGTCGGGTCGATGTTCCCAGAGGAAATTTCTTGATAGGATTTTTCCCACCTGCAGAACAAGGGTTAAAATCACACAAATAATACCTGCAAGAGTACAGGGCTGTTGTAGTATAGCACTGAATGCAGGGTCGATTTCCTCAGGGACTGATATGGATAATTCTTATTCTTAGAATTCACTTTTAATTAATAATAAAATAATCGCAATAATTTTGGTGACTGAATAAAAATTAAGTAAACAATGTAAAAAAGTACTAGGGTTCAACCTTCACTATTAACAATCATATGTGACTTAGAAAATAATCTATGAGTCAATACATGCAACTTTGAAGGTTAGATTTTTCGAAAGCATATTTTCCTCGTGGGCATTCAAGTGAAAACGTATACCTAACATGCGATTAGTCTATGGCATTTAGATCTAATTCTACATGCAAGATTCATTAAGTTCATGAAAATCTTTTATAACCATGCAATCTCTTAGTTATGGTATTTAACCTAGATGTATTACAATCCTTAATCACAAGAAGCTAATCCCAATTTTTAGGTGGGCATTCCTATAAAATTGCATCAAATTACTTGTCTAAATATCCTAAGGGTGATCAAGCATTAAGATATAAAGATAGTTTTAAACAGTGATTAAAGATTCAAAGCATGCATATACGAAAACATAGGAAAAAGATAAATCACATAATCATGTTAAGGCTTAGGTCTAACCCTAGTGAGAAAATTAGTTACTCATGCTCATACTGAATAGAAATAATTTCATTAATATTGAAGTTGAGAGAACAAACAGTTTGTAGAACAAAGGTAGCCGAAAATCCCAGCTTGCCGTGCTCTTGGATGAAGAATTGTATTCTGAATTTTTTTTGGTGTCTTTAAATCTAAGCCAAGCTTGGGTATTTATAAGGAAATATTCCTAATCCTATTCTGGAAAGGAGTAAAATAAAAATAATCAAATCTAATTCCTAGTTTGAACATAAATAGGAGAGCATATGCCTTCTCCTTCTTGAATTGGGATTTTATTGATATACTTCCTTCTTTTGCTCCAAACACTCCTTCTAGAATAAACCTACAAATATAATCAATTCAAGTATCAATTCTTCCCAAAATAATAATACTAACTAATTAAATATATGGGAAAAATACAAGTATATAATTGACTCATCAGTGGATGCTTGGGGGCAGGTGTACGCTGGACGGGGGGATCAATAGGCTGATCGAATTCACGTAAGTATATTTTTTGAAGATTAAACATTTTTTTTGAATTTGATAATTATATTTCTAATTAATAGTTATTCGAATTGTAGGATGCGATGCAGCAAGATGTCCAGCAGACACAAGCTGAGCTCACCCAACATCATCCGGATGTGCCGTTGGAGCAGCATCTCCCTAATGTCGATATGTCGATCGCTATTCTAGAGCGACAACTTGGGAGGCGCCCAGGGAGGATCTTTCGGGGGGCGGGGCGACGGGATTATGCGGGATGTCTCGACTTAGTCGTCGTCTTCATCTCGGATAGGCAATACCCAGGAGACGTCTGACCGTATGAGAAACCTCGAGGCCGAAAATGCTATGATCAAAGCCCAATACGCGGAGATTCAAGTTCAAAACCAACAAATCAAGAGCGCCCTTGACAACCTCCTTCAACGTTTGGGTGACTGTAGATTGGATGGCATTTTCTCACCGCACACCCAACAGCCCCCTCAGGCTCCCGGCTACTTTGACCCCTCGACTAATTGTTAGAGTGTACTATATATAAAATATTTTTATAGTTTTAAAGATGTCAAAATCTTACATTAATTTTTTTTTAATATTAATTTTATTTTATTTTGATTCTTTTTATTAAAATTTTTAATTAAATTTTTATTTTTTATTATTTAATTAAATATTTTATTTAAAATATATTTTAAATAGGGAGATGTTGCCCGACGAACAACCATACCGTCGGGCATACAAACAGGATTTTTAAAAATGTACCCGACGAATGAGGGACATGTTACCCGACGGCTGTGTAACACGTTACCCGACGACTGTGTATAATGTTACCCGACGGATGTATATAACGTTACCCGACGGGTGTATATAACATTATCCGACGGATATATATAACGGTACCCGACGGGTGTGTATAACGTTACCCGACGAGTGTATATAACGTTACCCGACGGGTTTGTAAACCTCCCCCGACATATATTTAAAACCTTACCCGACGGATTTGGGAAACCTTACCCGACGGTAATATGATGTTGACTTTATTTTGCTCGACGAAGTCGTCAGCGACGAACTATACCGCCAGGCATTATGAAATTGCTCGACGAGGACACTGTGCTCATCGGGTAAGCTCAGAGCCCAACTGCGATAGCCTGACGCCTATTACCCAACGGCGAGTCGCCGTTGTCAGTGTTACTCGACGGAGGTCTTACATTGCTCGACGACATCATTTCGCCGGGCAACTTGGATTTTATTGTAGTGCAAATATATGTTGCGGCCATTTTTTATTTTCCTAATTTTTTTTCGTTTGGATTTTCTTTTCCTAATTAGCGTGCACGTATAAACATAGAGATCCATGGTTTCAAAATTGATAACATAATATACTTTGATGCAAGGAGACAATTTTTTGTTGAATAAATAGCATAAAAGCGCATTATAACTCCAATTATTTCTTATAGAATCTCATATTTATACAAGTCTATAATTAAGTAATGATTAGGCTGAGGCAGTAACCTTAATCTTCAATCCCTTGTGGCACAAAGGTTGAGGAAAACCTGTAAAGTAAGTCGTTCCAGCTTGCAGTACAACATGATCATTACCAGACACCCAAGCATTCTTAGCACCAGCATATACATCGCATGTCTTGTAGTAATACTCGCTAATTACCTCAAATACTGATGTTCCAGGAGTTCTGTATTTGAAAACTGTTCCAAAAATAAATAAATACTAGCTAGTCAATTATTTGTTGAAAAAAAAAACTGAATTAAAACTGGTTGAAAAAAATTTGTTGAAGTGAAAAAATTTAAATAGATCTTACTCAAGACATCTCCAGCTTTGAATTTTTTGCCATCAGTCCATTGAGTCAGGTTAGGATGAACTGTCCAAACCTCTCTCATCTCCCACAAGATATTCTCTTCCATGGGCTTCTTCAAAAACCCAATGCCAATCACCAAAACTTTGTTCATCCTAATACACATCGATCATTTTTGAACCTGAAACAAGCACTAATAGATGAATCTCAAATTTCTTCCAATCAATCCAAGGCAAATCTCAATATTTTAATCATGGAAAACAAACATATATATATATATATATATATATATACATAGGTATGTCAGACGAAGGATGCAATAGCAATAAAACTCAATTCAACCAAGCCACACAATACTCAAAAACAACCCAAAAGTTTATCAGAACCTATTAGGTTTAAAAGTTAAATTTACAATCCAAAAATAGTCCTACATAGTAGTAATACAGCATAAGATGATGCCTCTTCCTAATCTCGGTGCCTTGTCCCTCTACGGCCTGAAGGGTCAAAAACCAAAACAAGTATGAGTTACGGACAATAATAAGTATCCACTACAAGTTTTATATGTCATATCACTTTCAACTTTCTAGTTTCTAGTCACAACAAACATGTCCGTTATTAAGCGAAGTCTCTAGCCTACATGAATTTATTTATAAATCTAGAATGTAAGAGGGGTTACATGCACAACAACGAAGTCAAAGCTCTAACCTAGCCTTACCACTTTGTCCAATTTTTCAAATACATGCAAATTTGGAGAAACGTATATACGAAGAAACCTTCCAAATCAGAGCACATTAAGGTGAACATGCAAGAGTGGTTGTCATCTATATTGAAACTGGCTTAATCGGTCTTCTACTTTCCAAGCTGTAGTTCGAGAAGATCAACATCTAAGGTTATCATACTCAGATTGAGCTAATATTTTATTATGAAATAAAAGTCAGAAATTGGAATAAGTTTCATGAAAAATAATTAAATGTCATCAAACCACTGGAAAATGGACATGCAAGATATTTTTGTGTCATATATATGGACTAAAAGAGGTGCACAATAGCCTTTATACCGTACGTACCTACTTTTCTGAAGCTCTGGTGATCTGATTTGGCGCTGAATGTTTTCTATATTGTCGGAATTGAGTTTCTGAACAACTTTCGTGAGAAAAAAAAAAACACTATTTATTTAAGCAACATAAATTAAAATTTTGGAAGCTTGAACAGGTCTGACGAATTTTGGTTAAATGGAGGATTTTTTTAATTATTTGGGACGTGGAGAAGATGGAAGTGTGGGCAAGTTTCGGTTTTGGCAAGCCAGTGCATGGCGCGGCGTTAAATAGTAAGGAAACCCAGTGCATGTCCATGTGTGCCATTGTCCAGGCGTCACACCCCAAAACCACGTGTCTCATTCATATTTTTATAATACTTACCTTCTATCCTCATGGTACTTTTACATATAACTATTTTAATTTTTCGAATAATATTTTTAAATATATTATAATTAAAATTTTTTAAATTAATTAATTATTATTAAAATATGTATAACGAAAATTAGATAAATTGAAAAGGTGATATAAGAAAGTATCACCATGATAAAATGGAAGTATTATCCTTTTTTTTCAATACATTTACAAAATCCAAAATATTCTAACTCTTAACTTTGAAATTTAAATTTCTTCAATTTCAGATCAAAATTGGGTTATCAACATTATCAGCTTTTCAAAAATTTATGGCGATTCACATTCATGATAATGTGTGACTTGGAAAATAGATCAATAAAAAAGCCCAATAGATCCTTGTTTTTACAGCCCATTGGGCCGTTACTGGCTCAAAGCTATCGCAACCGTACACGTCATTAATGCACAAAACGAATGTCAGCATGATATTGTCTGACACGTGGAGTCAGTGGCAGATCCACACAGGGTTAAGGGGGGTCACTTGACCCTCTTCTAGCCGGAAAATCACCTGTGAAGGTCGGAGATTGACCCCTCACTTGCCTGAAATCTTATCTCTAAGGTTACCCATAACCTATCCGATTAAATTACTCAATGAACCTCCTTTTGTTCCTTGCACAATAGTGATCTGCTGCAGTTCTTTGTATAATAGTGACTTAATTCTTCCTTAGTTTTCTATTCCGGTAAGACAATGGCGTGCTGCCAGGTTCTCTGAAAAATTAGCTAGCCGCTAAACTTGAGGAAGATGAACCTTTTTTTTTTCCCTTTGAAAGAGTGAACGGTGTCGTTTTGTTAACATATAAAAGAGTAACTTTTTTTTTACAAGAGATAAAAGACTTAAGTAGAGTCCTATATTAAATATTTTTTCTCTAAACAAAAGTATAGAATTGTACGTGGAAAAAAAAAACTAAATAAATCTTTTTAAGAGATAAAAGTCTTACATAAAATGAAATTAAAAATATAAAATAACATTTTATTCTCTTTAAATTTGAACATATCATCAAGGTTACAAAAATGCAGAGGATTTTATATGTATAATTTTGTTATTTTTTCATCTTTATAATTGCTCACCAAAATATAAATATTCCATTTATATTCTTGTTCTATTGATAAAATTAATTTCTATTCGTGTAATTTTTTTTTTGTGGGAGTGATATGCCATTGATGTTCTTGTTCTATTCATAAAATTAATTTCTATTCATGCAAATTTTTTTTTGGAGTTTTAGTTTTACTAGTATTGATAACAGAACTAAAATTTAATATTTACATATAAAAAGGATGTGTATTGTTTAAACATGGATGTCTTAAACAAAAGAAGTTTAGGAACTTTTACATGTTGGCAGAAGGCTCCATGCTTTTCAGGATGCCACTCAAACGCTGAAGGATGCCCTTGCTGCCCACTAGACAGAACGACACTCGATTAGCATTTAACACCCAGCACCATTTGTATGGGCCGGCCCCACGTCTCTCAAGCAAGGCGATCTTTCATGAGGACATAGTATGCTTTCGATTGAGGAGGAATTTTAATTAGAAATTTTCATTTTCTAATGAATCATGCGGTCGTTCTCCGACGCATTGGTGTTTTCATTCCCCACCCTCCACCATGACAAAAAGTTTTCATTATATTTCAGGTGTAATCAAAGAAAGTGCGGCGGATATCAAATTATTGTATGCAAAAATTTCTCTGCTTGATATTCGCATACGTCACTCGTATGCAATATTAAATAATTTAAAATCAAGCTAGTCATAATTCTTTGTTTGTTTTTAATGTTAAAAGAAATGTATAATGTTGGAATTTTAAAGAAAAAATAATTGATAAAGTTACTTATGCTCTAATAATGTATTTCATATTTTTATTTTGTTATTTAGTTTTTATTTCTCTTGGGCTTGGGACTTTATTTCATCGAAAAAATAAAAATAATGCTATTTAGACACATTAAATTGATCATAATTAGTGATCACATTATAAATAGATTAAATTATTTTGTATTTATTTTTTGTAGTAAATAAAATATCACATCAATATAATCACCAAATGTAATCAATTTAATGTGTATAAATAGTATTATTAAAAAAACAAACTATAATACGACAAATTTGTTAATTTCCTTCCTCTAATTACTTCATTCCTTCACCATTCATCATTCTTTCCAGCATGCCATGAGTAAGCCCACTAAACATTCCCCATAATAAACAAAACAAAATGAAAGCTCAAACCCTTTTTCCAAAAGATTAGCAATTCATGCCTACCTTTTTCCTCCACTGTCAACTCCCATCAATTCTTCCCTCAAAAGAAAATCTCAGGCTTCAAAGCTTGAAATCCCAGACTCCAATTCACTCATGCACCACTTTTTCTTCATCTCTCTCATGCTCTTTTTCCTCACTCATGGCCTTTCAAAAACAGAAATTCCAATTGGCTACCAGCTCACTGTGGCAGTGCCAATTGAATACAGTGTGGGATTCATTGGGAGAGCTTTCGTGATGGAGACCAATGAGATCATGCCAGGTTTCAAAGCTGCATTGAGTGTTGAGGCTGTGAATGGGAAATACTCATGCTCTTTGGAAGTCTTTCTTGGAGATGTGAAGGTTTGGAACTCTGGCCATTACTCAAAGTTTTATACTTCAAATGTGTGTGTCCTTCAACTTGAAAAAGATGGAGATTTGAAGCTCAAGGGTCCAAAAGGCAGAGTTGGATGGAGAGCTGGGACTTCAGGACAAGGTGTGCAGGTAAACCATATAACAAAATTACCAAGAATTTATCACGTTATTTTTAGTCACATTGAAGTTTACTATTCTATTATACGTTCTTCTTAAATAACTGAGTTATATATCACTTCTTTTTATATATTCAATTTACTCCTCTAATATTTTTATTTCCTTCCCAATCTTTGCCCTCCATCACATTTTTTGATGAACTTTCGTTATCTAGACAAGTTAAAATTGGCTCTCACTTCAGACCAATTAGAATATAATGAAAAATTTAACAGAAATGTGACGGATGGGAAAAATTGAAATAAAATAAGAAATTTATGGGGTAAATTGAAAGTACATGTATACGGGGCAAATTGAAAGTACATGAATACGGGGAAAATTGAAAGTACATGTATACGGGACAAATTGAAAGTACATGTATAAGGGGCAAATTGAAAGTACATGTATACTTGTGTACTGAAAGCACAAAGACTTAATGGAAAATGTGAATGAAGGAAAATATTGAAAGAGAAATAGAAAACTTAAGGAGGCAAATTGAAAGTATAGGTATAAATATGTTATTTAAATTAAATATCAAGGTAGTGAACTGTGTTTATTCATATTTTAACGCAGAGCAAACATTTTTTGTGCATGACTTGCGTATAATGCTGGTGATATTTCAATGTAATGTCTTTTTAATTTGATGCAGAAATTAGTGATATTAAGGACAGGCAATCTAGTTCTAGTTGATCGGGTGGGGAATATCAAGTGGCAGAGTTTTAATTTCCCAACTGACGTCATGCTTTGGGGTCAGAGGCTAAGTGTGGCTTCTCGGTTGACTTCATTTCCCCCCAACTCAACTTCATACTACTCACTTGAAATTGAACCCAGCAGAATTGCTCTCTACTTAAATTCTGGTAAGTTGAACTATTCCTATTGGGAATTTAAGCCTACCAAGAACAGACACATTGCTTATGTTCAATTGGGTCCCAAAGGGTTAGAGTTGTTCAATGATAAACAAAAGAAAATTGCCCAAATTCATCCATCTGATGAAAAATTACAGTTTCAGCCCCTGAGGTTTTTGGCATTGGGGAACAAAACAGGAAATTTGAGGCTCTATTTTTACTCACCAAGCTTGGAAAAATTTGATGCTTCTTTTCAAGCACTCAACACCACATGTGATCTTCCATTGGCTTGTAAGCCTTACGGGATTTGTACATTGTCAAGTGCTTGTTCTTGCATTCAAATTTCGACAGCTGAAAATGCGACCGGTACTAGTAGTACTAGAAATTCTGATTGCACACAAGGACTTTCTTCTGGTGGGTTTTGTGGGAGTGGTAAGACAAAGGCAAAGATGCTTGAATTGAAGGGTGTGAGTAGTGTTTTGAAGGGTGGCAATAGGGTTTTGAATGTGAGCAAAGAAGCATGTGCTAATTTGTGCTTAGAGGATTGTAATTGCACATCTGCATTGTATTCTTCTGCAAAAGGAGGCATGGAAGGAGAAGATTATTGCCTTCTTTATGGAATGGTAATTGGGGTTAAACAAGTTGGGAGGGGATCAAGTGGGTTGAGTTGTTACATGGTTAAGGTTCCAAAGGGTGTTCATGGGGGTCATGGGAAGTCAAATTTGAAGAAATGGGTTTTGATCTTGGTAGGAGTGGTTGATGGGTTGATTATTCTTCTTGTTTTTGGTGGGCTTGGGTGGTATTTGATAAAGAAGAGAAGAAAGCACTCACTTCCTAATGGCCATAACAATTGATTGCATTTGATATACTCAAGGCTTTGGTTTGTCACTCAGACCTCAAGCCCAGGATACAATTTTTCTCTTTCTTTTTTTAATTCAATTAACAAAGGAGAAGAAGCATACAAATTTGATTGTTTTTGAAACGTTCATAAGCGAAGCAATGTGAGTTTGTATAAACTTTACAATTTTTACACCCTAAACGGTTTATTATTTGTATTAGAAGAAAATACAAATTTTTTTAATTTTAAAGAAAAATCTTTAAAATACCTATTAAGTTTAAGTGAAATATTCCGTTATATTCTGCAGAATGTAAAATTGAATTTATATCAATATACACTATGATTTTTAGAAGTTGTTGTGACCATTACAAAGGAGATAACATAAAAAATGAATGTCATCAGCTTTGTGCATGTGCAATTTTATATTTTCGAAATCTTTAACACATGCCTTTTTGCTTGAGCTAATCCAATTATGGCTCAAAGACCACCAAAATTCATTTCTAATGGGAACCTTTTTTACTGAGGCCAGCCTTGTTTTGGCAAGCCTTGAGGCCAGTTTTGCCCACATGCATGACCGGGCTAGGCAGCTCTCTTCAACAATTCTTCAACAGCTGCCCACATTGCATGGACCGAAGCTCTCTTCAACATAGCCGTTTTATGTGTTTGTTTTTTTTTGGATTTTTGTTTTCTTTTTCCTTAAACTAGCTGTTTTAAATATAAGAACGAATAAACTTGTAAATTAGAATATTTGACTTGACACGATTAATTTACAACCATAAATAAAAGTGGTGAGAATTACTTTGGTCGTAAGAAAATTTAAACAACGAATTTATGCCTTATAAATTGTTGTTAGTTTATTATGAGGCCCATTACTATTCGATTTGCACACAACCCCACCTGGGCCATAAAGTGAGTGGCAAAAAACAGTTTGTATTTATTTACTTCGTTTGCCAGCCATTTATATTTATTTTTTATTTCAACAGTCTATATATATTTAAATTAACACAATAATCACACCTTGATCACTTTATTAATATGAATATGAATATGATTCAGTACATGCATATTAACACTCTTTTTTCTTCCCACAATAACAACTCCTTAGAGCAAGTTTAGTGGGAGGCTTTTTGCCTAGACTAGTCCTTTTATGGCCCAAAACCCATTTCTAATGGGAGGTTTTAGGCCTAAGGCCAGTCTTGCCTACATGCATGACCAGGCAAGAGTTTGGTCCACAGCTCTCTTCAACAGCAGCCCATACTGCATGGGCCATACATACAACGGCTAGCTTTTCATAGTTAACGGGAGAGTTCTACGTGAAATGTAATTTTCAAAATATCACACATACAACGGCTACGTTTTTTTTTTTAATGTCAACATAGCCTTTTCAAAATTAGGTGGCTTTTTTTTTCCGTTTATTTATGAAACTAGCAATTTCAATTTGTTTTTTATTTTTTTACTCTTTTTTTTACTTATATAAATAATCACCTTTTAATCATAATTTATCACACCGTCTCAATTTCTGATATGAAAATTAGTATAAGATAAGATAAAATATCACTTTAGATTGTAGATAATAAAAAAAAAAAGTCAAATAAGATAAAATAGAATTAAATAATATTTCGAACATATTATATAAAAAATTTCTACAATATTATCTTTAAGAAAATATTTCAAATAAAATTTGATTTTTGTCATTTACCCGTCTTCATTAAAATAACAAAAAACTCTGCATTTGACAAATGACATAAATAGCATCATTTGAGGAGCAAAACCTTACCCTTTGCCCCTTATTCTTACCTTTACCACCTCTTACCAACACCCATCTTCTTGTTCTCTGTGACCAAACAAATCAATCATTCTTCTTCCTTTTTACCTATCATATCAAACCCAAAATATAAAGCCTAAGTCCACAGAAGTTTCAATTCACTTCATATTAAACCAAACCAACAATAAGATATAATCTTTTGGGTCAAAGAAATATAAATACAATAGAGATATATCAATATGATATGTTAGGAGTTTTTTTTTTATTCGTGGACTTCATTCTGTTTGAAAGTTGAGCATGAAACTTTCCACTACAAATTAGAGTATGGAGAATCCTACTAAATCAATAGTACAAGTTAATGTTGAATATAAATTCTCTCAATTATAAATTAAGAGCAACACCACATTATCCCTTAAAAGGGAATTGATTTTCATATTCCATTTTTTATTTGCAACACTCTATTTCTAATTTTTTTCTTTTAATAATTAAAATTGAAAATAACGAAATTAATACGTAATATATATCTTATTTCATTGTATAGTAATATATATATATATATATATATATATATATATATATATATATATATATAATTGAACAAAACAATTATATATTGACTAAGCAACAAAGATATGGCACGTACTGGTAAGACGAAAGCGAAAATAGGCCCAACCATTTTGCAAGTACAACCTACATTGGATGGGTCCAACCGTCCAGATAGGATCCAATTATATATGCCATTGTGTGATTTGACGATAACATTAGACAATGGGTGTAGATTAAGTAATTTTCGGTGACCACGAGGGTGAAGGCCTAGTAGTAAGGGCTTACTCCCATGTAGTTTGGTGGGTAAAGATTCCGTGATCGACTCCTACCGGCTCCTGCTTGCTAGTCTTTCGGTGGGACTGAGGTGACGTGCATGTCCTATTGTGGCAAATAGCTATTGCTCAATACAGACATTCCTCAGCGTGTAGGAGCCCTTATGGTCACACCCGGAGGAATATCCATCTAGGACATTCCTCAGCGTGTGGGAGCCCCTATGGTCATGCTAGCTCGGTCACGCCCAGAGGAATATCTATCTAGGACATTCCTCAGCGTGTGGGAGCCCCTATGGTCATGCTAGCTCGGTCACGCCCAGAGGAATATCTATCTAGGACATTCCTCAGCGTGTGGGAGCTCCTATGGTCACGCCCAGGGGGATATCCATCTAAAGTTGTCCCCTTCCACACTTTTTTAGAGAAACAGAAAAAAAAAGTAATTTTCGGTGTATTTTTAAATTGTTATAGTTTTATGCATATATTATAACCCATGAACTATTTATGTGAACATTCACGAAAATGTGATCATTATTATGGGAGTGAATATTAAAACATATTATTATTTATTTCTTGAAAAATTAATATTTTTATCACGCGATATGTACGCACTATTTTTTTATTTTTTATTCTTAAAAAAATATATTTTAGAAAGCTTTTGTGTGATTTTATTTTAAGTTTTTAAACAACAAAAATAAAAAAGAAAAAGGAACATGGTGGGAGGTTATTTAATTTCAATTTTTTGTTTTAATACTTAGCCTTTAACATATTAAAATTGATCTCTTACTAATTTATGAGTTTTTATTAATAGTTTCAGCATTCTCTACTTCACCCTAACTAATATATATATATATATATATATATATATATATATATATATATATATATATATATATAGGTGCTTACTAATCAAGTAGAATTCTAAAAAAATTCTCATACATTTGGAGTTACAGTACCTGAGGAAGTCATCTTAAAATAATGGCCAATCCTAAAGTTACTATGGCATTTGAAAACCCAAGAGTTCAAGTAGCCATCAGCGATCGATGTTAATTATAATGTTTTATATCTATTTTATTATTTTTATTTCTACTATACTTCTAAAAATATTTAAACATTTAATCATACCACTGCATCGCGCAGATGAAACTGGTAGTATAACCTAAATCCACTATTACTAATCCTTCTACATGGCTTATACATTTCTGGTCCAGATCGATGATCATCAAAATTAATATTTCATGTATGCTTTTTGAACCAAATTTATTTGTAAGATCAAAGATGAATCAATGGCTACAAAGAAGAGAGGTTGCAATTATATTGCTGCCAATATGTTTGGAGTTGGTGGCCTATCATCTCTCGATCGATCATGCACCCAGTACCTACCTAACTAGCTAGTCTAGTCTTAAATTTATTCTCACTCATACATCCATCGCAATGTCATGTCTCGATCGATCCCGATTCTTTAACTCTCAAGAGAGACATGGGTATTGGCTTGGCTCCTATTTTGTAGGGGAATCAAATATTTTAAGATTTTTAATTTTTATGTTTTGTATATGAGACATATAGAAAATAAAAGAGATGTACATAGAAGAAATAAACAGTGGAATGGATCCCCAAAGACAAAGCACATTGAGGGGGAAAAGGGAGAAGATCATCTTCTTCCCTCCTGCTTTCTATAGTTTTTTCTCTTTTTCTTTTGGGTTGGTAATAAGAGTCTCTTGTGGTCATTGTCTGGTCCGAGCCATACTCATATTTAGTTTCCCCTTCATTGTTATTTTGTTAATTTTTCAATCCATCGCCCTTACCCAAAATCTTCCTTTAAATTTATTCATTTTCCCCAAATCTTGTTCTACCTTACTGTTGGAAGAGTTTGCCGCAATATTTCCCATTGATTTTGGTCATAGTAGTTAGAATAGGACTTTTGGTCATTTTTTCGCATTTATGCGCCACTGGATTACTTGAGATTAAGTCTTCATAAGATTCGCCCCTGCTTTACAGTTTCTTCAAGATTAGATGTGATGAGTTTGACAACGGTGACTGTTTCTTTTGGTGGAGGTAGTCTGTTTCGGGTTAGGTGCTGTTAGGATTTTGTTTGTTTTAGAGTTTGTTGGCGTGGATTGTAATTTTTCATAATTTTAGTGATATGTGTTTTTTAGTTGTTTATGCTGCTTTTGTCTGCATTAGTTTGTCGTATTGGCTTGTGGGTCTTGATTTTGATGGTATATACATACCCTTCATTATAATAAAATGATATCAATTTTGATCAAAAATCAATAGTGGTATGGAAAGGAAGAATTAATGAAAAAAAAAAAACCCTTCAAAAAAATGAATTCAACAGAAAATAAGTTTTGACTTTTGATTTTCAATTAGTTTTTAGCTTTTATTATGTCCAATTTTTCTTGTATATTTGTTTTCTATTTCTTTCACCATAACTTTCCTTCATTATTCTTCATTCATTGTTTTCTCGTATCTCAAGGCATAAAAAATAGAAATTGAAAAATAAAAACAAAATAGTTATTAAAATTGTGGCATATATGGCCTCAATGATTCATGAATTAATTTCTCTTATTATAATGTTATCATGATCTAATGAAATTATTAGGTTAATCTGTTCTCATATGTGAATGTCGCTGGGATCCCACATGTGAGGAAATTAATGGGACAAAAGTCATGTCTCGTCAAGTATGCTATAGCTAGCTAGCTCCTCGAGTTCTAGAATTTATTGGAATATATAGCAATAACTATAGTACCTTTCTCAGGCCTTCTCTCCCATTTTTAATTATGTCACATGAAAATTATTTTCATACCCACACATTTCTCCATCTAGCTACATAACCATGCTAGTTTTAACTACAACCTACCCCGTGAACTCAATGTCACCAAGTTTCAAACACGAAAGATGAAAAAAAAATGTTCAACCTTGAAAATTTGAGAAACTTTGCAGTAGTTTATAAGAAATTTAATTATTCTTACAGGTCGTTTGATAACATTTAATTTTTAGTTTTTAATTTTCACTTTTTATACTTGAGATATGATCGAGCAAATGAGGGATGGAGAAGGATAAAGGAATGATATTATGGTGTAAAAGGTGGAGAACAAATGCAGAAGAAATAGTGGAAAATTTGAAAATTAAAAACCAAAATCCATGGGGCCGTTTGATAACTATTCTATTTTAAGATTTTAGTTTCTAATTTTTATACTTGAGATACGAGGAAATCAATGGATGAAAAGAATGGAGTAAGAATATAGTGGAAAAGATGGAGAGCATTTATATAAGAAGTAGACAAATTATGGTTATCAGACGGTCTTATTTTTTGTGGGTTTCACTTTTTGTTTGTTTTTTTTTTTAAATTATTCCTTATGTATCTCTTCCTCTCTATACCAGCACTTTTTTTTTATCCCTTCAACCAGCTCTCCTATATTTTCTATATGTCTCGTACATAAAAAGTGAAAATTGTAATTAAATAAAAGAACAAAATTGATATCCAACCGCGATTAATTTGCTTTAAACCCCATTACAAGCATGGTACAGTGTGTGAGATTTTAAGCTAAACTAATTCACTCGCCGCATGCATGCATGCATGCATGCAACCCTAAGAAATTAATTAACTTGGATCCGCAAAACCAATGGATTTATTTATTCGATTTTAAGAAGCCATCAGTAATGATCAGTATACAGATGGAGTTAATTTAGTAAAATTTTCTGGAGGTAGTTCCCTGCTACAAGGGATTGGAATCTGAAATCGCAAGAAAAGTATGTGCAGAAAAAAATAGGGTTTGTTCACGTGACACGTTTCCAAATTTAGCACTATTTGTATTAATATCTGTATTGTCTGTCTGATAGGACATCCAATCATGCTTCTTAATTAACATGTCCTCTTCTCACCATTCATGCCAAATTAAATTAAATTAGCCCGCTAATTAAACCGCGTACAGATCATCATATATATATATATATATATATGTATCGATCGGTTCACAATTCAGCAGCCACCTGCAGCTGTAGCAAGTCGTAATCAGAAGAAGTAAATAAAGAAGCAGCTAGCTAGCTACTTTGGAGTATATATATATATATATTAGCAGCATGTCGTGAAGATGATTTTATATATCGAAAATTCTAATTCAATTTGAGCTTATTATCTGCATCATCTCGATGCATTAATTTATTTTAATTGGTTGAAGATAAATTTGTAATTAAGGATATTGGTTTATGAGTTGGTTGATTGAAGAGGTAGTAATATAATGAATGAATAATGCAGTGGAATTTCCAAGAAGATATATACGTACCAATGGTGTCCAATTATGTGTCACTTAATCCAGTTGGTGGATTGGAATTTGTATGTAGAAAAAAACAAATTACATGCATCAAGTGATCACCTCAAGAACAGCTCTTAATCATTGCATAAGTCAAGGGACTGGAGCATGTGCTGCATGCTTATTATTCTTCAAACAAAGTTTCTTTGCCTTCATGCAATTTTTCATGGCCCCATTTCCTTGGATTTAAAAAGGAAGAGAAAAAACGAATATCAGGACTAGAGCTACGCTTCGGTCTAAAGTGGTCTTAGCTAGGCTTCCTATAAAAAAATCATATAAAAATCCACTTAACTTCTATAATTAATTAATTAACTACTGTACGTTGGGAGGGTTTTGAAAGTGGGTCTTTCAAGAGATAAATAATCAACATATATATATCTATTGCCAACATTTTAAGAACCGAAATCTAACTGCCCGGTAATTAATGATATTAATTATATGTATGATATGAAATGAATGGATATTGAGGGCTACAAAACGTGATGGAAAATAAAAAAGAATTGTAATTTGTTATCGATGAATATATATATATATATATAGAATCGTAAAAACCCTAATTAAGAAACATAAAAATAGAAAGTGGGGATGAAATAATGAAGGGAAAGGGACAAGGTCCTGGTATGCTAGCTGCAGCTGGTTCTTGGTAGCTAGAATATATTGTTGGGTTGTGATGATTAAAGAAGCACACATGTGAATATATAGCTGGGCTCATCACTAGTACATGATCATTTATTCATTTGTTTGTGTGCAAATGTGCAATCAAAATACATCCAACCAATACATTCAAATGTACGTACGTACGTTGGGGACCTTATTAATTCAACCAACCCCTATACGTACATATGTTGTGTCTAATTCATAATTACTCACTTCAATTCTATTTTAAACACCGGTTTATATTCGATACCATATATATCTTGCTAGGGTTTTGAATCTTGTATGTATGGATCCGCTGCTTGATAATGAACGGTTTTTTTTTTACTGGAAAAAGTGTGGAAGGGGGCAACCTTAAATGGATATCCCCCGAGGCATGACCATATGGTCGGGCTCCCATACGTTGAGGAATGTCCGCATTGAGCCATAGCTAGTCGCCATAATAGGACGGACGCGTTACCTCAACCCCACCGAAGGACTAGCAAACAGGAGTCGGTAAGAGTCGATCACATGACCTCCGCCCACCAAACCACATGGGAGGAAGCCCTTGCCACTATGCCATCACCCTCGGTGGTCTTGATAATGAATGGTTGAGTTGCAGTAAAAGGGAGAGATGTCGTTGAGATTGAGAGAGTGCATGCATCATGCATGGCACTTGCAAATTAATTAATTAAGAGAGGATTTAAGACCCTTTAATGAATAAATTAAGGTTGTTAATTATGTTAAACGCGTAGAGCACAGGAAGGAAGGAAGGGAATCTGCACGTGATGATGGAGGAGAGAGAGAGAGAGAGAGAGAGAGAGAGAGAGATGATTTAAGGAAGGGAAGGAGATGAAGGCAAGGCATATATGCATCGAAAGGTGCGAAGGAAGCGTCAAAGGTTGTTTAGCTGTCAATCCCTCCAAACTCTTTCTCCTCACGGGACTCTCTTTCTCTCTTCTTTCTACTCTTATGCACCTATAAACTACAAACTCTTTCTCTCTCTCTCTTGATACTTGATAGTTGATATCGATCGATCGTCGCCGTCATCTCTTTGTTTGTACGTATCTCCCAATCTCATCACTACATCTGCTTCAAAACTCCATTTCTTGTCTACTTTAATAATTATTTCACTTGGTAATAATAAGCAGTAAAATATATGCCACCATATATTGCCCACTTCCACCATTCCCGCCCACAGTCCATATATAGTTTAATTTATTCCCATTTCTGTTCCATTTCCAACATGTATCTTTCACTCTCTCTGTCGCCTATTAATTATACTATTGCATCCCAAACTAATATATCATCTTCACTTTCTCTCTTATTTCACTTCAATCATTCTTCAATTTCTTCTCTTTTCTTACCAATATATATATATATACATTTTAATGAGTACTCTAAATTAAGGCGGTAATATCTCGTGGGAGGTATCGGGTTCAACTCTCATAAATAGCGAGGTTGATACCAATGTTTATATTGTAATCCCCTTCCACCCAATATCATTGTATAAAAAAAAACACAGTAATACCTCATTTATATTATCAATACTACATTAATATAAGGTTAGAAAGAAAGAAATTTTAATTAATAGTCTAACAATATTCTTTAGCATGCGTCCATATTGATCATATCATGAATATAATGTCGACCGAGAATGCCAAGTACTAATCACAATTAAGAAAACTCAAATTAGGGCCAACTGACACAGTACGTATCCCTAGTATATCGCGCTTGCGTGCTTCCATCTTTTAACTCATGTACGTACCCTTACACTATATAAATATAGAATAATATATTATCTAGAATAAAGACATTTTAGTATAATCATAACTGATTTCAATTCTTGGAAAAAAAATAAAATAACTGATTTCAATTCCAATTCGAAGTTAATTAATTAGTAATGAATACTTGTATTTTTATATTCTAGCTTGTTCCATACCGTACGTCTAGTAAATAAATCTAATGAAATTTGAATTCTAGCGAACTCCACAGTTCAATCCCTCATCACCTAATTAACTAGTAATTAATACAGAGTATAATAAGTAAATATATAACCTAATTAAAAGATTAATTGTATGGTTGATTTAAAATTGGAAGACTGCATAGACGTTATACTATATATATATATATATATTATGAGCTAATTAATTTGTTCATATATATATATATATATATCACTCTCATTTTTTCTGTCTGACCTAACTGTATATAAGATCTCTTCCCAGTACTATTAACGTTTCACATTACAAAATCATATGCTATATTAAACATATATAATCATCATCAAGATATCCATGTGAGACTACAAGGGCCTCGATCCAATCCTAAAACCATACCCATGGAAACTATATATATAACTCATCTCATCCAACAATCATCGGCCTACTCCATCCTAACTTGTCCCAAGTAAAGATCGATCATTATTCAGTCATTCACACGTAATTAATACACCAAATTATGATACGTATAACCCCTCCAATGTATGTACAATTAATGCAATATTTCCATCTTGCACTTAAAAACTCTAGCTGTTGTCACCAATCTTAATGATTAGGATGATTTTTTGTTTGTGTGCTTTATGGGTCGTGAGTTCGATTCCTTTTGTGATTAGACTAAGATTTAATTATAAGTGGGATGTTTTGGGCTTGGGACAATGGATTTTTGCATTAATCTTTCTAAAATTTTACCTAATATGAGTGAATACAATGTAATTCTACCTTATACAGTTTCTTGTTAACAAAAATAAATAATCTATTTTTGAAAACAACAATGTATCTCCATGTCAATATCTATTAATCTAATTAAACATTCCTC
Organism: Oemleria cerasiformis; assembly: GCA_037349345.1. Classification (NCBI taxonomy): domain Eukaryota; kingdom Viridiplantae; phylum Streptophyta; class Magnoliopsida; order Rosales; family Rosaceae; genus Oemleria; species Oemleria cerasiformis. The sequence goes on along the minus strand of JAZGTL010000008.1, from coordinate 15,822,644 downwards.
ATAAAGTAGCATTTTTCTCCATGAGTAATGAGTGATCTTAAATTTGACCTATAATTAAATTGCAAGATTAATGCCATGCTTATACCTAATATTTATGTTGTATATATATATATATATATACTCCCTTTTTCTCAATATGGTTGTATAAATAATCATTCCTCAAATATTTATATATATATATATATATATATATATATATATGATATAATCAGTTAAATAATGAAGCAAGGTCAAATATGTAAATATGGACGGAAATTCTTGGTGGGCCGGGGAATATATGTGGAGGCACTCATGCAACATTCCCTCTTTAAAACGGCCTCACCCTCCAAAAGGAGCTGGAGGAGGACGACAGAGAGAAAGACGAGAACAAGAAAGAAAAGAAACAGAAATTAAAGGCCAGGGTAATCAAAGCATGATGAGTTCGTCTAGGGATCGAAAGAAAGCAGTCCTCTATCGTCAATTGCAACAACTCCGGGCAGCCACCAATTCAACTGCTGTAATTAACTCCAAATTCATAATTGATCATATCAAACACTAATTACTATAGCTATATATATATATAGTTAGGCTTTTGGCTTTTGGCTTTTATCCAAAATGTTTTTAGTACTTTGAAAAGTCAAAACATCTAACTGCCATTTGAATCTCATTTTCTAAATTATCATAATTCGATTTTGTTTCTGTGATTTTGCAGCTGAACAAAGCTTCAATTGTCGTTGATGCATCAAAATATATCAAGGAATTGAAGCAGAAAGTCGAAACGCTCAACCAAGCAGGCGTTGGAACTTCCCAGCAGAATTCAATCGACCCGAATCCATTGCCTGCGGTATTTTATTCATTCAAAACTTTTTATTTTGATTAATTTCTTTATTTTTTATTGATTTGATATATGTTACAAAATTAATTAATTTTGACTATTGCTGCCTCTATATATAATTTAATTTCCAGCAGGTTACAGTGGAAACCCTAGAAAAGGGTTTCCTTATTAATGTGTTGTCAAACAAGAACTGTCCCGGTTTGCTCGTCTCGATTCTTGAAGCCTTTGATGAGCTTGGTCTCGATGTTCTTGATGCTAGGGTTTCTTGTTCAGACACTTTCCAGCTCGAAGCTGTTGGGGGAGAAGTAAGAAATTAATTATTATATAATGTTTGATAATAATTGTATTTTTATTTGTTTCATATTCTGCCCCCAATTAAATTTGTACAATTGTACTTGAGCCATCGGGAATATATTGTCGTGTACAATAGTTTTCTGAGTTTGTCGGACAAATTCACATCACGTGTGTGAGTTTGAACAATTAACATGCTCTTAACCACATCTCTTGTGTTGCTTATTGCGAGTACACTGACACAATAGCAATGAGTGGTTGCAATAAATTTGGCTTCATAATTCCATAATTATTTGTTCAATCCAATATCCTTGTATTTGCATGGTTTTCGGTTATAAATTTATAATTATTCAATCAGAGCTTGCATTTCTCATTTTCCACCACTGGGGAAGCTGGCCTTCTAATTTTTCAGGATCAAGGGTACTGGATATCTGTGCATATATATTGTTTGAGTTTTGTTTGATTTTGGTTTTGTTGAACCAAGGGCAGGCAGATAGCATAGATGCTCAGGTGGTGAAAGAAGCAGTGGTGCAAGCTGTTCAGACCTGGAGTGAAAGCAACGATCAAGATTGAACTTGAACCAAATCGATCATCAAATGAAACTCAATCTTGATCAAATCTTGATCAAATCATCTCGAAGCTACATCTATATGATATGCATGCTGCTGATCAGTGATTCATACATTCATGTAGCTTTATTCGATCCCACATCGATCCATCGAGTTAAAAATGTTATTAGCTTATATATTATATGTGTGTAAAACTTGCATTCATCAAATAACAAATTTTAAAACAAGATTGAGAGTTCTATTCTGAATAGTACATTTGTTTTTGTATACGGATGTGTAACTAGTTAATATCCAATTAGGAAGAAGATTCTAATGGCCAAAATTTTCTCCACATGTGTATATATACCAAGTGGGAAATGGATCACTGGTTGGCAGCTCATCATGTTGCATCCAATGGGTGGAAAAGAATGATCATATAGCTAGGCATGCAATTTGCAATACTACAATGACAATGAGTAATTTGTCTTCCTCTTCCATATCTTGCATAGTCGAGGTAAGCCATGTTTGCTTTGGTTTATGGAAATCTAGCTAGGATTCGAGCTTGTGAAATTGCTTGGTGCTCCTGTTTTGGGGCCCATGGGTTCAATTTCTCGAATAACGGCAAATTCGGAATACTATTAATAAATAGTGTCAAAATATCAACATTTGTAGGCATAACTTAACAACCAATTACCTATTTCCTTTCCCATTTTCAGTTTGTACCTTTTACTTTTTTTTTTCTTCTTAATATATGGAAAATAGAGATTGATAATAAATAGATGAAAAAAGAGTGGTAGTATGGAGAGTTAGAAATAAATAAATAAAAAAATAAAACAAAATTTAGAAAACCCAAAATAATTTGTTTTTGATTTTTAGTTTTCATATTGTACGTATACTCATCCTTCTACATTTTTTCTTAATCTCATATCCGCTATCTTTCCTTCACTGTTATTTTTCATCTCTCATTTTCTTATATATATTTTAAACATAGAAAAATAAAAATGGAAATAATAATAATAATTAGCAACAAGCTCTTAGTAATTAATATCGTGATAATTAAAGCTGGTGGCAGGGTTGAATAATCCTTGACTTTATTCAATACTTGCCTTAAATAATATTATGAGACAAGTAATATTGAACAGTGCTAATAATTAACTTTGCTTGAAGAACTCCATTATCCCTAGCGATATAATATACAAATTTGAGGCTGGATGGATGCAGCAAAATCATGTATGTTAGAGGAGCCAACCAAGGCCGGCCTGAGGGTAGCCGGGTAAGGCGGCCGTCTCGGGTCCCCACTTCGGGGGCCTCAAATTGTTTTTTTATGCATAATTATTATATTAATTTGATATATGTTTACTATACTTTAAAAATAATCAGAATATACTACATGGGTGAGTTGGTTGGGTCTATTGCCTCTTTTGAAGAGGTCCTGGATTCAAATCTCAGTTGGGTGTCTTTGTTAATAGGCTTTTACTTTATTTTCCTTTTTTGTTCCTCTTCAAAGAGGCCCCAATTCTTCGAATTCTAGCAGAATTTTTTTTAATTGTTTTTTTTTTCACTTTCCTTCTCCTGAACACAATATTTTTTTTTCTTTTTTTTTCTCTTTTCCTAAATCAAACCAAATAACTTTTCCTAACTCAAACTAAATAACTTTTTCTATTGTGTTTTGCTAAACAATAACCTAGCTTTCTCTATTATATTTAAGTTTATTTTTAAACCCTAACCCCTATCTTTTCTTATGAATTTTTAAAGAAATCGAAGAAGTTTCTTCTCTTTTGGTTCCTCTTCAAAGGAAACTAAAAGGAAATAAATTTATTCTCTTTTGGTTCCTCTAGCGGAACCTCTTTTAATATTTTTTTTTCCTTTTAGTTTCCTTTTCCTTTATTTTTTTGATTTTCCTTTTTCTGAACACAATATTTTCTTTTCTTTTTTCTTTTGCTTTCTCTTTTCCTAAATCAAACCAAATAACTTTTCCTAACTCAAACTAAATAACTTTTCCTATTGTGTTTTGTTAAACAATAACCTAGCTTCCTCTATTATATTTAAGTTTATTTGTAAACCCTAGCCCTTATCTCTTCTTGTCAATTTTTAAAGAAATCGAAGAAATAATTTTAATTCAAAGAGAGACTGATATTTGAGTTGTGAAGCTAATTTTGGGAGGAGCACAAGAGAACACATTGCTAGATTTATTACTGAATCTCCTACTCGTCAATCAGGTTCAATATACGAACACTTTGAGGATTGAAGAATGTAGAGGGCCCCAATTTGAAGGTTCGTCTTGAACCCCCAATATCTCAGGGCCGGCCCTGGAGGCAACCCTCGAGGAATGATATATATTAATGTATTGTCGAAAAATAATAAAATGCTATTAGCTAGATAGGGCTAACTAATCATTAGAAACTCTTGGAAGATTGGTGTGTGGGGAACATCTGAGGGGAATATGAAAATAGCTGTTAGATTCTCTACTTTAATATATTGTATAATTCAACTTGGATATAGAATCATATACATTCATCTTGGATTTATTAATTAGAAGGAATCTTACGCATAAGTGTAACCAAACTATATGAAACTAAATAATTAGAATGATGTTGCTGGAAACAGAACATGAGTTGCAATCATGCTGCAACATGCAGGCATGTATGTCACTCAAAATGAAGACAAAAAGTTAGTTTTAGAAGCACATTCATTGATCAAGTCAATAATGATTATGCCTCGATCAAATTCTGCTAATTAATTTGGGTCTTAGAGAGCTCACGAAGGACATCCATAGAAAAGAAGGTGGGTTTGTGAAATTGTGACTTGTGTTGTCTGCGGCTACAAGATGATCGCTGTGGAGATATATAGTAGCTAAGAAGGCTGCATTGACTACATATTGAAGAGGCTTTGGCTTTCCATTGTGTAATGGATTAAGCTTCCTTCTATTTTGTTCGTACCTAATTTGGTCAATCTCGTCAAGGCCGAACAGTCCCGCCAAAATCATATTTTGCCCTCGGCTTAACAAGTGTACAACAATACAAATCTACAACATTAAGTGCATCCCACCAACGCAGCCTTGGACAAAAGACACCAAAAGCCACTAGGCCGACCATATTTGGTCGGCCTACCCGTCCATCGGCCGACCTTTTCAATACAACCCCAGGACTAGGGACCACCAGGACACGTGTCAGCTCCAGGACCAGGGACATTTATCCCACATCGAAATGATTTACCTACAACATTCAATGCTACTATAAATACAAGGACACCTCCCCTCAAAAAGGTAATGACAACCTTGCCCTTACGTTGCCTAGTTATTACAGTACCATCCACACTTAATGGACTTAAGTATCGGAGACTATTAGGCCGGCACCCCACCGGTGCTCCTTCGCTCTTACCTTCTCCCTATATGACTTCTTACCCCCGAGGAGAGCGAGTCAAGCAAGCTTAGCGAGGCAACTCTAAGTTGGTCCATTTTCGGTATCAAAAGTTTGGCGCCGTCTGTGGAATTATGAAACAACCTCCCACGAACTCACTTACCACCTAGGCCATCCCAACACCCTCCAGGCATCATTTTGGATGATCAACATGAAGGAGAACTCAACAACACTCATTTCCTACAAAAGAGCTGAAGGGACAACATCCCTGATATGCTAAGACAGATGTTGGACGACCTTCAACGAGAAGTGGCCGAGCTCAGGGCTTACAACGCCAAGATGGACGCTAAGAATCAGGTCTTGTCTGAGCAGTACGAGAGCACACTCGCCCTTGTAAGGATGTCCCAGTGCAATCAAGGACGAGACAAGGGACCAGTCAACCAAGCACAGGCCGACCAAATTGTGACCGATCAGACCCCGGTCGATCAACCCATCATCTAGCGAATTTCCTCAGACAAGCACAAAAAACAGCAGTCTAGGCAAACCCTTGCTTATCTGGAGGACGTCTGCTCATCCAACCACAAAATGGCGTCGTCCCGTCTCAACCAAGAATTTATCGGGACGCTCACCAACTACCAGAGGATCGCCAAGTCGAGTTTGAGCCTCTCCGCCTAACTTATGCTACATTGGATCCTAGGGCAATGGGACAACCTCCCTTACCCATCTTAACTACAGCAGGCTGACCGACAACGGGACACGCTTCCGGTATGGCCAATGGCTGAGAAGATCAAAGGACGAGAGGTCCTGAACCACAACAAAGGGCGAACACCCAAAAATTAGAAGATGAGACCGGCTCAACTGCCGGGAGTTACTCCCATGGCCGAAGGATAAATAGAGATTGCCGAGAAAGAGGCAATGATCAAGAGGGACACTAACCAAACCCACCTCCACCCCAATAAGACAATGCCCTAGTAGAAACCCTCCTACGCCGAGTGCACAACCTTGAGGCAGAAAAGGAAAAAAGGTAAAGCGCTAGCTTGGGGGAAGACTAGCACTGGCCCTTTCACCAACCGAATCCTTCGGTCGAGACATAGATCAGAGGTCAAACCTTTGAAAATAGCTCTCTACACGGGAAAGGGCGACCCCATCACCCACTTAAACAATTATGTCTTCGCCCTGGCGTACAAGAACGTGACAGACAAGGTCCAATGCCTTATCTTCAGCTCTACGCTTATCGACACATCTCTCAATTGGTTCTACCGCCTGGCTGCCAATACCATCGACTCATTCGATAAACTACATATAACTTTTCTCAATCAGTTCATGATCCAGACGGATAGGCTGGTCTCCACGGAGGATCTTTTCTCCCTCAGGCAGGAGGAAGATGAAACACTTCAAAAATATGCCGCCAGGTTCAGCCTTGAATACTCCCGCGACCGAGACACATATGACTAGACTGCATTCAACGCCTTCCGAAGCGGCCTCAGGGAGTCACCCTTCAAGTATGCAGCCCATACTGAAGACTGGAAGGATTAAAATGAGATCATGCGGAGGGCAGTAATCCATGCCAACGCAGAATTCTTCCACACTCCCAGCAAGGAGACCAGAGCTCCCTCGTACTCAAATCCCCCGGGCAACAACAGCCAAGGTAAGACTAACCACAACTCGGGAGGCTACAATCATGACTCCAATCAACATCGTCAAGGGAAAAGGAAACTCACATATGGCGGACAACATCATGACAAGAAGGGTTGACCAAATTACAACAACATGGGATTCAAGCGAGGTGACAACCATCACCAAGGGGCACGAGACTTGGTAGGAGAAAACTCCGAACCAAGACGTCGCTTCGAAACATACACTATACTGAACACATCTTTGGACCACGTACTGCTAAATGTGGAAGGCATGATCCCCAAGGCCAAGCCGAGGAACCCCAACTATTGCCCCACCCACAACAAAGAAGCTTTATGCCAATATCACATGTACAATGGCCACACAATTGAAGAATGCATTGCATTCAAGGACATTATCGAGCAGTTGGTCCACGAAGGCAGACTCAATCAGTTTCTACAACATCCCCCATTTCCCATGGAATAGCAGCAGGTCAACACCATCAACGGAGGACCAACCCTATCCTCCTCAATCACCTCCAACCGAGAGAAGAAGAACTTCCTTCGAGCTACCTAAGCCAACCACCAAGTACTCAGCATCAACTCCGGTCGAGCAGTTAAAGTGGCCAAGAACGGATGGTAACCCATCAGATTCTCAGAGGAAGAGGAGAAAGGCATCGTGTTCCCGCACGACGACCCATTCATCACCAGAGCCCAAATCTACAACTACGACGTAGGAAGAATACTCATTGACATCGGGTACTCGGTCAATGTATTCTTCTGGGATGTTTTCAAACAGATGTGCATAGACGAGAAGGAGCTCGACCAAAAGGTCACGCCACTTCTGGGTTTCTCGGGAGGCTCAGTCTTACCCAAGGGCATAATCTCTCTACCAGTATCAATGGGCACTACCCCAAGGATAGCCACAACCATCACGACCTTCCTTGTGGTCGATTGTCCCACGGCCTACAACGCCATTATCGGAAGATGATTGCTCAATCAGATGAAGGCCATCGTGGCAACCCACCTATTACTGGTGAAATTCCTAACCACCATGGGAATAGGACAGGTGCGAGGAGACTAGCTCTCTGGGAGAACATGCTATGCTACGACCTTAACCAAGACGAGCAAGTAGGATCAGCCAGACCAAATAGAAACTCTATCAGTCACCGAAACCGCTCTAGGAGACGACCCCATCAACCCTGAACTCATGAAATAATTCCAGAACAGCCCTCCAGAAGATCCATGAGACCTTGCAAACATGCCACATGCTGAAGCTGTGGAAGAGACAGAGGCAATACCTCTATTCGATCAATACAAAGATCGCACGGTCCGGATAGGATCAAAGTTGAAACCCACCATACGAGCAACCCTCATAGAATTCTTAAAGGAAAATGCCGAAGTCTTTGCATGGTCTTACTCAGACATGCCCTGCGTCTCCATTGATGTGATCTGCCACAAGCTCACCATTGACCCATCGTTCAGGCCATTCACACAGAAGTAGCGAAGCTATGACACCGAAAGGCAATTGGCTATGCAGGCTGAAATCACAAAGCTGAGCACCATACACTTCATCCGGAAAGCCATTTATGCTGACTAGGTAGCAAACGTGGTGCTCGTCAAGAAACCATCCAAATCCTGGCGCATGTGCATCGACTTCACTGATCTCAACAAGGCTTGTCCAAATGACAGTTTCCCACTACCTAAGATCGATATTCACGTAGACGCCACAACGGGACAAGAATTACTCAGCTTCATGGATACTTACTTATGCTACAACCAGATCCTCATGAATCCATGTGATCAAATCCATACAAGCTTTCGAACTAACCTAGGTGTCTACTGCTACAATGTTATGCCTTTTGGCTTAAAGAATGCAAGAGCGACATACCAAAGATTGGTCAACTTCATGTTCGCCAATCAAATCGATAAAACAATGGAAGTCTATGTGGACGACATGTTTGTCAAGAGAAAAATAGATGACGAGCACATTCCCAACTTGGCTAGGATGTTCAAGGTCCTCAAGGAGTACAAGATGCGCCTCAACCCCACCAAATGTGTCTTCAGAGTGGGATCATGCAAATTCTTGGAATATATGATAAGCCAAAGAGGCATTGAGGCAAATCCTGAAAAGATCAAGGCAATCCTTGACATGCAACCTCCACAAACCCACAAGGACATCCAACGCTCGACAGGATGAGTAGCAGCACTCACCCGCTTCATATCTAAAGCAACAGACATATGTGCCCCATTCTTCAAAGCTCTAAAAAGCAAGAACAAACAAATTGATTGTACGGAGGAATGTAACAAGGCATTCGTTGAACTCAAGAAATACATGAACAGGGGACCATTGCTAGCAAGACCAGAAACCAGAGAACATCTCTTCGTGTACTTATCAGTATCAACCTCAGTTGTTAGCTCTGTTCTTATCACAAGACGAGCAGGAGTAGAACATCCCGTCTTCTAAGTCAGCAAAGCATTTCAGGATACGGAGACCAGGTACCCTGACCTGGAGAAACTGGCCATGGCTCTAATAGTCACAGCACTGAGGCTCCAGCTATACTTCCAAGCACATTAGATCAAGGTCATCACAAGCAAACCCTTGAGACAAGTTTTGCAGAAGCCAGACATCTCTGGCCATCTCACCAAATGGGCAATCGAGCTGAGCGAGTTCGACATCTCCTATGTAGCTAAGACAACTAATAAAGGACAAGTAGTGGCTGACTTCATCGTCGAATACTCCTACCAACCCACACAATACATACCACCGGAGGCAACCCCTCCACAAGGACTCACCTCCAAGGAAATCCCAGAGTCAACAAAGGCACCCCCTATTGACCCACATCGCCCATGTTGGACACTATACATAGATGGCTCTGCTTTCCATAGTGGATCATGAGCAGGCCTAGTCCTCACTTCCCCAAAACAAGTCAAGCTAGAATACGCCTTAAGCTTTAGCTGGAAAGCTTCCAACAAAAAGGCCGAATACGAAGCACTGTTGGCGGGCCTACGCTTAGCCAAAGACCTGGAGGCCAAACATTTGAGAATCTACAGCGATTCACAATTAGTGGTCAGCCAAATCAACAATGACTTTGAAGCCAAGGACGTATCCATGTCACTTTACTTGGCCTTGGGAAAAAAACTTCTTCAAAGCTTCTCGGCCTATGAAATAATCAAAATCCCAAGATCAGAAAATAGTCATGCCGATGCCCTGGCACGACTTGCATTCTTACTGGATGAGAAGGAGAAGCAAAAGGAGCTTGTGGAAGTCCAACACGTGCCCATCACGAGACCACTCCCAGTTTACACCATCAACACCAGTCCCTCCTAGATGGATCCCATCAAAGCCTACCTCCAAGATGACACTTTATCAGAAGACAGGATGGAGGCCAAGAAAATCAAGAGATAATCAGCTCGGTACACCATCCAGCATGACCATCTCTACAAGCGTGGTTTCACTACCCCGCTATTGAAGTGCCTGACACCAGACATGGGTGATTACGTGCTAAGGGAAATGGACGAAGGCATTTGCTGATATCACTCTGGAGCACGAACGTTGGCACATAAGGCCTTCAAGCAAGGATACTATTGGCCCACCATGCTCTTAGACTCCATTGAACTCACCCAAAAATGCGACAAGTGACATCGACATGCAGAAATCCCTCACCTCCCACCTGAACCCCTAACTTATATGCTTAGTCCCTGACCGTTCTCCCAATAGGGACTAGATCTGATCGGCCAAATGCCTGAAGTTAAGAGAAAGGTCAACTACGCAGTAGTAGCTGTGGACTACTTCACAAAATGGGCAGAAGTGAAACCATTAGCAACCATCACAGCAGCCCAGATCGAGCACTTCGTCTACCAACACATCATTTGTCGCTTTGGGATCCCACACACCATTGTGACCGATAATGGGAAGCAATTTCATTGTGATTGCTTCCGGGCATTATGTGAGACCTACGGCATCAAACTCCTCTTTGCTTCACCATCTCACCCACAGTCCAACTGACTGGTTGAAGCAGTCAACAAGAACATCGAGTATAACTTAAAGAAGAGACTCGATAAAGACAAAGGCAAATGGTCCGACATTATCGATGACGTGTTATAGTCCCACATAACCTCCTACAAGACAGCCACAACTTAGACTCCTTTGCCTTGGCATTCGGCACGGAAGCAGTCGTACTAGTGAAGATTGGCGAGACATCCTATCAAGTCATCTCCTACAACCCAGAACAAAACAACCACCAAATTGTTCTTAACCTGGACCTACTGGAGGAACGCAGAGAGAAGGCCAACCTCAAGAACATTGCATACAAGCAACGTGTCGAAAGATATTACGACTCAAGGGTTCGCCACATAAGCTTCAAGATAGGAGATCTAGTCTTGAGGAAAGTTAGCCTTGCAACCAAGGAGAGATCTGCCGGCACATTTGCCCCCACTCGGGAAGGACCCTACAAAGTCTCCAAAGTATGCCGAGAGGGGACCTAGGAGCTCCAAGACTCGAATGGAAAGACACTTCCACACCCATGGAATGTGGTCCACCTCAAATTCTACTACAGGTAAACAGGCCCATGGCCACAAACACGATCGACCAATGACCGAATTTTTGTAATCATTCCTGGCATACCCATATTGACATTCAATGAATGAATTTTACAATGAGGCAACACCTCTTCTGTCTCTTCTCTTTGGCAATCTGTCATTTTATCAACTAAACGGCCTTATTTCATTATGAGGCAAAACCTCATCTTGAACAGCCTAATCTACCCTACTAAACATTCATTACGACTCATTTTTGAATGGCCTCAATTTCCTGTTAAAAAAACGGTTTCATTTTTGAACGGCCTTTTTCACGAGGAGGCACCTCATTTTGAACAACCTCACCTTATTACGCCATTTTAATGGCCTTACCACATTTTCAAAGGAAATGACCTAAATGTTTGAGCTTTAGTTTGAACGGCCTCACATCACTTACCAAATCGGCCTTGAGAATCCGACTTGGCATACATGTAAACCTATTATGAGCGACAATGCAAAATTCACCATTCACCAAAAGTTTGAGAACGAAAATAAGCACATCTATAGGTGAGACCCCATGGTCCCACCAAAAAATTACTTGTTCAATACAAGGCCACAAGGCTAATGAATAGAAAGAATACAAAACTTAATTACAAAAACTAAGGGGTATTCCCCTGATCTTCGGGGAAATCTTCACCATCATCTCTTGGTGTCTCGTCCTAACCATCGGCATCACCATCATCCTCATCATCAGGCAGAGTATTCCCATCCTCATCCAGGTAGTCTTCCAACTGCGGGGGATGCTTCAGCCACGGAAATTGGATGGGAAGACCAGTGTTAGGCAGAAGAACTCGCTTGAACAACCTATCTTCCAGCTTGGCCCCAAACCGCTGTAGGTCATGATGATGCACCAGGGAGGCCTTGTACTCTTCAACACTCACCTTTTTGGCCGAGATGAGCTGATCGGCCAGCATAGCATTGGCCGACTTAGCCTGATGGACTCTAGCCTCCAGCTCAACCACCTTTGCATCGGCTTCTTCCCAGTGAGCAACCAGCTGCCTTTCTAGCTCCTTCACCTTGAGCTCAACATCAAGCTTGGCCTAAATAGACCTCTCGGCCAAGGAATCCATCTGCAATTTCTAGGCATGGTGCTTTTCGATCGCTTTCTCCCTGAGCTTGCTAGCATGTTGGAAGGTGGTGAAGACCTCACTAGGGAACTGCACAAAACATAAGTACTTAGATAAAATAAAATAAAATAGTACAAAACAACCAAGGACGAACAAAAAGAACTTACGTAGGCCCCAGCTCGCATGGTTTTGTTGCACCTATCAGCAAAGTCCTTCGACTTCAAGGTCGCGATCTCATCCTACTCATACTGAGACCCACGAACAACAGTGTTCATGAAGTCTAGCTGAGAGTGATGGAAGGCTGTACACAGCTGCCTCCAAGTCTCGTCCACCTCCTAGGTCCTCACCATATCTAGCTCCTGATATGTTTTCAGAAATAGGACCGAAGGGAGCATCGAGATACGACTTCTTCATCTTCTTGGGAACCATTCGGCCTTCCAAATCAGAGCCAATGTTGGGACAGATGATCTTGCACACCATCTCATGGGCCTCAACCTGGCCCTGCTTCTTCTGTTGCAGCACATCCTCATAATCGGAGGCCAACTCCTTCCCCATTCTTTTCCTCTCCTCAGCCATTATGCGGTGACGTTCGTCGGCTTCATCGTTAAGGCTAATGAAGGGAGGCACAGGAGGCCGATTACCGGATGGCCCAGAGATATCAGTCGATTGGGCAGGAACCAACCTAGAGGCACTCGAAAAAAGCTGAGCCAAGGGCTCCCCAGTAACGGGATCCACCCTTTGGGAATCCAATGTCTCCTGACCACCATGCTCGCCCAAAGCACCATCCACCCGTAAAACAACCTTCGAAGTCGATCTTGTCTTGATCGGCTTACGGAAGTCACTCTTCCTCAAGGATGCTCTGGCCTTCTCAGCCTCGGCCTTTGTCTCAGCTGTTTTCTTCAATGCCTCTGCAATCTTTGTTATTCTCTTCGTTAATTGCTCGACCGCAGCTACAACAAAATCTGGATCGGTTGCAAAACAAAGAAAAAAAACGAGTTCGCAAAAGACTAAAGCACAATCCTAACTAACCAAGGCCGAGTGACACTTACGCAAAGTAGATATCAGACCAACTTGAAGGAGATGGGCAGGCAACCGAAAATAGTGTCTACTTCTTTCAACTCGGTCAAGCTTCAAAAACACTTCAGCGCAGTCAGCCTTCTCCTGATCACTGATATCGGGCTGCTTAAACACGTCTACAAAAAAATGAGCGAATCAAGTCAACACCAATCGACCATATCATTCACAAATCAATCATAAAACAAAACAAGACAAAAACATTTTTCCTACGGCTACCACCTTTCGATTGATACACGCGTGACATGCATCGGCCGAATAAGGGCAAATCTATTCCCTCCCAATTCCCATAAACAAACATAAACTTGTGTTTCCAAGCCTTATGGGAGGTCGATATATCTTCAATAAAGGGCCCCCTTTCTTTCTTCGTCCTGGACTCTACATAGACCCAGCCGGTCTTATTCCTCACAAACTTGTACAAATTACAGATGTGACCCCAAGTCGGCTCGCTCTTCCCGCACAACTTGAAAGCTGTATACACCCCCGTTAACAAAATCCAGCAATTTGGATTAAGTTGGCCGAGAGTAAACCCTACTTCATCAACCATCTTCTGCAGCCACCGATGGAGAGGAAGCATCACCCTATGACTGAAATTATCCAGATGAAAGGTTGCCCAACCGATCGGTGGATTGCTCGGCCTCTCCCTTCTCCTGAGTAGTCTCAACTTAAAAGAATCCAGAATGTTGAACACTCTTCGGTAAGGCAGGAGATCATCATCATCCAACATACTAACGTACCGATCAACCTCATAGGCCGAGCTGGCCACTGTTACCAAATCTACGGCTTCTTCCACATCAATCTCTATAGGGCGTGAACTCGATGCTGTCTCCAGAGACTTCAAACTTGAAGCCATACCCTTACCCTTACCAGTCGGGGACTTCAACAACTCTATATGTTCAAAGGATGAAACCTCGACGTTTGAGGTCTCGGCCCCGTCACCGTTCGACACATAACGGGTGTCAATATACTCAAAAGCTTTATCAAGCTCTTCTTACTATTCCTGGGCCGATTGTCCTTGAGATGCCTTAAGGATCGGTCTTCCCATGTTCGCATCCACCTCTGGCTCTACCCTAGGGTTTGACCGAGGGAACCAGAGGCTGATTCATACACGTTTAGGTGTGAATCAGAGCTAGCTTCTAATTCACCGTCAAACGCATGATAGGACCGATCCTCAGATCCTTCTAAACCAGCGAATGAACTTGATATCTACAAACATACAAGGAAGATCTATGAAGGGAAAGATGCAAGACACAACAACTACGACATACAGACGATCAAGCAAACACATTCATCAAGTTCATCACCAGTTCAAGAAAAAATCACACATTCGATCGAAAAAACAACGGAAGAACAGTGCAATACCTTGTTTATGAGAATTTCGTCGTAAACTCCACCGTAAAACACTTGTCTAAAATCGCATAAACAGGATTCAGAGTTGCCAGAAATCACCTTCAACTCTTCAAAAATCTCTCTCAAAAGCCAAATTGGCAAATAAGGAAGGATTCGAGCTTTTATAGAAAAAAGGTTGACCTTTGCAAACCCACTTTGGCTAGTCGAAGGGTCGCGCACACAACCCAATGCATTAAAAGTATGACGTGTGGCACTCCACTCATACCATGTTAGATAACTCACATCATGTCAGAGGTACACTATGGAGTGATGAGTGACACTTATCTTGCAAGTGGCACTCGATCGGCCAAGGACATTCCTAGCTGATCGGCCACTTGATCGTGCAAGGCTCCGCTCTTGCTGGCCGAACAAGATGACATACACTCATCTTGTAAGTGGCACTTGATCGGCCACGGAAATTCCTAGCCGATCGGCCACAGGATCATGCAAGGTTCCGTTCCTACGGGTCATACAAGATGACATACTCATCTTGCAAGTGGCACTCGATTGGCCCTGGATATTCCTAGCTGATCAACCACATGATCATGCGAGGCTCCGCTCTTGCAGGCCGTACAAGATGACTTACACTCATCTTGCAAGTGGCACTCGATCGGCCATGGACATTCCTAGCTGATCAACCACATGATCGTGTGAGCTCCGCTCTTACGGGCCGTACAAGATGACATACACTCATCTTGCAAGTGACACTCGATCGGCCATGGACATTCCTAGCCGATCGGCCACATGATCGTGCGAGGCTCCAATCTTATGGGCCGAACAAGATGACATACATTCATCTTGCAAGTGGCACTCGATCGGCCATGTACCTTCCTAGCCGATCGGCCACATGATTGGGCGAGGCTCAACTTTTACGGGCCGTACAAAATGACATACACTCATCTTGCAAGTGGCACTCGATCGACCATGGACATTCATAGCATATCGGCCACATGATCGTGCAAGGCTCTACTCTTGCTGGTCGTACAAGATGACATACACTCATCTTGCAAGTGGCACTCGATTGGCCATGGACATTCCTAGCCAATCGGCCACATGATCGTGCGAGGCTCCAACTTTGTGGGTCGAACAAGATGACATACACTCATCTTGCAAGTGGCACTCGATCGGCCATGGACCTTCCTAGTCGATTGGCTACATGATTGTGCGAGGCTCCACTCTTTCGAGCCATACAAGATGACATACACTTATCTTGCAAGTGGCACTCGATCGACCATGGACATTCCTAGCCGATCGGCCACATGGTCGTGTGAGGCTCCAATCTTTCGGGCTGAACAAGATGACATACACTCATCTTGTAAGTGGCACTCGATCGGCCATGGACCTTCCTAGCCGATCGGCCACATGATCGTGCGAGACTTCGCTCTTACGGGCCTTACAAGATGACATACACTCATCTTGCAAGTGGTACTCCATCGGCCATGGACATTCCTAGCCGATCGGCCACATGGTCGTGCGAGGATCTACTCTTACGGGCCGAGCAAGATGACATACACTCATCTCTCAAGTGGCACTCGATCGACCATGGACCTTCCTAGCCGATCGGCCACATAATCATGCGAGGTTCCATTCCTGCAGGCTGTACAAGATGACATTCACTCATCTTGCAAGTGGCACTCAATCGGCCATGGACATTCCTAGGCAATCGGCCACATGATTGTGCCAGGCTCCCTTTTGCGGTCGATCAGGATGACACACTCATCTTGCAAGTGGTACTCGATCGGCCATGGACATTCCTAGTAGATCGGCCACATGATTGTACGTAATTCCGCTCCTACGGGTCGTACAAGATGGCACTCGGCCACAACCAAAATTTAAGACCGACCATCCTCTCTCACCAACCCTTTTTTGGGCAAAGATTGACCACGGTGTCTCACCTCAGCCAAGGGCTTGGGGGATTGGGGACTAGTATAGGACAAATATCCGTACATGTTGACAAGTAACGACAAGCCCTCAACTGAGGAAATCCACCTCAGTCAACGACTTGGGGGACTTCTGTTCGTACCTAATTTGGTCAATCTGGTCAAGGATGATCAGTCCCGCCAAAACTATACTTTGCCCTCGGCTCAACAAGAGTACAACAATACAAATCTAAAACATCAAGTGCATCCCACCAACGCAACCTTGGACAAAAGACACCAAAAGCCACTAGGCCGACTAGATCTGGTCGGCCTACCCGTCCATCGGTCGACCTTGTCAACACAACCGCAGGACTTGGGACCACCATGAAACTTGTCAGCTCCAGGACCATGTACATTTATCCCACATCAAAATGATTCACCTACAACATTCAATGCCACTATAAATACAAGGGCACCTCCCCTCAAAAAGGTAATGACAACCTTGCCCTTACGCTGCCTAGTTATTACAGTACTATCCACACTTAACTTACTTAAGTATCGGAGATCGTTAGGCTGGCACCCCACCGGTGCTCCTTCGCTCTTACCTTCTCCCTGCAGGTCTTCCTACCCCCAAGGAGAGCGAGTCAAGCAAGCTCAGTGAGGTAACTCTAAGTTGGTCCATTTTTTGTATCAACATGTTCTTTTAAAGAGCATTAAGACTAGGCAGGTATGAACACAAAATTCTGTTAATCTCGTTGTGAAATTTGCTCAAAGTTGTTTCAAATGGGTATCTAGCTTCAAGAATTATATGAAATTAGGGTCTTTCAAATGCTGTTAGATTGTGCATATCAAGATGATGATACTAAGGGAGAATAAGCATATCAAGATTGAGGACAAAATCAATTTCGTATTGAATTGAATTGAATTGAATTGATATATTTCTGTATGATGTGAGTCTTTATATATATAGACTCGTTTATATTATTTCAACAAGGTATATATGTTCGTAAGCAATTATATTCCAAAGGATATAACTATTCATGAGAAGTTATTTTTCAAAAGCTATAACCATTCATGAGAAGTTATAATATCCTTAAGTATATAACTATTCATGAATAGTTAAATCTGTTCATATAACAATTGTAACTCTTTGAAAGACTGTATATCTTGATCACATGTATATTGACACACAAATATTATGGTGTGCCTCTATACACATGCACACACATTGTAACTTATAAGCCTATAGGATCTTGATCATATTCCAACAAAAAATAGTCTCAAACGGGTCAAAAATACATGGTGAAATTAGCAATAAGATAAACAGCTTATTACAAAATACACCCTTGAGGTTTGTGATGACTTGCAAAAGGGGTTAGGATCTTTCGATTTTTTCAAATAGTCCGTCATTCTAAGGGCCTATTTGATAATTATTGGTATTCTATTTTTAATTTTATCTTTTGCGTTGAGATATGAAGAAAGTGCAAGAGAGAAAGAAAGAAAATATAATGAAGAGTAGTGATACAAAGAGAAAAAAATAATTAAAGTAGGAACAATCAAAGCAAAATTTGAGAGTAAAATCCCCAAAAATATTTTTTGATTTTTAGTTTTCATCGCCTATACTTTTTCTCAAGATACCTCAAAGTCCCATTAAGGGAGTTTTTGAAAAAGGCTAACAAAAGGCCGAATGTGATAGCATTTTAAAATGTAGAGACCAATGTGAAAAAATTAATAGGATATCACACTTTTTGAAAATCACCCCAAAATTTCAGAATGTAACTATTATGTATTAGCTCAAAATCAAAAGTTCAAAAGAATTGGACCACATATATGGAACTAATTAAATTCAATAATGCCATATATATAAATCCGATCATAAACGGCGGCCATTTCCTCCCTAAGATCGGAGCAACTGCAGCTGCATTCAGCCACCGGACGTGTAAAATCAATATCTTCGGGACGCATCCAATAATAATGCGTTTTGTTATGAGCAGTTTTAGTTCCTCCATTAGTATTTCCCAAACCAAACTAACCAGGGCTGATTCAAACATTTGAAGGTTCATAGTAACAATGTAAAATGTGCCATTTAATTGTTGGTGAATTAATTCCTTTTTTGCCTCTCTTTTTTCTTGGGTGAAACTGAGAGCCTTCTTTGGCTCTTTTTTCTGATCTTCTTCGGTGAAAGACTGAAGTCCTCTTTGTTAGTTTGCATTTTTCAGGTTTTCTTTTACATTTTTTTTTTACAATACCTCCTATAATAAAAAATTTTGGGCGTTGTTTTGTTTTGGGCCCAGGGCGGGGGGCCCTTTAGCCCTGGTTGAATGCCGGCTCTGAACTGAACCTTTTTTATTGAATGCCGGCTCTGAACCTAGCTGCCAAAGAAAAACATACTTGTATCATATTTATGAGGGAATTTCTCGTTCTACACTTTCTCATTTGCAAATTTATTTTGCATAAATGTTAAAATTTGAACCGTTAATATCTTAAATTACCATGCTCTAAAGATTATATCTGCAAAAAAACCAATTAAATTTATGAACGTTTGGACACTTATATGTATCAAACAAATTGACACTTTTGAAAACAATTAAGTTCCTAATGGTGAACTTTCCATTAGTTTAGGGCCTTTAGGTTTTTAAGTTGAAATGCCCCCCTTGAACTTGCCAATTAGTCTTACTTTACCCTCTAAATAAAAAATTTCTCACTTAACCCCAAGAATAGAGTTTCCGTCGATCAGCTCAATTACTCCATTTCTGAAAAACCAACTTGTGCCATATTTGGTGATGTGGCACAATATGACCATCTTTCAATTTTAAAACGTATGTAATGTGGAATAAAATTTATACAAAAAAACATTCATATTATAACAAAAATATATCTCTTTATCTCTTTGGAGCTGATAGAAGTCCTTTTTTGGGAGTTAAGTGAAAATTGTTGGTTGAAAGTGAAATTGAAGTTAAGTGGCAAGTTCGAGGGACATTTTGACTAATAACCTTTAGTTTATATATGAATGACTAGAAATCTTCAATTCAATTAATTTTTATAAAATTCGATTATGACAAATATATAAAAAAAAAAAATTTGCTACATGAAAAATGGTCATGGTTTGATACAATTAGTATTATCATTAAATTTATTAGCTAGCAATAGCTAATTAGAAATAAAAATTAGTATATTGCAAACTTCTGCATTTAGACAAGGCACATATGCTCGCATTTTACAACATGTTGACTGATTCTAATATATCTCAATTGAGTTATAACAAAAATTAAATAAATTGAATTTCATATGTGGGTAGTTAAAGGTGAAATCCTAATAACGTCCTAGTACTTTTTATTATTGAATTTTCTTTGTCATTAATTGTATTCATTTGTCTCTTTTTATATACTATTATAATTATGTAATCGCTATACAATTCTCTTACGTTGTATTACTTATAGGGCACGATTGGTGAACATGATTAGAGTGAATTGGATGATTCTACAAATTAATTGTATTTTAACTGAGAAAATGGATGCAGTTTCATTGTAGAATGATTAGATAGAATTGGAATTGATGCAATTTCATTGCAGTTTCATTGATGCTAAGTTTCTTCTATCTTCACTCCCTCTAATCCCCTTACAATGAAAACCCATCTATTTTCATTTAAAAAAAAATTGAATTTAATGAGTTATCCAATCCAATTCAATCTCCCTCAACAAACTAGCCCATAACTGATATTGTTATGGAAAATACTTGCATCCGACCTTGGTCGTACCTCCTCGTTTTACCGAATTGTCTTCGTACATATATCATAATCGGAAACTTTCATTCTCCAAATCATCATCTCAAGATCATCTCCGTAAAAAAATCATAAGATTGGAGGTCGTTTAGGCATTTATATCCATCAAATAAATCAACGATTTTGGTAAGAATTAAGATCCTCATGGCGAACCATCCATTTAATTGATATATATTAAAAACTAAACGATCTCTAATCTTGTTGATGTTTTACGGAGATGATCTTGACATGATGATTTAGAGAATGAGCGGTTCAGATTATGATATATATATATATATACAAAGATAATTTGATAAATCGAAATCGAAAGGGTGGTACGATGAGGTACCATTAGGGTAGAACGATGATGTATCATTATGGTGGAATGCAAGTATTGTCCGTTTGTTATATGGTACATGCACTTGAATTTAGCAAGCAATAGGTCATGTGTAGTTTCTATATTGTTTTCGGCACCATCTTTACAAAAAAAGAAAATGTGAAATATCATACAAAAGATCGTGTGGTGCATTTTTACCTGCAAGCAACAAAAAATGGATTTTCCCTTATTTTTAATAAAATAAAAGAAGAAAAAAACTTGCTTGTGTTTTCATATATGGTGAGTATAATTATGTTATTGGGTATGTATAAAAATAATTTTAAAAATTGAAGTCCAAAAAAGCAAATAATTAAGAATCATAAATAATATTATTCTAATCTTATTCATACTAACGATATAATGTGAAATTTCGAAATCAAATGTCATAAAAGAAGATATTAATAACCTGTATATGAAAAAAAAGATTGAAAACATACAAATGTAAGCCTAGTTGTTTAAGTATACCGCGTTGAACGGGGCTCATAGTCCCACACTCCCACCCAATGAAAATGGATTCGTACGTCCTTCACCGAAAAACAAATGGATTCGCACGTCTCAAGTGTCTCAAGTCAGTCTGAAATGAAAGACGGTGTTGGAATATATTTAAAGTAAACGTAAGACTTTGACGCTCTTCCAAATCCATATGAACAGTTTTATATATAAAACTTGACACTCGATCATCTTTTGTCCAATTCTCTTTCCATCATATAATCCAATCCAATCCAATATGTGCGCCAAAAACTAGCCAACAGACAAATGCAATTATACAAGACTTTGAACATTCATCAATTAGCATACATATCTATTCTAATTAACTTTATTAATTACCTATTTTGTGAGTAGACGATTTCAATTATAAGCCTAAATAGCATATATATATATATTAACTTGAAAAATAAATTATGGGCAAGTCTGCAACTCCACTTGTAAATTAATTAAGGTAGCTTTGGATTCGTACTATGTATCTCTGTTCAAACTTTTGATTATTCTTTGCCGAATTTCTGAAAATTGGTAATTATGTTTTTTAATTAAGCATGATTGATACAATATTATAAAGTAAGTTTGATTTGTTTGACCATTGTCATTATAACCGACAAACAGCTAGCCATAGCACCTAGGAAGACTCAAAAAGCCAGGTCAACGAGTGGAGAGGCAAAATAGTAGGCAGCTAGGCTCCAGGTAAGAGTTGAAATATATGCAGGTTTTACATGGAAAATTTAGAAATCAAATATTCAAACTTATTGTGTTTTTAACTTTTTCTTTTTTGGATAAAAAAGAATATTGTGTTTTTAACTTTAATTATATATATATATATATAAAGGAATACTTGCATCCATCTATTTTAAATTAGATGTCTTCATTTTTTCTACAGTTTATTACCAAACGTTTTTTATTTAAACGTGATAATCGAAACTGTTAATTTTTTAAAATATTATGTAAAAATCATTTATTGTTTTGGTAGCATACAGATTACCAAAACAATTGATGATTTGATTTTATATTACCAAACATTATCAAATCATCAATTGTTTTGGTAGCATACAGATTACCAAACGATTAATAATTTGATTTTATATTTTTTTTGTAAAAAATATATCTTTACATAATATTTAATAAATAAACCGTTTTGATTATCACACTTACAAATTGAAAATTCGATAATCAATTATAAGATAATGAGTACATCCACACTAATTAAGGTGGATGAAAGTATATTCCATACTTAATTACCAATCGTGGCTTGTCTAATTTAAAAAATATATATATATTATTACATTCTGAACAATTATACGAATTTTATCTTATAATAATAATCAGGAGTTGAGTAAGCTTAAGATGCGTATGATCTTGACGGTTATCACTATGCATGCAACTACAAATATACAATAATTAGAGAGAAAGTTTGTAACTTTAATAAATAAAAATGGAAAACTTAGCTAGTGGAGGCATATAGTTGAAAATGAAGGTGATGGAAACTTGTGAGTTAGCTAGAAATCAAAGCAATTAGCGTGTGGGGTCATCCATGGTGGATAGAAATTTCCAAATGATGCGCGCATGGACACAATTCACAAACACAAAGTCTAGCTTGCACGTTCATTATAAAGTTGATACCAAATTGTCAAATTAATAGGCGTACTAATTAATCAACAATTTAAGCACACAATAATAACCCTTTTTAGGATAAGAAAAAAGAAATTAAAATAAGAAGAAAGCCAAGCAATGTACCTTGAGAAAACGAAAGTCGTCGTCATGCATGAAAGAGATGTATTATACTTTGACTGGATTTTAATTGGGGAGGTGATTAAACTAAGTGCATGCATGAGCCTTTTGAAAACGAATCACAAAGTTTGAGATATAACTCTTCAAATTAGTGGATATTAATTAGTGGCTAGCTAGAAAGGCTGATACTAATGGCCTTTTACTTCACTAGCTCGTTGAGATGTTTTAGGAAGAAGATAGTTAACTGCTACACTAATTCGAAATGATAATTTATTTTAGTTATCAAATTTCCTCTAATTACTAGTTAGTGTTAGGTTGATCCATTCCATTTGAGACAATTAATTGAAAAAACTAAAATATAAAAAGGTGTGATTTGAAAAAAATTAATTTATATAATGTACTTCTGAAAATGTGATCCTTTTCATGTTACAATAAGGAAAAGGAATCTTAATTTGTTGTTCATTCATCAAAACCCAAAAGAGAGTTTGCATGTACGTGGGTGCTATATACATATATTTTACCAATAAGAAGAAACTTTGAAGCTTAAGGTTCTAGATCGACCACTCACTAGTATACAAATTGTATACTTCTTATTCAACATTTCACTGACATTCTATCCATCGGTGGTATATATATATATATATATGGTGCGACTTTTTGAATTTTGAATATCACAACTTCACAAGGTTAGCATGCATATGCACCAAAAAAGTAGTCAATGCGATCTATCGCATACGATTAATCTTTGCTTCTCAAAATATAAATATTAATCTTAAAGCTACTTCATGGATATAGTTAATTTAGGTCAACGATTTTCTCTTCCGAAGAAATAAGTGAGATCGGAAAAGTGAGATATATATATTGTCAAGAATATACAATTAGAATTACGTTTTTTATTGAAAAGTAATTTTAACGTGAAAACTCAACTTCTTTCGAGTCTTAAATTAAAATACATCTTATTTAAATATTTTAACAAAATCTCAACTTCTTTCGAGTGTCGTAATAAACGCATTCTAGCTAACTAGTTAGTACTAAAAATGATCATCGATCAAATCAAGGATTTGTCCCCCTATATGTGTCAATGAATTAGTATTGAAAGGATTTAGATTTTGGGGTTGTCTAAAGTCTAGAATCCAAGTAAACCAGAAGCATGGGGTTGGTACATCACATCATCGCAACTTATGTGGCTTATATGTCACTGACCTCATTCACAAAGCTAAGGTGTTGCTGCTCCATCCTGTCTCCAACTAATTGACTTTTTATTGGTTTACATATATAGCTTTGAATTTTGAACACAAAGCAAAATACAGAACGACCCAAAATCCGCAAGCAAACAAACAAACAAATAAACAATATATCCCACGATCATCACTCACCAGCTTTAGATTTTGTGTCCCTGCTCGTCGACTCCATTTGTGTAAGACGTCTACAGCTTGATTTTCTTTTTATCTTAGGATATCGAGGACATAAATTATATTCGTTAAGTATCAAATTTATTCTTTACGAAAGTTAAACTTAAAACTTTATTATAAGGACAATTCTTGCATCTCACTCTGGTAGTACCTCCTCGTATCATCCTTTCGATTTATCGAATTGTCGTTATATATATCTTCATCGAAACCGTTCAACTTTTAAATATTTATTTCAAGATCATTTACGCAAAAATCAACCAAATTGGAGATCATTTAGTCATTCATATATATCAATTAAATGGACGGTTCGCTATGAGGATCTTAATTGATACCAAAAACCTTATTTGATACATATGAATGACTAAACGACCTCCAATTTTGTTCATTTTTTACGGAGATGATCTTGAAATGAGGATTTAGATAATGAACAGTTCCATTTATGATATATGTCAAAGAGTTCATTGATGTTCGAAGAAGAAGATTGTTTGGAAATGAAGAAGGAATAAAGGGAGAGAATCAGAGAGGTTGAGAGGAAGAAATATCTCCTTCGTGTATATTCATATATGTTAAACTTACTCACACCCTTTACACACACAAATATATATATCATCACTCAATCCTAGCCAACTCACATGAGTTACATGCTTTTCATTCTAACTACTAACAGACTCCTCTAACAACCTTACAGTTGTAGATTAGATGGATAACAACCTAACCAGTTGGCATATAACAGACTAACCAGCTGTCCTTTACCTCTCTCTATCATGCCCCCGCAAGCGAATGCTAGGTCGTCGAAGCATAAGGTTGTCACAAAAGAAGGCAAACTGAGGAGCATGCAAGGCGTGAGTCATAACATCAGCAAGCTGATCACCGGAGGAAACATGAGCTAACCGAAGAGTCCTAGCCTGGACGCGTTCGCGAATGAAATGAACATCGATTTCCACGTGTTTGGTACGACCATGAAAGACTGGATTGTGAGCCATTTGAATAGCAGAGAGGCTATCACACCAGATTAAAGGAGGGCGAGGCAGAGACAAATGGAGATCACGCAGCAAATAGGAGATCTAGTGCAACTCACAAGCAGTGATAGCAAGAGTACGATACTCCGCCTCTGCAGAATACCGAGAGACTGTGGATTGCTTCTTAGCACCCCAAGAAATGGGATTGGGACCAAGAAAAATGATATGGCCTGAAGTGGAATGGCGAGTGTTGGGTCTCCGCCCCAATCAGCATGAATTGACAAACAATGTTTACAACAAACACAATGTCAAGGCGGCTGAATGTTAAGTATTGTAAGGCACCAACGACACTACGATAGAAGGATGGATCAGGAAGCAAGGTACCATCAGTGAGAAGAAGCTTAGTGGCTGGAACCATAGGTGTGGTAAATGAGCTGCACTGAGACATCCCAACCTTAGCTAACAAGTCACAAGCATACTGATGATGATTGAAGAACAAGACATTCTCGTGATACCTCACTTGAAGAACAAGGAAATAGGATAGAGCACCAAGATCCTTCATGTCAAATTCGTTACTCAAAGCCGTCACCAAACGAGTCATAGCAGTAGGATCACTGCCAGTCACAATAATGTCATCGAAATACAACAACACGAGAAGCAACATGACATCATGATGAAGAACAAACAAAGCGAAGTCAGATACAGATTGAACGAAACCCAATTTGAGCATATGACTAGTGAATCTAGCATTCCAGGCGCGAGGAGACTGCTTCAACCCATAAAGGGATTTCTCCAACTTGCAGACATGATGGCGATGAGTAGAGTCAATGAAACCTGGTGGCTGATCGATGTAGACTTCTTCATTGAAGAATCCATGAAGGAATGCGTATTTCACATTAAGTTGTCGCATGCTTCACTTGAACTGAGCTACCAAAGCAAGAACAAGGCGGACGGTAGTATGCTTAACCACAAGGCTGAAGGTATCTTCATAATCAATGCCTGGTTCTTGTAGATAACCCTTAGAAACTAAACGAGCCTTATGGCGAGCTACAGACCCATCAGCATTCCGCTTCAGTTTAAAAACCCATTTGTAATCGATGACCCTTCGATGAAGAGGCAATGGAACCAACTTCCAAGTGGCCTGATGTTCGAGAGCAGAAAACTCTTCTTGCATGGCCTGATGCCATTCGAGAACAAGCAAAGCGTGCTTGTAGCTGACTGATTCAATGTTAGGATTGACTGGGGTATCAGTAACGTGCAAGGCAAGAAAACCCCTCCCCAAAGGTTTGAAAACACCATTTTTTGACCTGGTCATCATGGGATGAGAGGAGACCGCATGAGATATAGGAGAAGACAAGGATGGGATGGAGATGTCAAAAACCAATGGGATGGCATCAAGATCAGAAGTAGAGGTTGTGGTTGAATCGGACACGGCTGACCCATGAGGAGCAGTGGCAGAAGCAAGTGAGGATGTTAAGGGTGGCACTTGCGGAGTAGGAGATACAGTAGGTGGAGACAAGGATGCTGAAGCCCGGGAGGTAGGAGACATAACCGTGCCATCAGACTCAGGTACACGCGATGAAGGCAACCTACTAATAGGAGAACATGCAATAGACAATGGAGTGCAAGACCTAGGTTGATTCATGACTTTACAAGGACATGAGACATGCAAAGAGATAGAGTTAGGAGGGGAGTGTAAAAAGGGAAACACTGTCTCATCAAATATCACATGCCTAGAAACGTAGGTTTTCTTAGTAGGAATCTGATAGCATAGGTAACCCTTATAATCAAGCATGTAACCAACAAAGACACACTGAGTAGTGCGAGGTTCAAGTTTATGACGAGTGTATGGTCTGAGATAGGGGTAGCAGGCACACCCAAAAACCCTTAAGGACAACAAAGAAGGTCAAGTACCAAATAAGAGGAGAATGGGTGATTTCATTTGCAGGACAGACGTAGGCATACGATTAATGAGATAATTGGCAGTGGAACAAGCATGAAACCAGAATGGAGAAGGCATAGAGGCAGTTTGAAGCAAGGTGATCGTAGTTTCTATAAGGTGCCTTTGTTTTCTTTCAGCAAGACCATTTTGATGCGGAGTGTGAGGACAAGACTTATGATGTAGAATACCCTTTGAAGTAAATAAATCAAGCATGACATGATTAACAAACTCACCCCCTCCATCACTCTGAAAAACTTTAATGGATTTCTCAAAATAGTTCAGGATATAAGAATAGAACTTCATAAAAATGGAGGACACATCATATTTTTTTAGTAAAGGATAAATCCAAGAAAATCTGCTACAATCATCAATGAAGACTACATAGTATCGATAGCCAAGAATGGAAGGACAAGGGCTTGGACCCCATACATCAGAATGAATCTTAAAGAAAGGTGCAGAAGCCCTATGGTCAGATAAAGGAAAGGACAACCTGAACACTTTGCCTTGAAGACATGGCTGACACATATGAGTGGTGACATCAGAAGGACACGAGATACGTGCTTGAGACATCATAGTAGAAAGGATTGGATTAGCAGGATGTTCCAGCCTGTGGTGCCAAAGAGATGTCAGCACCTTCTGGCCAATACAAGCAGTGATAGGAGAAGATGAAGGTGATGGAGAAGAAGGCAGAGCCATGTGAAGTGGATAGAGACCAGCAATACTAGGTATCTTGTACAGAAGTCTCCCCATGGGATCCTGAATGCGCAGAAATGAAGAATCAAACAACATTCGACACTTGTTATGCAAGCAAAATTTGTGGACATACAACAAATTATGAACAAAGTGTGGCACATGTAACACATTGTGTAATCGGAATGCACGAGCAGGTGTGGACAAAGTCATAGAACCAACACTTGCAATAGGTAAAACAACTTCATTGCCTACAGAAATACTTGTGTTGGTGGAAGCCTGAGCAGCCTGAAGTTGAGAAAGGTTAGACACCATATGATTGGTTGTACTAGTGTCTGCCAACCAGAAGTTAGGATCATTAAACTCATAGTTAGCAGCAGCTGAGTAAGCCTGTGGTTGAGCTCCAGACTTGGTAGTCAAGCACTCAAGAGCGTCATGACCTGGTAGCTTGCACAATTGACACACAGTTGGTGAAGTTCCAAGAACACCAGGTCCTGAGTTTGAGGGGATAGGAAACTGTGATGGGAGTGGTGCATATTGAGCAAACTGAGTGCCTAGCTACTGCATGGCGTTGTGAAAACCTGAGTACCCTCGTGACACTGGTTGGTTAGGAAAATATCCATTACCATTATACTGAGGACCATAATTTTGATTGTAGCCATTGTAGCCGTAGTTTGGATTGTAGCCATTGAAGCCATAGTGCTGATTATAGCCACCTTGATTGTTCCATCGTCCTCGTCCTCGACGACCACGATAATCGCCATTGTTCCACCTACCTCTACATGATAATTATTTCTCCCTCCTTGTAAATTAGAATCATTCCAGCTAGGTTGCGAGTCCTGCCAACTCGGCTGAGTGGGAGATGGCACAGAGGAAGACTGCTGTTGAGGTTGTGGAGAGGATTGGACCTGAGAAGTGCTGCCATCCGTAGTAGCAACCATGGCTATAAGAAGAGAAGCTTGAGAAGTAAGTTGAGTAGCAACTTTAGGAAGATATGCTTCTTTAGTTAATAAGAGTATTCAGAGCTCAGTGAGGGTAATAGGAATGGGCCGTGCACAAATATGAGACTTAAAAGGATAGTAATTTGCTGGCAGACCATTGAGGGTGATCAAAATCACGTCCTTGTCTGACACAACAACCCCAACACTAGCCAAACGTTGTCTTGCAGACTTAATCCTACTAAGGTAAGTTTCAGTTGAAGTTGCTTCCTTCTGAATGGTCTGAAGGTTAGTCTTTAGCTGCATGAGATTAGCTTCAGATAAGGAAGAAAACTGTTCCTGTAAGGTAAGCTAGGCCTCATGGGCAGAATCACAGTTCATGATTTCAGTGAAAGCTTCCTCAGAAATGGTTGCAATCAGCATATTGAGCAATGTTGCATCCATGTCAATCTAGCCTTGATAGGACGCATCAGTCGGTATGGGACATGGACTGGAACCATCCAGATAACCAAACAAGAGAAAACCTTTCAAGAAACACTGGATTTTGACACTCCAAGAAATGTAATTAGTATCATCCAGTTTCATGGACATAAATTCGGTTGCATGCTTCAGAAGATCCATTGAAGGTGCCATTACGAAAAGTTTGATGCAAATTCAAAAGCAATAAAAACCTTCACACACGAATTGAAATAACAATTTCACTGAGACAAATTGAATTCGTGAAACAACAAGATTCAAAACACTTATCTCTGTATGATGCGATCGAAGATTGAAGAAAGAAACTAGACAGATTCGAAGAAATCGGCTGAACATATGTGAAGAATCGAGAGGACTGAGATCGAGATTGAGAGGATTCAGGGATCGTATGAAGAGGAACACGGAGAACACAGGTATACTCCAGGATCAAGAGCTGCGAGCTTGAAGCTCTGATACCATCAAAGAGTTCATTGATATTCGAAGAAGAAGATTGTTTGGAAATGAAGATGGAATAAAGGGAGAGAATCAGAGAGGTTGAGAGGAAGAAATATCTCCTTCGTGTATATTCATATATGTTAAACTTACTCACACCCTTTACACACACAAATATATATCATCACTCAATCCTTGCCAACTCACATGAGTTACATGCTTTTCATTCTAACTATTAACAGACACCTCTAACAACCTTACAGATGTAGATTAGCTGGATAACAACCTAACCAGCTAGCATATAACAGACTAACCAGCTGGCCTTAACCTCTCTATATCAATATGTACAAAAAGAATTTGATAAATCGAAAGGATGGTATGAGGAGGTGCCACCATGATGGGATGCAAGTATTATCCTTATTTATAATATGGACAATATACTTGCATCTCACCCTGGTGGTACTTCCTCATACCACCCTTTCGATTTATCGAATTATTTTTGTATATATATTATAATCGGAACCGTTCATTTTCTAAATCATCATTTCAAGATCATCTCCGTAAAAAATCAATAAGATTGGAGGTCATTTAGTCATTCATATGTACGTATCGAATAAATCAACGGTTTTAGCAACAATTAAGATCCACATGGCTTACCGTCCATTTAATTGATTCATATGAATGACTAGAAGATCTCGAATTTCGTTGATTTTTTACGTAAATGATCTTAAAATGATGGTTTATGAGTTAAACGATTTCGATTAACATATAGGTATAACGATAGTTAGATAAATCAAAATGGTGATACAAGCAGGTACAGTAGAAGGTTTCATATGGTGTTTTACATAAACATCCTACAATGATTATTTTTTATAGTTTTTTTGGTTGAACTATATATATCGTATATCGTATATAATTTGTCACATTCACAGCCGTAGATGAAACCCGCATTTACCTCACCTTCCATTCCTTTTCTTTTTTTCTTATTTACATCTTATTATTTTATTTTAAAGTTGACTTGAAGTCTAGAAGCATTATATGAAAACGCAATAGTCCAATTATGCAACTGCCTATAAATACCAAGGATCCCATGCTGCCTTAAACCAAGCCCTTAGTAATATAGCAAAGCTTCTCCTTCTTCTTTAATTTGCTTCTGCTTCCTTATTAATATTATCTTGATTCTTGAGTAGGTAGCTATAGCTAGTCCCATTAGCCGACATGGGCTCCTACCATACCAATTCATGCACTCCCACAAACATTAAAATCTCATTTTCATTGTTTTTGCTTCTTGTGGGAGTTGCTTCTGCTCAATTGTCTGCTACTTTCTATGGAACCTCGTGTCCTAATGCCCTCTCCACCATCAAATCAGCCGTCGACTCCGCGGTTTCAAAAGAACCTCGCATGGGAGCCTCCCTGCTCCGCCTTCATTTCCATGATTGCTTTGTTAATGCAAGTCACTAATTCCCCTTAATCATATATATATATATATATATATATATATATATATATATATATATATATATATATATATATATACATGCATACATATATCTCTTTCATATTATATTCCTAATGATTTTCAGATTTTGTTTCTCATCATCTTGTGTTGCTTGCATGCATGTTCGTCTACGTATACGTATATAGAAAAGATTATAAAAGAATTTTTTTTTTCTTCTGAAACATATTGGTGAAGGAATGAAAGATAAGGATCTTCTTCGCATACGCTTTTTAAAACTTTATTTCATTTATTTAGGTTAAGAATTGTTAGCATTGAAAAGGTTCAACCTAATTAAAGGAACAAAGAAAAGGTGCCAAAAAGAAGATAATAATGGCCCATAGCTGTTATCAATTAAATAATCAATCAAACCACGATTTTGTTTTCTGTGACTAGGACAGTTTTTTTTTTTTTTAATATTGTAGGAGTAATAAAAAAGTCAAAAAAAAGAGGTATACGTTTGTCATTATGATAGATGATTCTCTCGTCCATTTTGATGTTGATCTACAATTTTAAAATGAAAGATCGATCTCACATCTTACACAATTATTGTAATTGTGTTCACAAAGTATTTTTCTTTTACATTTTACCATAGTCTAATACTTTGACTTTTCCTTTCAGTTTTGATTGACCATGCGCTTCCAATAATATTTTAACAAAGTAAAATATTTTTAGGTTCTTTAAAAAAAAAATGATATATTGAGTTATATGAAATAAATTATGTATTTATCGTTTATATTCACATCATTTATAATGTTTTAATTATTTATTCTATAAATATAAAGTAATATACAATTGATTTCATCAAATTCTTTTGTGTATATACATGCGCATTTTTATATATATATATATATATATATATTCCAAAAAGAGGTGGCAAATTTGAATAAGATGTGAATTATTTTGTGAATGAATTACAGGGATGTGATGCTTCGGTATTGTTGGACGACACAGCGAGTTTCACAGGAGAGAAAACGGCAGGTCCAAATGCCAATTCCTTGAGGGGATTTGATGTAATCAACACCATCAAAACCCAATTAGAAAGCCTTTGCCCCAAGGTCGTCTCTTGTGCCGATATCTTGACCGTTGCTGCCAGGGACTCCATTGTTGCAGTAAGCCAACAAAAACAAAACAAATATCATAATAATATATATCCAATTCAAATTTTGACCTAATTTAAAATTAAAATCCCAATATTAGTATTAACCACATGGATTAATTGTTTAATAATCAGTTGCGTGGACCCACATATACAGTGCCATTAGGGAGACGAGACGCAACAACAGCAAGCTTAAGTGCTGCCAATTCAAACATACCTGCTCCCACATTGCAACTTTCTGCTCTCATCACTGCTTTCTCAAACAAAGGCTTCACTGCCAGAGAACTTGTTGCTCTCTCAGGTTTAACTCCATTTATTCAACCCTAGTTAATTAATTACAAGTGTTATTGGCATGTGAGGAGGCGAACATATATATAATCTCGGGTGCTAAGATAAATGCTCTAATTATTTTGATTTATTTTATTTAGGAGCACATACAATCGGACAAGCGAGGTGCACGACATTTCGGAACCGGTTATATAACGAGGCGAACATAAACGCTTCGTTTGCAACATCTGTGAAGGCAAATTGTCCAAGCAGTGGGGGCGATAACAATCTCTCCCCACTTGATATCACAACTCCAAACACTTTTGACAATGCCTACTTCAAGAATTTGGTGAGCCAAAAGGGGTTGCTACACTCCGACCAACAACTCTATAGTGGTGGGTCCACTAACTCTGTGGTGGATGCTTACGTCGCTAATACCGGGACGTTTAGGGCAGACTTTGCCAATGCAATGAAGAAGATGGGAAATCTTAGTCCTCTCACCGGTACCAGTGGCCAGATTAGGACCGATTGTAGGAAGGTCAACTAATCCAGTTTTTAGGAAGGGCTCTATGACTTGTTTCCAAGTGTGTATTTTGTTTTTGTTGTGATTGGTTTGGTTAGTTTTTGTGCCAGGGATATTATGCAAATGATGAATATTTTATTAATGGACCCTTCCCCCTTATTTGGTTGGTATATTTGACAAGAATTAATAATGCTATATATATTTACATCATATTTATTGACAAATTTGTACATTAATTGACAAGGTCTTTAATATAAGTGAACCTCTTGTGTATATTATATATGCGGGTTAGGCCGGAGTTAGGCATGTTATTAAGATTCATTTTAAATTGTGGTTCAACGTTCTTCAAATAATAGAGAAGAAAAAAGATGAGGGATAGAGAGATGTATTGTATTAAGGTCACATAGTATTAGTAGCCTTAAGCTTCTCACCATTTTTTTAACTCACTCTTTCTCAATGTTAATTTAACATGACAAGTGTACTGTCATGCGAACTTTACATTTTAACTCACTCTTCCTCAGCCTCAACCTGAATTTTACAATTTACAATTTTTTTTTCATGGTTTAGGGTTTTTCAGTCTTGTGGAGATCCATGTTTGTTAGTTAAATTAACATACTCTATCCATCTAATCTGCAATAATGATACTCCTATCAGATCGAAAGGGAAGAGGTTTGTGAAGGTATATATCTTCGGGCGGATCAGCAACTTTAAAGTGCATATAATTAAGTAATTTAAACTAAAAGCGCATTACAACTCCAATTATTTTTTATTTTGACTCTCATATTTATACAAGTCAACAATGAACTAATTATTAGGCCGAGGCAATAACTTTAATTTTCAATCCCTTGTGGCACAAATATAGAGGAAAACCTGCAAAGTAAGTCGTTCCAGCTTGTATAACAACATGATCATTACCTGACACCCAACCATTCTTAACACCAGCATATAGGTCGCATTTCTTGTAGTGATACTCATCAATTACCTCAAATACTGCGATTCCAGGAGCTTTGTATTTGAAAACTGTTTCACAATTAAATAAATACTAGCTAGTCAATTATTTGTTGGAAAACAAAAATCAATTGAAACTGAATGAAAACAAAAATGGACCAAGTGAAAAAATTTAGATAGATCTTACTCAAGACATCTCCAGCTTTGAATTTTTTGCCATCAGTCCATTGAGTTAGGTTAGGATGAACTGTCCAACCTCTCTCATCTCCCACAAGAAATTCTTTTCCATGGGCTTCTTCAAAATGGAGCAGAAAGCACACCAAAAACCCAATGCCAATCACCACAACTTTGTTCATCCTAATACACTTCATTTTTTAACCTGAAACTAAGCACTGATAGATGAATCGCAAATTTCTTCCAATCAATCCAAGCCAAATCTCAATATTTTAATCATGGAAAACAAGCATATATATATATATATACATACATATATATCCACCATTTGATATACACTCATTTTTCTGCTGGCCTATGAATTAGTAATTTCCACATAAAATGTATGAAGTCCGGATATTATTTTGTTGTTCTATGAATAAGTCTCTTAGTTTTATTTTTCCTTTTTTACATATTGATATATGATTTGCTTCATTTTTCTCATAACACATTAGATTTGTTTCTTTTCTTTCATGTTGACATTTGATTCGTTTACCTTTTTTTCATATTGGCACTTTTGATTTGTTTCCTTATGTTGACATTTCATTTAATTTCATTAATCACTCCAAATTTTGATTTGTTTCCTTATGTTGACATTTCATGTTGTTCTTGATATTTCTAACATTTTATATATGCAATTTGAGTGAACGTTTTTATCATGCATGCTAGTAGGTTCGTTACCAGTTACCAAAATACCACATCCCAAGGAATCAACACAAACAAATCAACGTAATCACAATCCTCAAATAACAAATCAGAAATAAAAATTTATAGATTCTTCAAATAATATCCACTAGTTGACACAAGTCATTAGTGGCGCGCATAGCCAAAAAAAAGGTCAAGAGAGCCCTTTTTGTTTTTTGAACGCTAGTGTGCTTCATAGTAGAAACACTTCAGAAACCAGAGTTCTGCTTGTTAGGGGGGACATAAGTTAATATTCGAAGGAACGACTTATACAGACAATCATAATTCTTAAAATAAAACAACAATTAACAAATGACCAAATGAGTGAGAGAATTTTATCATTGGCTTATATTCAAAATTAAAATCCCAATATTTAGTATTTTGACCACATGGATTAATTGTTTAATGATAAGTTGGGTGGACCCACATAGATAGTGCCACTGGGGAGACGAGTCGCAACCACAGCAAGCTTAAGTGCTGCCAATTCAAACATACCTGCTCCCAGATTGAACGTTGCTGCACTCATCACTGCTTTCTCAAACAAAGGCTTCACTACCAGAGAACTTGTTGCTCTTTCAGGTTTAATTCCATTCATTCAACCCTAATTAATTACAAGTGTTATCAGGACGTGAGGATGCGAACATATATATAATCTTCGGTGCTGAGATAGATGCTCTAATTATTTTGTTTTATTTCTTTTAGGACCACATACGATCGGGCAAGCGGGGTGCTCTACATTTCGGAACCGACTATATAATGAGGCGAACTTAAACGCCTCGTTTGCAACATCTATCTAGGCAAATTGTCCAAGTAGTGGGGGCGATAACAATCTCTCCCCACTTGATGTCACAACTCCAAACACCATTGACAATGCCTACTTCAGGAATTTGGTGAGCCAAAAAGGGTGGCTACACTCCGACCAACAGCTCTATAGTGGTGGGTCCACGAACTCTGTGATGGATGCTTACATCACCAACACCGGGAGATTTAGGGCAGATTTTTCCAATGCCATGAAGAAGATGGGAAACCTCAGCCCTCTCACCGGCACCAGTGGCCAGATTAGGACCGATTGTAGGAAGGTCAAATAATCCAGTTTTTAGGAAGGGCTTTATGGCTTGTTTCCAAGTGTGTGATTGGCTTGAAATGATGAATGTATTCCAATAATAAAAGATATGGACCCTTGTTTGGTTGGTATATTTGACAAGAATAATGCAATATATGTTAAAGTCATATTTATTGACAAATTTGTACGTTGAAAAAGTCTTTAATATGTCTGAACCTTGTTTATGGTTCCAAAGGCTGAATCTCTTTAGCAAATGCATTGGGCCTATGTCTAAAATAAGTAAATCATACATATTCAATATTGGCTCCGACTTTTTAGGAGAGTCACAATTAAGACCATTTACAATATCATTATTGTTAAATAAACTCTAATCGTAAATTTGTAATAGTAAGTAAAAGTACAGATTTGAAGATTCATTTTTTCGGTCTCTCGCTTAGGAGAGTTTAGGTTTTTTTGTCTGCTAGGGTTTTAGACCGAGTGGGTTGGGTAGCCGGCAAATATTGCAGTCTGCAATATGTGTTGGTTATCACAGGGTGTGTGGACGAGGTAGTGCGGAGTGGTTGTGGGTTCTGCGGCTGACTGTCGTTTATCGGGTGCTAGGTCTTGGCCATCGCCAAGCTTTCCAATGTCAGTGTGCTGGTCTGGGGGCTGTGTGACCCTATCTGTGCGGGTATAGGGACTGCAGTGGGTAGAGAGTGGTGATGGTTCACTTGTGAGGCCAGACCCGTGTGGACCTTTCCCGGGGCTTACAGTGTGGCTGGGTGGATTGACGTGTGGGTTAATTGAGGTTCGGCCGAAGAGGCATACGACTATCTCGGGGAAAAGGATGGACTTGGCAGAATTGAAGCATCAGTTCGGGTCCCATCTCCAGCTTTCGGAGAGGGAAAAGACAGGAGTTCGGGTACTCCAGGTGGAGGTAGAGGACCTCCCGCTAGGTTTCCAATTTTGTTTGGTGGCAGAGGTGTTTACGGATAAGGGGATCAGCGGGGAGGCCTTTGTGCGGCTATTCTCAGGACTGTGGAAGGGGTGAGATGGGGTCTCCATCCGTGTGATTGGGGAGAAAAAATTTCTGGCGTGTTTTGTGACCCAACAGGATATGCAGAGAGTTTTTGATATGGAACCTTGGAATTTTATGGAGGTGTTGGTTATTCTGGAGGAGGGGTCACGTACCCGAAACCCTTGCAATTTGAGGATGAGCCACTCCTCGTTCTGGGTGCAATTACATGGTATTTCGCCGCTCAATATGACTGTGGTGGTGGCAAAGAAGATAGGCGGATTTGTGGGGGCGGTGTTGGATGTTGACACGACCTGGGGTAAGGATTGTATTGGTCGATTTGTGTGTGTTCGTATGCGGGTGGATGATCCCCTGATGCGAGGGACATTTGTGGAGTTTCCGGCGGAGGACCAACAATGGGTTGGTTTCAAGTATGAAATGCTACTAGTGTACTGTTTGCTGTGTGGCTCTTTGGGCCACAATACCCGCATGTGTGCTTCTTCGGTGGAGGGGGGGTGAGGGGGAGGCTCGGGGTCATGCATTCCGGGTTTGGAGGCAGAGATGGACCTCCGGGGTAGACCATTGCGGAATGTTGTTCGCCGCATGGGCAGTGGCAGGGAGAACTCCGGGCTAGGCGGCCGGGGGCGAGGCTGAAGAGATGGGGTGGCTTTGGGCTTGGCTGCGTCGATCAGCAAGCAACGAGAGGAAGGGGACAGATGGACGTGGATCCTAGCGGCAGCATTTGATGCTAGTTTGATTGGAAGGGGCGGCTGTTTGAATGTGGGTCCAAAGAGCCCTCGACAGGTTTGTGAACGGGGAAGGGCGCTCACCCAGGGGGTTGCTGTGATTGGGTAGATGGAAGGCGGAGATACCTCGGGTCAGGTTCCGCTGGTCGGGGGCCCTAATCCACATACTATTGCTGGAGATACCAATCTGGTCTCGGGGGAAGGTGTGGACGAGGTGTGTAGTTATGAGCGGGAGGTGCTACTGCCACCGAGGAGGGTGGAGGGAGACGACGCCGACATTGAGGTCCATGCTTCCCAACAGTCGGATCCCTTTCACCTTATACCCTTTATTTTGGGTGGAAGGGTGGGGGGACTGGGCAGGGGGAAGAGACGCAGGGAGATGATGGAAAGTACGGGTGCCTCTTCGAGTGTGAGTATTGGGGTGGCCAGACGGCGATGGCTGGAGGGTGGGGTGGAAGTCTGTATTTCTCAGGTGGTCAGGACCGACCTAAATGGGTCTCTTGAGCGAAGGGGTGCTGGTTCCACCTCTTCCCAATCGCCAAGAATATTTTATGCTGGAACTGTCAGGGTATCGGAGGTACGCTGACCGTTCATAACCTGGTGGACCAATCTTTGCTTCATGAACCTAATATTGTGGTTCTATTGGAGACGAAGAATAATAGTAGACGATTTGAGTATTTAAAAAATAAGTTGAGAATGCCTTTCATGCATGCTGTCGAGCCACGAGGTTTGAGTGGTGGCCTATGCATCTTCTGGAAGGATGTTCAACAAGTATTGTTAGTTAAATATGGCGAATTTTTTATTGATGTTTTAATAAAGGATGTTATTTCTAGTTATACATGGCGTCTTTTCTCTATATATGCGAGAACAGATGACAGGATCCGAGCAGATCAGTGGAAAAGTTTGGGGACTCGTATTGCTACGTGTGGGGGCCCTTGCCTCCTGCTAGGCGATTTTAACAATGTGTTGTCAGCACTGAAAAAGAGGGAGGCATTATTCGGACAAAAAATTCAATACATTCTTTTCGGGAGTTTGTGGCGGACAATTGATTACTCGATTTGGGATACCAAGGGCATCCATTTACCTGGAGGAATAAGAGGGACACGGGATTCATTCAGGCTCGGTTTTTGATCGTGTCTTGGCCACAACGGAGTGGGTGGAGTTATACCCAGCTTCGATTCTTCATCATATCCTTGTGGAAGGGTCTGACCACTTGATGTTGCACTTATGTCTTGCTCCGCCTTTGCGCCGGCCGAAGAAGCGGTTTTTGTTTGACCCTAGATGGGGGAATGACCAGGACTGCCGGCGGATGATTGAGGATTGCTGGCACCAGGACTGCCGACGGATGTTTGACCCTATTTCTGCAAGGTGCTTATTGAGGAAGTACAACGGTAGTTGCGCAGTGCTTATGTTCAACCCTCATTTGATGGAGTGCGGGTCCGGCATAAAGAGGTTGAACTGAAACGGTTGATCCGTGAAAAGGGGTGTTATTGGAAACAAAAGGCTCGGGTCATTGGCTACAAGAGGGGGATAAAAACATGAAAATTTTCCACTCTTCCACAGTTAAACGACGGAGGTTCAATCGTCGTCGCGGTCTTGAGAACCGGGAGAGGGAGTAGGTGGAGGAGGGACCCAGATGAATCACGTGGTAGTGGTCAGAACAGAATTGCCAGTAAGGTGCAAGGGTGGTCAGAGTAGTTTCTATCCCCGGCGGGGAAGGATATTTTGATAAAGGCGGTGGCCATAGCCATGCCTAACTATGCCATGTCATGTTTTAAACTTCCGGTGGGGGTATGCCGAGATATTGAGAGGCTAGTTGCCAATTACTGGTAGGGGAAACAACATGGCCAACGGGGTGTCCATTGGGTTGCCTGGAAGAAGGTGTCACGTGTGAAGAAGGTGGGTGGGCTTGGTTTCCGGGACTTCGAATGTTTCAACTTGGCAATGCTGGGAAAGATTGGCTGGCGTATTATTCATGATCCATCAATGCTCCTATATCAGGTGTTGCGAGACAAGTACTACCCTAATGGTTCCTTCCTCTAGGCACATGTAGGCCACAGGTCTTCCTGGGGGTGGAAAGGTCTTCTTCAATGCCGGAAGGTCCTGGAGGCCGGCTTGCGGTGGAGGATTGGGGATGGTGCGCAGGTGCAGCCCAGATCTGACCCGTGGTTGCCGAATCCTTATACTTTCAAGGTGACTTCTTCCCATCCTGATATTCCTCATTATGTGAAAGATTTAATTGATTAGGATACTCACACTTGGAAGGCTGAGCTGATAACTCGATGTTTTCGAAAAGAGGAGGCCCATACTATTCTTCGGCTGCCTATTAGTCGGTGGGGCTTAGGTGATAGGTGGATGTGTCATTTCAACACAACTGGATGTTATTCGGTGAAATCGGCGTATGGTGTTGCTTTGTATCTACATAGAAATGGGGAGTTAGGTAGACGTGGGGAGGGGGAGTCCAGCTCCCTGCTGGATCTGAGTCCGAAATGGAGTCACATATGGGCTATGTAGGTCCCATCGAAGCTTAAGCAATTTATCTGGAGGGGTTGCAACAGCGCTCTGGCGGTCCAAGTTAACCTGGGGCGGCGACGGTTGATGGTGGATCCGGTTTGACCGGTATACGGTCTAGCTGAGGAAACCGAGGTCCACCTATTCTTTCATTCCCCCTTCGCCAGGGTTTTCTGGTTTGGGAGCCCCCTTATGCTTTATGTTTGTGCCTTAGAGGGAGCTGACTTTCTGGGTATTTGGCAGAGCTTGATTACTAAGTTTCACCGGTTCCCCCATAAGGTGGAACTGACTCAGACACTCACATTTGGACTCTGGAGGATTTGGAAGTGTCGGAATCGGATGCTGTTTGAAGGTAGTCCTATCTAGCCGGAGGAGGCCATTGCCAATCTTCTACAGTGTGTGACGAAATTCCGAGATCTAGGGGTCCCGGCCTTGGAGGGACAATCCTCACAGCCTAGACCGCAAGAGGTGAGAGATGATGCGACGATGCATCTTTGGAAGAAACCGGCCATGGGTATCCTAAAGGTTAATTGCGATGGTGCGTGGTGTCGGGAAACGGAGTATGGTGGTGTTGGATGGGTTATCTGGGACAGTTTTGGACTGCTGGTGTATGCGGGAGGAATTGGCGGTCTCTGTCTGCAGTCGAGTTTGGTGGCTGAGGCTGAGGCGATGCGCAGTACCCTTTCCCATTGTTTGTTGGCTGGTCACGAGCGGGTGGTGATTGAGTCTGACGCTTTGGGACTTGTTAAGACCCTTCTGGGACAGAGCCATGGTGATGGTGATCCTGATTGTATTATTTTTGATATCCATGAACTGGCTACGAGACTAGAAAGTGTTCAATTTCTGTATGCCTCCAGGCAGGCTAATAAAGCTGTGCATCTAGTGGCTGGTTTTGTTTCTAAGGCCTGGTGGGTACCACTGGTGGGATGAGTTAGGGACAGATTGGTTGTTTGATACCTTAGCATCTGATGTTGGTGTCTCTATTCGTTATTAATAAAGTTTTTGATCTTCTGGCAAAAAAAAAAAAGATTTGAAATGAAAAAAAAAAAAAGATGAGATGCTAAATAGTACTTACACATAGGGCAGGGGGTGGCATAGCAAGGCACTTTTATATCTCACACGATTTTCTCATTTATGTAACAAATATATGTTGCGGCCATTTTTTCTTTTCCTAATTTTTTTTTGTTTGGCTTTTCTTTTCCTACTTAGCGTGCACGTATAAACATAAAGATCCATAGTGATATAATCGATAACATAATATACTTTGATGCAAGGAGACAATTTTTGTTGAATAAATAGCATAAAAGCGCATTATAACTCCAATTATTTGTTATAGACTCTCATATTTATACAAGTCTATAATTAAATAATGATTAGGCTGAGGTAGTAACTTTAATCTACAATCCCTTGTGGCACAATGCTTGAGGAAAACCCGTAAAGTAAGTCGTTCCAGCTTGTATTACAACATGATCATTACCAGACACCCAAGCATTCTTAGCACCAGTATATACGTCGCATGTCTTGTAGTAATACTCGCTAATTACCTCAAATACTGATGTTCCAGGAGTTTTGTATTTGAAAACTGTTCCAAAAATAAATAAATACTAGCTAGTCAATTATTTGTTGGAAAAAAAAAATCTGAATTAAAACTGATTGAAAAAAAAAATGATGAAGTGAAAAAATTTAAATAGATCATACTCAAGACATCTCCAGCTTTGAATTTTTTGCAATCAGTCCATTGAGGCAGGTTAGGATGAAACTGTCCAACCTCTCTCATCTCCCACAAGATATTCTTTTCCATGGGCTTCTTCGAAATGGAGCAAAAAGCATACCAAAAACCCAATGCCAATCACCACAAATTTGTTGATCCTAATACACATCATTTTTGAACCTGAAACAAGCACTGATAGATGAATCTGAAATTTCTTCCAATCAACCCAAGGCAAATCTCAATATTTTAATCATGGAAAACAAACATATATATACGGATATTTGTTAGACAGTGGATTATGATTAGCAAATGGTTATGGTTATGTTGTAACTAATTCATAGATTGTTTGTTGTTGTTAACTGATGATTGGTCAGGTTAGTACTACAAAAAAAGAAGAAGGGGAAATTGATGGCTTTAAAGCTGGCTCCATAAATTTATTCAAAAATAAAACACTCATAAAACTTATTGCAAAAATAGAAAATATATAAAGGGGATGGTAATCTTGTAGTAACCAGTTGACTATGAAGTGAACCCTACCACCAAACCCAACTAGCAAAACCTCCCACTCATCTTTGAAGTGCGGCCTAGCAACATCTTCCAGCCGCTACCTCAACGACCAGCGACGAATCCACTCATCTTCGTCGTTTCAAACTGCGACCCAGGCACAAAACAATTGCACCCTCGCAGGAAATCGAAACCCTAAACCCCAAATCTTCCAGTCGCGACCTCAACGAAGTGCGACCCAGGCACGAAATCGAACTGCGATCCATGGTGAGGATCGATTACATCCACTGACGTGCCATCTGAGCAAATCTCGATCTCATTCTGGCCTCTCCTGCTTATCGTTGTTCATCTTTCTCCAGTACGTTGTTCATCTTTCTCATTTCTATATCTCTACTCTTTGCTTAATCAATTTTTGTGTGGGTTCAATTTGTAGGTTTTTAGTTTAAATATGTGTCATGGTCATGGAATTTTTGTGGTTTTGTTTAATTTTATGGAAATCTAAAGGATGAATGATTTGTTTCAGTTTTATAGGGTTTCATGAAATTTATGGGTATTATGATGTTTGATTTTGTGACGTTATGAGAGTTGGATAATAAGTTCCATTTTCTGTGTACTATGCTGTTAGATTTGTACGGTTTCATGGAAAAGATGGATAATGTTTAAGTGGCTTGATTGATTATGTTATGAGAGATCGATATTAAGTTTGATTTGGTGATTAGTGTGTGTAGTTGTCTGGTTGAATTTTTGGTTCTGGGGAGTTGCTGGTCTGTGGCACCCCTCTTGTTGGCTTGAAGCTCTGCTTCTTGTTTATGGGCTTAGTCCCTGTTATAGTTCAAGGTTATTTAGCAAAAAATCAAATTTGATATGAATTTCAATTGTGGAGCATGATTTTAACGATAAGATGATTAATGTGTAAAGTTTGTTGTTTTGTAAAGGTAAAGATAACTGAACAGGAAGTAGTGAGCATGCCTAAGGAGAAATGTAGAAATTTATCATGCTGTTTCGAAAGTAGTAATTTTGCTTTATTTTGTTTTGCTTCATTCTCAATTTGTTAAATGTTGGTCACTAGATTGACAAGTAATTCTTGTAATAGTTTTCTTGACTCCTTGATTTTTGAATTGCAAAATCTTATGATATAGTTGACTTGGACACTTGGATCATAGTGCGTTGAATGGTAATGGATGATAAACTGGTTTGCATAGTGATGACACTTGTTTGAAAATTGATGGTAATGTCCACAAAGTGCCCCCGTAGTCAGGCAGTGCCCTTATAGTGACCTCGTAGATCTGCAGTGTGCTTATAGTGTATGTGTAGGTCAACCACAAAAAATGGGGGTATCATATGCATAATGGGGGGGTGTTCCTACCCAAATGTTGATAGATTAATTTTGCAATTCATGAGTATGAATTACAACCTACTAATTATAGAAGACCAAATATTCACAACAAAGGTACAATGCCTTTGCTAAACAAGGCGATGCCTTAAACTAATCAAGAAGGAACTCGATCAGCAAGCATTGGCTCAGTTTGAGGCCACTTGTTTTGGACATCTCCTTCAAATAGATGAGCTGAAGTGGAGCCATGCCATAGTGCACAGACTTTTGGTGCGCAAGTTAACGGTACATGGCCTCAAACAAAATGAAGGGGAGTTTTTTCTACTGGGAGGACGTGTGAAATAGTTTACAGCAAGGGATTTTTGCTTGATTACGGGTCTTGAGGATGGAAAGCCTTCATAACCTAAATGTTGATAGATTAATTTTGCAAGTCATGAGTATGAATTACAACCTACTAATTGTAGAAGACCAAATATTCACAACAAAGGTACAATGCCTTTGCCAAACAAGGAAATGCCTTAAACTAATCAAGAATGAACTCGATCAGCAAGCATTGGCTCAGTTTGAGGCCACTTGTTTTGGACATCTCCTTCAAATAGATGAGCTGAAGTGGAGCCATGCCATAGTGCACATACTTTTGGTGCGCAAGTTAACGGGACATGGCCTCAAACAAAATGAAGGGGAGTTTTTC
The DNA here is from genome assembly GCA_037349345.1 of Oemleria cerasiformis. Lineage (NCBI taxonomy): Eukaryota > Viridiplantae > Streptophyta > Magnoliopsida > Rosales > Rosaceae > Oemleria > Oemleria cerasiformis. Next base: position 15,778,064 of record JAZGTL010000008.1, on the reverse strand, counting down.
TACTGGGGGGACGTGTGAAATAGTTTACAGCAAGGGATTTTTGCTTGATTACGGGTCTTGAGGATGGAAAGCCTTCATAACCTAAATCCTTTGATGGAGAGTGTAGATTGAAGAACTCGTACTTCAAGGAGATGAGGAATGTATAAATTTCTAAGGTGGAGGCGGCATTCAAGGCTTGCCAGCATTCGGGTGATAAAAATTAAAAAAAAAAGGTAGGGAATGGAGAAATAAAAAAAAAGGTAAAATTGACGCGCGAATATATAAGCTGCTTGGGCTTGCTTATGCTTTTCAGGTATGTCATAAAAGTTACTGAAATCTATTTTCATTTAGTTTCTGAATAAGTATGTAAGTGGCCATTTTTATTGTGACTAACTGTTTTGTCTTGCTTCAGACTTGGGCATTTGAAACATTCCCGCTTTCACTGAGCTGGGGTATGTTGAAGTGAGTAGGAATAGCGAAGTTCCTCGGTTACTGCACTGGAAGCATGTGAAAGCTGCCCAATTTCACAAGCTCCAAACTGAGATATTCTAGTCAGCGGTGGTAAGTGTCATAGTTGATGTTTCCTTCATTGATGCAGTTTTTTTCCAAACAGCAGTGTATTAGCAACTAAATATATATGTTGGTGTTATTGCAGGTAGAAGTGCAGTGTTTATTTCCAACCAACGAGGATGTTGGTGGGCCTGAAGCAATGGTTGTTGGGGAACCATCCGGGAGCAAAGATACACTGGAGGACAATTCTAGCCTCCTGGATCTGACGATTCCAGTAGGGAATGATTTGGGAGCATGTCAGCAACTTGTCCAGAAGCATGGGAGTTCAGTTCAGAAGCTTGCAATGGAGAATAAGGAGTTGAAGAAGAAGGTTTACATGCTTGAGTCGAATAAGGAAGTATATGATCTTCGTGTCAAGCATGTAACGACACGGAAATGTTATTTGTGAATTTTAGTATATTATTTTTACAAAAGGACGAAATTACCCTTGGTTGTTAAGGGGCTTGAAAATCAATTTTTGTTTCGAGACACTTTTGACTGTGTTTTGGGGACCGTTGCGTAGGTCTCGAACTCATGAGTTCGTAAATAGGCGGCACGCAGAAAATGGAGTTCGTATGCGAGAGATGTGGGTCTAGAAGGTTCAGGGGCATTTTGGTAATTTATCTTGGGTAGATATTTTAAATCAGACTTACTCCAGATTTTTTCTACATTTCATCATCTCTCTCCCCGTGCTCTCTCTCATCCAAGCCGTGAAACCACCACAAACCATTCACATCATCATCTTCCTCACTTCATTCTGAGCTCCACCATATCCTTCATCGAGCTTGGAGGTGTTAGGAGAAGGAGATTTGAAGGTGAACAGTAATCGCCACCTTCCCGGTCATTTTTCGGCCACCACATGTAATCAATCTCAATTATAATTACATGTTTTGATTCCTTGGCTCGAGGAGATGAATTTTCATTATTAGAACGTTGGATTTGGTTGAGAAATTAGGGAGATATTAAGCTTTGAAGTTCGGTTGGTCATGGAGGATTTCTGCACAATGAATAGTACTCGGGTGTGAGGTTGAAGGTGAGTACGCCTTGCAGTCACAGTTGCAGGTGCGCGTGGGGGAGGGTTCCCTACCGTCCACCGGCGCTTGGTGGCGCGTGGAGCTCCTCCTTGAGCTCCGGCGAACATGAGTTTCAAAGCTCTCGACGTTCCGGACCTTTTGGCGCAGGTTTCGGGTCAATCGGACATCATTTGGGGGCAGTTTTGGGCGTCCGAAGTGGCTGCATATTTAGTGTGATGCAAGCGGACCTCCCGGGGTTTAGGGAGTCTGAATGTAGGGTTTTTAATATTAGTTGGTAATCCCGATTGTTACTTTTGACAGGCGATACTGCTCTAGGAACTTCGGAGGAGCGTACGGCTCGGGATTGTGCTGATTGGACGTGTGGTGAGTGGACTTTGGTTTGTAAATTATAATGCAGGCATAAAGGTATATTTGAAATAATTTCTTGTTACGTATTGTTTTGGTAAATTTCTGGAATTTTGAAAATTGTGCTAATAAATTATTACTGGATACGGATTTTCAATATTACAGTGGAAATGATGTTTTGGGCTATGGCATGGCTTTATGGTTTCGGGTTTTATATGGTTTGACTTGATTGATTTCGGATTTCGGTCGAGTAAATGATTTTGACTTTAAACCCAGTTTTTCAATGAATTTGGCTTAGGCTAGGAAACAAGAATTTCAAAACATGGATTTTGGTTTTCACTGGATTTTTGTCCCCAATGATCAAGGTTTTCTCCGACTAGCGTCGAGGGTCTTTCTTCGCCAGATTGTTGAGGGTTCTCCGACGCTGGTGTCGAGATGTATTTTCTCCACCAGGTCATTGAGGCTGTTTACGCGTAGTACAAGTTTCTACACAACTCGAGGTATATCGAGTGTGTGGAGGGTATCGAGCTACGACTCGGGATTTTATTCGGGAGCAGTAGAATATGTTTTGACATATGTTTTGTGTCCATGTCGGTTTACATGATTTTAAACTCATTTGAGGAGGGTTTTCAAAGTAGGGTTGTGGACCACGAAATATGTTCATTATTCGGATTTTCGTGGGTCCCACCAAGTGTTTTAACAAAATATGGATTTTTCCGGTGGGTTTTCGGATTATGTATATATTATATTTATATACAAATGGATTTTATGTTATGCATGCATGGTTTTACTTGTGGAGCGGGGAAAGGTAAGTTTTCTCCGTAAATAATTTTTAAATGATTATTTTGTCCACTCACAACTTTCGTGTTTTAAATCCCTTCTAGGCTGTTGTGTTGACGTGAGCATATCCAGAGGCAGAGGCATTAGATTTTCAGCTGCGCGTTTACCTAGACTATCGAGTAGGATATTTATTTCTGTATTTATTTATCCTACTTAGATGCTTTGATAAGTCTTTTGGATTGTTTGTAAATTTGTGGTTACATCGTTGGATGGTTGACCTTATTGGAATTTGGAGTGTTATCTGATCCTTAGTCTGACAGGTGAAAGATGGTTAACCAGTCCTTAAGGGGAGATTCTGTCAGATTTTTGGCAGAATTCTCATATTTAATTACAAAGACTTAGGGGTATTCTGGGAATTTCTTCAGGTTGTCAGACGGGAGCAGGGTTCTTCCTGGGTTTTGAGAGGAAATTCGGGAATGGTCCTGTCAAAGCATGCTTTCTTCGAGAAGGATGTGCAATTCAAGCTTTCTGATTTTGACAAACACCTCACCGAATTGGCATCTAGGCATGGGGATTCGAGCATCCCCTCACCACATCACGAGGAACGTGAAGATCAAGGCTTTACACCACATCACGAGGAACGTGAAGATCAAGGCTTTACACCACATCACGAGGAACGTGAAGATCAAGGCTTTACAAGCTTCCCCTCACCACAACACAAGGAAATTGAAGTTGAGGCCTTCACAAGTGGCCCATCACGACCTCACGCAGAACATCAAGAGGCCAAGGAGGATGAAGCAGTTTAGGAGGGCCAATGAGGGACTCGTATTGAGGTCCCTCAAGATTTGGAAGCCTCTGAGTAGTATTCCTTGGTTTGCCAACAAATTACTGCATTCTTGAAGGGCTATATGGAGAGCCATGAAGCTGAGCATCCTACTGAAGTCCCCGTGGGTGGTGAAGGCAATCAAACCATCGTAATAGCATATCCGAAGACCCTGAAGTGCACCAGAGTCAGGATGAAGCGTAAGGGTGCAGCCTTGTTCTCCCCATTTATTGAGTTTGGAAGGAAAAAGCAGCGACATGGAGACGGGTTGGATGCACCTGACAAGTACGACCCTTGTGCTCCTGTACCTCGGGAGGATGTGGTAGTTTTCGCTGAATTTATTACAAAGTGGACAACTACACCTATGTAAGTATTTTCCTCCATGTGTTAGTTATCAAATAGGCAAGATTCAATTTGAATCATGGTATTTACTATGGTATTTATTACATTAGGGAGCTACTTGAGGTAGATGGCAGTGTGGATTTAAAAGATTTCGCTGACTTGTTGGACACCTCAAGTTGGATCACATATGAGGTTAGTAAGTGATTTGGCAAATGTTTAGTTCATTAGGGTTTAGGCGGTAAAATACTATTCAATGATCCTAATTTTATATTGTAGCACATGGATGTGGCATTGTATTTGTTTAGGAAATGGCAGTCTGACCATCCAGATATATTTGGCACACATTGGACGACAACTGACTCCTTTTTTTAGGTATGAATTTGGTTTCCATGTGTTTATTTGTTAGTTGGTTTGTTATGATGTATTTAAATAGTATGTTCTTTGCTGAAATTTTGCTATTTTTTAGCAATATTTGGAGGGGTGTGCGAAGGAGAAATTACCAAGCTTCGATGAAGTCCGATCAGGTTGCCCCATCTCCAGAAATGTGAAGGCTATACAGAATTACGTTTCGGGAGCTTTCCCAACAAGTTTTGCTTCCCCATGGAAATTAGAGAAGCGCATATATTCGCCTTGGATGTTGGGAAGTGACCATTGGGTGGTTCTTGAGTTGGACCCCCTGCATAGGACTGCCAATGTTTTTTTATTCTTGTTTGTCGAACACTTCCCAAAAAGTTGTTGGAGAGAAGATGCAACCACTTCGGAAGACCCTCCCTCAGCTCCTCCACGCGATGGGAATGTATGACGTTACGTCTCCCAAAGGAACCCGAAAACCTCTTCTTGCCGACCGCATAAAGTATTGGACTCACAGGAGGTTCCAAAACAACATACCACAACAACACGATGAGTAAGATTTTACATCCTTTATTTATGTTTCCCTCATTAATGTTCTTTAATTTTTGTTACACCATTGATGACAAGGTTCGTGGTATGTTTTATTTCAGCTCTTCTTGTGGTGTTTTTGCTTTGAAGATAATTGATAGTTTGGTTTCCGGGAAACCAATAGCAGCTGCTTGTGAGCAGGGGAAAGTCCCTTCATATAGGTTGAAGTTGGCAATTGAAACCCTACGAAGGGAGGCGTATTGGTAGCCTTGTTTAACCAACATAATATTAGTTGATGATGTTTTTGTATGTGTTTTGAAGTTAATGCGATTAGGTATCATGCAACAAGTATTAGTTAATGATATTTTGGTATGTGAAAGAATTGCATATTTAGGTCTGTGACAATTGCATTATTTGATATGTGACAATTGCATTTTTTGATATGTGACGATTGCATTTTTTGATATGTGACGATTGCATCAAGGAATGCTCTATTATGTGAAAATTGCTTTTTTGGATGTTCTGTTATGTTATGAAATTTTCATCAAGTTATGCTCTTTTCTATCCTTAAAGTCAGGTAGTGTCCTCATATCTCAGGTCTATGAAAATTGTTTTTTTTGGGCAGTGGGAATTGGATATTTTGTTCTTAAATTTTCATCTCATTATGCTTTTTTGTCAGGTCTGTGACTGTTGCATTTGTTGGGCAGTGAGGTTTTTTATAAATTTCTGAAATTTTCATCAAACTATGCTCTTTTCTGTCCTCATAGTCAGGTCGTGTCCTCATATCTCAGGTCTGTGAAAATTTCTTTTTTGGGCAGTGAGATTTGGATGTTTTGTTATGAAATTTTCATCAAATTTTGTTCTTTTCTATTTTCATGTTGAGGTAGTGTCCTCATAATTAGGTAGTATCCATATAGTCAGATAGTGTCCTCATATCTCAGGTCTGTGAAAATTGCTTTTTTGGGTAGTGAGATTTGGATGTTCTGTTATGAAATTTTCATCAATTTATGCCTTTTTCTGTCATCATAGTCCGGTAGTATCCTCATAATCAAGGAGTGTCCTCATGGTCAGATAATGTCCTCATATCTCAGGTCTGTGAAAATTGCTTTTTTGGGCAGTGAGAGGGACCACAATATGAAGTGAAAGGACTTAAATCTGACTTGATACCTAACTATTATTGCAAACTGAGTATGCATAAATGTGAAACGACTTCCATCAGCTCTTATTGAAGTTTCATTACATCAGTGGATACTAGGTATGTCACCATAATTGATGAAATTGGAACAACAATTGATGAAAAGTTCAAATTCAATATTATTATTAACATTTAATTTTATTTATAACTAAATTTACAAATAAAAACGAAAATTTAATTTAATTTGAAATTATTAAAAAATCGCATTTTTTAAAAATGTTCAAATGAATACTGGATATGTCACCCTACTTTTTGAAAAATAAAAATGAAAATTTAAAAGTTAAAGCCTAATTAAAGGGATTTTTAGCATTAGAGTATCCTATTGTATATATAGGAAGTGAATTGACTACTCTTATATCACACCCATGCTTGTGAAGGTTTAGGTGGGAATGCCATTAATTAGTCAAATTTTTGGGAGGGAAAAAGTCCCGCCAGTTGAGGTATTTGGGGGGGAAATTAGCTGGCAGCTATGCACCTCACACTCATACTATATAAGGTTAAAGTTATGATTGCAAGTCATTAATTGTCTCAACCTCCTAACTTAAAGCTCATCACCTCCTTTGTTAGTTGAAAGTATTCAATCAGCCAAGAAATAGCCCCAACACCCCCAGCATCTAATTCTCACTGCAATGACTATGAGGACACTACCTGACTATGAGGACAGAAAAGAGAATACTTTGATGAAAATTTCAGACCAAAACATCCAATTCTCACTGCAAAAAAAAAACCATTTTCACTGCACTGATCATGAGGACACTATCTGACTATGCGGACAGAAAAGAACATAATTTGATGAAAAATTCAGACCAAAACATCTACTTTTACATAATGAGCATGCACAAACCGAACAATGTTTTCTGGTAACCATATGGTGAACATTAGTCATCCTAGTAACCACGTACTAACCATATAGTCAGCGAAAACTTGATTAAGACAGCAACATAGCAAATTCATATTTAACTCATAGTGAATATCACAGAGTCATCAATTCAAACTGAAAAACCATCAATGTCATAAACTCCAAATACATGCCCCCAGTCTAACATTCAGGCAACATAAGGATTACAAACAATTTTAAAACAAGTTGGATTTCACTCAATCCAAGGTCCAATAACATAAATCACAAGCACTTAATTAGGTGAATACCTAAGCATTGAACAAAAATATGGTCCTTGATGTGAAACCTTTACCATAACTTAGAAATGTTGTCTACGATGGAGTACGAAGTGGAACTTGCCCTTTACATGTCGCTTTATTGTGACTTCGACCACCACACCTTGAACACTTATAGGTATGTGTACCCTCTCCTTGGGATGGTATCCTTAACTTCTTCCGTCGACCCGGCATGACCTTGCATATAGGAGAGCGAACATCATGATTGAGGACTTCTTGTGGCATTAGCCATGTTGCCCAATCTCTCGGAACAGGATAAACATATTCAGAATAAGCATCCAACAGATTCCATTCCTGAAATTTCCTACAATAAAATGTATTACAATAAAGTTAAACTGCACTATATAACTACGAGTACACTACATGACTATGGGGGCACTATGAAGACACTACTGGACTATGGGGGCACTATGATGACATGACATGACTATAGGGGCACTATGATGACACTACATGACTATTGGGGCACTATAAGACTACATCTACAGAACCAGTGGGGCACAATAAGACTACATCTACAAATTGGCCTTGGTTTCTATGGCCTTCTACCCACCCAACCTCACGCCTCTAAATTCATCTTCCTTACTCCCCAATTGGTTATTTGCTTTAATTTCTTGAATGCCCAACACTTGTGGTTCATCCACCTTAACAAAAATCAAACATAGGATTGAGACCAACCTCTGCAAATGAGACCACCTCCTTGAACGCCGTTCTAGAGAGGAAGATCAGAGAATGATGCAGCAAAGATTTGCTTTGCGAACCTAGAATGAAAAATTGGTTATTTACTTTAATTTTTTGAATGCCCAACACTTGTGGTTCATTCTGTTAGATATCAGAATTTTTAAGAAGAGAAGAAGGAGAAGGCTTAGTTTTTAAAAGTATGGAGGAGATATGAACAAGACAATCTTTATTGCTTTCAAACTGTCATATTACAGCATTTGTTAGCTATTTATAGCTTGTAGTTGATTACTTAGAGATCAAGTAAGTCTCTTAACTAATATAACAATTTCCTAACTGTTCTAACACACTTAACATCCTTTCATAGCTGTCCTAACTACCCTAACAAACTTAACAGAACTCATAGTTGTCTAGCACCTATAATACAGCTAAGACATAGCTGTTTATGGACAGCAGGGAGGCATACCAGCTAGACGCAGCACATCAGCATGGACAACAGGAGGTGAGGTGCTTCTTAGGCGCAATGAGGCGCATCATAGGCGCAGTATAGTCATGGAATTAGCAAGTGTGCAGAGGTGGGGCGCATCACAACAGAAGTGAGACGCATCATAGGCGCATTCATCTAACATCCGGCGCATCATAGGCGCAGTCATCTAACATCCCCTCTCAAGCTGATGATGGAGAGGCCCCAAGCATCAGATTGGAAGAATGTAAATAGAAAAGATCATCTGCTAAAGCTTTGGTGAAGATGTCGGCCACCTGATCACCTGAAGACACATGTTGAACATCCAAGTCACCACGAACCACATGCTCACGAACAAAGTGGTAATCAATCTCAATATGCTTAGCACGAGAATGAAAGATGGGATTGGCACAGAGTCTCTTAACTAATATAACAATTTCCTAACTGTTCTAACACACTTAAAAACATTTCATAGCTGTCCTAACTACCCTAACAAACTTAACAGAACTCATAGCTGTCTAGCACCTATAATACAGCTAAGACATAGCTGTTTATGGACAGCAGGGAGGCATACCAGCTAGGTTGTTTGAAAGCCTAGCTCAGAAAGAAAGCTAGTAAACTTATCATTCCAGGCTCGAGGAGCTTGCTTGAGGCCATAGAGAGATTTTTGCAGTTTGCACAAATGATCAGGATGGCATGAATCTTCAAAACCAGGAGGTTGTGTCATATATACTTATTCCTTAAGTTCCCCATGCAAGAAAGCATTTTTAACATCAAGCTGTTTAAGAGGCCATTGAAAATGAGCTGCTAATGCTAAAACCAATATGACAGTAGTAGTTTTGACCACTAGACTGAATGTCTCACCATAATCAAGATCTTCTTCCTGACTAAAACCTTTTGCTACAAGCCGAGCCTTATGTCTAGCGATAGTGCCATCTGAATTTTTCTTGATTCTGTAAACCCATTTGCAGCCTACCAAGTTTTTGGAAGCAGGAAGAGGAAGTAAACACCAAGTGTCTTGTCCATACAAAGCATTCATTTCATCCTCCATTGCTTGCTGCCACACAGGAGAGGAAGAAGCTGATTTGAAGGATACTCGTTCAAGTTGAGCAAGATCAACCTCAGATGATAGAACATGAGTGGAGTGAAGAGCCTTTTGCTTGAAAATACCACTCTTGGACCTAGTCTGCATAGGATGCATATTTACCCCAGAGATGGGTAACACCACTTCCAAACATTGAGGATGAAAGTCATCATCAGTGGTGCTACTAGGATGAGCAAGTGAAGGGTCAGGAGGAGGAGAAGAGGCTTCCAAGAAGTCAGGGGCAGTACCAGTCGACGTTTGATCAGAAGGTGATCCATTTGTGACATCATTTTGAGCAGGTTCAGGTGAATGCTGATCAATGTCAAGCTCAGGACTAGAACATTCAGGGAAAAATGAGGACTGAGTAACAGGAAACTGTGTGAATGTTGAAGATATGGAGGAAGGAGGAGACATGTTATCTGAGACGTCTAAGACAGAAGAAGCAGATGAAAGACACTGAGATTTAAGGAGCAAAGAACAAAAAGGAAATTGAAGCTCATCAAACAACACATGTCTAGACACAAAGGTCTTTAAACACTAGATCATGACAGATGAAACCTTTGTATTTTTCTGCATACCCTAAGAAAACACACTTTTTTGTTTTAGGTTGAAGTTTAGTAGAGTTATAAGGTTTTAATAGTGGAAAGCAAGCACATCCAAAAACTTTTAGATGAGTAAGAACTGGAAGTTTGGACAATAAGGATTCAAAAGGAGATTTCATTTTCAACAGAACACATGGCATTCTATTTATAAGGTAGGTTGAAGTAGCACATGCATAGAACCAAAACTGAGCTGGTAAGGAGGTTGTTTGAAGAATGGTGATTGTTGTCTCAAGGGTGTGTCTGTGCTTTCTTTCTGCTAGACCATTTTGTTCAGGTGCATAGGGGCAAGACCTGTGATGAGCAATTCCTTTGAGAGCCAAAAAGGTCTGAAATTTTTGACTAATATACTCACCACCTCCATCACTTTGAAGAACTTTGATTGAAACAGAAAATTGGTTTAGAATGTAAGTATGAAAAAGAACAAAGATTGAAAGAACCTCAGATTTATTTTTCATTGGAAAAATCCAAGTATATCGTGTACACTCGTCTACAAAGTTGACATAGTATCTAAACCCTTCACCAGAGATAGTAGGTGAAGGACCTCATACATCAGAATGAAGTACTGCAAAAGGAATAAGAGATTTGGAACTAGAGACAGGAAAAGACTGTTTGGACAATTTTCCTTCTAGACAAGATTCACAAATAACAGGAGTTGAATCTTTAGAAACATAAATGCTAGCCTTGTGTAATGCAGCAGACAAAATCTGGTTTGAAGGATGTCCTAATCTTCTGTGCCAAAGTTGAGTATGAGTAAGTTTTCCAAGAAGAGCAAAAGGAGATGAATTCTGAGGAACATCAAAAGCTTTATTTGAAGAACAACTAAAAGGAAGAGGATACAAGCCATCCTTACTCAGTCCTTGGAAGAGTGTGACACTTGTGGTTCTATCCTGAATTAGAAAAGAAGACTCAGTATAAGAGAAGGAACAATGGTTATCTCTGCACAACTTATGGACAGACAACAAGTGTGCTGAGATATGAGGAACATGAAGAACTTCATTTAAAAGAAAACAGTGAGGTGTGGGATTAGTAGTCTCAAGAAAAGAGTGACTAGCATGAGCTATTTTCAAACCTGAACCACTTGCTGTAGTAATGATGTCTTCAGAGGAGGAAGGATTTGGCCTTTGAACTTGAGATAACTCAGAAGTCATATGAGATGTGGCTCTAGTGTCTGCAATCCAGTACTCTTGCTGCTGAGCAGGATGTGTTATCTGTGTATTCATAGCAGTCAGATTGGCTGGAGGAGAGGATCCTTGATAAGAATAGTTCTCCCTGTGATAACAGTTCATGGCTGAGTGACCAGATTTCCAGCATATCTGGCAAGGCTCACTGATTGGTGATGGTTGATTCAGATGTCGATGATAACAATCTGCAGCTGTATGTCCCTTCTTCCCACAAATTTGACAGATTGGTGGTGGCTGATAATAGTTCTGAGTTGATGCACTAGGAACACCAGGTGCTGAGGAGTAACTAGAACCTCCCTTATTTCCATTATTCCAAAATTTTGAATTATTGTTCCCACCATTGCCACTATTTCCATAGTTGGGATACCACTTACCTTTGTTCTTGCCTTTGTTGACATTGCCTTTGTACCCATTATTGAAGTTGTTGGTGGAACATCCACTGTTTTGACCATAACCTCCAATGTAACCAAACTGCTGAAAATTATCAGACAGCTGCTGAGCATTTTGAGAGGTATTACTAGGTGTCACACTGTTAGACATGTTATTGAAAGTAGGTGCACCAGATGAGTTTGTGATTTCAAGATCAGACCTTGATTGGGTACCATTATTAGTAGCTGAGAAAGCAGACAGAAAAGATGGATGCTCAGAGGATTGATCAATGATTGTTTCTTCAGCCAAAAGTTGAGACCTGAAATCCTTGAGACTTATAGAATTCTCTCTTCCACGGATGACACATCGAAAGGTATTATATTCAGTAGGCATACCTCTTAATGAAAGAATAACAACATCCTCATCTTCAAAACGGACATTACATGATTCTAAGAGATCTCTAGCAACCTTAATTCTTTGCAAATATTGAGTCATATTTTCTAAGCCTTTCTTAACATTTTGAAGATCAATTTTCATCTGAAAGATAGAGGCTTTAGTAGAAGAGGCAAACCTGTCTCTCAGGTTGGTCCACATTTCTTGAGCACTTTTGCAACCAATAACACAGGAAATAGCAGATGTGGAGAGAGTTGAAATAATGAGTTGCATCAGTGCTTGATCGTGCATCCTCCATATCAGGTAAGCATCAGAGGGTGGATCCTCAGGACCCAATTCAGAGATAGAGCGAGGAGGACATTTCTTTGTGCCATTGACGAACTCAAAAATGCCATTTGCATTGAGAAAAAGTTCCATCTGGAAGTTCCAGGTGATGAAGTTATGATCATCAAGTTTGACAGTGACTGCATTTCCGATTGTTGGAATAAGAGAAGCAATCGGTGATTGCAAGATTTGAAGTTGAGCAGCTGTAACCATGGTGAGTAATCTTTTAAGGAATGTAATATGGCAGAAACAACTTTCTTTTGAGAGGTTCTGAGAAGGGATTATGAAGAAGGAGCAGAAACAACTTTCTTTTGAGAAGTTCTGAGAATGGATTATGAAGAAGGAGCAGAAACAACTTTCTTTTGAGAGGTTCTGAGAAGGGATTATGAAGAAGGAGCAAAAACAACTTTCTTTTGAGAAGTTCTGAGAAGGGATTATGAAGAAGAAGCAGAAACAACTTTCTTTTGAGAAGTTCTGTGGAGATTTGCAGCGGAAGCAAAGGTAGAGGATCGATCACTCATAAATGGGGTCAACCATATATCATGAACTAGGCTCTGATACCATGTTAGATATCAGAATTTTTAAGAAGAGAAGAAGGAGAAGGCTTAGTTTTTAAAAGTATGGAGGAGATATGAACAAGACAATCTTTATTGCTTTCAAACTGTCATATTACAGCATTTGTTAGCTATTTATAGCTTGTAGTTGATTACTTAGAGATCAAGTAAGTCTCTTAACTAATATAACAATTTCCTAACTGTTCTAACACACTTAACAGCATTTCATAGCTGTCCTAACTACCCTAACAAACTTAACAGAACTCATAGCTGTCTAGCACCTATAATACAGCTAAGACATAGCTATTTATGGACAGCAGGGAGGCATACCAGCTAGGCGCAGCACATCAGCATGGACAGCAGGAGGTGAGGTACTTCTTAGGCGCAGTGAGGCGCATCATAGGCACAATATAGTCATGGCATTATCAAGTGTGCAGAGGTGGGGCACATCACAGCAGAAGTGAGACGCATCATAGGCGCAGTCATCTAACACGTTCATCCTTAACAAAAATCAAACATAGGATTGAGAGAGACAAACCTCTGCGAATGAGACCATCTCCTTAAAGATGAGGAAGATGAGAGGAAGATAGAAGATGAGAGGAATATTTCGCAAGCTCCCATGCCCTCAGTGACCTCTCTTCTAATTTCACACCAAGTATGAGTCTCAGGCACCATGAGGTTACTATCCCCTTTATATAGTTTCTATTTTTGCAATTGACTTTATGAAAGTTATATTTTTGAATAAATTTATAGAACCAGTTCCTAAGCCATCAATTTTCCAAAAAAAAAGGTCAGTTGTGATGGCAGCTAACCGTCGTTAAAGGTAATAAAAGCATCGCAAATAGGCTTTTTACGACAGCTTTGCGACGATCAGAATCCCATCACAATACCGTGTCACCGCAAATGTTTTGCGCACTTATTACGACAATTTTAACCCTCGCCAAAGCATTTTACGATACAATGTTCTCCGTCACAAGAATTTCAACGTCGTATTTAAACTTCATATTTGCGACAGTTGCAGACTGGGGTAAATATTAATGGCCAAAATTTTTTTACTGTCGTAAATACAAATATGGGCAGAATTAAAATTCCTTTTAGGTACGATACTAGCCATCACAATTAACACTTTTGTGACTTATTGGTTGTCGCAAGATATATAGAGCAGAATGAAAACAATGCTTTCACTCAAGAAGTCAAAAACCAACATATTTGCGATTCAAATCATTATAATACGTCAAACTTAGGTTCGTACAAAACAATCTATACAAAGTTGATGCTAGCACTTGAAGGTAGCATCTCTAAATACGTAAAAGACGTAACTCTAGCAGTAGCTACCTCATTTCTAAATCCAAAACTATAAAACCTTTAATTTTTCTCCAACTCTGCGGGAGTAAAAAGAATCATTCGCCACACAACCATACACTATGTCCTTCAACTACTTCATAGGAAGGTGCTCCAACTAGGAATCTAAGGCACGCAATATGAGTGTCCCACAATTCTCAACAGTTAACTTACCAAACCTTAGCAATCTCAATTCCTTCAGGGGAAAAGACCACCATTGCACCAAATTAAGCATATATTGAGCTTTCATATGCATCAAAAATACCACTATAGTGGTTCCCAAAAAGTTAACACACTTTACTCATTGCATTTGTTCCAATCACACTAAACAAAAAGAATCATTAATTTCAACTATGAAAGACAGCAGAGGAAAAATTGACAAAGATTGAAGAAACAAACCCCTACAAAGTACATACATCTTACTACAAAAATTGACCATCGATGTTTTGCAAAATAAATAGTATACCGAATCTTACCATTATGTTTGTCGATGTCACTCTTAAGAAACTTACACTCAGATGCAGCACAAGCGTTTAATAAGCTGCAAAAGGTAACACCGTAAGACCTCAATCTGGCCAGTGTGTTAATAGAATGGCATAAATGCATAACCAAACTTCTAAAGTCAGCTACATCCAAAAATACTCTAACTTATCACTTCTTCTCAGTGACACCACCAGGTACTTTCTTAAACATAAGCTAACCAGGTACTTTCTAAGACAATCCAATTGTGTTGTTTTATAATGGAAACCAGAAAAGCATAAGCTAACCAGGTACTTTCTTAAGCATAAGCTAACCAGGTACTTTCATTATACCAAAGTCGTCAACAGTGGATTGGTAAAGAGTAAGATGTATAGAACCTAATTACAAGACAGCTTAAAATATTCAAGAAAAGTGATTTACCCAATGGAATCGCCTTGGGTTCCCATGAAATGCATGTGATGTTACCTGCATGAGAAAGATGAATTAAAAAATATTCATAACGAAACTATTTCTGGGATAACAATCCAAACATCAAAACCTAAATGATAAAATCATTCTTTTTTTATCCACGGAACAAGAACATTGGTATTACTAGGGTACAGGAACCATCATAAATTTGGTGTATAAATAGAAGCTAGACGTGAATTATGAATTAGGTAATATAGTACTAGAGAACCAGGAAGGCACATGGAAACGAGAAAAAAAAAAGAATAAAAAACTAAAACTTGAGTGTACCTTCATGGGCTTTCTCAGCCGTACCAAAACCTTTCCGGTTTCAACACATAGCCACTGTAGTGTTGAACCATGGGTTGCTGCCAATATTTTTCCATCAGGAGATAAACTAAGACGGTCATAGTGCACAATAGCACCACCCAAATCAAGTGGAATTGGAAACACCTTCAGAGTTTTTGGATCCTCGTCCATATGATATCGAACTTTGAAAGAACAGAAAACAAGGTGGTATGTCAAATTAAAAATACCAATACAAGCTATCATAAACAAAGAAACCCATATCTGATCAACTTTTATACATGCAAATGAATAAACCCATTTAACAGAAAATTATTTCCATTGCAAAACCATAAGAGACAATTGACACCAATGCATAGGAGGTATCGTTTTATATGACAGGCATTATGACCCAAAATTAAAGCATGGTTCATCTACTGATGAGAAGCTATAAACTTCCCATTATACTTTATGACTCAACTTTTAGACCACATTTAAGAAACATAACCAGGGGAACTGTGTCCTCTTGATTTGAGCATATTACTAAATTTACAACTATAAGACAGTTAATATATACTCTTAATTGCCAGACTAAGATAACATGGGTACATGGAGGGAGCTTTTTTGAAGATTAGCTGTTGTACATGACAAAGGCGGAAAATATACAGATGAGTGTGACTAAGTTACGCATACCATTGATATTCCAAATTCTTATTGAACCATCTTTGGATGCTGTGATGATTTGCTCTGAGTTAGGAGTAAAGTATAACCAAGTTACTGCACTCTGAAACAGAACCAGATGAAATTAAGATATAAAAAATACAATTCAAAGATCAGCCAAATAATTCCCAGTAACAAAGAACCAAATCAAAATTTTCAGAAGTTTCACAACTAAAAAGAGAGTTCAAATGAGATTTATAAAATAGGTAATTGTTATTTGCACACCAAAATTAGCTTTTCTTGCAGTCATTGTGTGTGATTGCAAGTATTGCTGCAAGCCACTTTTGGAGTGAATATATCATCGCCCAAAAGAGAAAATACATACAAGATTTTGTACTTTTAGAACAGACATTCTGGCCATTAGAAGAGAGACGGGGAAACAGTAAACCCTAGCACTTATGCTAGGCTGCAATTTGCATCACAATCGTAATCTTCAGAAAAAACCATAAAAAAATATACTTCACTGAACAAATGGGCAATATATCATACTAAACATTGGGCAATGCTTAACATTGTCAACCAAATGCAGTCTCACCATCCGGAATACCATGGAAAGGAAATATTTCCAATTTCTTCAGAACAGAATCATTCTTGCACCAAAAGTCTTTTGGATATATCTCAGCTGCTATCTGCTGCTATTTATGCAATCAGCTAAACAAAGTAGTTTTTATGAAAAAGAAGTAAGCTCAGCCTACACTGCTAACGTAAATGAACACAGAGGTGCCCAAGAGGACAAATTTTTCAAAAACCTCAATTGAATCCCAAAAAAGGGAAAGCTTCACTCTCCATACCATAGGCCATGCCTAAAAAAGAATAACAATCAACAACAATTCGAACAAATGGAGGGTAATTTAAATTGTAAAGAAGTAAAGAACACAATAGGGGAAAGTGGGAATCTACCAGAAAATCAATAGACATGAGAATGCTCGAAAATAAAAGGCTAGAAATGTGAACCCACAATTTTTAATATCCCGTGAAACAAAATTTGAGATTCTGATATAGTTTTCTATTTCCCAAGAAACAAACACAAGGTAAAGATGGGAAAGGCATACCGTGGAAGGATCGACTTTGGGGAAGCTCTTGACAACAAAGAGGAGTCTATCGGTGACCTAGCACTTGACACGCTTTCTGACCTACATCTGAAACACAATAAACCAAACCCAGCCAAGTTAACACCAAATTCGAATATTCATGACACATTCAAATTGAAACCCTAACTCTGGAACTGTTTCCTTAACCTTTAATCTGGACAAAAGTGCAGCGACTCAGGCCAAGGAGCAATTCGAATTCAAATTGAAATTGAATTTTGAGCTAACATTTTGACATTACAAATTTTGAGTTAAAACCCTAACAACAAGCTAACAAGGGGCAATTCGAATTCAAATTGAAATTGAAATTCTTATTCAGATGAGTTTGAAAAGGAGAGGCCAAGGAGTGGACCTGGGCACCTCAAGCTTGTCTTTGATGCGCTGTATCTCCTTCTCCTTCTTCAGCCGAGCATTTCGGTACGACCCTTTGAATCGCTTCCCTTTCTTCGTCTTCTTGTCCCCTCGCCCGCACTAGATCGGAGCCCCATTCCCACTGCTCCTAGCTGCTACTGATGATGATGAGGTGGATAAGAGGGCACGCTACTCGATCATCACTCGCCTTGCTCTGCGCCGCACCGCTGAATCATCGCTATTTCTGCTCTTACACGCTAGCGAAGTCCAAAAATTTGCCCGCTTGCATTTCACTACAAGAAATGTTAGTCTAGCCCGACA
Source organism: Oemleria cerasiformis (assembly GCA_037349345.1). Taxonomy (NCBI): domain Eukaryota; kingdom Viridiplantae; phylum Streptophyta; class Magnoliopsida; order Rosales; family Rosaceae; genus Oemleria; species Oemleria cerasiformis. Next base: position 15,760,287 of record JAZGTL010000008.1, on the reverse strand, counting down.
AGATCTTGCCCAACGAAACCAATTCCGTCACCTAAAGTGGTCTTACCCGACGACATTTAAAAATCGACGGGCAAAAACTAATGAACCCTTACCCGACGAATGCTGCATGAATTCGTGGGGCAATGTTTTGGCTCGAACCAATTTTTATTTGGCTCGTAAATTGTTTAAGTTGGCCCTACGAATTCTTATAGCCGTCAGGCAAAAGTGTATTGCACGACGATTATGTTCGTCGGGCAAACATCAGTGCATCGTGTTAAGATATTTGTACTTTTTTTTTCTTTATTATATTTTTTTAGGGTCTAAGGCAACAAGGGCAATTTAGTCTTTTGACAATAATTTCTTAAAATTTCTCGAAAACTTCCGAAATTTCGTAGAATGAAATCCTATACTTATCAAAGACCAAAAGTAAGTAAGAATGTTCGTATAACACTTAGAGATATGATTCGTGAAACAGAGAAATACTTATTAATACAATGGCATTTTCGTTATTTTTCACTCAAAATTCCGAAAATAGGAAAACATACAAATTGACAAGATATATCTCAAGAATTAGATAGGAAACATGATATGAACATTTTAAATCACCTAAGCATTTCATATATGAAAATAAAAGAAAAATACGTACAGGTTTATTTTGGTCATTTTCTATTAAATTCTCATTTTCAAATCTTGTCAAAATATGCATTTAAAATATGAGTTAATAAGAGTTTGAAAGTTTTTTTTAAAAGTCCTCTTAAGTAATAGGAATAAATTCAAATTTGTAGGATCCTACAGTGCAGTACAGTACTTCTTGGTTCGGATTATTACACATATCTAAGATTAAGGATGACATTCTTGGGGAAACTTATTGATAACATCAACATAAATTCGATAATTGATAATCTTGTTGTTATATGACTATGTACAAGAAATCGATATGCACTACTATTAGAAGTATAACCAATGAATACACAATCAATGGTTTTCAGTCCTATTTTAACCCTTTTAGGATATGGAACCACTACCTTAGCAAGAGACCCCCAAACTCTGAGATATTTATAAGAAGGTCTTCGCCTTTTCCCATAACTCGATCATATGGTGTCTTTTCTAACTTCTTATTCCGTAATTTATTGAGCATATATAAAAAAAAAAGTTAAAATCCCAATATTTAGTATTTTGGCCACATGAATTGTTTAATGATCAGTTGGGTGGACCCACGTACACATTGCCATTGGGGAGACGAGACGCAACCACAACAAGCTTAAGTGAACGCTGCCAAATTCAAATATACCTCCTCCCACATTGAACCTTGCTGCCCTCGTCACTGCTTTCTCAAACAAAGGCTTCACTGCTAGAGAACTTGTTGCTCTTGCAGGTTTAATTCCATTCATTCAACCCTAATTAATTCTAAGTGCTATCGGGACGTGAGGAGGCGAACATATGTATAATCTCGGATGTTTAGATAAATTCTCTAACCATTTTCAGGGCCGATCCAACATTTTTTAGGAATAGGGCGAAAGTAAAATGATACCCCCAATTACTAATAATAAAATTCTACATTAATCTTGTATATTACAAATAATAATCAAAATCCATATCTAAATGACAATGATTAAAGATAGTATTTAAGAAAATAGACGTGCAACTCCATTGTGAAGGAAAGATCTGGCAAAAAAATATATATGAAGGAAAGATGTATTTAAGAAGATTTTGGTAAACAAGGAAAGTAATTAAAGCATGTTTTTTCTCTATACTAAATCAAATCTGTTTTAATTAACTTTTTTTTTTCAAAAATGTTCTTTAATTTATTAAAAAAATCATATTTGTTTCCATCTTAAATTCTAAATCAACGAAATTTACTTTCATATATATATATAAGGGTTTACAAATTTTTGGGCCTTTTAATATTTTGGGCACTGGGTGATCCCCCTGCCAGGGTCGACCCTGACTATTTTGTTTTATTTAGTTTAAGAGCACATACAATCAGGCAAGCGAGGTTCACGACATTCCGAAACCGGCTATATAACGTGGCGAACATAAACGCTTCGTTTGCAACATTTGTTAAGGCAAATTGTCCAAGCAGTGAAGGTCATAACAATCTCTCCCCATTTGATGTCACAAGTCCGAACACTTTTGACAATGCCTACTTTAGGAATTTGGTGAGCAAAAAGGGGTTGCTACACTTCGACTAACATACCTATAGTGGTGGGCCCATCAACTCTGTGATGGATGTTTACGTCGCCAACACCGGGACGTTTAGGGCAGACTTTGCCAATGCAATGAAGAAGATGGGAAACATTAGCCCTCTCACCGGCACCAGTGGCCAGATTAGGACTGATTGTACAAAGGTCAACTAAGCCAGTTTTTACGAACTCATGTAGGGCTTTAAGGCTTGTTTCCAAGTGTGTATTTTGTTCTTGTTGCGATTGGTTTGGTTACATTGTGCTAGAGATATTATGCAAATGATGAATATATTCCAATCAGGGTCGGCCCTAGCATCGAGCTAGCAGGGCGATCGCCCAGGGACCAAAATAGCAAAAGGCACACAAATTTGTAAACCCCTATATATTAAAGAATAAATTAAAGCATATTTTTGGAAAAAAAATATTTAGAATTAAAGAAGAAAACAAATATGATTTTTTTAATAAATTAAAACATATTTGATTTAGCATGGAGAAAAATAATGCTTTAATTACTTTCCTTGTTTACCTAAATCTTCTTAAATACATCTTTCCTTCCTATATTTTTTTTGCTAGATCTTTCCTTCACAATGGAGTTGCGCTTCTATCTTGAGAAATACATCTTCTTAAATACTATCTTTAATCATTGTCATTTTGATTAGTATTTTTAATATACAAGATTAATGTAAAATTTTATTATTAGTAATTGGGCTCATTATTTTGCTTTCGGCCTAGACCTAAAAGATGTTGGACCAGCCCTGATTTCAATAATAAAAGTAATTGACAAGAATAAAGCCATATATGTTCACGTCATATTAATTGACAAATTTGTACATTGACCAAGTCTTTAATATATTGTATATGCGGGCGGGTTAAGATTAATTTTAAATTGTGGTTCAACGTTCTTCAAATAGGAACATCAATATTATTTTCACCTTAATTAACTATCTAGCTACCTGCTCGATCATAAATCATAATAATAGAAGAATTGAGATAATAGAGAAGAAAAAAGACGTATGTTATTAGTAGCCTTGATCGAGCTTCTCACAATTTTTAACTCACTCTTTCAATGTTTAATATCACAAGTGTTTTCATCCGAATTTTTCATTCTAACCATATATTTAAGCATTTCCCTTCAATTTGATAGGAGTATAATTATTATGAATATAATGATATTTGAATATATTTAACTCATCACATTAATTGACTCATTTGATATAGCAAATGTTAATGAAGGATTATATCTCAATAGATTAAATCACTTTTTTATGGATATTATTTATAGGATAATATTTGCATTCCACCCCGGTGGTACCTCCTTGTACCACCCTTTCAATATATTGATGTAATCATGATACATATATCATAATCGGAACCGTTCAACTACTAAATAATCATTTCAAGATCATTTCCGCAAAAAATCAAAAACCTTGAAGGTACTTTAGTCATTTATAGGTGTAAACTAAATGGACGGTTCACCATAAGGATCTTCACCGTTATTAATACCGTTGATCTGTCTGATACATATAAATCACTAAAGAACCTTCAAAATTGTTGATTTTTTATAAATTAAATTATTTATAAGTTAAATTCGTATATATCACTAGTTTCGAATGGAGTGAGCTGTATCGCCTAAGTTTTTTTCGTTCTACCTATACTAATTTAACCTATACATAATGTTTTTCTTTTTTCTTGTGTCACCTATTTCGGGTAGGGTGGGCAACTGGGCAATATGTGCTAAAATTACATAATTTCTTTTTTCTTTTAGGGTTGTCAATATTGGGTGAGGTGCGCAATATGGACTAACATTGATTGTTTTTTAGCGCTAATTTCATGTGAGATGGACTAATTTTAGAGTGCTAACTCCCGGTATTGATTTCCAACAATCGAAGCAATTTACGACGAAGCGATTCACAGAAAATCCAGATCGTTCTATTCACGGCGAAATCCTCGGGGCAAAACCACCGAAACGTCGTCGACGTGCACCGGTTTCACTTGGCCGGCTCATTCATTTGCCGCCCCGACCGCTCCCACTCCCAGGTACCGTAATCCCATTTTTCCGTTTCCAATAAATTTTCAAACTTCTGCTGCATTTTTTTTTCTTCTTGGATTATTTGCCACTGTCAAATTTCAAATTTTTTTCGAGTTTTTTTGTTTGCTAAGTGTTAGGATTACGACGTTTCGGTGAATGCCGCAGACGTTTAATTCATGAGTTTTTTTGGATTACGACGAAGAGTTTTTTTATTTTTGTAATAATATGCAGGCATGAAGTATAATATTTTCCTTGACTATATGAATGCCGCAGATGTTTGATCCATGGTTTAAGAAATATAATATATTAATCATGAATTGCAAGTTTTCCAATCAAGGCTTCATCTTCATGTGCTGGGAACATGCTCATAGAAAGGGTTATGAATTAGTATTATTAGCATCTTATACTGGCCGCTTTGGTTATAACTTGATTGATATTCTAGTAAATATGCATGCTCATTTGAGCTGAATTCAATTCAAAGAGGATAATGTAAGGTTTAGGGTAATGTTCTTGGGCAGTGTCTTAAAACTTGACAGTGTTCCTTTTGGCTTTTCTTAATTTGTGGGAGACGATAAATGAATTAAAGGTATGTCTATGCCCGGGGTTGTGTTTCATTTTTCCTCTTATAATTTGAAGGCATGCGATGATGAGGCACCATATAAGAAGTTTGGTTCATGAAACTGCTTGTAAAGCTGAGTAGAGGCTTCCATTCATTTATCTATGTACATTTTGTGTTGGCCAAGAAGAACGAACTTCGTGATGAGAAGCAGAGGCTCAAAGCAGAGAAAGAGAACCTTGAGCAGCAAATTAAAGCCTTGAGTACTCAACCAAACTTCTTCCCTCACCCTGCTGCAATTCCATCTCCATTTCCTCCCCCAGGCCAAGTTGTTGGCGGGAAAATGATGCCCTTTGTTGGATACCCTGGAGTTTCCATGTGGCAGTTCATGCCTCTGGCTGCAGTTGATACCTCACAAGACCATGTTCTCCGCCGCCGCCCGGTTGCCTGAGTTGGTGGCTATTATTTCTCTGCCTGGAGCTTAATGAAGCATCTTGAGCTATTGTTTTTCGTTTTTTTGTGCTCTAGTTTTCATAGTCATTGCATAAAATTGAATTTAGCGGATGATAGAGGAACCAGAAACTTCCATCGACTGCTTTGAATAAGCGGTAGTTGTCTTCAATTTCTGTATTATAACTTTTCAATTTGGCAATTTTGACCTGTAAACTGTTATGGAACAAAGTTTCCTGTGCTTTTGAATGAAGAATTGTGAGTTTATTTTCGCAATTTCATGTTTTGTTTCCCTGGATATTAGGACACTTGATTATCTTAGAATATGGTTCTTGTTGATCGAAATGCTAGTAAATTTGTACAGGTCGTTACCAAAGTTCAAGAACCTAACTAGAGTAGAAACTACAAAAATTGTTTCTGACATGCTTTTGTTTTGTTTGGGATATTGTTGTTATTAACATGGCAGTTTGAATCCCATGTATTTTCCAGATACATAGTCTCTCCAGACATCAAGAGCCTCAAAGCTTGTCATCAGAACAGTGCTCAAAGCCATCACTATACTCACTGAGAACACAATCAAAGAAGCTCTTCCATACATTTTGATTAATAAAATCTCATATAATAATCTAAGTAATTATAATGACATAAAAATTTCATAATCATCAACCAGTAAATCTTACGGACGAGAAGCCCTGCGCTTTACCAACTAAGCTATCCCAGGTTGGCTCGGGGTGCCCTTATCTGCTATTCAATAAGTTCCTTTTCGTTTCCTCGAAAGGGCCCGGTTTTAAGCCCCACCCACTCATATTATGTTTGGGTTGGTCTACCTAAGAGAGAGTCAAATTAGCTAGCCTAGCTGATGTTGGCTTTCCCTCTTAATATGTTTGTTTCATCTAACGAAGCCACTGAACAAAGAGCAGATCGACATCCATAGGAATCAACATCAAAATTAGAACGGAGCGCGAGGCACAAATCTAGTTTTTTTTCTGCTGCAGAATTACTTGAATTTCTTTAAAATCTAGCAAGTGGGGTTGGGTACTGCCGCACCCCCGATACCTGCAGCCATAACCAGGCAATGAAGGTGCTTTTGCTTGTGATTCTTATTAACGAGCAATCAGAAATATGAACCCTTGTTTCATCCGAGGAGACGAATAAGAAAGCAGCTCAGAGAACTCCGGGCATGGAATGTTGGTCGAGGCTAAAGAGAGCCCCACCCACTTGCTCATTTGTTAGCAAGGTAGGGGTCCTTATCCGCAACAATCTTACTAAACGAAATCCCCCTAATCGAAATTTCGATGGAAAAAAAAGAGCATATCAAGCCCGAGAGGGGTTCACCAGTCCTCCCCCCCCCCCCCCCCCCCCCCCCCCCCCCCCCCCCCCCCCAGGCTTGTGCAGTTAAGGTTTTTGTACACGACCTCATCAGAATACGAATGAAAAAAATATTATAGACTGAGGGACCGCCGAAAGTCACTATTCAAAATGTGTGAATAAAACTCCCTGTACACATTAGAGCGAGCCTTATTCTGATGGATATCCGTCAATAATGAGTTGAGGGACCCCTTTAAAAGATTTCGTTGAAAGAGATTTCGCGGGGAATTAACGACTGCGACTTTCTCCTCGATAAAGTCGTAGGCGCACTCCCTATATTCTTGTAATGGGTTACCTCCATAATGGACGTTAACTGACTATCCGTCATGAGCTCACCAAAAAGCCGCTCTTGCACGCGGCTCTTTAGCTCCATTACTTGGATATCCAAGAGCTCCTGTTCGAGGGCCCCTTGATAATACGCAATCTAAAAGGAGATGTCGAGATTCTCTCTTACCAGTTGGGCATAGACCCCCTGAGCTAGTTGAGGAGGTAGTCCATAATTGACTTCTCCTTCGAGAGAATTGATCCCAGAAAAGAACTGCCCTTCCGCGCCTACGTTTTCCATTTGAAAATGGGAAAGGGCAGCTTGCGCCGCGGAGGGCGATTCCTCCTCTAGGAGAACCGCTATTTCAAACGAATCTTCTAAGAAGGTTCCGCTAATGAAATGAAATGCGGAGGTAATGACAAAGAAAAAGAGCGAAACCATTCCAAGTCCCAGCTGCCACAAAACTTATGACAACTCAAGATATACAAATACGAAACAACGAACCTTAAAAAAATTCTAAAGAAAAGGTAAAAAAGAAAGGACCACAGTTTCTTCTTCTGACAACTAGGAAAAAAGAAAGAAATATCAGTCATAAATATGAGGATTGATGCTCGGAATCTACAGAAAATGGAAATTTTATTTCCAGAGATATTTTGATCAACTGAAACCAGATTCGCTTTTCGTGCCATATGCATGTCTTTTTACGTCTTTCCGCATGTCAACCAAAAAAAGGAAGAAAAACTTGTAAGAAATCTGGTTGGTCCAACCAAGAAAGACATGGGAGTCTGTGGGCGTAACATTCTTTTGCTTCTCTTACAATTGATATTTTATTTCTACTCAGCTTGAAAAGAAACCTCAAGCCGATAAGAGATCTTCATCATATTCGAGAATTTTGAGAGAAGAACTGAGAGTGATTGACCTCTCACTCACGGCACACATGCTATATGTGTGATGCCGACACATAAGAGACTTTGACTCCTCCCTTCAATAAGTTGTCCAACTAAGTTGAAGCATATTGACCTCAATACTAACTTTCTAGTCCACATATTTTACATATACACATATGAAATTACTTCGTCCTTTTTGCTTAGCTTGTTTTGGAGATAGATGTAAAGTGAAAAACTAAAAGAAAGCACAAGCCTAACTAAAATAAAAATAAATTGTTAGAGTGAAATGAATGTGCCGCTAATGGATCTTCTTTGCTCCAATTCTATTCTTGATAACCTGAAACTAGGAAAGAGCCAAGGATCTTGAAAAGGTTTACTCCTGACACTAGGTATATGGTGTTACCCATTAGGTAATTTCGCATCTTCAGTGATGTGAATATGAGAGCAAGGGATTCCTATCAAAGTGGTTATATCGGTGTTCTGCGGCACTAAGTGAAGGCAGTCGGTAGCCCATAGATGATCAAAGTCCAAAAAAACAGGATTCTTAGGCTGCGTCCGATGATATTTTCGAGCAAGATGAATATGCCTTTCCTTTCATTCTATTCGACTCAAAAGGTGAACGAGTCGAACAGTAGGTTCATCAAGGGCAGTCCGACGAGTCAGTCAGTGGAAAGGCAAACTTTGGCTGATCAACGCTTCCATTAAAAAAAACTGCTTTTTTTTCGATGCTCGAGAATCCGATTTGTGTTGATCGCGCATAGCCCTAACTATGCAAGTTATCCACCATAAAAGAAAGGATTGGACTTCTCGTTGGGAACGAAAGCACTGACTTGAACCATGCTTTCCACTATCGTGGTAGGAAACCTTATTTCAACCAACAAACTTTTCTCCTTCGCTCACCTGAAACTAATGCTTTTTCCCTTGCTAGCTTTCCACCATTAAGACTAGTTTACTTCCTACGCTATTCGATTCGCTGGCATGTCCGATCTCATACGAAGGAAAGGCTGGATGGTCAGTTACGCATGAATTCCTTGTCGAATCACTACTGGAATATAGCTTATAGAAAGAGCAGCTTGAAGTAAGTGGCAATGCTAGAAGGGCATTTATTTCCAATGGCAACCTCATTGAGTAGCGCGTTGAATCTATGCGTAGGCAGCTTAATCAAGATTTCACATACGTAGATTGCCATGTCTGTATCCGAACAAAAACATCTTCATAATGTTCTTGCCCCATCTAAACCAACCTTTCCCGGGCAATTTCCAAAAGAAGAGAAAACAACCACTTTCGGATAGTGTTCTCGACGATTTTTGACTGATGGCCCCATATGCGGATTGGTTCCTGCTACATTATCTGGGCGAGTTCCATCTTGATTATTCATAATTGTGTTTTAAGACCTGGTCCATTTTTCCCAAATCCCTGGCTTTCTCAAAGCCTCCCAAAGGCTGCCAGAAGGCTCTCTCCTAGCAACCATGAAAACAATGCATTCGAAGGGCCCGAGGAGTCATCATCCAAAGTGGAGAAATTCCCTTATTTATATAGAGAAGCCCTAGTCAAAAATGAGAAAGGGATTTTTTATCGACACATTAAGGTTCAAAACAAGAGCGCGTCAGACAATAATAGGAATGATTGCCATTGGACTGTTTGATTCAAGCTCTAGCTCTCGTTTTCTTTTTGCCGAGGGAATCTATAAACTAGAAGAATTAGGAAAGGATGACAATTCCAAACCCGAGCCATGGGCTTAGCCCCACACACAGACTATTCCTGTAACGACCTGGACTTAATTTAAAGTAAATTGGAAAAATTAATCGGAAAAGGATGACTTTACTCTCAGGTTTAGAAGGGGTTTGAAAGTTACTTTTTGTGCAGAGAGACCTTTGGATTTTTTTTGGACTGTTGCGTAGGTCTCGAACTCACGAGTTCGTAGATAGGCGGCACGCGAAAAACGGAGGCTCGATGAGAGAGTTGTGGGTCTAGAAGCTTTAGGGGCGGTTTGGTAATTTCTTAGAAAGTCCAAATATAATTGGGATATTTTTCTCTCTCTTCCCATACTCTCTACTTAGACTCTTTCTCTCTCTTTCCCCCACACTCTCTCTCCTCCCGTGCTATCACCGCACCACCATCACCCTCATCATCCCATTTTGGGGTCGATTCGACCAAATCCAAGGTCATTGAAGTCTTTCCCTCGTCTCCATGAGCAGTTTGGTGTCATTTTTGAGGTGGGAGAGTCGCCGTAGATGGAAGACCGAGGAAGGAAGTGGACCAGAACTTCTTGTCCATATTCCGATCGAACCATGTAAGATTTTTCAATTCTGAGCTTGGATTTGGACCCCACGGAAGGAGTATATAAATTTGCATGTGTGGTTTATAAAAATCGATGAAGTTTTGGGGAAGTTAGAAGCTCGCCAGAAATGGCGATTTTCAGCAAGAAAAATTCTAGAATCCGGCAACTGTAGCGGCGACGGTCGCGGTGGTACGGTCGTCTTCCCCGGTGAACTGGGTTGACTAGTGAGTTGATGTGCCATGCCACGTGGTAGCACAGTCAACAGTTAGACAACCGTTAAGTCAACTAACACCGTCAATGTTTGACGGAATATGCTGACGGCGTTAGCAAATTCTGTTAAAGGTTAACGGTGTCATAACGGAGCCTTAACACCATTAATTGGACATAATATTCTGATTCAGTTAGAATATTCTGTCAGAGTTAAATGAATATTCTGTCGAAGCGACGGAATATTTCGCCGACATTGTGCAGGCGCTTGTCAGCACGTGGGGGAGCATGGCCGGCCCGTGGCGCGTGTCCTGGCCCTCTGACGGCGCGTGATAGCGCATGGGGTGGCTGTCGGCCTTCCGCTAGCGCGTGGCGGCGCGTGGAGCCATTCCTCGATTCGCGGCGATGCGTGTTTAGTTTTTTGAGGCATTCTGGATCTGTTTTTGGCCGTTTCAAGGCCATTTGAACCTGGTTAGAGCTCTGTTTGACTGTTTTAAATTGTAATTGAGCTATTTAAGGGGTGTGTGTAAGCCTGAGGTCTAGGGGGACCAGTTTGATGTTTTACTTGGGGATTTATTGATACTAATGCGCCTTTTGGTTTGGTATTGTGGACGTGGTGATGTTAGAGGTTCACCTCACGCTAGACGGAAACTGAGGGAGTGTTCGAGAACAAACATATTGATAAGAAGAGAAGCAAAGGATCTTGCAACATGTTCTCCTCCATTAAGTACTGTGAGTGGGCTTTGGATTTACATTACAGTTTCACTAGGTATACCATCCCCATGTATCATAGTTTTCCTCTGACACATGACTTGAGGTATGATCGGTCGTGTGCTCGTTGAGGGTTCTTTCTCCGACGTTTAGCATTGAGGTGTTCTCCGCCATACGATCGTTAAGGCTATCTATGCGCAGTACAAGGTCCGCATATCTTAAGGTATTATCGGATATGTGGAGGGTTATTTCTCCGACGCTGGTGTTGAGGTGTTCTCCGACGCTGGTGTTGAGGTGTTCTCCGCCATATGAACGTTGGGGTTGTCTACACGTAGTACAGGGTTACATCCGCATATCTTGAGGTATTATCGGATGTGTGAAGAGTAGGTCTCCGGGTTAGACCTCTCGGGTTCTAGCCATTGCTTGAGGTATTATCGGCAGTGGTTAGGAGGGCTTGTCCCCTTGCTGGACGACCCCAGATATCGAGCCACGACTCAAGATTATATTCAGGGGATGATAGGATGTTTTAGGATAAGATAGCCGAGGTTTATGTTGGTTGAGATAAGTTGACGATCATTGTCATGGGCTTGTTCGGGATCGAAGCACCTGTGAGCAAGTGCTCGTTGCTGTGGTCAGTGGGTGGTGTGGGCGGTAACCTGGATTGACGAGTTAAGGTTGGTTTATATGAGTGCTAATTTTCAGTTATTTGATATCGTCCTGAGAGACAATGATATTGATAAAATCTCCGCTGCTATAGAATCTAGTAATTGGCCTTCGTCAGGATGTTAGAGGCTGTCATACGGGAGCATGCCCTTTCACGGGTTTCGAGGGGAATTCGGGAAGGGTCCTGTGAATTCCCTAGTTTCAATAGTCAAGGAATACAAAATCAACGGTCTCCAGATCTTCAAAGAGGGAGTTGGGTGGATTCCGGTGCAATGGGTTCCCAGTGCGCTCACCATCAACCTCCATGACTTATTCCATATTCTCTCCGATGGGCTGTATACAAGCATTCGTCATCGCGTGGTTGTGAATGCTCAGGTCCAGCGGTTCTCCGTGGCTCACTTCTATGGACCTCCGGCTGATTTTGTATTGTCACCGGTTGTGGCTCCCAGACAAGTGGCTGTGGCTAAGCTCCGTCCTGTGTCAATGGATGAGTTCGTTCGTTTGAAGGACAAACATCTTGAAATGGTGTTTTCTATGCTTCAAGTTTAAACTTTAAATGGTCTATTAGGGTCAAATAGGTGTTTTGCATGCATCCGGCCAATACATAGAATTAATTTTCTTTAATTTATTTGAAACTTTGCCTTCCCTACAAATGAATACAGATGGTTTTGAAATATTTTTTTTCAAGAATTCAAGGTCAGAGATGCCTATTTTGATTGTAAGCTGGATGCTATATTTGCATTAATTAATGGATAATGATTTTTCTGCATTAAGACATTCTTGTTAGGTAATAATATATTTTATTTTTATTTTCAAATCACGGTGTTCATTCATTTATGAATTTTTTTAGTTTTTGATAAATAAGATATTAACTAGAAATGTATTGGTCAGTAGTTTATTAATCCCTTATTTTCTATAGTTCATTCTAAAAAAACCTTGACCCAAAATTTATTTTAAAAAAACTCCTTTGCTGCAATTTAAGTACATGATTACCCAATTGAAAAACATTTGTTTATATTACTGCCACTCATTATAAAAGACCTGCACTTTAGCTGGATTAGATCATTACAAACAATTTTCTCATCAAACAAAAAGATTGAAAAAAATTTATACCGTAGATTAATTGAAAGCTGAAGAGAATCCCAAAATCCAAAAAAATGGGCCTCGAGTTGAAGGCAAAACAGACCTGCAATGGGAAGAGAGGGAGAGAGGGAGTGTTGAAATTGCAAAGCCTCCAAAACGATTGTTTGCTGCACCATCTCGATCGATCTACCTTCATCAACACAACAGCCATGGGCCAACCAACGATTGCTTGGCTGTTTCTTACTACAATTAAATTTCATCTCCTCAAAAGGCTGGGCACATTTCTATATAGTCGGTAATCTTACAGGGCTCGTTTGGTGAGTCAGATTAGATTGAATTCAGTAACTCATCAAATTCAATGTATTTTTTTATTTGAAAATAAATTATTTTCATTGTAAAAGAATTTATGAAATTAAACATAAAAGGAAACTTACTTATTCAAATTCTACTATTTTGATCGAGGATATTAGATTTGATAAGTATTTTTTTTATGTTAATTTTTATCTAATACCCTTATAATGAAAACAAATCAATTTTTAGATTCAAGATACATTATATTTGATGAGTTATTTAATCTAATCAAATATCGCCCACCAAACATTGTATGAGAAATTATAAATGTAAAATTAATGTTTAAAATTTGATTATATTGAATAATTCATAAAATTCAAAGTATTTTAAAAATAAAGACAACATGCATGTGAAAATAAAATAAGAGAAAGAGAAAAATATTTCAAAAAGGTTGCAAATATTTGAATTTTGAAGAGACACCAAAATTAACATTGGCAAAGATGGCGCTAGTTGAATCATTTGCAACTTAATCTACCGACAGCAGTTGTTTTTTTCATTCACCATTCAACTATATATTATGATTATTGTTCCATATATACCTCCACAAAAGATACACTTGTGTCCAACGTAATGACAGAGCAATATATAGCCTTGGGCTAAATTTTTTTTTTGTTATTATATTATATATTTTACTTCAATGTAAGTAAATACACAAATATAACAATTAAAACTTCAAAAATTTCATAGTAAATTGGGAAAAAAATTAAAAATATACATACGAAAAACCTAAATTTATGGAGCAAATTGAGGAAAAAAAAAAATATAAATTTATGGAGTAAATTGAGAAAAAATTAAGGTTATATATACAAAAAATGACTACTATTTTTTGTGAAAGAAATCAAATTAAGATTTAAAACTAAATATTTTTTATTTCCTTAAAATTCTTAGAATTTTGAATTGGGCTAAATTCATTTTTTATTAATTACACACAAAAAAATACCTACTAGTTTTTTACACCAAAATGTTACCATGAGCTGTAGCACACCCTAGCCCTACCTTACCTCCGCCCTTGGTCCAACGCAGCCGTCCAACTGTTCATCATTCTGAACTAATCCCAAATTTTAAATTCTTATATAATTAATATAATTAATGTCGACGTATCTGTACACTATAATGTTTTTACTAGGAAAGGCAATATTTTTTATATTATATATAAAATAATTAATTATACAGTAAAAATTAAATATATAAATAATGATATTTGAACGAATTTAATTGATCGTGTTAATTGGCTCAACTGATATGTCAACTAATGAGAGATGTCAGGTAAATAAATTAAATCAGTTTATATGGATGTTGTTTCGATTATATTTAATTTTTGCGAGTAAATGAAATGCCACATAGATTATCACATCAAATATGTCAAATAATGTGATGAATTAAGTGTGTTCAAATAGCAGCACTCCTACTATATAGACATCGATAAATTGTTTATCAGATTTGTACGTTATAATTAATGTTATAATTGACCAAAACAAAATTAATGATTTTTGTATTAGGAAGAAATGAATGTTATCATTTACAGTGAATTAATACCCGTTAGTGCATGCACGTAGTAATAAGTCATTTATCAGATGTGAGTCCCCTGATGTAATGTACGTGCAAGTAAATGACATCGCGTACTTTATTACTATTTCAAATTTAAATTACATGTACGTGTTCTAGCTAGAATATAAATTTTATATAGCGAATATGTAAAAGTTAAATATAATATATAATAAATAGATTTAGTCTCAATTATATGAAGTTAGCGACAATACATCAGTGTTAAGAGTCCTATTTGTTGAACTGTATAGGTGGTATGAAGACGGAGTTGAGTCCCTAATTTTCACATTTTATTTATGCGTAGACCCTAACTAGCTAAATAGGGAAACAATAATATACCCTTTCTTCATTTTCTTCCCTTGCAATGCGAAGTTGGAACTGTTCAGAGGCCACTGGAGTTACAACTGTTGGCGGAGCTGTGTAACTATTCTATAACTGCAAGACATGTGTAATTTGATTTTAAATTATGTACGTAACATAGCTCATTAATTCAACCACAAAATTTTTAAAACGAAATTATAAGCCACATTAGGTTAAAACGAGCTATAATTAATTGGGATCAAATACATCATTATTAGCCTATTATTATCCATTGAACTTTATTTTGATAATTAAGAACGTGGTGTACATTCATGATCCAATAATATCAATATACATACATGCATATACATCGAACACACATCCATTATTTCATATATCACTACAAGAAATTCGAGGTTGCCCAATAAAATTTTGCCCAACGAAATAGTGTTCGCCGCCTAAGTACAATTTGCCCGACTAAAACGATGGCTCACCAGGTAAGGTGTTGGCGTGAAGAACAAGTTTTTGGCGCGTAAAATAGGAAGGGATGACTCGACGAATCTGTTCTCTCCATCAGACAAGATGAGCCCTAACGACGAATATTGTTCGTCGGGCAAAACTTGGCGTTGACTAAAGTTTGCCTGATAAATCATTAAATTTCACTATGCGAACATGATTCGTCGGATAAAAGTCTAAACACAATAAATAATCTAGACGCCCCTTTCTTCTTCTTCCTCTCTGCCCACAATCTCTCACAGCTCACATATCTCTCTCTCTCTCTCTCTCTATCTCTCTCACTCACTCACTCACTCTCTCTCTCTCTCTCTCTCTCTCTCTCTCTCTCTCCTCTCTCTCTCTCTCTCCCTCTCTCTCTAGCTATATAACATCAACAATCATCAACTCATCACCATTTTCACTACCAATAAAATCCCTTTCTATCTCAATCACCAATACCAATTTTTAAGGTTTGAGAAATTTAATTATTTTAGTTTTGAAATTTTGATTTTTGATTGGAAACTAATTATGTTTTATGTTTTAGGAAATTTGTGGTTGATTTGAATGAATACTTATAAAAATATATGTGTGTTTGCCTCTCAATTTAATTTTTTTAAGAATTTTGGATATATTTATGTTAGGAAATTGTGTATTTATTGTGGAAAATGTGTAGAAATTGTTTAGAATTTGTGGAAATTTGTGTAGGAAATTAGAAAATTTGTTAGGAAAATATGAAAATAGAAAATATGTTATGAAATTAGGGAAATAGAAAATATGTTAGGAAATTAGAAAATTTGTTAGGAAAATAGGAAAATAAAAAATATGTAATGAAATTATTGAAATTAGAAAATATGTTAGGAAATTAGAAAATATGTTAGGAAAATAGAAAAATAGAAATTATGTACGGAAATTAGAAAATTGTAAACTCTGTGATATGCATAATTAATATATGTTTGTCGGGGTGGACCACCAAGGGCTACCTTGCTTGTCCGACATGTGGACCAGACACAACGTCCTTTTGGCACGCATCGGAGGTATGCTACTTGGGAGCGAGAAGGTTTATGCCTTGGGATCACCGTTGGCGAATGCAATCGGACTCATTTAATGGCAAATCAGAGTTACGAGCTCGACTAATGGAGATGTTCGGTGATGAGATATTGTCCGAACTGAACAATATACATGACTTCGTCACACGATGACCGAAACCAGCTGAACATGAAAATTGGACGAAAAAATAGCATATTCTTCCGGTTGGTGTATTGGTCGAACTTGAAAATCAGACACATCCTATGTACATCGCGAAGAATGTTACCGAGAGTGTTGTGGGAACGACTTTACCCATTGAAGACAAGTCAAAGGACACAAAAAAGACTCGTATGGGTATGCAAGAAATGGGGATTCGGCCTAATCTGTGGCCAAAAGTCGTCAATGTTAAATACATCATGGCTCATCTAAGTTATACATTTAAGCCGGAGAATAAGAAAAAATTCCTGAAATGGTTGCAGGGTGTGAAATTTCCCAACGGGTACGCCGACAACATATCCCAAAATGTTAGCACCGACGGTGGCACCATGTCTGGTATGAAGAGCCATGACTATCATGTTTTGCTACAACGACTCATTCTGATTAGTATTCAGCCCTTCTTGGAGCCTGGTGTTGCTGAGACGATAGTTTATTTGTCTCAATTCTTCCAGATACTATGTGCCAGATCGTTGGTAAAGGCGTACCTCTAAGCAATTAACGAGGATATTGTCTACATCATGTGCCGAGTTGAGAAAAGCTAGTTGGCCCGGTGCATTATGGTTGGAAGTATCCAATCGAGAGGTATCACTTATTCCTGCTTTTTGATAATATTTCCTTACTATCATGTATATATGTGAATCATAATGTATATTTCCTTGCAAAAAGTTAGGTACGTACAAGCGGTACGTCCGCAACAAGACACATCTCGAATGCGTTATAGCGGAGGTGTACATTGCAAAGGAGGCACTAACATTTTGTGCAATGTACCTTCAGAATGTTGAAACTTCCTATAATAGGGCCTCGTGCAATGACGACGGTGGTCAATGTCTAGAGACCCTATCTCTATTTGCCCAACCCGCATGACCATTCGGCACTGGTCCAGTGTCGTAGCCATTCACCAATAGCAAAATAGAGGTGGATCATTAGTTCATACTGAACAATTGTGACGAAGTCTTACCCTTCCATGAGCAGCACGAGGCGTTGATGAAGGTCCAATATCCTTCGAATTGGGAAGAAAGGGACAAACAACTGTTTCCACGTTGGTTTTCCGAGCATGTAAGTCATAAATTTTAATGTCTCAATTTCTTAAATTGTTTTTAAGTTTACCAATTTTATTTCTTGTGTGTATCTTACTAGATGGCACAGCTGAAAGATGACAAGTAGCCAAATTTCAATAAATAATTAATGCATCTGGCCATTGGCCCATTTCGAGGAGAAACGTACGCTGGTTGTCACGTTAACGGAGTTAAGTTCGTGTGCACATAACGAGACGATAAATTATCCACGCAAAACAACGGGGTCTTCGTGCCGGGGGATGGGGAAAATGCTGATACGGGGTTTTATGGAAGATTTTAAAGTGTGGGTAAGGTGTTATACGCAGACCGCAAGGAAGTCGTCTTATTCAAGTGTCATTGGTTTGATACGAACCCAAGTATCCCAGGCAGTGTCATTAAAGATCAGTTATGTCCCTCTATCAACACAAACACCCGGTGGTTTGAGGGTGATCCCTACATCCTCGCTAGTACAGCGAAACAAGTATTCTATGTGGATGATCCAAAAGCTGGTGCTGGTTGGAGAGTAGCTGAGATGGTGAATCATAGAAATATTTGGGATTTGGATGACCGATACCATGATGTAGATGGGGAAACAGACGATTTCCAAATCGTTTACCAGGTGGATTCCTCAGCATCCAACCTAAACGTGGATGGAGTACGGACCAACAACATCATCCCACCAATTGTGATTGATGGCTTTTTTATTGATCTCGGGGAATTAGATCAAATTGAAAGTTATTCTGAGGAGTCAAGTATTGTACATATCTCGGATGACAAGCGTGTTTGGGAGGGGGAGAGCGAATCCGACATCGAATGAAAGTTGTAAATAAATGATTTCATTTATATATGTAATATCCATCTTCAAATCAATAAGTATGATTTTTATATGTATGTTTTATGATTTCATTCATAAAAGTTTCAATTAATCTTTTATGTACTAAAGCCTCAAACTTTGATGTCCTCATCCCTGATTCGGCTTCCCAACAGTTCATCTTAGGTCCTGCCCTGGAATTACCTGTAAGTCATGTCCCTGATACTTACACTAGTCAGTTTCCGAAATGCAGTTATGAAGATTTGCCCGAAGAACAATCCAAATGTTAATTTTTATGAATGCCTCAATAAGGATAGTCGGTTTTGACTTTTTTTACTAGATAAAATAGTGTATAGAATTTAGGGAAAAATGGGTCAAAATCTTTGCCCGACGATCAAGCAAAGAAACTTCGTCGGGCAAATTATTTTAACTTTGCCCGATGAATTTCTTTGCTGATTCGTTGGGCAAAGGTTCTAACCCATTTTTCTCTAAATTCTATACACTATTTGATCAAGTAAAAAAGGTTAATTGACAGAAAATGCAATGGCTATAGGATATTTGGAATCAAAATGTCAATTTTTATGAATGCTTCCATAAGCATAGTCGGTTTGGTAACTTCTATTCCGGATGGTAATTTTGACATTGAAATTACCAAGTCTACAAGTTTTTCTTTCTTTATTATAGAACATAATAGAATTGAAGGAGTTGTGACATCATAACAAATAACAACATCGCCAAGTGAAAAGTAAGTAATGAAGAGCTAGATTACAAGTGACTAATGCATGTCATACACCTGGCAGCAGAAGATAAGTCTCTCACAATATATATGTTTCATTTGGTAATTAATATATGCATGCATCCTCGTCTTCTGTGATCTGCAACATATCAAATGAGTATGAATGTGTGACAACGGGCTACTGTTGAGGGGCAAAACAGATCCCTTACCAAATTTATTCATTTACATTTAAAAATTTTGAAAAAAAAATGGGTCAGACAATTTGCTCGACGAATATTTATGTACCATTCGTCAGGTAAAGTTGTCCAATGTCTAATTATTAAACAAGGCTTTTTAAAATATTAAACAATTTACCAAATTGTTTTCCCGACGAATATTCATGTACCTTCGTCGGACAATATATACCAGATTCAATTTACATTAAATTATTAACAAACATTTTTAAAATACTTACGAAATGAATTGGAACGATCTAACCGTCCACCTTTATTGCACGTACTCATAGATCGCCTACGCGAATAATTACCCAATTTGGAAATCCCGGGATTAGGTAACGGTGCGTGATGTTTCATCGGTTACACAACATTTTTTCACGACCCGACAGTTTTAAATCCTCGAAACCTCATGATTTTTTACAGGAGAGATCTACGCACGTAAAAGCACAAAATGAACGGTTGGATCGGTCAAATTCAATCGTTTGAATATTAATGGAACCAAAACTTCGAAAAATGTAATGAAGTTTCCTTGAAGTGTTTAAACTCCATGATGAATATGCTTATTTTACGATTTTCAATAATTTAGAAAATGAAATGGACCGATCTAATCGTCCACATTTATTGCACATACTCATAGATCGCCTACGCGAAAAATTAGTCAATTTGGAATTTTCAGGATTAGGCAACGGTACGCGATGATTCAATGGTAACAAAACATTTTTTGGCGATCGGACGACTTTGAATACTCAAAACATCAAGATTTTCGACGGGTGAGGTCTATAGACTTAAAAGTAACCATTGAACTTACAATTTTTTAAAATTCCATCGTTTGAATATCAATTGAACCGAAACTGCGAAAATTGAAATTCACAAACTTAACGATCGAGGCATATAAGCTCCGTAAAACATGACGATAACGATCGATGACGCTTTAGGCACGTAAAACCAAAAAGTGAAAGCCCGATCTTGAAAATTCTATCGTCGGACCTGATTTTTAGGTCAGTCAGAAATTCAACAACATAAGCATCTTGCTTGACAAATTTAACCATTCGCCGGGCAAATATAATATATTCGTCGGGCAACGTTAATTTTTTTTTCGCAAAAATTTCATAAATTCAGCCAAAACTTTTGCAAAAACTCAAACTTGCCTCGTATATTTGCTCCACGAAATTGAAACTCCTTACCCGACGAATATCCCCCACTATTTTTACCCGACGAAGGCTTTGTCGGGCAAGGTTATTCATACATAGATAAGTCGCGATTGACTCTTCTTCTTCATTTTCCTCGTTATCTCCCCACCCTCACCTCTTTGCAAACACACCAGACTCCTCCTCTCTCAAGGTCACCGGCGAAGAAAACCACTCTCTCCCTCTCTCGCTCTCTCTCGCTCGGACTCCTCATTTCTCAAGCTCACCGCAGCAACTCTCTCTCTCGCCACCGCATCTCTCTCTGGCCGGCAGTCATCTCAAGGTCGAACTCCTTTTCCCTCTCTCTCTATTATTAATGTGGATTGGTTATTGTCAATTTTAATTGTTTATATTTTAATTTTAGTTTGGATTGAAATTTCAGTTGAAATTTGGTTTGGATATGATGAAATTTGATTAAAATTGGAATTGAAATTTAGATTGGATTTTGTTAGATTGTGAATTTAGGGTTTTTACTTGAATATTGTGAATTTGGATTGGATTGGAATATAAATATTTGGTTTACTAAGTTGTTTGGATTTAGTAATTTAAGGTTAATGTTGATGATTTGTTGAAATTGTGATGTTTGGTATAATGTTGAAATTGGTATAATGTTATGAAATTCGCATATGATTTTTGTTATGATTTTGGATATGAATTTTATGTGAATTTTGGATATGGGAATTTTATGAATTTTGGATATGTGAATTTAAAAACATTTATGTGAATTTTTTATATGATGTAGGATATGTGAATTTTGGATATGTGAATTTTTTGATTTTGGATATTATTATTGTGTGTTTGGATTAATTTGTAAGTTTGGTTTTATTCTCGAAATTTGGATTTAGAAATTTAGGTATAATGTTGTGAATTTTGAGTTTAGTAATTTAGGTTTAAGTTTGTTTGGATTAATTAGTATTTTAGGTTTAATTTTTGTTTGTGTTGGTTTTATTTTAAAAAAGTTAGAATTATGTGGTTTTAATTTTTATTGGCCAATTTACTAATTTTCAAGAAAAAAAATTTCGTTTTATTTATAATTCGAATAAAAAAATGTTGGTTAATTTTATATGTGGTTTTATTTTTATTTTGTGAATTTAATATTTAATATTAAAAATGTTTGGTTTTTTTATATTATTAAATTAAAAATATGCTGGTTAATTTTATATTAATTATTTTAATCTTCTTGTAGAGGTCGCATCGCACCTTAATCACATCTAGGACTTGCCCCCGCCTTGATCTCGTTGATCATGCGGCGGAGGAGGCAGCCCCAACCTCGTTAGCCTCCACAACGGCGTCCATTCAGACATCGATCTCGGATCATCAGCGACCCGGTGCGCGATCGACTCGTCGACAGCAGAGCAAGAAACGGGGGGAATCCCGTATCAACCACAACCCCCACAGGACGACGCCAGAGCAGATAAACCAGAGACTGTTGCCAGATCACTCCCTAAGGGTAAGTAGATTATTTTGTTTATTTAAACAACCGTTTTTATTTGTTACTCATATTTTGTACTAATGTTAATCGAATTTGCAGGGAAGTCGGTTAACGTGCACGGGATCAACCGGGGTTTGACATCCCATCGGATTTGCAGGACAACGAATGCAATTATCTTGGTGGTGTACATGCCTCGCTTCCGGGCAACAGCCGTAAAAATCCACAGCCTGGTGGTGCATGACATAGGCGCGATTCTTCGCACCAAGTCCCTGATGATGGGGGATACTTTCAGGAACCAACCCCCAGAAGTGATCACGCCCTGTTGGGGAGAGTTATCGATCTGTGTTTCTTCCTTCTTTTTTTTTTTACATTATTTTCATTATTTTTAATTATTTTACTAACTTTAATTTATTGCAGAACAATTTTGAGTTAAACCTGGAGGACACTGACGTCAGTAAATACCTGAGAAACCACTGCAGTTACGGTACGCCGATTGGAAGTACAAGCTCCATAAGTACTATAAGAGCTAGCTTTCACAGGAGGAAGCTCGGGTAAATCCTCCAAAGGAGTTGGACGGGCTGAAACTGGAAGGGTGGATGTGGTTGTGCGACTATTTCGTGTCCCCTAGCTATGTGGTACTGTCCACCTAATTAAATTATTTATTTATTTTTTATGTTATTTTCCATTTGAAAATATAATTATTGTTTTTACTAATGAACAACGAAAATCGGTTGCCAACACATCAAACCGAGGAGCGAAGAAATTCATCCACCATGGGGGGTCGCGATCCTTATTGGCCCGACAGGAGGATCGGCGCATCGCCTAGTCGATGTTCCCGGAGGTGGATGCCTGGGGGCAAGTGTACGCTGGTCGGGGCAACCAAGAGGCTGACAATATTCACATAAGTTTATTTTTTGCAGATTAAACATTAATTTTTAATTTGATAATTATATTTCTAATTAATATTTATTCTAATTTGTAGGAGACGATGAAGCAAGACATCTAGTAGACACAGGCTGAGATGACGCAACAGCATCCCGACATGCCGTTGGAGCAGCAACTACCGGATCTAGAGAGGTCGATCGCCATCCTGGAGCGACGACTTGGTAGGCATTCAGGGAAGATCGTCCGGGGGCAAGCGACAGGTTAGTCGAGATGTCCCCAGTCGCTCTTCGAGTTTTTCCCAGGGAGCCAATCCCATGGAGATGTCGAAGCTCAAGAGAAACTTCGAAACCCTCCAGGCCGAAAATGCGGAAATCAAGGCCCAAAACTTACTGATCCAGGCCCAAAACGTTCAAATCAAGGCCGCCCTCGCTAAGGTGCTTGATCGCTTGGGTGAGCGTGGGTTGGATGAGCTTCTATTATAGCCTCAGGTCCCAGCCCAAGCCCGCCCAGGACCCCGACCCGTCGCTGAGCAGTTAGAACTTAATATGTAAAACATTACTTTAGTTTTAATTATCTAAAAACATAACATTAATTTTTATAAATATTTTTTTTTTATTTTCATTTATTTCGTTTTATTATTTTAATTGTATTTAAAAAAAAATATTTTTATTTTAATTCTATATATATTTATTTAATTAAATAAATTATTAAAATTATTTTTTTAAATATTAGGCTTTTGCCCGACAAACACGCACTTTCGTCAGACAAAGTAAGACAATTCGGTGCACACCTGCCGAATTTCAGTAACTTTGCCCGGCGAAAGGAGTTCGTCAGGCAAAAGTTTTTGACTTTTGGAATTGCTTGACAAATCATAGACGACGAATGGATTCGCCGGGCAAGTTTGAAATTGCTCGACAAATTTCCTGTTTTCATCGACTAACATCAAGCCCGACGACGGTGGACCGAAGAACGTTGCTCGACGAAGGTTCGCCGGGTTAATGTGGCCCAACGAATTTTGAACTTTATTAGACGAATCTGTTTCGCCGGACAAGTCTGCTTTTCCTGTAGTGTATATTAATGACACAGTAACAAATTCATATTGGATATTATATTCCACATTGGGTGTTGCACTTATTGGAGAACATGAACCATGACATGAACATATGAAATATCTATAGAAATTGATCTATATATAGAAAATGACAATTTGTATTGGATATTGTATTCCATATATGCCCTTTCATATAATTAAGGTCATATACCCATTCACACACACATATAATACATACATATATATATATATATATATATATATATATATATATATATATATATCATGGGTGCTTTGACATTTCACTCAACACTTGCAAACAACAACTCTCATCGAAGAGTGAGCTTTTTCTCACTTGTTCTCCTAAGACAGTTGCAATGAGTGCTCTATCATATCCCTACAAAGAGAACGCTGTTCCTCTCAACCAAATCAAGCCCCTTGACTACAACTCTATCGAAACATTGCCTGAGTCTCACACATGGCTTGATGAATCCGGCGACAACTCGCCTTCATCTGGGGTTATTAATGCCGGTGACCCGACATCATCCATACCCGTTATTGACCTCACGGATCTGGACGCCCCAAGCCTCATCAAACAAGCATGTGAGACATGGGGGATATTTCAACTCATAGGCCATGGCATTCCCAACAAGCTCATCGATGACGTGGAGTCTCAGACTGAGAAACTGTTTGGTCTCCCGATAGACCAGAAACTCAAGGTCTTACGATCTCCCGGTGGGCCCTCCGGCTACGGTCGTCCTCGAATTTCGCAGTTTTATGACAAGTTGATGTGGCATGAAGGATTTTCGATCACGGGGTCTTCGGCCGGTCATGCTAGAGAACTTTGGCCCCATGATTATCAAGGCTTTAGGTATGTCCAATTTCCTACATGCATTTCCATGCACGTACCCGTACAAAGTGTTTCCATCCACCGTGACACAGCTAATCTATTAAAATTTACGCTTCATAGATTATCATGGTTATCGTTTTGGGTTTTCTTAGATGTAAGTGAGTAAAAATTTACTTTTAAGATTAAGAGTTACATTTATGTTTAAATCCGAGTTAGATTCGATTTTTTTTCACATTCTTACACAATAAGGTCACGTTTGGTGAGGGAGATTGGATTGGATTTGATAACTCTTTAAATTCAATGTATGTTGAATGTAAAGATGGATACGATTTTATTGTAGCTGGATTAGGTAAAATATTAGCAATGGAAAAAAACTTACATTTTTTCCTACTATTTTGAGGGAATTTGTTTGGTTATGTTTTCTTCTATGTTTACTCCCACAAAACCCCTTACAATAAATACACATATATTTTTACATTTAAAATATATTATATTTGATATAAGTTATCCAATTCAATTCAAAATACATTATATTTACTTCTCCCATCACTTCAACATCATGTCTTCTATCTATTCGATGATCTCATATCATACTTTCCCTAGTTAGAATTATATCAAATCATGTTATATATAATAAATTAAACAAGTTGAAAGAGAAAAATGATACACACATTGTACTAAAATAATTTTTCTATATTTTAAAAAATCTTTGCAGTGAGACAATGGATGAATATCATAGCCAAATGAAGGCATTGACTGGGAAACTAATCCGCATTATCTTCAAAACCTTGAACATCAATGCTGAAGAAATAGATTGGCTCAAAGGCTCTACAGAGTCAGGTCCGCGGACTGTATTGCAATTAAACTCCTACCCAGCCTGCCCGGACCCGACCCGAGCCATGGGCCTAGCCCCGCACACAGACAAATCCCTAATTACAATAGTCAAGCAATACAAAATCAGCGGCCTTCAGATCTTCAAAGAGGGTGTTGGGTGGACTCCGGTGAACCCGGTTGTCGGTTCTCTCACTGTCAACCTCGGCGACTTTTTCCATATTCTCTCCAATGGGCTGTTTAAAAGTATCCGTCATCGCGTGGTTGTGAACGCTCAGGTCCAGCGATACTCCTTGGCTCACTTCTATGGACCTCCGGCTGATTTTGTAGTGTCCCCGACGGTGGCTCCTGGACAAGTGGCTAAGTTCCGTTCTGTGTCAGTGAAGGAGTACGCTGGTTTGAAGGGCAAGCATTTTGAGAAGGCGTTTTCTCAACTTCAAGTTTAAACGGTCAATTAGGGTCAAATAAGTCCGTTGCATGCATCTGGCCAATACACAGAATTTATTTTCTTTAAAATATCTGAAGTTTTGCGTTCCCTACAAATGAACACAGATATTGTTTTTGTAACTTTTTTTTTTAGGAAAAAAAAGGTCAGAGATGCCTATTTTAATTTTAAGGTGGCCGGATGCAATATTTTCTATAATGGATGTATAATGATATTTTTGCAAGACATTCGTGTTAAGTAATAATTTTTTTCATTTTAATTTCAAATTACAGTATTTATTTATTGATGGAAAATTCGTTTTTGATAAATACGATGTTAACTAAAAATAGATATATATATATATATATATATATTGTATATATATATTGTATATATATATATTATTGAGAATTATAGAATTACGTTATTACGTTAAACAATTTAGAGACGATAGGTGATCAATTATCATTCGAAAAAAAGAAATTATCAGTCAACTTGTTGAAGATTTTACATTTATGATTAGACCGCATGCAATAAAAGTCCACTGGAGAAAGACAGATTTTCACTAATTTTATATTTTAGAGCAAATTACAATTTATTATCCTATAATTTGTTTTAAATGACATAGTTATATTTGTATTTTCAATTTTTTTAAAGCACCTTCTGAATTTTCTATTTTTTTCAATTAGCGTGCGCCCTCCGTTAACTATTTCGTCTAAAACCTGTTAAGTGATAATGTGGGAGATCTATTTTTCAAACTTATGTGGAGATTAAAGTTGAACCATGTGGATTAAATATTAATGAAAAATATTAATTATTTTCAAATGTTAAGAAAAACTTAAATTTCATTTAAATAATCAAAATTAATTAAACAAATAAAATAATTTGAAAAAAAAAGGTGTTTCTCCTCTCTCCCTCAAGCTCTCAAGTCTCAACCACCATCAACAATAGTAATTATTTCCTCTCATTTTCTCCAAACTCACCGTTCTTCATCCTTGATTTCATTCCCTGAAACTCATCAAACCTCAGCCACCTTATTTTCCTTTTGTTGTCACCACAATCTCAGTAAGAAGCCAGCAAAAGGAAGAAGCCAGCAAGGAGGCCTGATATTGTGTTGTTAATTTGGAGATTCAATCACAGAGCAATCCTTCCGATTATGTGGCTGGGGTGCTGCTCTTGCTGATTCTTATTCTTGCAAGGCAGATGTGAAAGTTCGTGGTTATAGCAGCAAACTACTCCCGATGGGCAATGTTCTTATTGCAACACTTCTTCCATCGGGATTTCAAAAAAAATAAATTCAACAAAACTTGTAAAAATCAAATAAATATGAAAAACTGAGAGAAATTGATAGTGCGAAAAAGAGGGTTTGATGGAGGTTCAGTCGGGGAATGGGTCTGGGCTAGTTGAATCAAGGAGGTAGGGAAAGTTAGAGGCCAGATTGCAACAAGGTGGGTGAGGCCAGGTCGCAGCTAGGTGGTTGAGGTGGGTTAGGATGGTCGGGACAGGAGGTCAACCGAGAAAGATGGGCTAGATGGCACGCAAGATTCGAAGGAGGGTTTAATTCAAATATGGAATATCTGTCTCTAGTAATAATTTCTAAATTCCCAAAATTTTCCAAAAGTAATACATAATAGAATTTAATTCAAATATACTTGAATGCATGCATTGCAATTTATAAACCAAGGTCCACTCATTAGCAACAGCGACGCCTACCTCGCCCGTGCATCACATGACCTCCGCCTCCCTCAGTTCAAGGTCGTAGAAGAGACAACGACTCGGAGGCATCTCGTTGCTAAGAGTCCTTAAATAATTTGCACACAAGTGTGCGGTCTGAAGGAAGTTAAACATGGCGCTCTGATACTAAATGTAAGGACCCTTATCGAATTTCGATTCGAAATCCGCGAAAGTCCTGTTCATGCCTAACAACCTTTAACCACAAAATTTAATACCATGTATATCCTTTATCTTTAGAAATATTAAATAAACCTTACAGGAGTTCCAACAGAACCCTTTCTGTACTTTACTGACTACACCTACATGCCAGACGCATGATAGCTTACAGGTCACTGCCAGAACCTCGGAACAATGGTGGCCCTACAGGATAACCTCACGAACTTGTTTTACGCCCTAGCCTCTCGACTGAACAACCGCACGGGTGGCTAACCGGCCTGGTCATGTCAGGGTAAGAGCCAATGCTTCGCCACATATCACAATGTGAAAACCCCTGATCATGATTCGAAGTTTATAGCCCTCTGCAATCAAGCTCTGATCCCAAGTGTCAATAGGTCAACCACTGTTGAAACCTCTACTGTAATAACACAAAACAACTGACTTGTCAGCTTCTTGTGAACCGTCAATAACTCATCAATCTGGAACACCGCCCACACTAACCCACTGACCCGGATGACGAAAGAACCAGACTTGGTTGAATTGAGTCTCACTAACTTACCCTGAGTCGTACTCGATATCCCGGCTCATCCTGAGCACCCCGAGTGATAACTCAATATCCCGGCTCGTCCTGAGCACCCCGAGGGGTAACTCGATATCCCGACTCATCCTGAGTACCTCGAGTGGTAACTCGATATCCCTACTCCTCTAGAGCACCCCGAATCATAACTATATATCCCTGCTCCTCTAGAGCACCCCGAGTGGTAACTCGATATCTCGGCTCGTCCTGAGCACGCCGAGTGGTAACTCGATATCCCGGCTCATCCTAAGCACTCCGAGTGATAACTCGATATCCCGGCTCGTCCTGAGCACCCTGAGTGGTAACTCGATATCCCGGCTCGTCCTGAGCACTCTGAGTGATAACTCGATATCCTGGCTTGTCCTGAGTACCACGAGTGGTAACTCGATATCCCGGCTCATCCTGAGCACCCCTAGTGATAACTCGATATACCTGCTCCTCCAGAGCACCCGGAGTGGTAACTCGATATCTCGGATCGTCTTGAGCACCCCGAGTGGTAACTCGATATCTCGGCTCATCCTGAGATACCTCATGCCTCACCGATATAGCAGAGAAAGATCCCTCGAACGCCAACATTGGAGAACCCCTCGACGATCTGGCGTAGACGTACCCTCTAATGCCAGTCGGAGAACCCTCAATAATGTAGCGGCGAAAGGAGAAAGACACGCTCCACACCAATCATCTGAGGATCCCGTGGTATAACCTAACACCTAGAAGTATGCATGCCCCACGATCTCAGAAACCCAGTCCGTTCCCAGTACATCCAAAGTACCGACTCAAGGAAACCCCAGCCCTAAGGAACGCTTGATATAAACATATCCCAGCTCCTCTAACTTCTCGAGTCAAAACCCGCATCCGTTTGTCAACCATTACCGCTGGGATTACTCAAACGGGGGACTAAACGAACTCCTATCGCCATCAAAATCCGATCCGGAACGTCCCAAAATCCTAGCCATGTACCACCGTGGGTCGGAAAACTACCCCACGCGTCGGTACTATTCATGGTGGAATATTCCGTCACCTTGACGGTGTTAGTTGACCGTTAGTCAACTGACGTGCTGACGTCAGCCCCCCTCTAACCGACTCAATCTCCGGAGCCTCTTCGGAGAAGACAGCTACTCCGTCGAGTAGCACCGCCCGCCGTCACCGGAGTCCCACAAGAGTCTCGCCGTAGAAGACGGTCGGACCTCCACCGTCGCCTCTGTACTCGGTGGCCGGAATCTGGGAATTCTCGTCGGAAATTGCCATTTTCGGCGAGCTTCCAACTTCTTCAATCCTTGACCGATTTTCACTATCTACTCATGTAAATTGATTTACTTTTCACTAGGAATCAGAAAATGAGGTCAAAGTTTCGAGATGGTACCTAATTTGGCTGAAAAATAGCCGAGAAGTTTCGGTCCACCTCCATTTTCCGTCTGTCGTCGACGGCGGTGCTCCCACCTCGATGGTGACCCCAAAATACTCATGGAGTCATGGGGAAGACATCCCCAGCCTTGGTTCAGTCGAGTCGGTCCGGGAATGGTCCGATGAAGGTGAGGGTTCGGTGATCGCACGGGTGGGGGAGTCGAGCATGAGAGAGGGCGTTCTTGCTAGTATGGGCAGAGTCCGAAAAGGGAGAAGAAATATCCCCCAAATTTTGGACTTTTCCAAAATGACTAAACTGCCCCTGAAGCTTCTAGATCCGTAACGATCTCATCGGGTCTCCATTTCCCGCATACCACCTGTCTACGAACTTGTGAGTTCGAGACCTACGCAACGATTCAAGAAAAATTCCCAAAGGCACTGCCAGTTAAAAAGTGACTCTCGAACCATTCCAAAACAAAGGGTAAATTTATCATTTCCTTAATTATTTTATTTCTTGGTCTGGGTCATTACA
The DNA here is from genome assembly GCA_037349345.1 of Oemleria cerasiformis. Taxonomy (NCBI): domain Eukaryota; kingdom Viridiplantae; phylum Streptophyta; class Magnoliopsida; order Rosales; family Rosaceae; genus Oemleria; species Oemleria cerasiformis. The sequence continues at coordinate 15,729,872 of JAZGTL010000008.1, read as the reverse complement.
ATTCACCCCCCTTAAATAAATTTTGTCCTCGAAATTCCCTTAACTCAGGTCAACGAACCAACCTCCTATTTCAAGTTCTCTCGCATCACCACCGACACGAACTGGGCCCCAGATGCGATTCCCAATAGAACCCGTGCACTCTGCACATTTCTTTATTCCAGCCTCGACAACAAACCGTAGGCGAGAACTACATCCAGGAGACTTCCTGGAGGCACCAATATCCATTAAACCCGGAACATACCTCAAAGCAAGTCTCTGAGCCTGAGAAGTCCACCGCGGGTCCTACTCCCAACATGACTACCATCATCTCAAGTCATGACAGTACATGACCGAATATACCTTGAAGCCAGGTGTCAGATAGGGTCATGTGTACCAAATGCAGTCAGCCAAAACGATCTAGCGAAGAGCTTCATGCCACGCCAGAATCAGAGCATATCGATGACCTGGAAGAGGAAAAACCTTACCACTCCAGTCTAGGAAAAATTTCGTCCAACGCTAGTTGGAGAAAACCTTGGCGAATACGTGATGAAAAATACCCTTCATCATATATAAAACAATGCATGCATACGTAAAATTTCTTTTCAAACATGTCCATAAAAGATAAGCCAAAAACTTGCCGGAAAAAATCCATCTTTTGTAAAAACATTCGGTGGGACCCACGAAAATCCAAATAATGAAAATATTTAGTGGTCCGCAACCCTGCTTTGAAAACCCTCATCAAATGAGTTTTTAAAAAAAAAATCATGTAAACAGACCTGGACACAATATATATCAAAACATAACCCAATGTTCCCGAAATACCCTCCACACACCCGAAATACCCTCAACGACCTAGCGGTGAAAACCCTCGACACCAGTATTAGAGAACCCTCAACAATCCAGTGGAGCAAAACCCCTCAACAATCTAGTGGAGCAAAACCCCTCAACACTAGTCGGAGAAAACCCAGACCCTACACACCCGATATACCTCGAGTGGTGCAGAAACCTGTGCAATGCGTAGATAGCCTCAAAGACCCGGCGGAGCAAAACCCCTTGACACCAGCGTCGGAGAACCCTCGACGAACCAGCGGTGCAAAACCCCTCAACGCTAGTCAGAGAAATCTTGACCATCGGGGACAGAAATCTAGTGAAAACCAAATCCGTGTTTTGAAATCTTTGTTTCTTGGCCTAAGCCAAAGTTAGTGAAAAATCATTTATGGCCAAAACTAGTAAATCACAAATACGGGTCTAACCCAAAAGCATGGACTCAATAATGATCATGTAAAGACAACATAAAAATAGAGTCAAAAAACCGGGTCATTTCCCCAAACCACATTTTCACTTAAATATGGAAAACTAGTGTCCAGTAATAATTTATAAATTCCGGAAATTTGCAAAAGTAATACATAATAGAATTTAATTCAAATATGCTTGTATGCATGCATTGCAGTTTATAAACCAAGGTCCACTCACCAGCAACAGCGATGCCTACCTCACCCGTGCATCACATGACCTCCGCCTCCCTAAGTTCAAGGTCGCTGAAGAGACAACGCATCGGAGGCATCTCATTGACAAGAATCCTTAAATAATTTTCACACAAGTGTGCGGTCTGCAGAAAGTTAAACCTGGCGCTCCGATACCAAATGTAAAGACACTTCCTGAATTTTGCCTCGAAATCCGTGAAAAGCCCTATTCCTGTCTAATAGCCTTTAACCACAAAATTTAATACCATGAATACCCTTTATCTTTAGAAATATTAAATAAACCTTACAGGGGTTCTGACAGAACCCTCTATGTTCTTTACTGACCACACCTACCTGTCAGATGCATGTTAGCTTACAGGTCACTACCGTAACCTCGGAACGGTGGTGGCCCTACAGGATAACCTCACGAAATTGTTTTACGCCCCAGCCTCTCGACTGAGCAACCACACCGGTGGCTAACCGACCTGGTAATGTCAGGGTAAGAGCCAATGCTTTGCCACATATCACATTGTGAGAACCCCTGATCATGATTCGAAGTTTATAGCCATATGCTAACAAGCTTTGATCCTAAGTGTCAATAGGTTAGCCACTGTTGAAACCTCTATTGTAATAGCACAAAACAACTGACTTGTCAAATTCTTGTGAATGGTCAATAACTAGTCAATCGGGGTCACTGCCCACACCAACCCACTGACCCGGATAACGAAGGAACCATACTGGGTTGAATTGAGTTTCACTGACTTACCCCGAGTCGTACTCGATATCCCGGCTCATCCTGAGCACCCCGAGTGATAACTCGATATCCCGGCTTATCCTGAGAAACCCGAGTGGTAACTCGATATCCCAGCTCGTCCTGAGTACCCCGAGTGGTAACTTGATATCCCTGCTCCTCCAGAGCACCCTGAGTGGTAACTCGATATCCTTGCTCCTCCATAGTACCCCGTGTGGTAACTTGATATCCTGGCTCATCATGAACACCCCGAATGGTAACTCGATCTCCTGACTCAACCTGAGCACCCCGAGTGATAACTCGATATCTCACCTCGTCCTGAGCACCCCGAGTGGTAACTCGATATCCCGGTTCGTCCTGAGCACTCCGAGTGATAACTCGATATCTCGGCTCATCCTGAGTACCCCGAGTGGTAACTCGATATCCCAGCTCATTCTGAGCACCCCGAGTGATAACTTGATATCCCTGCTCCTCCAGAGCACCCCGAGTGGTAACTCGATATCCCGGCTCGCCCTGAGTACCCCGAGTGGTAACTTGATATCCCATCTCATCCTGAGATACCTTAGACCTCAACGATATGGCGGAGAAAGATCCCTCAAATGCCAACATTCGAGAACCCCCCAAAGATCTGGCAGTGTCGTACCCTCTAACGCCAGTCGGAGAACCCTCAACAATGTAGCGGAGAAAGACACCCTCCACGCCTATCATCGGAGGATCCCGTGGTATAACCTTACACCTAGAAGTATGCATGCCCCGCGATCCCGGAAACCCAGTCCGTTCTCAGTACATCCAAAGTACCGAATCAAGGAAACTCCAGCCCCAAGGAATCCTTAATATAAACATATCCCGGCTCCTCTAACTTCCCGAGTCAAAACTCGCATTCGTTGGTCAACCATTACCACCGGAATTACTCAAACGGGGATATAAACGAACTCCTATGGCCTCAAAACCATCAAAATCCAATCCGGAACGTCCCAAAATCCTAGCCACGCGTCACCGTGGGCCGAAAAATAGCCCCACGCGCCGCCACGCCCCTATAGAAGGCCGGACCACGCATCATCCGTCGGCCACTCACCCTCACGCGCCGGTACTTTTCACGGTGGAATATTTCGTCACCCTGTCGGAATATTCCGTCAAACCTGACGGAATATCCTAACGGAATTAGAATATTCCGTATAGACTAACGGCGTTAAGGTCTGTCATAACCCCGTTAACGTTTGACGGAATATGCTAAGGCCGTTGGCATATTCCATCAACCCTTGACGGCGTCAGCTGACCGTTAGTCAACTGACGAGCTGACGTCATCCCTTCTTTGACCGACTCATTCACCGGAGCCTCTCCGGAGAAGACAGCTGCGTCGCCGTCGCTGTAGTCTTGCCGGAGTCTCGCCGATGAATACGGCCGGACAGCCGCCGTCGCCGTCGTACTCGGTTGCCAGAATCTGGGAATTCTCTCTTGAAATTGCCATTCCGGCGAGCTTCCAGCTTCTTCAATCCTTGATTGATTTTTATGATCTACACATGTAAATTCATCTACTTTTCACCAGGAATCCTAAAATGAGGTCAAAGTTTCTAGATCGTACCTAGTTTGGCTGGAAAACGGCCGAGAAGTTTCGGTCCACCTCCATTTTCTGTCTGTCGTCTACGGCGGTGCTCCCACCCTTATGGTGACCCCAAAATACTCGTGGAGTCGCGGGGAAGACATCCTCGGCCTTGGTTTTGGTCGAGTCGGTCCGGGAATGGTCCGATGAAGGTGAGGGTTAGGTGATCGCACGGGTGGGGGAGTCGGGTAGGAGAGAGGGGGTTATGGCTGGTCTAGGCAGAGTCCGAAAAGGGAGAAGAAATATCCCCCAAATTTTGGATTTTTCCAAAATGACCAAACTGCCCCTGAAGCTTCTAGACCCGTAACGATCTCATCGGGTCTCTGTTTTCCGCGTGCCAGCTGTCTACGAACTCGTGAGTTCGAGACCTACGCAACAACCTAAGAAAAATTCCCAAATGCACTGCCAATCAAAAAGTGACTCCCGAAGCCTTCCAAAACCGAGGGTAAAATCGTCATTTCCTTAATTATTTTAATTCCTAGTCCGAGTCGTTACATATGAAGACGGAGCTACGTCCCTAGTTTCACATTTTATTTGTGTAGATATAGGCCTAACTAGATCAGAAAATAATAAGATACCCTTTCTCCCGATCTTCCCCTCAATGCAGAGTTGCATTAACTGTTCGGAAGCCGTCGAAGTTGCAATGTTCGAAAGCCAACAGAGTTACAAATGTTCTGAGGTCAACGGAGCTGTAACCGTTCGATAACCGGCAGACATATATAACTTGATTTTTAATTACGTGGTATAGTACATTAATTCAACCACAAAATTTTCAAAACGAAATTGTAAGCCACATTCTGTCAAAACGAGGTATAATAAATAGGGATCTAATAATATATAATTATTAATTAGGCTGACCTGTTAGTATCCACTGAACTTTACAGCGATGATTAAGAATTAATGTGGTGTATATGCATGATATCCAAGAATATCAATATACATACATATTCATCGAACGTACATCGATTTGATCCATATAGCAGGGTCCTAGTACATATGACACTCATAGTAACAAATTCATATTGGATATTACGTTCTATATATTTATATTAATTGGGTGGTATATATTAAATTCGAGAACATGAACATATCTATATATTGGATATTGTATTCCACATGTACCTATGCATATAAGGTCAGATCATGATACCCTTCCATATAAGGTCACAACCCATTCACATATATATAGATATATATACATATACATATATATAGATATATATATATATACATATACATATATATATATACATATACATATATATATACATATACATATATATATATATATATATATCATGCTTTGACATTTCAATCAACACTTGCAAACAACAACTCTCATCCAACCTTAGAACTTTTTCTCACTTGATCTCCTAAGACGTACAGTTGCTAATGAGTGCTCTGTCAAATCCGTACAAAGACAACAATGTCCCTCTCAACCAAATCATGCCCCTTGACTACAACTCCATCCAAACATTGCCTGAGTCTCACACATGGATTGATGAATTCGGCGACCTCTCGCCGTCATCTGGGGTTATTAACTCTGGTGACCTGAAATCATCCATACCCGTTATCGACCTCACGGATCCGGACGCCCCGAGCCTCATTAAACAAGCATGTGAGACATGGGGGGCGTTTCAACTCATAGGCCATGGCATTCCCAACAAGCTTATGGACGACATGGAGTCTGAGACTGAGAAACTGTTTGGTCTCCCGATGGACCAGAAACTCAAGGCCTTACGATCTCCCGGTGGGCTCTCCGGCTACGGTCTTCCTCGAAGTTCTCAATTTTTTGACAAGTTGATGTGGAATGAAGGGTTTACGATCACGGGGTCTTCGGCCGATCAAGCTAGACAACTTTGGCCCCATGGTTATGAGGGCTTTTGGTAAGTCCAATTTCCTCCATGCATTTCCATGCACGTACACAAAACATTTAATCACAATGACCTAATCTATTAATGAATGAAAATTGTAATTTTTAAATAATATATATATTTTTAAATTAACGTTTCATATATTATCATGTTTTTCGTTTTGGGTTTTTAAGATATAATTAAGTAAAAGTTTACTTTTTAAAGTTCGATAAGTTTCTGCTTAAACCAAAGTTAGATTCAATTTTCTTTCACATTCTTACACAATAAGTACTTCTCTTCAATATCATGCCTTCTATCCCTTTGATCTCATATCATACGATTCCCTAGTTAGGATTACATCAAATCATGTTACATATAATTAATTAAACAAACGGAAAGAAAAACGTGACACATAACCACAATATATTGGCCCATCTGTAAAGGTGTTCTTAGGCTCGGTATGCTCCCTGTCATGAGTTCAATCCCTGCTGGTGATTCTTCTGATTGTGGCTAGGTTACGCGCCGGAAGATTGGTTCTAAGAAAGAGACTGTGACACACATTGTACTAATATAATTTTTCTATTTTTTTTTTTAAATCTTTGCAGCGAGACAATGGATGAATATCATAGCCAAATGAAGGCCTTAACCGGGAAACTAATCCGCATTATCTTGAAAACCTTGAACATCAATGCTGAAGATTTAGATTGGCTCAAGGGCTTTGAAAAGTCTGGTCCGGGAACTGTATTGCACCTGAACTCCTACCCAGCCTGTCCGGATCCGACCCGAGCCATGGGCTTGGCCCCGCACACAGACACATCCCTAATTACAATAGTCAAGCAATACAAAATTAGCGGCCTTCAGATCTTCAAAGAGGGAGTTGGGTGGACTCCGGTGCCACCGCTTCCCGTTGCTCTCACCATCAACCTCGGTGACTATTTCCATATTCTCTCCAATGGGCTATATAAAAGTATCCGTCACCGCGTGGTTGTGAACGCTCAGATCCAGCGGTTCTCCGTGGCTCACGGTTATGGACCTCCGGCTGATTTTATATTGTCCCCGGCAGTGGCTCCCGGACAAGTGGCTAAGTTCCGTTCTGTGTCAGTGAATGAGTACGCTAGTTTGAAGGGCAAGCATTATGAGAAGGCGTTTTCTCTGCTTCAAATTTAAAATGTCAATTATGGTCAAACAAGTCTTTTGCATGCATCCGGCCAATATGCAGAATATTTTCTATAATTTATTTGAAGCTTTGCCTTCCCTACAAATGAACACAAATATGGTTTTTGTAATTTCTTTTAAGAAGTACAAGGTCAGAGATGCCTATTTTAATTGTAAGGTGGATACTATATATATTTGCAATGAATCGATGGATAATATTTGCATAGCACTTTGATGGTACCTCCTCTTGCAACCTTTTGATTTATCAAATTATCGTTATACATATATCAAAGATTTCAAGATCATTTACTAAAAAAATCAATGAAATTAGAGATCATTTAATAATTCAACTTCTTAAAAATTTATATTAATGAATAATAATTAGACCATAATCAATAAATAAAAGTAAGTAACCTTTTTGGTCGAAATTACAAAATTAAGAGTCCATTAGAAAAGACAAACTTTCACTCATTTTCTAACTTTTTGGTTGAAATTTCAATTGAATAACCTATTGTAATCATGCATGTACACAATATTCTTTAGGTTCATTTTTTACTATATTTCAGAAAATGAGTAAGGCATATAAAAAAGTAATTATTTAGTTTCTTTTTTTAACGTTCACTCACCATTTTAACAAAAAAAGGTTACGTATGTATTTAAATAAGACCGTGTTAGTATTGACTTAATTGTTTGTGGGTCTTGCTATCATAACTTGATTTTGATGGTATAGTTGTAATATTTTTTTACGATATACAATGATATCACTTGATCAAAAAAATAAGGATAAACTACATAAAAGTACTCAAACTATAGGGGCATTTCAAATGAGTACCCCAACTATGAAAACTTGCAAAAGAGTACCCAAACTATATTGCCACTAACATAAGGCTACCTCCGTTTCCTTTTCCGTCCAAAAGGCCGTTAAAAGTACACGTGGCACTAATTGTGTCCACTCAGCTCGTGGTGTGGCGCTATTTGTAGGGGCATTTTCGGATTATCACAAATTCACTCCCTATGTCCTCTACCCCGTCGCGCGAAACCCAACCTTCAAACCCAACTTCTTCGACGGGAGGCTGAGACCCATCTTGCACAACCGATTTCTCTGATTCCCAAATCTCTAGCACGACCAACACCACCATCTTGAATAAACCCAGCCCCAAATCTGCATCACGACAAACCCGAAGAGAGTGAAGAAACCCAACCCCAAATCTCGAAGAAACCCACCCAACGACTCCAACCCTAATGTTGTAGAACAGACGGGCGACAACCCTCATGGTCCAACGACGACGACGTAAGTGGCTTCATCTTTTTCCTCCAACGTCGTCCATAAGCACATCGTCTTTTTCCTCCAACAGCGATGACGTAAGCGGCTTCGTCTTCTTCCTCCAACGGCACATTGTAGAGTAAGCTTATCCGTCTCCGTCGAAGGCGTGAAGGATTTTTGTCAAAGGTTTGAACGAGTTTTTCCTGTTCTTCTCATGTGAAATTCCCGTAGCAAAGCGAGGATGTCGGAGATGGAAAAGGGCATGGTGGAATTTGAAGCCCCTATTTGTCATTGTGGTAAACAAGCGAAGTTGATGAAAAGTCTGATAGATGAAAATCCAAGGAGGAGATTCTAGGGTTGTGATGGTTATGGGGTAAGTTTATGTTTGATCTTAATTGGTATTTTGTTTTACATTTGTAGTATAAATTTCAAATTGTGATTATAATTTCAAATTTCGATTTGGGAATAAGAGAAATCGGAGAGGAGTAGGAGTTGGTGGGTGCAATTTTTTTCAATGGTGCGGGCCAAAGCTCAACGAGAATTCACCTGGTCCAATTCCAGGTCTATTGAAGAAATTGAAGTTGAAAGATGAAGAAATCGTGGGTTTGAAGAAGCAGATTAAAGCTGATGTGAAGAGGCAGCGGTGTTTGCTGGTTTGGGTTGCTATTTCCTGGATGATTGTGGTTTTGTTTGTGGGAATGATTATCGGTGGAGCAAGGGGAAATGATAGGGCTCTGTCCAGTAAGAATGTGAATCTAGCTCTTGAGTTTTATTTGTATAATGCAATTGGGTCTTCATGGTCATTGTAATATGAATGAATGGTGAATTTGCAATGTAATATGAATGAATGGTGAATTTGCAATGTAATATTCTGGTTTGTTTAATTATGAGTGTTTTGGAGGTTTAGCAAGAAGGAAATATAGCTAGAGAGAAATAATGAAGGTCCGACACATTCATAACACCCTACAACACATCCAAACCAATTAAAAGCATAACAATGCAAATCATTTCAAATCATCAAATTGCAAAGATTCAACTTCATTTTCAAGCTGTCATACAAAGCCATTCAAGTATAACATCTTCAATTGAACCTGTCAATACCCTACGTAATTGACCTAAAATACCCTATGTATACATGACTTGGAATCAACTCTACTCCCTAGCTATTTCACCAATGTCAATGAGGCAGAACATCTTCAATTGAACCTGTCAATACCCAAGGTAATTTACCAAAAATATATGAGGTTCAACCATTCAAGTATCAAAATTACATACATTAGAACCTCAGTTTCAAAATAGCAAAACTACATGAATTGGAATCAAGTCTACTCCCTAGCTAATTAACCATTTTCAATGACTTGAAATCAAGTTTGTTTGCTCCTTTTACTTCTTCTCAAATCACTATCATTGGCACCAGCACTTGTGGATTGTTGACTTGGATCCTACATATGCAGAATTTTGCATTATAAGATGACTTATGGAATAGAATTGTGACAACTGATTCAGATTAAGACAACAATAACAACCATGAGAAAGGGTAAGAATGGCCTATATACCTGATTTGAAGCATGCTCTTAGGGTGGTTGATCCTTGAGTCTACATGAAACAAAATCTAATTAGGACTATATAGTCGATGACTTTAATATCAAAACAAACTTAAAATGGTACTGACATTTGGAGCAGAAGTATATGCAACATTCTTCTTTGCTCTGCCTCGTGGCCTTGGTGGTAGCTTCTCCTTGGGAGGCAAGTGTCGATGGTGGGTTCTTGCATTATGAGTTTGTGATGAACAAATACTGCAATGCATAGGAATGCCCTGTTTTCCCAATTTTTTCCTCCCACTTTGATCGACTGTTTCATGTGGATCATTTTTTCTAACTTTTCTTGGCATTCCGGGTTGCCTCTTATTTGCTGGTGGCTTAATACTTTGAAGGCCAGTTCTCTCCCACATTTTTGGGCAATTTATAGCCTCAATTAGGTTGTTGTAGCACTTCATGTAGGTCTCTTTAGAATATATTGGATCAATATATTCCTCCATCGAGGGGCCACCTTTGTAATGTATGGCTGCTTTCCCATGCACACATGGGATTCCCGTTAGGTCCCACTTTCTGCAAGAACACCTGTGGACCTCCAAATTTACCACAAACTGCTCTCCTCTACGACCGTGAACCTCGTAGTTTGGTCCACCAGGCCATCTAACATTGCAATGCCCCGAATCCACTTTCAACTTTTGCACTTGGTTGAATACATTCTGACATATATTCTGAGGCCAAGTAGCCATCATATCTCTTCTCCATTGTATCCTCTTCATCAACAAATACCTAATCATCTCAAACATCGTGCTGATTGGTTTATCTCTGGTAGGCATTATGGTGTAGTTGAAGGTTCACAGTAGTTATTTTGTAGCATGTCTATCTTCGACCATGTTTTAAAATGGGACCTGGACCACTGATGAGCTGGCTTTTCTACCAACCATTTCCAAGCTACTTCATCTAATCCTTTTATCTTTTCAATCTCCTCTTGGAAAGACTGAACTGTTGTTGCTCTTGCACACTCCCACAGAGCATCCTTCAAGACTTTACCTTTGAAACTATGGTTGTACTTACTCCACAAATGCCTAAAACAAAATATGTGCTGCACTAGGCATTAAGGCTTCAATGGCTACTTCAAGTCCCTTTTGCTTGTTAGTAAGGAAACTCCAACCATAGCAGTCTTGCATCCCCAAATCCACCATCAACAACTCTAAGAACCATGTCCATGAGTCCTTTGTTTCCATTTCAACCACAGCCATAGCAATCACCCATGTCTCATTATTGGCATCTAATCCAATAGCAGTCAGCAACTGTCCACCATAGACTCCTTTAAGATGACAACCATCCAAGCCAATGAAAGGCCTACAACACTCCTTAAAACCTTTCTTGCATGCCTCCAAGCAAATGTAGAGCCTCTTGAAAATTTGGTCTCCACCCATAAAATCACAAGCCAATGATGTGGTAGTACCTGGATTAGTTCGCTTCAACTCATGGCAGTAATCCCACAACATACCATATTGCTTTGCTAGGGATCCATCTATTAACTCCATAGCCTTGTGCTTGGCTCTATATGCCTTCATAGGGCTGATCCCAATGGAAAATTCAGCAGATGCAGCTTCCATAATTGCAGATATGGGCATCTTCGGGTTTGCCTGGATTCTTTGCAGGAAGTGTTGAGAAAGCCAAGAAGCTGTGGCTTGTTGATTTTTATACACCCTTGCACATGTGTGCAGAGGGTTATAGTGCTTGACAACCAATGTGTTGTCAGTTGTGCTCACCCTAGACACATATATTTCCCATTGACAACCCTCTGCTCTGCATACACACTTCAGCTTGTACCTTGCATTCCTCTTGTACCTCACATTTTTACCAGTGTATACGCAATAGTCCTTAATAGGTTGCCTAAAGACACCACAGTCACTGAACATCAAACCAGTATCAAAGCTTGGCCTGATTCTATCAGTTTCTGGATTGTACTCTATAAAATTCTTGCCACTTCCCCTTTTCACAACATTTTCATCATCACCATCCACAACCGTTCTCAAGTCTTCTTGATGTGTTTGATCCCCCTCTTCAAGTTAGTCATCATCTATATCTTCCACTCTTAATTCATCACCAGGAGTGAATGTAGCCCTCCAAAAATTTCCAGCAACTGAAGTTGCAGCTGCTGCAGGTGGAGCAGCAGTTGAAGTTGCAGCTGCTTCTGCTGGAGCAGCAGCTGAATTTGTAGGTGCTTCTGTTGGACCAGCAACTGATGTTGGAGCTGGTTCTGGTAGAGCATCAGCTTCTAGTGGAGCAGCAGCTGAAGTTCTAGCATGTTCATCTGCAGGGGCTTCATCTGCACCAGGTTCTGAAGTTCCCCCAACATTAGTGAAGAACTCATCCAAGTTTGAAGCTTCTTGCAGCCAACCCTCTAGAATATACCTATCCAACCTCTTCTCCTTAGCAGGAATAGCCTTATCACCACTATCAGCAAATCCAAAACATGTTGATGCTTTAGAGTCCTCATACTCTTCCACTAACCCATCTTCAAACTCATCCTCTTCAGTAGACAGTTTACCCTTACATTTGTCTGTTTTTTGCACTGCTTCTTCACCAACATTGGCAGCTTCTGGCTCTGGGCTCTGACATGGCAATTCTCTTTAAAACCACTCCTGCCTTACCCTTATAGGGTCCTAGACTCACTACAGCTGATGTTGCTACCGTGGTCCCCACCACTTTAGTCTCCTCACCTAACTCCTCAATCACAACCGTGCTTTTGTTGATCACCACCAATTCTTTACTTGTCTTCTCCTTTTCCCTTTTTTTAACATCTTTTAAAAATGCCCTTAGGTTCTTCACATTAATGTGTGTTAAGAACAATTCTATCTCTGTGACACTTGGAACCGCCTCACACATTTTAACCACATCAGAGTCTGATATCAGCTTACCCCCAACTTCTTCTTCAATCTCATATTGGTATAAGATGATACCATCTTTGTAGCCCAATTCCTTAACCATGCTGTCAATTTCAACCAGGGTCATCATGTCCTTCTCACAAAAATCAAAGTAGTCAACTTGTCCATCTTGATACCTATCATCAGTCAATTTCCCACCATGGAATACCTTTAATGTAAAGTAACCCGATGGACCTACAATTAAGCAAAATTTAAAGTCTTAAGTCACCACAAACAACATTCACTCCACAAACAACCACATACTGTTGTTTAATTACAGACCTACCCAACTTTCATCTTCAGTATACTACCCAAAACTTATTATCAAACCTACTTTTCTACAACAATCAGACAACAACAATGTGGCCGGTCCTCTTCACTAAAGATTCCACCCAACAACAAAGCACATGGACATTGTCCCCTTCAATAAAGATTCCAGCCAATAAACTCACCACATGCCTGCAAGCTTTTCACCCTTCAATATATTCCCTATTCCGTATACACACAAACCACCCATCCTTTTCCCAACATTAACATCAAGCAACACACAAAACACAAGGACCTCAAAACGACCAATACATTCATCTTCCTATAAAAACTATAATTTAAATTAAAAAAGACAAAGAAAAATTATCAAATCCAATTATTAAAGTAAGGAGCACTTACCGTATTTAGGTTGCCTTCTTCCTCGCGACCTCAACCGCCACTCCTTCATTTCCCTTAAAATTTCGAACCTTCAAACGCGCAGACAAACTTCACGACTTGGAAAAGGCGGGGGGGGGGGGGGGGGGGGGGGAATTGGGGAGGATGCGTTTCTTCACGATGTCCGGTCATGGCCTCCTCTTCACGATGTCTGGGGTGGGGGTTGTTATCGATTTAGGGTTTTAAGGGTGGGTTTCGCGCGACGGGGTGGAGGAAAGTCGGAGTGAATTTGTGATAATCCAAAAATGCCCCTACAAATAGCGCCACATCACGAGCTGAGTGGACACAATTAGTGTCACGTGTACTTTTAACGGTCTTTTGGACGGAAAAGGAAACGGAGGTACCCTTATGTTAGTAGCAATATAGTTTGGGTACTCTTTTGCAAGTTTTCATAGTTGGGGTACTCATTTGAAATGACCCTTATAGTTTGGGTATTTTTATGTAGTTTATCCAAAAAATAAGACCGAAACAAATATAAATGAAGTAAAAGTTGTCACTAGCTAGCACTAATATTATTATATATATCTAATAATAATTTTCTTTATAATTAATTTTAAATTCGCCTTTTATAAAAGACCAAATTTACCTTCAATTCGGTGGTCATATATAGTGTAGGTGTTTATTTAATTAATTTATTTTTTTGTTTCGGTTGAAGAGTTGCACACTACAAGAAATTCGAGGTTGCCCGACAAAATTTTGTCCGACGAAGTAGTTTTCGCCGTCTAAGTACATTTTACCAGATGAAAACGAAGGCTCGCAGGGTAAGGTGTTAGAGGGAAGAACAAGCTTTTGGCATGAAAAATAGGAAGGGTTGACCCTACAAATCTGTTCTCTCCGTCGGGCAAGATGAGACCTAACGACAAACATTGTTCATCTGGAAAAACTTAGTATTGACTAAAGTTTGCCTGACGAATCATTAAACTTCGCCCTGCGATTATATTTCGTCGGGCAAAAGTCTAATCACAATAAATAACTAAGACGCCCCTTTCTTCTTCTTCCTCTCTTCCCACAATCTCTCACGGCTCACATATCTCTCTCTCTCTCACTCACTCACTCGCACTCTCTCTCTTTAACTATATAACATCAACAATCATCATCTCATGATCACCATTTTCACTACCAATCAAATCTCTTTCTCTCCTAATCACCAATACCAATTTTGAAGGTTTTAGAAATTTGATTTTTTTAGTTTTGAAATTTTGATTTTAGATTGGAAACTAATTAAGTTTTGTGTTTTAGGAAATTTGTGGTTGATTTGAAGTAATACTTATAAAAAGGTATGTGTGTTTGCCTCTCAATTTAATTTTGTTAAGAATTTTGGATATAATTATGTTAGGAAATTGTGTATTTATTGTGTAAAATGTGTAGAAATTGTTTAGAATTTGTGGAAATTTGTGTAGGAAAATATGATAATAGAAAATATGTTATGAAATTAGGGAAATAGAAAATATGTTAGGAAATTAGGAAATTAAAAAATATGTTCGGAAAATAAAAAATATGTAATGAAATGATTGAAATTCGAAAATATGTTAGGAAATTAGAAAATATGTTAGAAAAAAATAAAATATGTATGGAAATTAGAAAATTGTAAACTCTATGATATGCATAATTAATATATGTTTGTATTTGTGAATTTATTGTGATATTTTTTATAAAGCGCTTTATGTAGTTCCGACGGAGTGAAATATGTTCATATTTCATAACCATTTATGCGAAGTTAATCGGGTTGATTAACTTCGTATAATGAAATTCAATGAAATACCTTAGACTCGTTTGAGAGTCAGTGAATCGAGTTGATTGACTGACTCTTGAATTGTCCATTTATTCTGATGGTTTGGGGGTGCACAACTATGTATTGTGTAGTTTGCGGTCTACGATGTTAGGTTTAGATTGTGGAAAATTCAGTTTGTATCCCCTCAATGTTCTCTGAATGCATACTAGATATTTGTTTACAATATCTACGTCGTGCATTTAGGAAACTGTAGGGAGATGCTGCCCAAATTTCCCTCGATCGAAACTTAGCCTCGTAGGTTGCAAACTACACAGCACAGAACGTGCACTCTCGAAT
This sequence comes from Oemleria cerasiformis, assembly GCA_037349345.1. Lineage (NCBI taxonomy): Eukaryota > Viridiplantae > Streptophyta > Magnoliopsida > Rosales > Rosaceae > Oemleria > Oemleria cerasiformis. The sequence goes on along the minus strand of JAZGTL010000008.1, from coordinate 15,714,569 downwards.
GGGATAGGGCCAAATTACCGGAGGCATAAGGAGACGAGCTACTTTTGAAATTAACTTGTTCTAATTATGGGACAATTTTAACTCAATTACTTACGTTGACTCTATTTTTTGAAAGCAAGCACAATGGACAGAGGCTGGATGCAAATGTTGGATAGATCTTCTTGTCAGTATTTGGATGGGATCGACAGCTTCATTGCCTTTGCACGTAGTTATTGCAGTGATGAAAGACGTATCAGGTATCCGTACCATGAATGTAACAACTGCAGTTGGATGCCTTTGAATAAGGTCCAAAATCATCTGGAATGGAATGGGATCGTACACAACTACACTAATTGGATCTATCACGGTGAAGAAATATTTTATGCATCGACATCTTCGGTTCTCGGGACCCGCTGGGATGAAAGTGCTTTAGAAGGGCGATGTGATAATGATCAAGTCGTTGAGTTATTAACCGATGCTTTTCCTCCTGCATCGGACGATATGGACGATGAGGCGCCCAACTTTCATCCCGAAGACTCTGAGCTCCATTACGAGAGATTGTTGAAAGAAGCTCAGCGTGAATTGTACACTGGTTGTAAATCCTTTTCGGTTCTAGGGGCAGTTGTGGAGTTCATGCACATGAAAGTTGAGTATAATCAAATGAACAAGCATTTTGATCACATGAAGGAAATCATCATCCGAATGCTCCCTGAAGACAACCATCTGCCTAGAGATCCTTATAGCTCAAAGAAGCTACTGAAGGGCCTTAGTTCAGGGTATGTCAAGATCCTTGGATGCAAAACAACTGTGCATTGTTTTATAGTAAATTCGAGCAACTTGACAAATGTCCCGTGTGCAACGAGCCTAGGTTTCAAAAGAACAATATTCCGAACAAGGTTTTCCGTTATTTTCCACTGAAGCCAAGATTACAAAGATTCTACATGTCGTCCCACACATCCTGTGATATGAGGTGGCACAAGGATGAACATATTGATGATGATGTACTAAGGCATCCGGCCGATGGAGAGGGTTGGAAGGAATTTGATAAGATGTATCCCGAGTTTGCCGTGGAGTTAAGAAATGTCAGATTAGGGCTCGCTAGTGACGATTTTAATTCATTTGGGAGTTTTTCAAGGTCTTATAGCACTTGGCCAGTGGTTATGGTTCCTCATAACTTGCCTCCTTAGAGATGCATGAAGAAAGAATTCATAATCCTCAGTACTTTGATACTGGGGCCCACATCGCCGAGTAATTCCATCGATGTTTATTTGCGGTCGTTGATTGATGAGTTCATGGATCTGTGGGAAAATGGCGTCCAAAAATATGACAGATGTAGTGAAAAAATGTTCACTCAACGAGCGGCCGTAATGTGGACAATTAATGATTTTCATGCTTATGTTATGTTGTCGGTGTGAAGCACCAAGAGCTATCTTGCTTGCCCGACATGTGGACCAGACACAACGTCCTTTTGGCATGCATCGAATGTATGCTACTTGGGTGCAAGAAGGTTTCTACCTTGGGATCACAAATGGCGAATGTAATCTGACTCATTTGATGGCAAATCAGAGTTACTAGCTCGACCAAGGAAGAGGTCCGGTAATGAGATATTGTCCAAACTGAACAGTATATATGACTTCATCACACGAGGATTGAAACCAGCTGAACATGAAAATTGGACAAAAAAGAGCATATTCTTTCGGTTGGCGTATTGGTCGAACTTGAAAATCAGACACATCGCGGATCCTATGCACATCGAGAAGATTGCTACCGAGAGTGTTGTGGGAACGACTTTACCCAATGAAGGCAAGTCAAAGGACACAAAAAACACTCGTCTGGGTATGCAAGAATTGAGTATTTGGCCTAATTTGTGGCCAAAAGTCGTCAATGGTAAATACATCATGGCTCATCCAAAGAGAATAAGAAAAAATTCCTGAAGTGGTTGTAGGGTGTGAAATTTTTCGATGAGCACATTGGCAACCTATCCCGAAATGTTAGCACCGATGGTGGCACCATGTCTGGTATGAAGAGCCATGACTATCATATTTTGCTATAACGACTCATTCTGATTGGTATTCGGCCATTGTTGGAGCCTGGTGTTGTTGAGATGATAGTTTATTTGTCTCAATTCTTCCAAAGGCTCTATAGCGGAGGCGTACATTGCAAAAGAGGCATTGAAATTTTATGCAATGTACATTCGGAATACTGAAAATTCCTTCAATAGGGCCTCGCGCAACGATGATGGTGGTAAACCCTCAAGAGACCCTATCTATATTTGCCCAACCCCTACGACCATTCGGCACTAGTCCAGTGTCGGAGCCATTCACCAATAGCGACATGGAGATGGCTCATTGGTTCATACTGTACAACTATGACGAAGTCTGACCCTTCCACGAGCAACATGAGGAGTTGATGAATGCCCAATATCCTTCGAATTGGGAAGAAATGGACAAACAACAGTTTTCACGTTAGTTTTCTGAGCATGTAAGTCACAAATTTTAATGTCTCAATTTCTTAAATTGTTTTTAAATTTACTAATTTGATTTCTTGTGTGTATCTTACCAGATGGCACAACTGAAAGATGACAACTCACTAAATTTCAATAAAGAATTAATGCAGCTGGCCATTGGCCTATTTCGAGGAGAAAAGTACGCTGGTTGTCACGTTAACAGACTTAAGTTCGTGTGCACAGAACAAGACGATAAATTTTCTACGCAAAACAGCGGGATCTTCGTACCGGGGGATGGGGAAAATGCTGATACGGGGTTCTACGACAGATTTTAAAGTGTGGTTAAGGTGTTATACGCAGACCGCAAGGAAGTCGTCATGTTCAAGAGTCATTGGTTTTATACGAACCCAAGTATCTTAGGCAGTGTCATTAAAGATCAGTTATGTACATATGTCAACACAAACACCCAGTGGTGTGAGAGCGATCCCTACATCCTCGCTAGTCGGGGAAACAAGTATTCTATGTGGATGATCCAAAATTTGGTGTTGGTTGGGGAGTAGATGAGATGGTGAATCATAGAAATATTTGGGACTTGGATGACCGATACCATGAAGAAGATGGGGAAATAGACGATGGCCAAATCGTTTACCAGGTGGATCCTCGGTATCCACCCAAAACGTTGATGGAGTACGGTCCAACGACATCATCCCACCAATTGTGATTGATGGCAGTTTTATTGATCTCGGGGAATTAGAACAAATTGAAAGTGATTCTGAGGAGTCAAGTACTGTGCATATCTCGGATGACGTGCGTGATTGGGAGGTGGAGAGCGAATCCGACACCGAATGAAAGTTGTATTTCATTTATATATGTAATATCCATCTTCAAATCAATAAGAGGGATTTATATGTATGTTTTAGGATTTCATTCACAAAAGTTTCAATTAATCTTTTATGTACTAAAGCCACAAAATTTGATGTCCTCATCCCTGATTCGGCTTCCTAACAGTTCATCTTAGGTCATGCCCTGGAATTACCTGTAAGTCATGTCCCTGATACATACACTAGTCGGTTTCCGAAATGCAGTGATGACGATTTTCTCATGAACAATCAAAATGTCAATTTTTATGAAATGCATAGTAGGTTTTGACATTTTTTACTTGATCAAATAGTGTATTGAATTTTGGTAAAAATGGGATAAAATCTTTGGCATTGAAATTACCAAGTCTACCAGTTTTTCTTCCTTTATTATAGAACATAATAGAATTGAAGGAGTTGTGACTTCATAGCAAATAACAACATCGCGAAGTGAAAGGTTAGTAATGAAGAGCTAGATTACAAGTGACTAATGCATGTTATACACCTGGCAGCATAACAGAAGTCTCTCACCATATATATATATTTCATCTAGTAATTAACATATGCATGCATCCTCGTCTTCTGCGATCTGTAACATATCAAATGAGTATGACTGTGTAACAATAGGCTACTGTTGAGTGGCAAAACAGATCCCTTACTAAATTCATTCATTTACGTTTACAAGATTTTGAAAAAAAAATGGGTCAGACAATTTGCCCGACGAATATTCATATACCATTCGTCGGGTAAAGTTGTCCAATGTCTAATTATTAAACAACATTTTAAAATTATTAAACAAATTACCAAATTGTTTGCCCGACGAATATTCATGTACCTTCGTTGGGCAATATATACCAGATTAAATTTACATTTAATTATTAACCAACATTTTTAAAATACTTGCGAAATGAAATGAAACGATCTAACCCTCCACCTTTATTGCACGTACTCATAGATCGCCTATGCGAAAAATTACCCAATTTGGAAATCCTAGGATTAGGTAACGGTGTGTGTCGTTTCAACAGTTACGCAACATTTTTTCACGATCCAACAGTTTTAAATCCTTGAAACCTCACGATTTTCGACGGGAGAGATCTAGGCACGTAAAACCACAAAATGAACGGTTGGATCGGTCAAATTCAATCGTTTGAATATCAATGGAACCAAACTTTGAAAATTGTAATGAAGTTTCCTTGAAGTGTTTAAACTCCTTGATGAAAATGCTTGTTTTACGATTTTCAAAAATTTACAAAATGAAAATGACCGAAAAATTATTGCACGTACTCATAGATCGCATATGCAAAAAATTAGCCAATTTAGAATTTTCGGGATTAGGTAACTGTGCGCTGCGATTCAACGGTAACAAAATGTTTTTTGGCGATGAGACAGGTTTAAATCCTCAAAACATCAAGATTTTCGATGGGTGAGGTCTACAGACTTAAAAGTAACCATTGAACGATCAAGTTTTTGAAATTCCATCGTTTGAATATCAATTGAACCGAAATTACGAAAAACCAATTGAAATTCACAAACTTAACTATCGAGGCACATAAGCTCCGTAAAACATGACGATAACGATCGATGGGGCTTTAGGAACGTAAAACCAAAAAGTGAACGGTCCCGATCTTGAAAATTGTATTGTCAGATTTGGTTTTTAGATCAGTTAGAAACTTAACAACATAAGAATCTTGCCCGACGAATTTAACCATTCGCTGGGCAATTTTTCAGAATTCGTTAGGCAATGTTAGAAAAACGCGCTATTTTTTTTTTGGCGAAAATTTCATAAATTCCGCCAAAATTTACGCAAAAACTCAAAATTGCCGCGTATATTTGCCCAACGAAATTAAAATTCCTTATTCGACGAATATCCACCGCTTTTCTTACCCGACGAATTCAAAAAAAATTTCCCAACATTTGTCGGGCAAGGTTATTCAGACACAGATAAGTCGCAACTGACTCTTCTTCATAATCAGGTCATGAAGTAATGGTCCACGGTATAATCAGAATTAGCAGCGAGAAACCCTCTTTCAAGTAGGGAAGTGGAGTAACTTTTGGTACAAATGCGTTGAACCAAATCATCTTTATCTGTACAACCGGGAAATGAATAGATGGCCCCAGCTTTTAAAGAACTCGAGAGCAATGAAGGGTACGAGAAGCGTGACTACGAATGGGGGCCCATCGCGGCACGTGAGAAGGTCGCCGGTCTTCCACCACTGCATGGCCTCCCATGGTGCTGGTTCCTGACCCACGACAGTGTGTGTATAGGGTTTTAGGACATTCCGAATCTTTTTTTGCATGTTTCAGGTCCGTTTGAAATCGTTTTGCGTTCGTTTGGGTGTTATAAGTTAGTTATGGCACGTGCATACCATGGGGTGCTACTATCGAGGGGTTTACTGGCCTAACACATATTATGTTGATTGAGATGCTATAGTTGAGGGACATGTCGACTTAGCACAGTAGTTATAATTGAGGTGCTATTGCCGAGGGGTTTTCCGTCCTAGCACATAATGTTGATTGAAATGCTACAGTCAAGGGGTTTGCCGACTTAGCACATTATTGATGTTTAGTATGCGCATTTGGTAGTCACTGGTGTCGTACCTATATATAGGCTACAGACCAGTCCTCTATGTGATTGTCCACCTGCGCTTGCTCTGTATTAGTGAAATAGTGCCAGTCTTGTCCCGGAGCTCCTATGGGGACATGAGGTGTTGGTGCTTGCACCCAGTCCTTCACGTAGTCGTGTTACCGATCAAAGACACCCAGTACTGTCACGTGCATGTGACTCGTGCGATTTTAGTGCCATTGGGATACATATGATGATATATTGAGGTACTAGTAAGGGTACATTTATTATTGAGATCAGTGTACATTGAGAGGGTTGCGACCATGAGTCATGAGTGGAAGAGCCGTACGAACGAGTACGACATTCGATATTATAGGGAGTGTTAGTAAATAGATGACGACAATAAGTTGAACCTAGTCACGTTACGCCGTTTCTTGTAGATGTGTGACCTTCTACGTTTGAAGATTTACTGATAAATATTGGTTCGTGTAGTTTTATAATTTTATATGTACTGTTTGTACATTTGTAATGTGTTGGATGTCAGCCCTACGAGGTTATTAGAATATTATATGATTATTTACTGTCGTGCATCGTTTTGCATGCTATACTATATTATATAGTATTTTACTGATATTTTACTTGCTGAGGGGTTATTAAACAATTTATAAACTGTTTTACGTTGGAAAAAAAAAAAAAACTATTAAGGTCCACTCACCGTTCTGTTTTGCGTCCTCAGGTTTAGAAGAAAGCTTCGTGGATTCGAGGAGGAAGTCCTACATTGACAGCTCTAACATTACACAGTGGTATGTGCATACCTTGCATTTAGTGCTTTATTTATGATCACCATTTATATTTAAGATTGCTCTGAGTTTCCGATGTTGCGTGATGGAATGGTTTATTGTATACCTTGCACCTGGCTTCCTAAAACGAAGTGTTTTAATTTGACTTTCGTCATCGGGACTCATCATCTAGGTATCGGCCATCACTTTTTGACTCCGGTATCCGGGTGGATTTCAATAGGGGAGGGGGGGGGGGGGGGGGGGGGTTGTGGTGTGTATCATCTACTCCCTCTAATCCTTTACAATGATAATCCAAACTATTTTTATTTTAAAATACATTGAATGTATTAAGTTATCCAATACAATCCACTCTGCTCACCAAACGAGCCCATAAGTTATATTGTTGTGTGGTACATGCACTTGAATTTAGCAAACAATAGGTCAT